>OY288289.1:15589210-16789210 GCA_958450335.1 Hibiscus tridactylites | reverse complement strand
TGTACAATGGTTGCTCCCCACTTTCTAGCACTTCCGGCAGAGGACCAAAAACGGCATCCATTCTTGGAGTCACAAAAATGGGCACTGAAACCCTATCTTTACTTCCATTGGCAACCGCCCGATGTTCAACACTCTTGTACCTGTCATTGCTCACTATCTGTAGAACGTCTCCCATGTTGATTACGAGAGCCCCGTTGATCGGTTGAACATGAATCCAGCTATTGCCATCGGTTGCTCGAACATAAAGGCCGCCATTGTCGTCTTGTAGGAGAATAGTTGTCGATACATCGGAGTGAGGGCGTACTCCTGCCGTGAGGTCTGGGTTCGGGCAACGTGGATAGCAATTGAAGTTAATTGTCGGTGTAGCAATTAACGAATGTTTTCTAGCTTTGTCCATCTCTTTCACCTTCAGTCCCTTCAATAGGATCTCCAGCAGCTTCCTTATCACAGGCTTTGCACTCTCCAAATATTTCACCACTTCTTCCCTGCAAATGAGTATAGATCCAATCCTCTCAGGCACTTGTTTTTTAAGGTAAATTACACCACTAGTCACTAATTTTTTAGGGTGTTTTCACTTTGGTCACTGAAATTGAAACAAAAATTACAATCACTAAATTTTTAAATTTTGTAATGGCGCAAATGAAAATGAATTAAATTTAGTTATTGCAATGAATGTTTTAAAATTTTGATTACCAAAGTGAAAACATCGTAAAAGTTTAACAACTCTAGTGCAGTTTACCTTTATTTAAAGGCGTCTTAAAGCTAATGGTGTGAAAAATATCTGATTTGTTTGTCCGGGGGCCTGATTCGAAAATTTAGATATCCAATAGGTTTTTTTATTTTCAGATATTTTAAAGTGAATATCTAAGAAAAAATGAATAATTAGATTGGACCTAGTTTCTAATTTTTGATTATCCGAAAATTTAAAAAAAAACGACCTCTTAAAATATTGGGGTTAATTATTATTTTTGATAATTTCTCATTTGACTAGTCTAATTTTGTATAATTACTTACTATTTTGACTCTTTCAAATTGATCCTCAACATTTTTATTTTTATTTTTTTATTCATTGTATTGTATATTTATTATTATTTTATTTTATTATAAAACACCACAATCATTTTCTTGATAGTGTACTTTCTTATCATTATTTTCTAATACATTTTCTTTATTTTTATTATTATTTTCATTACAATATATATTAATTACGATATATGTATTATTTTTTACTATTATTATTTATTTAAAAAAAAATTAAGTTTAATGATAGTAATTTGAAAAATTGGATATCCGATATAAAAATATAAAAAAATGATATTTGAAATATCAAATATCCATTTTTTTGAGTCGGATATGAATTGTTATGTTGTTGATCTAAAAAGTTGAATATTTTAAAATTTTCAGATCGAATCAATAGATAATTACCCCGGAAGAGAAGCAAGAACAGACCCATAACCATTACAAAAGCTTGAATTAAACATTTGTAGATTCTTAATACACCACAGAAGCAAAAGGGTAGAACATATATTACCTGCAAACAGGGGGCCAGAAGGGAAATGATTCCAGATCCCGAGGACTACAACGAAAGCTGAGGTAGTCTTTCCACTCCAAAACACTCTCTGCTTCCGGAGCGAAGCTCGTTTTCAAAGCCACCGTTCCACTCGGTGAATTCCCAGCCCAGTACTTGTTCCTCTCTTCATTCGGTAACCCAAAGAACCTATGCGCGGCTTCTTTCACGCTGTCCAGAACTTCCAAGGGAACTCCATGGTTAATAATCTGAAAGAAGCCCCACTTTCCGGCAGCTTCGCAGATCGATTCCGTTACCTTGGGGTCGTCCCAATTGGAAACGTCGATTACTGGAATGGAGTGGTGAGTTGAGATGGTGTTTGGTTCCAATCTTTCCTCGGGTGGTAGAGTATAGAGCTCGGGAACGGTTTCAATGCCGGTATCCACTAAACCCTTTATTCCATTTCCTTTGTTTACGACGAAATCCATGATTTTCTCTGAGTTTGGGTCTCTTTGGAGCATTGTTGCTGGAGATGTAAGAGCCATAGTTTGGATATGTAGCCTTTCGTAATTGCATTTGCATGCACCTAGTTATTTATATTTAGGAATTTAGAATAAACTCAATTTATTATATATATAAAAATCAACAGCATAAATTTGAATTATTCAAACTAGAGACGGAGGCAGAATATTGGAGGGTCGAAATAATAAATTTAAAAATAACATAAATTATTAAATATTTAAACTTAAAATTCAATTAACAAGACATAATGTATCTAATATCTAAACTTATAGGGACTTAAATTGTTACTAGACCAAAATATTTGAGAGTACCCTTTTAATTTAAATACTATTTTTTATAGTGGCCAAAATACTATTAGATCAAAACTTACCAAGTATTTAAAATTTTCAACAGGGACACAAAAGAAGCTTCGTCTCTAATTCAAATCCAAAATTACATAAATCTGAAATTGAATAGAACTTGAACTTATTTGAGCTTTTCACTGGTAAATTATGACGTTGATCTTTTTAGGTGATTCAAATTTGACCAATATATTCTTTACGGTATTTATTTTTAAAAGGCTAATAGTAGAGAATAGATACTACTATGTACTACCTATACCAGCATATTAAAATGGAAATTAAATGAATCTCAAAACAATTGAATTTAGTAGAAAATTTGAACCCGAAACATTTCAAACTTGATATGTATATAGTATATTAATTAACCACTAGATCACAACAAATTTATTAATATAAATTAAAAATTATATTTAGAGATTCAGGCTAAACTCAGTTTATTATAATAAGTCAACGGCACAATTTGAATTATTCAAACCCAAAATTACATAAATTTGAAATCGAGTTCTACTTGAAAGAGTTGAATTAAAAAATATATTAAATCATGGTCAAACTTAATAAACATATTAATCACTAGAGCACAACAAATTTATTAATATAAATTGTGTTTTTATTCAAAAAAATATTAAATCACGGTTCAACTGATTGAATTAAAAATTGAAAATCTGATCAGTACGACTCCAGTTTGATTTTTTTTACAACATTAACAGAAAACAATACAAACCCAAAATGACTCTAATATGAAGTGATTATAAATTTAAATTAATTTAAGCTCGTAAAAATCCAACATGAAGTACTTAAACACAAACCAATGTGAATCCGAAATAATTTGAACTCAAAAAATCTAAATTTAAAATTAACTCAAACGTGAAATGATTTGTACCCAAAATTTAACTGACTTAAATTGAATATAAAGATTAAAACCTTAATTGACTAAGCTCAAATTGACCTGAATCAAATTATTTATATATTGGTGATGAATTTTTTTACTGGTGGATGAATTTAGAGGTTAGAGAGTTAGCTTATGAGTTTATGTCTATGGATCTAGAATTTAAGGTTTATGATTTAGGTAGTAAGATTAAGGATTTAGATTATAATCTTAAATTTTAATTTCTAACTATAAATCTTAAATATCATGATGAGAGAGAGAGGAGAGAGAGAGAGCAGAGCGAGAGGCAGCGCAGAAGTCCGGCGAGGCATTCCGGTGCGAGGAGCGGCACGAGGAGGTGAGTCTCGGTTGAGGAGAAATCCAGGCTTCGGGGGGAATCAGTTAGAGCAAGTGTGGAGGAAGAAGGAGAACCGGAGAGTGTTCGACGAAGATATAGGTGAGACCAGAAATTTAGAGAAGAACAGCCAGTGGAAGTTAAGGAGGCAGACGGAGAGATTGCCACTTCATCAGAGAAACGAAAAAGTGCTTAAACCAAGGCAAGGTCCTCATGGGAGGAATGGAGTATCCGTCTTCATTAATGGAGTCAGTAAAAGAACCCGCAGGAGGCACCTATGGGAAGTTTTTGAAGTCTTCGGCAAAGTGCTAGATGTCTATATCGCTTATCATAATCCGAAGAGAAAAGGGAGGAGCGATACGTTCGCTTTCGTACGTTTCTCTAATAGAGAGGAGGCAGTACGGGCTGTAAAGCTTGGCAATAACAGGAAGTTAGATGGGTTACTCGTGAAGGTCTTCCTGGAAGCGTCTGCAGACAAAAATGAGACTTATGCATCGAGACAATTTTCGAACGTAAACGAGTGTCTGGGAGGCAAAAAGAAAACTGAAAAGGTTTTGTCGAAGACCATCGATGGGAGATCCTACAAAGAGGCTCTTCTAGGGAAGGGGTCAGAAGAACGCTGTGCAAGAAATGGTCAGGATAAGGAAATGCATCCAAAACGGAGCCAAGAGACTAGTGCGAAAGAGACCACAATATGCGATCCTTTCTGTTTCTATGTTCCTCAAACAAAAGAAACATGGCTGAAGCATAGCCTAATTTGTCAGATCAAGGGGATGTACGACTCAAGCTTTGTTCAACAAGCTCTGGTTGCAGACGACTTTAGGGTTACAGTGTGCGAATGGTCGGGATTCTTTGCGATCATTCATTTCGAAGAAGTGGAGCAAATTGATATTTTTTGGGACCTAAAGGACCAAATGTTGCAGTCATGGTTTGAAGATATCGATACAGTTGAACGTTTTCAGGAGAAACTCAAGCTGAAGTTATGGCTTAATATTGAGAACTTCCCCATTCATGCATGGGACGTCAACGTTTTCTCTGCCATCGCTAGCAGATGGGGAAAAATCATAAGAATTGACGAGGAGACCGCTTCAAGGAAACGTTTGGATATAGCCAGAGTGCTAATCGGAGTAAAACAAGCCTCTGTGGTGCCCCCTTATGTTAATGTCTTCATCAACGGCGAGTGTCACAACATAAGATTGTCCATCCACGCTTACGAGGATACTAGGTGTTGGATCGACGATGACGCTCCGGTGTACCAGGCGCTGGAGGAGTCGGAGGGTCGTGAAGAGTTTTTGGTGGGAGAGAACCTCGGTTCCTGTGGACTTGGAGTTAATGATGTTGCGGCTGCTCAGGAAAACAACAAGCCAACTCTCGACAGAATGGCAGACTCTACTGGAAAACTGGAAGATCCTATGGACTCTGGATCATTCGGCAATGATGGCAAATCTAATAAAGGAAATACAATTCCTCCTGTGTCAGCTGCTTTTAATGAAACGACAGCGTATGTAGGCTGGGCCCCACAGTTTGTTGAGACGAAAATGACCAACGTTCCGATATCCCGAGCTGACTATGCGCTTGAGTGCTCGTCGGGGTCAAGTGGGCCTATGATTCCCTCAGTGGATAAATGTAACGGGCTATTAAATATTAAGCCCAGTTGTTTTAAAAATCTGTCGGGCCTAAGCCCATCCTCCGTGGGTTTTAAATTGGAAAACCTTAAACTCCGGGCTATCCAGATCCTGGGCTCCAATTATCAGACCCTTAATAATAAGCCTGGTTTCTTGGTTGTCGGAGATAACAAGAAAGATACATCGGAAGCCTTGCAGAACCAGGAAAATCCTAGGGGGGAATCTATGGGGCGGTTGGAGATTGGTCTTAAAGAAATTCGGAAGGAGCCGTTGTTGTCTGAGTTTCACGAGGAGGTTTCGCAAGAAGCCAAGGACACTATAGAAATCTGCAGGGATGTTGGGTTGATATTCGAAGCCGTCGAAGAAGAACTAGTGAGGAAGCTCTTAAATGATGGAGGAGGCTATAGTGTGGGGGTGGAAAAATCGGCGGTCTAAGGATCTCTCTCCCCCAGGTGAGTTTCGACCTATGATTTTCCTTGAATATGTCTTCACATATTGCCATTTCTTGGAATGTAAGGGGGATGGGAAGCAGAGTCAAGAGGGAGGCTATTAGAAGAGTTATTGAGAGAATGAAGTCGTGCGTGATATTCTTCCAGGAATCAAAGAAAGAAAAAGTTGATGCTAGTTTAATTACTCAACTGTGTGGTAGAAGTAGTGATTATTCCTTCCATTTCTCTGCCTTTAACGGGGCGTCGGGGGGATTAATTACCTGCTGGGATGAGTCATTTTTCTTGTGTGAAAATAGTACTACAAGCAGCCGCTATATCTCCTTAACGGGCAATTTGAGAAATTCGAACTTGAAGTGTCAGTTGATCAATGTTTATGCGGATAACAATCAATCAGAGAGAAGGGTGATGTGGGAGAAATTGAAAAATGAAATTAACAACCTGAACCTCCCCACTATTATTGGTGTCTACAGAATTTTTGCAGGAGTGGCCTGACTTAGTTCAAAGCTTGTTATCTAATAGGATATCCGACCATCATCCTATTATTCTACAAAGAAATCTTCCAAATGCGGGCCCAAAGCCCTTTAGATGGTTTGAATCCTGGTCAGATGAATCTGGTTATGACGAAATTGTGGCTAAGGCAGTCTCCAGTGCTGCTGGTAAAGGGATAGTCCAAGTCTTAACTGCCTGCAAGATCCAATCAAGAAACTGGTTCCAATCTAGGAAGAAAGTATCTCAAGTTTCGAGTGCTTCTCTAGAGAAGAAAGTGGCAGAGCTGGAAAATGCAATCTGCGTGAGACAAGCTTCAGAGGCTCAGCTGAAGGAATTAAAATCCCTCAGAGTTCAACTATGGAATGCTTATCGTAAGGAGGAACGAGATTGGATTCAGAAGTCGCGCCTAAGATAGGCTGTTGCGGGAGATAGAAACACAAAATTTTTCCACCAGATGGCATCTGTTAGACAAAGGAAGAATTTGATATCCCAGTTGAAAATTGATGGGAATACGCTAGTCAAACAAGAAGATATTAAGAAGGCAGTGTTTAGATCCTTTCGGCAAACATATAATACCAGCGATACGGTTCCAGTAGCTAATTTGTGCTGTCAAATGAAGACGCTAACTCATGAGAGTGTAGATAGATTGGAGAAGAATTTCACTGAAGAGGAGATAAAAAGTGCCTTAATGGCAATGGATGGTTCAAGGGCCCCTGGCCCGGATGGCTTTAATTTAACGTTTGTGAAACGATATTGGGACAGATTAAAGGGGGAAATAGTAAGGTTCTTCTCGGATTTCTTCGATGGCAAAGAGTTGGACCCAAAGTTCAATCAGTCGTTTATTGTTCTTGTTCCGAAATCCAACTCCCCTACTTCGATCGATGAATTCAGGCCGATCAGCCTGGTGGGGTGTTTGTATAAACTGTTAGCCAAGGTGTTGTCTATCAGACTGAATGGAGTCATGAGCGAGGTTATAAGCGAAACTCAGTTCGCGTCCTCCCAAGGCAAACAAATACTCGACTGTGCCTTAATTTCAAATGAAGTGGTTGACTATATGAAGAAGAGTGGTGCTCCAGGAATCATTTTCAAAGCCGACTTCAGAAAAGCATACGACACTGTGGATTGGGATTTCCTGATGCTTGTACTGAAAAAGTTGGGTTTTCGTGATAGATGGTGCCACTGGGTGCTCACCTGCATTTCTACAACGTCAATTGCGATCTTAGTTAACGGCTCTCTGACCCCTTTTTTCGCTATCCTAAGAGGCCTTCGACAAGGGTGTCCTCTGTCTCCCCTGCTATTTAATATCGTAGCTGAGGCTTTGAGTGCCTTGTTAAGAACAGCTGCTGGAAAAGGATACATTGAAGCAATTCAGATCGGTAACAGCGATGTTAAGGTCTCACACCTCCAATTCGCGGATGACTTAGTTATTTTCTACGGAGCTAGTGAAATTCAGATTCAAAATGTGGTTAGATTGCTGAGAGGCTTCGAACTCGCAGTAGGTTTACGATTAAATGTGCAAAAGTCTAAGCTGATAGGGGTTAATGTGAACGCTGGTACCCTGGAAATTTGGGCAGCTAAATTAAATTGTGCAACTGAAAACCTCCCGTGCTCCTATCTTGGCTTGCCGTTGGGATCGCCAAAATTTCTTAAGGCTGCATGGGAACCAGTGGTGGCAAAAGTAAGGAGTAAGTTGGCGATGTGGAAGGCCAAATTGTTGACGTTCAGCGGGAGACTAGTTCTTGTTAAATCAGTTTTATCTAACCTGCCGGTATATTTTATGTCGCTTCTGAAAATGCCTGCGTCCATAGCAAATCTATTAAAAAAGCTGATCAGTAACTTCCTCTGGGGAAGTGCGGAGAAGCGCTCTGTTCATTGGGTTGGGTGGAAATATCTTTGTCAGCCTAAGCTAAATGGAGGGTTGGGTCTGATAGACATGAGGATGAAGAACAGGGCGTTACTAAATAAATGGATTTGGCGTTTTAGAGCGGAAGTTGATTCGATGTGGAGGAAAGTGATCGAAGCTAAATATGAGAAAAAACCAGCATCTTTGACTCCTAGTAGATAAAGCAGCAACAAAAAGTCTCGAATTTGGAAAGACATAATCAAACCACTCGATGATGCTGAGGATCCAATGACGAGTAACCTGCGCATGGTTGCAGGCAACAGAAATTTGATTAGGTTCTTGGAAGACCCGTGGGCTGACTCCGCTCCCCTTAGAGAAAAATTCCCAAGAATTTTTGCTTTAGCATTGAGAAAGACAGGAAAGATTGCTGAATTTGGAAGATGTGAAGGGTCCTCGTGGTGGTGGGATATAAAACTTCGAAGGAACTTATTTGACTGGGAAATACCTGTATGGAATGATTTCTTACACACTATTGAAGAGCATAAACCTGGGAGAGTTCCAATCGACAGTGTTAGATGGAAGGCTTCGATGAATGGGTTCTACAGCCCCAAAGAGTATTACAAACTAGCAATGGTCCTCAATAAAAATGATGCGCTATTTTGGCGTAACGTGTGGTCAAACCTAGCTCCACCCAAGGTGGAATGCTTCGCTTGGAGGGTAATGTTAGGCAGAATCGCGACAAAAACCGAACTACAGAGACGAGGTATATTAACAAATTCAGATGCTTCCTGCGTATACTGTGGGTCAGTGGACAAAACGCCTAATCATCTCTTCTGTGAATGCCCGAGGGCCTGGGGGCTGTTGCAAAATTGGTGCAACTTGTGGAACTTGAACCTAGTAATGCCAAGCAATCCAAGAGACTTGATAACTTGGTGGTTCGATTATAATCCGGGATTTAGAGAGGAGGATGTGTGGAGATTAGCTTTTTTCAACATTATTTGGACTATCTGGCTAGGGCGAAACGAGATGGTGTTTAGAAACAAATCTTTGACGCTGAATATGATGTTCGATTTGATGCTGACTAGATTGGCCTGGTGGTGTAAAGCGAAGTGGATTGCTATCCCAATTTCTGTTACAGAGATGGTATTCAACCCACTAAAATTCAGTGCCTTGCGTAGGGGGCAGGAACGTGTTGTTAAGAACAGGTGGTGTCTTCCTCCTAACGGATATCTCAAATTCAATGTTGATGGTGCAGTTGTGGGGAGCTTCGGAACAACAGGTATCGAAGGAATCATCCGTAACTCCGACTCCAGAACTATATTGATGTTTTCCAAGGTAATTGGTACGGCAGATGTCTCCACTGCTGAAATTATGTCCATTTCAGAAGCTATGAAACTTTATCAACTACTTCCTTGGGCTAAATCGGTCCCCATCATCATAGAAAGCGACTGTTCTCTAGCTGTGCAATGGTTCCAACAGCCCTCCTCAACCCCGAACTGCTTCAAACATTTAATCGATAAATGACTGAAAGGATAGCAGTGGAATAAAATGGTCAATAAAAGGGATCCCTAGGGAAATGAACACGACTGTTGATAAGCTGGCGCGATCAGGGATCAACAAGAAGGTGGACCTACTGTGGTTCGACAAAGATCCTAGGCCTTTGGCGTCAAGGGTCGGGGGACCCTAACGTGCTGGTTATCAGGGGTTTTACTCGTTTATGTTGGATTCCTATCTAAACTGTTTTGTAATGCTGCGGACTTGATGCTATGGAATTGCTTAGATTGCAGGTGAGTAATAGGTGTGCCGCTATGGATACTGCGGTTTAAGTTCCCTTGCTCGTGCAGCTGAGTGGAGATTCGAACGAAGTGAAGGCGGGGAGCTAACACATGTGGGTGTATCTTACAGTGAAGTAGTCCTCAGTGTATAGGAATCAAATTTTGTGGAGCTTTGGCAAAAATACCTCTGGTTGTGTATTAACACCATACCGGTTGCACTCTTTTTCCTCCAACTAGGATTAGGGAGGTTTTTTAATGAGGCACCGGTGTGGTGATCGAACTATTGTTCTAATAGTAAACAGAAATAAAACTGTTGAATTTTCAAAAAAAAAACTATAAATCTTAAATTTTAGATTCTTAAACTAACTCTTTAATCTCTAAATTTAACTTGTTTGTGATTTTTTTACCACCAATAATAACTCGGGTTATAAAATGTGCGGAATAATTTTTTCAAAAAGATTATTTTTACACTCCAACAACCTTAAATGGTTATACTTCAATAAAAGTATGGCAAACTACCTGGGAGACCGTCTAACTATTGAATCTGACTATTTTGGCCAATGAACTACAAAAATTTTAAATTTGATCATTCAACTATTTAATTGGGCCTATTTTAACCACCAACCGTTAAAATATAATCAAAGATAACGTAATTGTTACTAAAAATTTGTATAACTACACATTTGGTCCATGTTAGTTTAGAGAGAACGTTTTACTTGTTGGGGGCATAGAGTTTTGATCGAAGGAGGAGAATCGAGAGAAGATGATAGACTTTGCTCGTGTTCAAAAGGAGCTGCAAGAATGTGGCCGAGAGAAAGATTCTTCCGGCATTAGAGTTTCTCCCAAATCAGACAACCTTGCTTGACCGGCATCATCCCCGGTTCCCTTGGCACTCCCTATAAAGGCGGCTCCTTTGAAATCGATATCACATTGCCCGATATTTCACAATTCCTTTTCTTCGTCTTCTTTACATTGATTTTCATGGGTTTTGTTTTGTTCATTGTTTTAAGGTTGATTCCCCCCTCTTGAGTTTAGAAATTTGGCTGAGGGTAAAGGGTTTTGTAACGGGAAGTTTTTTTGAGAAAAAAAGTAAAATTTTTATCCAGGTTTAGATTTTCAAGTGAGTTTATAATTATAAATTTGGTATGTTGAGTTTATCTGAATGCGATATCGATGGGGTGATGGTTTAAGTAGATTTAGCTGTGTTTGAAATGAAATGGATCATTTGAATATTGGTTTCTATTTTGGAGATGGTTATCCTTTGAGCCTCCAAAAATGAAGTTTGTCGTCAAAGATTGAAACTTTTTTAACCTTGTTTCATTCTGGGAATGCAGTTCCGTAGCAAAAATTGCCCGGTTTGTCATCAAAGAAACTACTGGATTTGGGATTCAAGTTTGACAATGGAGTTGAGGATATGTATGATGGAGCTATCAAGTGTTGCAGGGAAAAAGGGTTTCTCTACTAAGCATATAACCATTTTGTTCTGCTGATTTTGTTGCTTGTACACGGACTAAACTTGTTGCGAGAACATGATTTTGTTAATAGGTGATGAAAATAAATTAGAATATGTAACTAATATGGACCAAATGTGTAGTTATACAAATTTTTATTAACATTCATGTCACTCCTTCGTTAGATTTTAACGGCTTGTGGTCAAAATATGTCTAATTAAATAGTTAAGTGGTCGAATTTTAAATTTTTTGTAATTCGGTAGTCAAAACAGGCCAAACCCAATAATTAAGTGGTCACCCAGTTAATTTACTCATAAAAATATATAAATCCAAGTCCAAGACACCTATGCAACGACAATAAATAAGAAATCAAAGCATTCAGTTTGAAAATCAAACATATATACTCTTTCATACTTCATTTTCTCTATTTGCTCAAAGGATTTTTCTTATTCTTTCTTTTAAGCGTTTTATTAGCATATGTGAGAGCTAAAATTGTATGATCTAACCTATTAGAGGTTAATTTCACCTTTTATTTTAATCTTTACTTCTTATAAAGTGAGATTTAAGACTTTTGGGTATAAAGTTTTAAGCAATTAGTTTTAGTGTAAGGTTATATTTTTTTTCTCAACGGTCGGATTCAACAATTCTTAATTAAAAAGACCAAGTCAATGAAATTAACTAATTTAGATTAGAATCACTCTAAATCTCTTGTTTTATATTTCTACAAATTTCATTTTCTTTCTAATACTCTGGTCACCCTTTTCAGAGGGCATGCTAAGGTGCAACACCTTAAGGTGTGGTTAAAATGCGGCCCTACACAATTTCTTACCATTTTAGTAAGAATTTATGTATGACTGAGTAGTAATTTAGCTATAACCGAAATTTTTACTAACTGGGTAAGAATTTGTGTAACTACGTAAATCTTTATCAATTGGATAAGAATTTGTGTAGATTTTGTCTTAAGAATGTGTAACTACACAAATTCTTACCAACTAAGTAAAAATTTGTGTAAAACCGCCTTATTTTAGTCGCACCCTAAAGGTGTCTCACGACAGAGCTTTTCCCTTTCGAGTCAACAAAATTAAGTCGAAAAAACCCTCCCATCACTAGGCGAAACTTAATGAAGAGGTACTATGAAAGATGCTTTTTTTTTTTTACATAGTACTATAAAAGATGCTGGAAACTATTTCATAATGTTTTTAAAAATGAAAACTAAAGAAAAATCTAATAATAAAAAATAAATAGAAAACTTTTACAAACTTAAAAAATAGTAGAAAATTTAAATGAAATAAATCCTAATTCAAATTTTATTTGATTTTTTTTTTCAGTCGTGTTGAGTTTATGAATTTCAAGTCGAGTCGAATTTAATTTTTTGTTCAATTTTAGTTGTAAACATTTATAATGTTACGGTACTAATTAGTTCCAATTTAAATAGTTTTCTATAAGGGTAAATTACACGAGTGGTCACCCAACTATCATATTTTTCATGTTTTAGTCACCCAACTAATTTTTTCGTCAAAATCGTTACTAACATTTCGTTTCGTTATCATTTATAACATTACGGTACTAATTAGTTCCAATTTAAATAGTTTTCTATAAGGGTAAACTACACGAAGATGATGCCATGTCATGGGATAATAACACTTTTAGTCCTAAAACTTGTACATCTTATTAATTAATTCCTAATTCAAAATAACTCATCAAATATATGGGTCAAATCCCAAATTTCCCATTTTCTTTCTTCTTCCTCTGCAACAACACTTTTCTCTCTTAATAAAATAATAATATAAGAAATTAAATTTTGTACAACACAAAAGTTTGGACTAAAAAAATACTAAAGTCTATTATAAAAGACAAAAAAATAGCACAAATAACATGTAAAACAACATTTTTAAAGAATATAAAAAGAAAATAACAATGAAAAAACAACCTTTTAAAAATAAGAACAAGTAACATACAATATTAGGAAAATAAAAATACTTATAGTGAGGACTAGGGGTGTTCATTGTCGGGTACCTCTTTTGCCAGCCCGTGTCCCAGCCCGCTATATCCAGGTACCCGATTCATAATTTTTAAATTTTTTTAGTTTTAAAATTTTAAAATATTACATTGGAAACACAAAAAAAATTAAAAGTTCATAATGCAGTGATTTGAAGTTAGTTTTAAGATGAAATATTTGGATACATATATATTATAATTTATCACAAAAAAGACATTAAAAATATTAATCTCGTTTTTTCTTTTGAATCCTGGTATGAGAATGTAATGCATCTCTATTTAATAAAAAATATTTCAAAAATTTAAAACTTTAAAGTACATAATACAATCACAAAAATAATTTAGAGATTTAAATTTAGTTTTATGTAAAATAGTAAGGAATCTAAAATAAAAATATAATTTAAAACTAAAATAAATAAATAAATATATTAAAACTATTGGGTCGGGTCGGGTACACGGCCAGGTCGAGTAATTTTTTTAAAAGATTACCCGATATTTTTAAGTTCGGGCCGTCGGGTCGCCAGGTTGGGTCAACCAGGTCATGTATTTTTGAACACCCTAATGAGGATTAAGGAGAAGAAAACAAACATTAGAAAGAAGGCTGAACGTTAGGAAACAAATAAAGAAGAAACCACTATACATATATATAAGATATGATCCGTTTACACAATGTAAAACTCTTTAAGTTTTACACGTTTTTTGGACCGTTGGATGAGTGAAACGAATGGATGAGATTAACAATAAATATGTGAAGATTATCATTTGAAAAAAGAGAGTCTTAGCCATCTATTTCCCCATCTAATGATCCAGAAAACGTGTAAAACTTAAAGAGTTTTACATTGTGTAAGTTGATCCTAACTCTCTCTCTCTCTCCCTCTCTCTCTCTCTCTATATATATATATATATATAGGGTTAGGATCAACTTACACCGTGTAAAACTCTTTAAGTTTTACACCTTTTTTGGATCGTTGGATGGGGGAAATGGATGGTTGAGATTAACTCTGTGTTTTTAATTCCCAAGTGATAATCTTCACATATTTTACTGTTAATCTTATCCATCCGTTTCACTCATCCAACGATCCAAAAAAGGTGTAAAACTTAGAGAGTTTTACACCGTGTAATTTGATCCTATCCCATATATATATATATATATATTCATAGATATTCTAAGATAAG
The DNA here is from genome assembly GCA_958450335.1 of Hibiscus tridactylites. NCBI lineage: Eukaryota > Viridiplantae > Streptophyta > Magnoliopsida > Malvales > Malvaceae > Hibiscus > Hibiscus tridactylites. The sequence continues at coordinate 16,774,814 of OY288289.1, read as the reverse complement.
TCGATATAAATTATCTTAAACTTAAATCTGGTTCAAACTGATATTTTAAAAAATATTTATATATTTGATTTGATCAGTCTCAATCTCAATTTTAATTATATATATTGAACTTTTCAATAATATCCAAGACATGTCAATATGAATTACCTTAAATTTGACTATGATTCATGTTGATATTATATTTTTAATAATATTTATAATAACTTATTATAAGACCTGTTGAGGTGGGTGGGGATGATGCGGGCCGAGAGGGGATGATGCGAGGCGGGTGGGGATAGAGCGAGTACAAAGACATATTCATGTCTTCCCCACCACCCACGACGAATCTATTTTTTATGTTCATCCCCACCCCACAACTCACGAAATTTGTAACAATCTTTGCTCAGTTGAATGCGAAGTGAGGCGATAACCACAAAATCCGCCCCACTGACATCCCTATTAAAAAGTGTCTTGGTGTAATTATTATTAAATTTTTTAGTAATAAATATAAACCGGCAATCAAGTAATTATGAACTCACATTAATTCAAGCTCCTTTGGCTTAATCTCCAAAAGTTTGCGTTCATTTTCCTTCTTCAAATAGCATACAAATATTAATATGCATATAATAATTAGACTAAAGGAATTATTTTACCCCCGAATTCGAACCAAATTAACATTATTGTCCATCGCGCGAAAACACGTTCAATTAGGTCCTCCAGTTCGCACATTGCAACAAATTAGCCCCTTGATCAACGTTGACCGTTACGGTGTTGACGTTGCAATTAACGTCGCTGACGTGATAATCAATTGTGCTGACGTGACAACCAACTATGCTGATGTAGTGGTCCATAATGCTGATGTGGCAGTGCATGTGTGATGACGATGAGGCAGAGGGGCTGAATCGATTTTTAAACCGAATACGAGGGCATAATTTGGGTAAAGTACACAGATGGTCACTGAATTTTGGTAAAAAAACAAAATGGTAACCAGACTTTCAAAAATCACAAAATGGCAATTAAATTTTATGTTTTATAACAAAATGGTAACTAGACGTTAAATGTCGTTAAGTGACTGTTATAAAATTTGGTATAATAACATATTTAGTCTTCCATATTTATACATTCAATCAATTTAGTCCTAATTCGAAACAATTCACTAAATTTAACCCTCGTTATTTACGCATTCTTTCAATTTGGTCCTTAAAGAAAAATTCCAAAGTATGGTAACATGATAAATAATTACAATTAAATTTTTATAGGAACTCGAAAACTCGACTCAAATAAAAAAATTTCAAATAAAGTTTAAGTTGTTAAATATAACACGTCAACTCGAAAAACTCTAAATTTTTTGACTCGACTCGATCGAGCGCTCACCTCTATCTTAAGATATGACACGTCAACTCGAATAACTCAAAATATTCAAATATTTTAAATCGATTATTTTTTAAAATAGAATATTTAATGTTTTCATATTTAAATCACATCAAATATTTAATAACTACTCTAAATATTCGATTTAAAAAATGATTTAAAATATTCAAATATTTAATTTAATTTTTATAGGAACTCGAAAACTCGACTCGACTCGAATCGAAAAAACTTCAAATAAAGTTTGAGTTGTAAAATATGACGCGTCAACTCGAATAACTCGAATTTTTTTGACTCGACCTCGATCGAATGCTCACCTCTATATTAAGATATGACGCGTCAACTCGAATAACTCGAAATATTCAAATATCTAAATCATTTTATCTTTTAAATCACATCTAATATTTAATAACTACTTTAAATATTCGATTTAATTTTAAAATATTCGATTTACAAGAAAAAAATTGATTTAAAATATTCGAATATTTAAAGTAGTTATTAATTATTCGAATATTTAAAAGAAAAGTATTTAAAATAGTTATTAAATATTCAAATATTTTAAATCATTTTTTATTTTAAATCGAATATTTTTAAATTAAATTGAATATTTAAAGTAGTTATTAAATATTCGATTTGATTTAAATATGAAAAATATTAAATATTATATTTTAAAAAATATTCAATTTAAAAGGAAAAAAATGATTTAAAATATTTAAATATTTCGAGTTATTCGAGTTGACGCGTCATATCTTAAGATAGAGATTAGCATTCGATCGAGTAAAGTAAAAAAATTTCGAGTTATTTGAGTTGACGCGTCATATTTTACAACACAAACTTTATTTGAAATTTTTTCGATTCGAGTCGAGTTAACTTTTCGAGTTCCTATAAAAATGTAATTGTAATTATTTATCATGTTACCATACTTTGGAATTTTGCTTTAAGGACCAAATTAAAAGAATGCGTAAATAACGAGGGCTAAATTTAGTGAATTGTTTCAAATTAGGACTAAATTGATTGAATGTATAAATATGAAGGACTAAATGTGTTATTATACCAAATTTTATAACAGTCACTTATCGGCATCTAACGTATAGTTACCATTTTGTTATAAAACATAAAGTTTAATTGCCATTTTGTGATTTTTGAAAGTTTGGTTACCATTTTGTGTTCTTACCAAAGTTCAATGACCGTCTGTGTACTTTACCCTAATTTTTTTTGCCAAGTTCAGGGGTATAGTTCATTTTAATTGAAAGTTTGATACCTTATTTAATATTTAAGCTAAAAAATAAGAATTTAAGAAATTATTAAAATTCTAAAAATAGATGAATAATTTGTTTAAATTTTGATTTAATTTAATCGATTTATTTAGTTTTTGAATAAAATTAGATAAATAATTTGACTTTTCAAGTTAAACTTTTATAAATGGAATATATGAAAAGTCAATTAACAAATTGATGTAAATATCCTTTGGTTCTTGATAATTTTAAAATAAAAAAGTGAGAACTATCACAAAAAATTAAAATATTTTTAATTTTTAAAAAAATCTATAAACTTAATAAATATAAATAAAATATTTAAAAAATTAGTGAAAGTAAAAGCTAATATAAAAAATTAAAATTTATTTGTGATTAAAAATGATAAAATATAAATATAAAAATTAAATTATGCCTTCGAATTCGGCAAAAAATTCAATTATGCCCTCAATTTTGGTTTAAAAACTGAATTTAGCCCCTCTACCATGTCATCATCACACATGCACTGCCACGTTAGCATAGTTGACAGCCACGTCAGAACAATTGGCTGTCACGTTAGCACCGTTAATTGTCATATCAGCACTGTAACGATCAACATTTGTCAATGAGCTAATTTGTTGCAATGTGCGAACTGGAAGACCTAACTGAACGTATTTTTATGCGAGGGACGACATTGCTAATTTGGGTCGGACTCAGGGTAAAATAACTCCAATAGCCCAATAATTAATATCATACTAATTAGCAATAACGATTAGATAATTCCATTTTGAATATTAGAAATTGATAAAAAAAATTCTTTGCAAAAAGTGAAGTGGAACGAAAATCGAGTTTCACGTGTTTGGACTCAGATCAGACTTGAAGTAATTCTGTTTGAACCAAACAACGAATTAAGCAACAATTTCAGTTCGTTGAAACTGAGGTGATGATTGTTTTTGAAATCAAATGCACAAAAAAGAAGAGGTTTCAAAATCTTGAAAGCAAAAAACTAAGATAATAACTCGGCTTCTAACTCGGATCATTTTGAGCTCGAAACAGAGTGGAGCTTCAACTCAAGAGAAACAATATTAGAATCGTATTATTGCCTTCTTTAAATTGAATAAGAGAACAAAACTCGGTAAGGTAAAGGATCAATCAAATCGACACTGTAACACCCTTAATTTAATAAAAAAATATAAATAAAAATGAAGTGACGATAAAAAAAAAAACAATGACAGCCATGAGGTTTTGATCCTGTGGCCCATGGCTAATTAGACTAGCGTCTTTACCAATTGAGCTAAGGAAACTCCAGATTATAAATTGCACCCACTTATTTTTAAGTGGTTCTTGAAATATAAAATAATAATAATCCTAAAAACATCTCAACCACCCCTCTTTATGGCACATTTATTGGGTCTATCTACCCCAAAAAAGGATACCCGACCTTCTATCTAGACTATTCATCTTCTTCACAAACCCTCTCCGTCCGCCGCTTCGTCTTACCCCACTGCCGCGTCGTGTGTGTCGCCGCCAACACAAATCGAATCGCCATTCAACCCCGACCTCAATCTTGTCGTCCACTCGCGCAGACCAGCCACCGTTCGTCAGAGAAACTCGGTCGAAAGCTTCAATTGAAACTCTTCCTTTATTATTCGAGATTTCGTCGCTGTCCGGCGTTGTGGCTCGAATCTGAGGTCACCACCGTCCTCAAGAGGCCTAGCCGAGCAAAGCCCTTCTTGTTGAGCAACCGTTCGCCGCCGTTTAGCGTCTCGTCAGAGTTACGTCGGATTGGTCGATTTCTTTCGGTTTTGGTAAGTTCGATAAGCTATCCGACTTAATTCTGGGTTGATTAAGGATGTAGATGAAATTTCGAGGTGGTTTTTGCATTTTTGGGATGTTTTCTGGCCGTCTAAGGTGCGCGTGGGCGTCACGCGCCATCACCAGCGTCCTTTCGGTCGTCTGGATGGTGACCCATGAACTAAACCGGCTGGACCGGTTTTAGACCGATCTGGCCATTGGATCGAGCTATCTGAACCAGCCCAAATCAATCCTAAACCAGCCTAGGCCCAATGGTAAGCCAAGCCCAAACCTGAGTCGACCCAAACCCGACCCATACCCGATTCGAGTTGACCGACCCGACCAAAACTGAGTCAACCCGACCGAGTTGTCCGAGTCAACTTAGTTGACTTTGAACATTGACTGTTGACATCAGCGTTGACTTTGACAGAAAAGTTAACTTTTCCCGAACAACCTTATTTTATGTTTTTTGACGTCCTAAGTCCGTTTTGAAGTCTGTTTCGCGAAATTCTAACCCGAAAGCATCTAAATTGGACTTTGAACCTGGGAATGCATGTGTTTAAATATTCAGTTAAGAGTAATGTGAATAAGGACTAAAATTAAAGTTTGTGCAATTGAAGGTATTCACAATTCCTTACCTACGAGATGTCGAGGGACATCAAATTCGGGTTCGAGAGTATCCAAATGTCGTTTCAAGGGTTGGCCGATATAGCAAAGATTCAAGGTAATACTTTACTACCTGCTGCATGCTTTATGGAACACGTTTGTAATTGATTAATGCATGAACAATATGATTGGTCATTTGATTACCATCGATTATTATAAGTTGTACAATTACGGTACAATGATAATAAACTGGTTAAGACCGAATGACTCGAATAAGGAACAAATGACCGATAAGAAATTCAAGTTTAGTGAACACTCGATAAAACGACACCCTCGAAACTTTAATTTTAGATTATGTTCTTGATAAAAGATTTAATGCTCGAAACATTAGAATGTGAAATTACAAAAATTCCCTTGAGATATTTGAATGACTAAAATGACCCTAACAATGAAAGCAATCTAGGAATCTATCTTAGATATTGTTAAACAACTGATTTATCTGAAAACATTAAATTACTAGGAGAGTTACGATAACAAGACTTAAACCTTCGAGATTGTGAAGTGCTTGGATTTCCTTGAATTCTTATTAATCTTTGAAGATAAATTTACAAGAAATTATTCGTATGTTCGGAAATTATCAAAGTACTTTCAATTATCGAATTGAGTGAAACAACTGAAATGACTAAAGGATTGAAGGTACTATAAGACTGAATTGATCAAGATGGGTGTAATGACCGATATCACTAAAGTATATCATCATCGAAACTTTCCAAATTAACTGAAATGACATTTATATCCTCAAGTTTTGAAACGAATGAATTGTCTGGAAGGGCTGAAAGGACCAGAACGACTAAATCTCTATCGATTACATAAATAATTGAAATTATATAATTAGTATAATTGAAGGAAATGATGGATCTATCCCGAGCTCTAAAATGGTCGAAATACCCTTTTGACCGGAATGGGCAAAAATTTGCCTTTGATGAAATTCCAAAAAAAAATCTAAATAAAGCTTAAATGACTGAAATACCCCTAAGTGTTAAGAAGCATGACTCATATATGTCCATCACTCATGATACTAATATAAGATTGGAAGATTTCGCTTGAAAAATAAGTTTGAATGCTCAATGGTGAGCCTGTGGAGAAATATGATGACGACCGTTCAAACATTTTATATAGTTGATTTTGGAAATGATACACGTGGAGCACATACGTCTGAATGTTTGGTAAGTATTGCAGAGTTGGGATATGTAAGATCGAATGAGTTTTTGAAGCTTTGATAAACCGTTGAAATCTTGAATATTGCAAATCATCATTTTGTCATTACTGGACTAAATTATAAAATTGCCCCTAATAGTAAAATGACCAAAATGCCTTTGTTAGCCAAAGTGATCGAAATAACCTTAATATAGTTGATATCTTGAATGATCATGATAAAGCATTTTTCTTCCAAATGCCTTGTTGGCGATGTTGGCTACAAAATCCCCTCTAGTCGGGACCTCATTACTGGAACCAGTTCAAAATGTCAAAGCTTAAAGTTTTCATTCCGAGTGTAATATCAAGTATCCCGGCGAAATAAATGGTCCCTTTTAGTGTGTTCCAAGTGCACATAAATATTCTACCGTCTTGAACCCAAGGCTGTCTTTTGATACGAAATATGGCTTTTATCAAACTGAAATATACCTATGTATCTGAACTAGAATAAAAAGGAGAAAAAGAAAAGAAAAGAAATTTTTTTATGCTCTCTAGTTATCGTTTCATCGAAAACTAAAGTTTACTTTATGTTCACTTTATTACTGATTAACAATGATTTCTACCGAATATTGTTATTATCGATCATTACTGACTACAACCGATTACTATTATCACTACCTAGACCGTTACCGGGGGACTTGGGATAGAGTATGAAGTCACCGTAGGTTCAGCCCTGATCATGCTGGTAATTCCTTACCGTTTCAGGTTTCTATGCTTTGGCTAGGGTAATTCCTTACCGTACCTAATGTATTCCCTTAGGCTGGCACCTACGCCCAATGGGCCTAGGTTAATGCCTGTTATAGTTGCAGTTCTGGGGAATTGCATATCGGAGTTTGGTTGGAGGGTAGAAAGAAAGAAAAAATCTAAAATGAACCTTATCGCTAACATTATATAACCGTGAAATAACATTCACCACACCGTTAACTTTGCACTGTTGGAACACACACTAAGTCTCTGATTCAACTACCGTAATTCATATCTCGCCTAATTCTCCGGTCTATATGTTCCCCGCCTGATACTTAGAGATTGAATAAAGAGCGATTGTTTTATCTTCGTGTATACCGCTTCATTGAAATATCGAGTCATATTTTGGAACCTGTTGTCACCCGAAATATCATGACAGTCTTATGCTTTCCCTATACATGCTTGTGCTTATAGCATCTTTTGGTAGTTCTGTATTACTGAGCTTTTGGAAGCTCATGTTGTTTTACCATCGCAGGTTAAAAGAAATCTAACATGGCTCGATGACTAACATCAGTGTTTGGAGTTCTCTTGGTGTTGCTTTTGGAGTACGGTACCGACATAGTTAGTGGGCATGCATGTCATTTTTGTTTCATGATAGTGTTTGTAAAATATTTTCTGAAATCCTATTATATGTTTAAATGGTTTCATGAAAGTGTATGTTAAACAGAAGTTTATTTTGCAGTTTAATAAGTGTTTTGAAAAAAAAATGTTTTTTATGTGTATTTTTATTGTGGGTCGCTCCTGTAACCATAATGTGACTTCTTAAGATCTTTGATAACACATAGGCGGGTCTAGGAGGTTACATACACTATTTTTTCAGGTCTTCAATTAACGAAAATAGGAAAGAATAAAAGAAAGAATAGTGTTGTTGCAGAGGAAGAAGAAAGAAAATAAGAAATTTGGGGTTTGTCCCTTATATTTGATAATTTATTTTGAAGAGTAAACTACACTAGATGCCACTGAACTATGAACCCCGATTCGAAAATTTCAACAAACTTTAAAAATTTTCAAATCTAACACTGAACTTTAGTTTTTAACTCGAAAATGTCACTTCGTCGTTAACTCTTAACGCCCCCGTTAAGTCAAAACGACATCGTTTTGATGCATCTGTTTTAAAGCCTAATTTAGTCCAAAATGACGCCGTTTTGGAGAAATTTGAACCCATTTGAATATTAGAAATTGATGAAAAACATTCTTTGCAAAAAGTGAAGTGGAACAAAATCGAGTTTGACGTGCTTGGACTCAGATCAGACTTGAAGCAATTCTGTTTGAATTCCAAATAACGAATTAAGTAACGATTCCAGTTCGTTGAAATTGAGGTGATGATTGTTTTTGAAATCAAATGCACAAAAACGAAGAGGTTTCAAAATTTTGAAAGCAAAAATCCAGATAATGACTCGACTTCCAACTTGGATCATTTTGAGCTCAAACGAACTCGAACAGAGTTGAGTTTCAACTCAAGAGAAAAAATATTAGAATTGTATTATTGCTTTCTTTAAATTGAATCCGGAGAATAAAAGTCGATAAAGGATCAGTCAAATTGACACTATTTTTTCAGGTTTTCAATTAACGAAAATGGGAAAGAAGAAAAGAAAGAACAATGTTGTTGCAGAGGAAGAATAAAGAAAATAAGAAATTTGGGGTTTGTCCCATATATTTGATGAGTTATTTTAAAGGGTAAACTATACCAAATGTCACTGAACTATGGCCTCTGACTTGAAAATGCCACTAAACTTTAAAAACCTTCAAATCTAACACTGAACTTTAGTTTTTGACTCGAAAATGTCTCTTCGTCGTTAACTCTTAACGTCCCCGTTAAGTTAAAACGACGTCGTTTTGGTGTGACTGCTTAGAAGCCTAATTTAGTCTAAAACGACATCGTTTTAGAGAGATTTGAATCCAGGACCTTCAGATACATGGACTAAGAAATGAACGAACACGACATTATATAGCATTTTACCACAAATATTATGTATCTCAAACCACTTGAGATTAATTAAAATTATTTTACGAAATAAATAATACGATAAATGATATTAATATATAAAAATATAAACATAGTATTTGTATGTATATATAAATAAAAATATATTATTTTTATATTTTTATAAATTATTAATAATATAAATATATATTTTTTAAAATACCCAAAATATTCATAAAAATAGATATATTTATAAAATTAATAATTTATAAAAAAACCCCAAACCATGAACTCACAAACCCAAACCAACCCTTAGACCTAAACCTTAAGCCTTAGAGTTTAGAGTTTTGGGTTTTGGGGTTTTTATATATTACTTTTATGAATATTTTGGGGTTTTTTTTAAATAATATATTTATATTACAATTAATATATAAAAATAAAAAATAATGTATTTTTATGTAAATTATATGAACTTATCCATTTGGTTCAACCAAATTATTTTATGATGAAAAAAGAATATAAATAATATTTATATATAAATAATATAAAATATATTTTTACATCTATATCAATATATATAAATAAAAATATATTATTTTTATATATCGTTTATAATATAAATATATTATTTTTAAAAACCATAAATCCATAAATTAATATACTTAAATTATAAATATACTTAAATTATAAATAATATATAAAAACCATAAATCTAAACCCCGAATCCTAAACCTTGAACCCTAAGGTTTAGGTTTAGGTTTAGGGTTTGGAATTTGTGGTTTAGGGTTTTTATTTATTATTTATAATATAAATATATTATTTTATGATTTTTTGGCTTTTTAAATAATATATAAAAATATAAAAATAATATGATTTTATTTTTATATATTGATATATATATATATATAATATTTTATACTATTTATAGTATTATTTATTTTATAAAATAATTTGAATTAATTTCAAGTGGTTTGAGATATATAATATTTGTTGTAAAATATTATATAATCTTATGTTTGTTTAGTGGTTAAGGCTTAGCCCTTGTATTTGAAGGTCTTGGGTTTAAATCCCTTTGAGTGAGTGGTTTTAATATTTTTCCTCTAACAAAACGACGTCGTTTTGGCCAAAATTATACTTCAAAAGTCACACCAAAATGACGCTGTTTTGACTTAACGGGGACGTTAAGATATAACGACAGAGTAGCACTTTCGAGTCAAAAACTAAATTCTAGTGTTAGATTTGAAGCTTCACTACACCAGACTTGTTCTATGGCGGCGCTATTTGTGGCGTTTTTGATACAAACGCCGCCACCATTTCACTTATAACGGTGTTTTTACGACAAACGCCGCCATAGGGTGACATATAGTGGCGTTTTCTTCACTAAACGCCGCAATATGTTTATATCAGTGGCGTTTTCTATCGTAAACGCCGCAATAGGTGTCGGGCTAGTGGCGTTTGATAAACCAAACGACGCAAAATGTTCTTGTTAGTGGCGTTTTCTATCGTAAACGCCGCAATAGGTGTCGGTCTAGTGGCGTTTGGTCAAACAAACGCCGCAATAGTCTAGATTTAGTGGCGTTTATTAATAGAAACGCCGCCATATATTTCTTAAACCCTAACTACAACATTTATTCTCGGTCGCATAACGGATATATTCATGGATAAACAATTAATGAAATTAAAGGTTCAATATAAGGATTTGTATTTGTAGTCGCGTATGTAATCACGGATAAACAATTAATGAGATTAAAGGTTCAATATAAGGATTTGTATTTTCGGTCGCATAACGGATGTAATCAACCATTGTAAGTATTGCGATCGTGAATTTTGTAAAAAAACAAAAGTATCATAATTTTGGAGTGAAACTATATAATGTTGGTAATGCTTAAGGTGAGAGAACCAAAGGCAAAAGCTTATATCCCACATGGGTTGACAAAAAGACTTATGAAGGGTATTTATACCCAAGTTTCTCCCTTCCCTTGTTGAGTAGGAAAGAATAAGGGACATCCTCGCGCGTCGCCGCCGCCGTCCGGCGGGCTCGGGTAACACGTGTCTTCGACACTAGCTTTAAAATATACCCCCGGGTTCGGGTAACACGTGTCTTCGACACGTACCAAAAAAAAGTAATTTTTTATCCCTTGCTGGCGTTTGTATTGGAAAACGCCGCAAAAGGTCTACCGTTCCTGGCGTTTGTATTGGAAAACGCCGCAACAGGTCTACAAGTGCTGGCGTTTCAATTTGTAAACGCCGTTAGGTTTAAAATATATCCCCAAATCCCAATCTCAGACAACCTATCGTGGAAACTTAAAAAACCCAAATCGCTCTGCCCTAGCCCCTCCTGCTCTTCCTTCCAGCCTGCTCCCACCCTCGTCGTCGACCGTCCGTCCTCGCCACCGACCGTCCAGCTTTTCTGCCGTGCAGGTTTGTAAATTTTCTTCCCTGCCGTCGACCATTATTTTCCTTCTATTATTTATTTCCACCACAATTTCGAGTTATCTGTTCTGCATTTCTCCATGACAGTAGGATAGATAATTTTTCTTCTATTCAATGTTTGGTTGCCTAGACTTTTGTACATGTTAAGATCAAGATTTGAATTGATAGGCAATCTTATAATTTTAACTGAGAGAAAGAACCAAACTTGATTGATGATCACCTTATTACAAATAAAGCAACCCAGATTTTTGTTCGAGTTACAAGAACCAAGAAAATTAAATAACAGAAAACAAAAAAAGGGGGGGGGAGATAAGCTAAGCTCATAAGCTTCGGAGATTTGCTTGAATTTGGCCTCATAACCTCATAACCAAGAAAATTAAATAACAGAAAAGAAAAAAATTGTGAAAAAATTGAAAGAAGTTTTGATCAGATACAAGAAAGAGTCGGTGTTTGAAGGAGTTTGGTGTTGATTTTGAAGGGAAAAGAAGATATGTCTGGAAGGCAAATGAAAATGACGAGAAGGGTGTGGAAGTTTCCGGATATTGAGCCCAAGGAGCTACATGATTTCTCCCGATTTTGTGTTCCTAATTCTTAAAGCAAACAAAACTTACCTCTCATTTCATTAGTTAGTTTTTACCGTTACAGACCAATAGTTGGACCTTTTCTTGGCCCTAGGCCATCGGGTAGTAAAAATTTGAAAGCTGATATATATACTACCTTGACCCTTGTTAATTCTAACATGAGTTTATAATCTACTTATATGTAGTTTTAAAATAAAATCTAAATTACAAATGTGAACAAATGTTGGACCAAGGGGTCAAGTTTTTTATTATTCTTTTGGTTATTGTGTGAAAAGGAATTTAATTATTATTGATGTTCAAAAAAGGAATTTAATTATTATGTGAAAAGGAAGATGATAAGCAGCTTTTTGGTTATTTTTCTAGGCCAAATCCCCACTAGCCAACTCCCATGCATGACACATTGTATTATTATTGATGTTCAAAAAAAGGAATTTAATTATTATACAACCTTTACTGTTTCCACTATCCAAAATAACAAATAATTGAACCCAATTTTTCAAGTTAATAGATCAGCATCCCGACCTAACAAATAAATACCTGAACTGATATTTACCCAATTACTTCTTTTATTATTTATAATTCTTAAGTGCGAATTTGCTTTGTTTGGGGTTAACAGATTTTTAAAGACGGGAATCTGCTGGTGTTCTCCAGCTGATAATCCAACACCAAGCACCACTGGTCATCTCAGTTCAAGTATTTATTTTCTTCTTCTTTTCAAAACATAGATTCTGTCTTTGTTTTTCTAAATAATACAATTTGATAGTTGGTATTATTTTTTTCAAAACAATTTGATATTTGGTTGAGCTACAATTCTAGGGTTGACTGATAGGTAGTTTATATCTTTAATTTGGATGTGACAGAAATTGAAAATGGATAGGAGTTGGATGAATTTGCCAAGGGTAAACGCTGACTATCGAAATGGGGTAGAATATTTTCTGAATTTAGCTTTTGCAAATGCAAGCCAAGAAAATATGATTCTTTGTCCCTGTAAGAAGTGTGCTAACGTTAATTGGCACTTTCGTGAAGTTGTGCACGAACATCTAGTTATTTTTGGCTTTGTTTCGGGTTATAGAAAATGGACATTCCATGGAGAGTTGACATCTCGTACATCTTCTTCCACGAGCAATCTACCTTTTCATCATAATTCTCATCGTGGATCTCTTAGAGAAGATGACATGGAGGGCATGCTGCGAGATGCATTTAATATGCACGATTATCATCAGTCTGTTAGAGAAGATTGTGATATTGGTGTTACTGATTTCACCGAGATGAGAAGAAGTGGATGTGATGAAGAGCCAAATGGAGAAGCGTCAAAGTTTTACAATTTGCTTAATGAAATGAATGAACCACTTTATGAGGGATCAAAGTATTCAAAGCTCTCCTTTTGCATTCGCCTTTTCCATTTAAAATGCTTGGGAGGGTGGACCGGTAACTCTTTTACACAATTATTAGAGTTGTTGACTGAAATTTTTCCTTTTGCAAAAATTCCTCAATCTGACAAAGATATGAAAAAAATGATAAACGATTTGGGGCTTGGTTATGAGAAAATTCATAGTTGTCCGAATGATTGCATGTTGTATTGGGGTGATAGAAAAACCCAAGAGTCCTGCCATGTATGCGGTAAATCTCGGTGGACGAATGGGGACACAGAAAATGTGAGTGAAGACGAAGTTGCAACACGAGCAAGAAAGAAGCCAATAAAGATTTTGCGATATTTTCCTCTAATAACCAGACTTCAAAGACTTTTTATGTCTTCAAAGACTGCTGAGTCTATGAGGTGGCATCACGATGGACGAACAGATGATGGATTATTAAGGCATCCTACAGATTCTTTAGCTTGGAAGACATTTGACCAAAAATTTCCAAGTTTTGCAGGAGATCCTCGCAATGTTAGGCTCGGTCTTGCATCTGATGGGTTTAATCCTTTTAAAATCATGAGTACTTCATACAGTACTTGGCCTGTTATACTTGTTCCTTACAATTTGCCTCCATGGATTTGCATGAAACAATCATCATTTATTTTATCCATGATAATCCCAAGTGAGAAAGGTCCAGGGAATGATATTGACATCTACATGCAACCTCTTATTGAAGAGCTGAAACAATTATGGGTGGGTGTCGAAACATATGATGTGTTGAAGAAAGAGAACTTTAATTTGCGTGCAGCTTTATTGTGGACTATTAATGATTTTCCCCCTTATGCAAATTTATCTGGGTGGAGTACCAAAGGCCGTTATGCTTGTCCTTGTTGCGCTGCACAGACATGCTCGAAGTGGTTGTATAATGGAAAGAAGTTCTCTTACATGGGACACCGTCGGTGGTTAGATGAAAATCATAGATTTAGATATGAAAAAAATTTGTTTGATGGTACTGAAGAGTTCAGAAAAGCTCCTGAGCAAACAATCGGGTCTGATATCTTGTCGATGTTGAAACACATCAAGTTCACTTATGGAAAAAATGACCCAACCACCAAACCCACGATCAAAGAAGAAGACAAAAGAGGTGTATGACCGTGAGCTTGAGCAGCTTAGTGATGATGACTCTGATGAAGAGGATGATCCAAATGAGGCGGAGTTGTGGAAAAAGAGAAGTATTTTCTTCAAATTGCCTTACTGGAAGCATAACATTTTGAGACATAATCTTGATGTAATGCACATTGAGAAGAATGTCTGTGAGAACATTATTGGGACCATTCTCAATGTCGATGGAAAATCTAAAGACAATCTAAAGAGTCGACTTGACTTAGTTGACATGGGAATTCGGCATGATCTTCATCCTCAAGAACTTCGTAATGGAAAATTTTCTTTACCGCCTTCTATCTTTACGATGTCGAAGACAGAAAAAGAAGTATTTTGCACGGTGTTGAAAGATATAAAGGTCCCAGATGGGTATGCATCAAATATATCTCGATGTGTCAGTGTTAAAGATCGAAGACTTTATTCTCTAAAGTCACATGATTATCACATATTGATGCAAGATTTAATGTCAGTTGCATTACGCGGTTGTATGTCAACGGAGGTGACATCTTGTATTATTGAACTTTCTAATGTAATGAAAGCTATTTGTGGGAAAGTTTTGATGGTTGAAGAACTTGACAAATTACAAGATCGAGTCGCGTTGACTTTATGCAACATGGAGAAGATATTTCCACCTTCATTTTTTACAATTATGGTGCATTTGTTGATTCATCTCCCTCACGAAGCTAAAGTTGGTGGACCTGTTTTCTATCGGTGGATGTATCCTATTGAGAGGTACAAATTGTTTAACATATAATCATACCATTTAAAAATTCATTTAATTACAACTACTTATATAATGTTTTGTTTGTTACGGTCTAGGTTCTTGAGCAAGTTGAAGTCTTACTGTCGTAATAAGCGTTATCCAGAAGGATCAATTGTTGAAGGGTATTTAGCAGAGGAATGTTTGACTTTTTGCTCTAGATATTTGGAAGATGTTGAAACGAGATTCAATAGACCACATAGAAATGAAGTGTGCATCAATAATAACTTAGCTGAGAGTTATTTGTTTCAAAGTTTTGGTGAACCACTCGGCAAAGTTGAAATTGCACAGTTAGATGACAAGTCTTGGGTACAAGCACATCGATATGTTCTCTTCCATCATGACTCAACAGAGCTCTTACGGACGTAAGTTTATATAAATTCTAATGTATTCACTTCATCTTTTATATTACCCCCATTTTTTAACCACTTAGCTTACTTTGTAGTGAATTTAAAGAAGAGCTACAATCTCAAGTACGCTCCCGAAGATTACATCAAAGTGAAATTCATAAGTTGTTCATAGAAAATTTCCATGATTGGTTAGCGAAGATGGTAAGCAATTGAATCTTTGTACTACACGTACTTAATAACTTTTCTTCCTTTGCTACATCAATATAAATGATAACTTATTCACCTTTTATGTGTAATAGGTTTGGTGTGGGAGAGAAGTTAGTGAAGAGGTTAAGTGGCTTTCTCAAGGTCCAAATAGAATTGTTAAAAGATATAATGCTTTTCTCATTAACAGGTTTAGGTTCCACACGAAATCTCGAGAAAGATTAAGGAGGACACAAAATTGTGGAGTAGTTGTAACTTCTTCAACTACAAGTTATGCTAGTGCTAGGGACAATCATCTTGTGGTGGGAGATGTAGAATATTATGGAATTCTTACGGATATTATTGAGTTGGATTATTATGGCAAACAGAAAGTTGTGTTATTTCGTTGTGACTGGGCCGATGTAAATACAGCTCGAGGCATTAGAAGAGATCAATTTGGTTTTACAATGGTGAACTTCTCTCGGTTAATTCACACAGGTCACCGATTGATTGACGAACCATATGTATTTCCTTCTCAAGTCAAACAAGTTTTCTATTGCCCTGATCCAACAAAAGAGGGTTGGTATGTTGTACTCCGTAACACTCCTAGAGACTTGATAGACATCGGTGAAGGAAATAGATATGACATTGAAATAAGATCAGAAACTCTACCTTTTGCAGCGCAAAACCTAGATAGAACAATCCCTAGTTCTAGTTCACAATTCCAATGGGTTCGAGAGGACATGGATGAAGATTTTTTAATGAAAACTAACTGCATAACAATGTAGTAAGTTTTATATCTTAACTTATTAATTTATAATAGTATTGTTGTCTCTAGTTACTAAAATGTCTTTTGTTTATTGTAGATACTATGCCTAGGAGGAAATTAAGTGATCTGCGGATAGTTCAAGCACCGAAAGAGGGGGAAGAAACAAATGATGATGATTTCTCTGGTGTTGGATCCTCGCAAGTTCCAGAGACAGTTCCGGAGACAGTTGAAAATATAGAGATTGATGGTAATGTTCAACACTTTATTTAAATGCTAGTTCTTTGTTATTATTGACTTTATTTTAAAAATTTAATATAAACAATTATTTCTTATATAGGTGGAAATGGTCGAACTCGTAAGAGTAGAGGGCGCACGACGTTGAATGAATTATACAATCTTCCTGCTGGTGAACGCGTGAAAGTTTCAAGAAACGATGTCGGCCAACCCATTGGGGCAGAAGCAGGTGTTCTGGGCAGTTACTTAGGCATTGTTGCACGCAATCATGCGATTTTGCCGATTAATTATGAGTCATGGCGTCAGATGCCGAATGGTAACAAAAATCAAGCTCTGGAACTTGTTAAGGTAATAATGTCATTGTAATAATAATCTATTACAATTCAAAATAATATTTATATTTAATGCTTTGATTGTATCATTTGTAGGATAAATTTTCTTTAGAAGTCTCAAATGATTATCTGAAGCATGCATTAGGGAAAAAATGGAGAGACAGTAAGAGTTTCTTGAAGAAGACATATTTCAAGAAGGATCTCACTCTTCAAGAGAAGCTGCAAAATATCCCGCCGGGAATTATGCGACATCAATAGGAAGATGCAGTCAGGTTTTGGAGTTCAACAAAAGGAGAGGTATGATCGATGCACTTTAAAAAATTGTCATTATAATATTAACTTTATATATAATGCAAATTTTAAATTGTAGGATCGAGAGCGCTTTGGAGTTACTAGCAGACAAAAACAAAAGTATACTCACACCGCTGGATCGAAGAGTTTTGCTCGTTTAGCTAATGAGGAGGTATTATTATTTTTAATTATTGATTAATTTTTAATGAATTACTTTATTAGTTTAATATTAATTTTTATTATACGTTGTAGCAAATTACAACTGGCACTAGCATTGGACGAATAAAGCTCTTCGACATTACGCATACAAAAAAGGATGGCTCTCCTATAACTCCCGAAGCTGCAGAAATTATGGTATGTTAATTAGACAGAAAATTTTGATTATATTATAATTAATATCAATTGTATAAAATTTTGATTTGATTGTCAGGAGAAATTGAGGGAAAAGAAGACCGAGTATTAAGCTACAACTTCAACTAATGGTTCTGTTAATATGGAAGAGATCGATAATCAAGTTATTGTTGACGTCTTGGGTCCTGAAAGATATGGTCGGGTTCGCTGTCAAGGATCATTCGTTACCCCGACAAAATATTTTGGGGCTAACTCGTCTCAGTACATGCCATCACAGAGCCAATCTTCTCAAGCAGAAGTTTATCGGTTAAAACAACAGTTATCTCAATTTCAAGCTGAGGTAGCAGCGAGAGAAGCTGAAAGAGAAAGAAAAGAAGCTGAGAGAGATGCTGAGATAGCAAGAAAGGAAGCCGAGAGAGA
Source organism: Hibiscus tridactylites (assembly GCA_958450335.1). Classification (NCBI taxonomy): domain Eukaryota; kingdom Viridiplantae; phylum Streptophyta; class Magnoliopsida; order Malvales; family Malvaceae; genus Hibiscus; species Hibiscus tridactylites. The sequence goes on along the minus strand of OY288289.1, from coordinate 16,756,690 downwards.
AGCAAGAGAAGCTGAGAGAGAAGCAAGAGAAGCTGAGAGAGAAGCAGCACACCAAAAGCTTCAAGAAAGATTTGAAGAAATGATGGCGATGTTGCAGAACCAACCAAAGAAATGATGGCGATGTGTGAATTTAAATGAAAATGTTGGACTACATTTTATGAACATCGTTTGAACTATATTTCACTTTAATGCTGTAGACTTTGAATTTGTTATTGTTGTGTTTACTTAATTGTTGGAGTTTTATGGATTTGATGCTGAACACTTTGAATTTGATGTTATTATGGATTTATTTTACAGGTTATTTGGGTATTTACATTTTTAAAATTTATTTTTATAGAAGCAGTGAGTTTAGCGGCGTTTTCAAGGAATAAACGCCGCTAAAAATCCATAACGTACTGTGGCGTTTCTAATAAAAAGCCTCCATAGAGCAGCCAATGCCGGCGTTTGTGTTCACAAACGCCGCTACTGAAGCATCAGTCCCGACGTTTTATTTCCCAAACGTCGCTATAGACCATTCACCTTTTGCGGCGTTTGTATATTTAAACGCTACTAAAGAACATTGACTTTTGCAGCGTTTGTATATAAAAACGCCGCTATAGATCAAAACCTTTAGCGGCGTTTATGCGATATAAACGCCGCTACCTGTTGCGACGCTACTTCTTGCGGCATTTTTGGCGGCGTTTTTCTTAACGCCGGGAGTGTTTTTAGCGGCGCTAAAAAACGCCGCTATAGGGTTATAAAAACGCCACGAAAAGCCTGTTTTGCTGTAGTGCTTTTTAAAGTTCAATGACATTTTCGAGTTAGGGGCCATTGTTCAGTGGCATCTGGTGTAGTTTACCCTAATATAATGGGAAAAAAACTTTGATGTGTAAACTTTAGTTTAAATAAGCCTTTTAGTTTTAGGGATTGGAGGTTTAATTTAGGCTTTAAAGTTTAGAGGGTTATGGTTTAGAATTTAAGTTTAATGTTTAGAATTTAAGGTATATAGTTTAAACTTTTATGATATGGCTCAGTCTCCCTTTGAACATCAAAAAGTGCTCTGGCTTTATAATCTCTAAATCTAGTTCATCTGTTAGGAGAAAGTGAGGTGAGATTCCTGGTTGTCTTCATTGGTTCCAACTCCAAGCTTTCGGGTAATACCTTTCTGCTAATTATGATATGGACTATGGTCATGGATGCCTTGTTTCCATCGTGTAGGATATGGCTGTCCTCCATTGAGTATGACCCCTGGCATATTGGACTTGATTCGGACAAGTAACTTCGACGAACATTCGATGCACATTCAGTTCCTTTCCTTGGATTATTACAGGAACTATGTGATTTGCACAGAGGAAAGGAATGTTGGTGAAACCAATAACAGTATAACATAATGACAAAAGATCAAAAGAAGAAGAAGCATGATATGAAAGTAACGTGGATCTCATATTGCTGACGAGGTGTGCATACTTCTGGTACATGTTTAGGAGATGTGCACCCAGAGATTTCCGAAGAGATGGGTGACAAAAACTTCCGGTGCGAATTTTCCGAACCCGAAAGGATTTCATTGCAGTGTCAGTGAGGGCATAGAACAAGAGTGTTCTGGCAAATCAAAGGATCTTCCATCTTATTGCTGCACATACGGCAAACTGTTACATCAGCTTCCTTCTCTTTGCTTCGGCCTCGGCGTGTTCTTCGTTTATCATTCACCCCTATACCGTTACCAGCCATATCTGCTTGAAATCTTGAGCAAATATAAGAAACCGAATAAATAAGAAGCGAGAAGGGTTTGCTTTATCAAGAAACCCTAATTCTAATCCTTTTATGCAACATATATGAAAGAGTATTGCGCAAGGTAACTCTTAGTTCCTTCTTTTATATATTTTAGTCGGTTTAATACGAATTTTATCTCTTATATTTTGTAAAAAATATATTGGCTATGTTTGGTAAATAACGGTTTGAGCCAAAAATTAAAGGTTTAAGCTAATATTAAAAGTTTGACCGGTCAAATCTGCTAAAATTTTGATGTTTGGTGAATAGCGAATCGGGGTAAAACCTCTAATTTTGAAAAAGCTGCTAATAATAGTTTTTTGAAATTAGAGATTTTGATATTAGAGTTATAAATATCCTTTTACCCTTAACAATTGCCGAAATTCTCCAAACAACCTAAATTTAACATTTTCTATTTTAATTCTTCACATGTCACCTATTATTATGATATTTGTAAACTAATATTTTTTTTCTTTTTATTCTCACACATTTATATTTGTATTTAAATTTAATAATTAATTATATTATATTAAAAATAATTATATAATAATAGAAGAAAACCCTATTCTTAAAGATTTTTCATATAGTTTGCCAAATATTATACCATGTTTTTCATATAGTTTGCCAAATATCTCATTAAATTGTATTAAAGAGTATCAAGCTTGAATGTCTAAACCTTATGCATAGAGTATATTTTTCATATAGTTTGCCAAATATTATACCTTTTTTTTCTTTTCTTAAATGTATATAAAACATCCTCAAATGTATGCAATCCCCACTTTACCATTTACCAAAGAAAATTAAAAATGTTCAACGAACAAATTGTCCATTGAATGATGTAACTTTTTATAAACCTTTTTCTAATCAAATTCGTCCCTAATATTGAAAATGTGATACATGTTAATATGATGAGTAAAATTTGACCCAATTCGGAAAAAAACTAATTTTTTTTATTTTATTCGTCTAAAAATACTAGATTTGACTAGAATCGTAATTTTCATAAATTTTACTTGAAAAAATTTTAAATAAATTTCGAGTTATAAAATGAACTTCGAATAATTCGAAATTTTTAATAATTAGTGAATAAATTTTTAACTTCGAGTCGAGTCTCCCAACTCTGCTTGATATATGTATATTGCATATGAAAGAATATAAATAAATAGATATGTATATGAAAAAATATGAAGAAATATATATGTATTTCTTATATGGTTATAGAAAGTTTAAATTAGAACACTTTAGTACCATAACATGATGGCAATGTTTGGCAATTATCTAATAGTTGATGGCGGATTACATTAGCTGATAGCAGATTGCATTAGTTGATTTGACTAGCAAATTGTCTTAGCCGATTTTATAAAAAAAATTTGGTAAAATAAACTGATAGTTGATAGTTGTTTGATTATTTAAACAAGGAAAATGACATATAAGGACATGATTATATTCGATAATTGTTTAAATAATTTATTAGTTATCAATATTTGTATCTATTAATATTAATTAGATTATAAAAATAATTTTTTAATATAACATTACTAAGCATATTTGAAAGATATATATATATATTAATTTATCATTTATATAATTATTTTTAATACAATTTAATTAATTATTAAATTTAAATAAAAATACAAATGTGTGAGAATAAAAAAAAAAGAAAAAGTATTTGTTTACAAATATTACAATGTTAAATTTAGGTTATTTGGAGATTTTTTATCGTTATAAACGGTAAAAGGTCTTTATAATTCTAATGTCAAAACCTCTATTTTTAAAAAGCTTTTATTTATTAGTGATTTTTTTCAAAATTAGAAGTTTCACTAAAATCTGCTATTCACCAAACATTTAAAATAGTAAATTTGACCGGTCAAACCTCTAATATTAGCTCAAACCTCTAATTTTGGCTCAAACCGCTATTTACCAAACATGACCGATACATGTTTAAATTAAATTTAAACAAAAACTCGAACAACTCGACTCGAATTTTATAAACTCGAATCGAGTAAAAAAAATTAAATAAAATTAAAAAATAGAGGTACATGGCGTTTATTCAGTTTGGTGACCACTAATCATATACCGCTATGTACCACCAATCATGACGTTTATATTCTACAATAAACGCAATGTATCGCTATGTACCACTAATCATGTGTACCACTCATCGTGGCGTTTATATTCTACGATAAACGTCAAGTACTACTATATACCACTAATCATGTGTACCACTCATCGTGGCGTTTATATTCTACGATAAACGTCAAGTACTACTATATACCACTAATCATGTGTACCGCAATGTACCATTAACTATTTTAATTACTTTTAAAATCATAGAGACTGAAATATTATCCTTTTTAGAATAAAATCTAAAAAAATAATTTTTATATTATTTTTTCAGATTTTGTTGGGGTAAATTACATAAATGGTAATTTAACTTTAAAAAAAACTTTTGGTAAATTATTCAATTTGGTAATCAAACTTTCAATTGCTTCAATGTTACCATTAAACTTTTAGTTTTGCTCCAAAATGGTCACTGACTCGTTAACAACGTTAAAATATTTTGTATAATAACACATTTAGTTCTCCATATTTGCACATTCAATCAATTTTATTTTAATTCAAAAAAAAAATTTAACACTTATTGTTTACACATTATTTCAATTTGACCCTATTTTTAAATAAAAATAATTTAACCCTAAACCCAAAACCATAAACCCACAATCCAAACCCTTAAGCAACTGAAATTTGAATAATCAAAATACTACGTATCATTTCGATCAAACTCAGACCGATGACAGAAGCAATGCAGCGCTGAAGTTGTAGGATATCTTCCCAAAACCTCAGGTATTGAGAGAACCAAAGGGTACTAAGAAACAAATAAGCAATTACCATGTTACACATAGAACTTCACTAATGGAGTCATTCTCCCAGGTAAATAACCGTCAGAATTCTTCCCACTCATAAATGTTCCCTTGAGTTTCAGTTCAAATGCTATAAAAACAAATTATAAATGAGCAAGTTGTTCATCATTAAAATTTGTTGTTTCAGTATTTCGATGTCACAATCCTTAGCCTGCTCTTTTTCTTTTGATTTTTGCTTAGTGGTCTTTCCATTGCCTGATGATTTTGTTGTTGGTTAAACCTCACTACAAAAAAATATACATATACTGACAGTAGTTTATACCGACGGACGAAAACAGTCGGTATAGAATATATATACCGACGGACAACAATGCCGTCGCTAAAACCCAAACGTTTCACCGACGGATATCCCATCCGTTGGTATATACAATATATATTCCAACGGTTTAAAAAAAGCCGTCGGTATAGACAATATATATTCCAACGGTTTGTCGTGTCTGTCGGTATAGATATAGGTTTTACCGATAGATATTTATATCTGTCGGTATAGTGTGTGGTTTGACCGACGGTTTTTTAAGTCCGTCGATATAGGGTATATTTTAAATTATCAAAACACACATTCCTATCGGGCAAAATTAAAATCCCTAATTCTCCACAGTTGCATCTGTCGTTCTTCTCCGTCGAGCTCGTGACGGCTGTAGATACCGCAGCCACAGGTTTGTTCTTCGATTTCTCTCTTGTTCTTCAAAACTGAAATCCCTAATCCCTAATTCTCCCTTCAAAACATTCTCTGATTTGTTTTCTTTTTCCCTCTCATCTTAGTGCTTCTCACTGTGGGTTCATTGTTTTTTTGCTGTTAGCTTAGTTCACTGTGGGTTCAAAACAGCAGCTTTGAGTTGCCGATACTGATTTTTTTATTGAAGCAAATTTAGAATTGCCGGTATAGGGTATATTTGAGTTGTTGTTCGCTTAGTTCACTGTGGGTTCACTGTAAGTCCTAACCTTGTAATGAAGCAAATTCTGAATTGTATGGAGAAGAATGATGCTTGATTGAATTTTTGTTGTGTTTTCAGAATCACTTATTTCTATGGTTTACTTTTGGAAATCTTCCCTAAAACCTAATGGAAATCTTCATTTCATTTTGTGGTATGTTGACTTTTATTTTGTTGTGCTTCTTCCCTAATGAGTGGTTGTTGCCTTCATAATCATTTGTACTTTGAACTTTCAGGTTCATTCGGCTAAAAAGCCAGCCTTGTCCGAGGGGTTCACTCACACTAAATAAGGAGTGTGGTTTGATGATTTTAAAAAACTACTGACTGATTATTCAGGTAATATATAAGTATCATGTCTACTGGCTTATTGTGTTGTATAACATTATTCATTCTTCAAAGAAAAAGAAAAGGTAAAAAGAAAAGAAAAAAATGAATCACTGTAGTGTAGTGTATTGTTTTCCTTTTGCTTAAATATTGTGGTCTATAAGCAATCTGATGCCTTTAAGATTTTCTTGACATGTCTTGTTCCTGCATACTTTTTGTATAGAATGTTACTTCTCTGAACTTCAGTTTGTACACTTATCTTCAAGGACTAAAATATTACTTATCTTTGTACACTTATAACCTTAATTATGGTAAAACAAAGGAGCACATTGTTTACTTTCTTAACATTTTGTAGAAGATTTCTCTCTGATCATACAAAATGAGAAGTAATTGAGTGTATCAATTATATTATAATATGTAATATTTTGTAAACTATTAGAGTTTTGACTCATTGTGTATCAGTAATTGAGTGTATCAAATTAGATTCAATTTGATTCGTTTTGCTATAATATCTGTTATTTTTTCTTTATTTTTGCCTTTTTACTTTACATCCATGTGAGTTTGGTTTGTTTCTCTAGATTTATGATTTGACAGTGAGAAATTTGAAGTGATTTCTTTGTTTTCAAGCTCACGGTTGCTTTGCATGGCTGTGAAACTTTAATTCTTTTCCTTTTTGTGTTTACTGGTACTTGTAGTAGCTTTTAGAAGCATAGTTTAGGTTTGCTCTAAGAAAAGGCAGAGGAAAGATTCTGTGGCGAGTGCTTTGGGAGTTTGGTGTCCTTTTCAGCGACTTCCTTGAGGCAGTTAGATTTGTTTGTTGCATTAATTTTTGTTTACTTTTTAATTTGCTTCCTTTTCTCTTTTCCCCTAAACTGAAACATGTAAATGACTTTCTCTGCAGGACACTGATAAATATGTTGAAAACCAGGCACAAATGAAGAGATTTTATTCTGATATGAGAAAGCCATCTGCATCTGATGTTTCAGAGTTGATCTCTCTTGGTGAGGAAGAATCGTTTGGAGCTTCCTTAGTGAATGAGATTGTTGATTGTGATGATAAAAATCTATCCATGGTTCACACTGATGTTTCCTCTGCAACTTCAGCTCAAGGTGACCAAAATGCAAGAGAAATTAAGGATGGGTGTGTCTATAGAACTGTTAATAGTTCCAAGTCTCTGACTGGAATATCGGGAAACAAAAATCTTCACGTTGGTGGTGAATCTGCTCAACTTCAGGTTTCATCCTCTTCAAATATTGGTGAGCGAGCATAATGTATAATTCAATTGCTTTCTTCTCTTCAATCTTTCCAAGTATGTTTTTCCATCCTCACCTTTATTAATGTCAAATGTCAATAGCAGTAGTTGTAATTATGATATCAATAATGGGGTTAATGATGATGCAAACTGTACAGCTCCAACCTTGCTTGACATAATTGTGATAATGACAAGATTTTTGTTCTAAAAGTGTTAAACCTTCAGAAACTTAGCTTCCTTTACACATGTGTCGTCATTGATTTTTCTGCTAATTGGGATACAAGGCACTTCATGTCCGAAAATGAAATAATCATAATTCTAAAAGAAGGCTTCGTTTAGAAAATATGCCAGTAATATATTTAAGGGTAAACTAACCCAGTATTATGTTTGTGCAGTCTATATGATTTTTCTGCATTTCTTCATTTATGTATCAAGCATGTCTAGGATGAGGTTAATACTATGATGTTTTTGTTTAATCATTCGATGAAGTTTTTGTGTGCTAATTTATCGTATCATTGTCTTGGTTCCTGTTTATTTGTAACAATCAAGGTGATTAAGCATTAGGTGTATTGCTATCCTTAGTGTTTTTGTTTCCTTATCCAGGTCTTATGAGGAAAAGCGCTCATTGTTGGAGGCAGAACCAACCCTGGGATTGATAAAGTTTCAGGTTCAAGATTTATATTCTTGTAGTCCCACTATTGTCATTTTTTTTGTGTTTGTGTGTATGCATGATGTGATCTGTTTTCTGTTCACAATTTATGTTTTTGCAGTATGGGCATTTGATACCGAAGACAAAATGTTGGTCCGTTATAGAAGCAAAAGGAGAAATACCAGTACTTCTTGCTGACTCGTAAAAAATTGCCAATTTACATGTAAATTGGCGTTTTTTGCTTTGATATCGAACAACATTAGAAGCAAATGCCAAATGATTAAGAATATGGCAGTTCATTCATGGGATAAAGCTATAACTTGGACATGTCATAAATTTGTTTGCACATTTCTTTTGCTTGTAATAGACTCGTACATATTTTACTGATTATGTGTTACATACTCGTTTTATTTGAAGATTAAATTGAATATTTTTTATTTAAAAATCAAACGATTCTTGTTATAATAGTATTAGCAATTTTAATAATTAAAATAAAAAATAACAATAGTAATTATTAATATTTAAAATAAAAAATAAATGTCAATTAAACCTATACCGACGGACACAACCGTTGGTATAAGTTCTTATACAGATCTACATGAGACCTATACCGACAGACATAACCGTCGGAATAGATACACTAACTGTCGGGGTAGCTCATACTTATACTGACGGTTCGAACCGTCGGTATATGTACCCAACATTTATACCGACGGTATTTACCGTCGGTATAAATTTATACCGACAAGCATATTACTGACGGTGTTTTGTTCGTCGGAATTTCCATTTTGTCCGTCGGTATAAGGTTTTAGACTATATACCGACGGATTATAGATGTTTTACCGACGCTTTTTTATCCGTCGCTATATGTTATTTTTTTGTAGTGCCTCAGAGGTGGAGTTTGTGAACTTGAGGGTACATCTAATAGAGTGTTTAATGATAAACCAAACTGTGGGTGGGTGGGTGGGAAGCTCATTTGGCTGCATGGAACCATCAGCGTACCCTTGGTTTTGGGTCTAAGGGTTCAGGGTATCTCGATTATTCAAATTTTAGTTGCTTAAGGGTTAAGATTTTGGGTTTAGTGTTTAAGGGTTTAAAGTTTAAGAGTTTAGAGTTTTGAAATAATAAATAATAAATATGTTAGAAAATCTCATTTTGCCCAAAAACATTTAATTTGCATACAAAAATAATTTATAGTTTAAAAATTTTATGTGAGCCCCACAGTCCGAGAGTTGAACTTAGCTCTGATACCACTAAATGTAACTCCCTAAACTCGGCCTAGAAGAAATAGCCGAATTTAGGAAGTCACGTTTGAAAACTTTAACCTCAAGAAAACTAATTAAAAAAAACTACACTTTAAAATAAAATAAATTTAATAAACATCTTATAATAAATAAAAAATATCATAATAGATATTCGAATGTTTATATAAAATCTCTAAAATAAAGTTTGTAAATACATGCTGAAACATAGTCCCAAAATATAAAATAATAACAATAATCTAATAGTTTAAAATAAGTTCATACTAAATAGTAAAATAATTGGATAAAATTTGAGATCCTCCAAGAACCGAAAGCCTATGTCCGAGAATCTGAAACAGGAACTAAGGGGGAGTCAGCTATTAAGCTCGGTGTGTCTCTAAAATGCAGGCAATCACAAACTCAGTTTCACAATAATAATTTTTCACAAGAATATTTAAAAGACACAAAGCAAGTTTAAACACGGTTTTATGAAATCACAATGCAATGCACCCATACTGCATAGTCACCAAAAAGAGTAGGTTCCCTAGAACCACCGCTACATAGTCACCAACACAAGTGGTATAAACCACTAACTTCCTCCGTACAATCCCAACCCATGATAACACAGTAAAAAGATATCACAGTTTTCATAGTCTCAATACAATCCGATAATAAATCAGTGATTCACAGTTCATTTATTTTAAATCACACTCCGAAAATAATATGCACAGAAAACATAATGTAAAGTCATGGAACATCTGAAAATCATTCAAGTGTAAAATCACAGTCACATAATCAAAGTATGTAGCATGGGAAGAGAACACACCTTAGCCAAAGCAACTCAACCTATTGAATAATGTGTTTTTCCATGATCAGAAGTATTGGGTCCAACCGTATCGGTACTAGACTAAACTTGGGGTTGAAGGGATTAATGAACAAGAAGGGGTATAGAGCGGTGGAGATTATTACATAGGAATTTAACAAATCAATAAAGGATTTTGGCGGCATGAAACTATATAAAAAAGTAGGGTTATTGGGGTGATCTTAGTTGAACTATGTGTGTGTATATATATAGGGAGAGTAAACTTAATTTAAGTAAAATAATGAAAGTGATATATGATAGAAAAGAATAAAAGTAAATAAAATAATTAAAAAAAGACGAGTAGAAGAGAAGATTAGAATTCAATTTAAATAATAATAATAATAATAATAATAATAATAATAATAATAATAATAATAATAATAATAATAATAATAATAATAATAATAATAATAATAATAATAATAATAATAATAATAATAATAGATTCAAAGAAAAGACGAAATCACAAAACAAATTGAAATTCAATTTGACAAAGGGTTATTTATGGAGTCAGTCCTTAAACTTTTAAGAAATTTCAAATTAACTTTCAAGTTTGATAAAAATTCTTATTTAGTCTCTTAAAAAATAGGGTTCTTGAATTAAAATTCTCAAATAATTAGGGTATTCAATTAGGGATTTCAAAATTAGGTTTCTAACTTAGGGATTTTTCAAATCTAGGGTTTACAATTTGGGCGTAATTTTTGGGGTATTACGGTTTAATGTTTTGTGTTTCGGTTTTAGGGTTTATGATTTAATTATTTTTATTTAAAATAGTGCCAAATTGAAATAATTTGTAAATAATGAAGGTTAAATTTATTTATTTCTTTCGAATTTGGAAAAAATTGTTTGAATATGTAAACATGGAGGACTAAATGTGTTATTATACAAAATATTTTAACCACCACATCACCTTTTAATGACTGTTAACGAGTTAGTGACCAATTTATAGCAAAATTAAAAGTTTAATGGTAACATTAAAGCAATTGAAAGTTTGGTTACCGAATTGAATAGTTTACCAAAGTTCAATATCATTTGTGTACTTTACCCCAAAAGAAAAAATCTAAAAAAATAATATAATTTTTTTTAGATTTTATTCTAAAAAGGATAATAATTTGTTCGGTCCCTGTGATTTCAAAAGTAATTAAAATATTAATGGCACATTGCGATACACATAATTAATGGTACATAGCGGTACAAGGCGTTTATTGTAGAATCATCAATTATCAATATTTGATAATAGAGTCTAAATTTAAAACATGAATCGAATTCGAACAACAATAAGGATTTTCAGCTGGAGTTAATAATTTCCACATTTTATCTTATTTTGGATTTATGAAATAAAAATGAGAATTCAAAATGAAATTCGAACTGAAAATTGAACATATTAGGATATGCTCTAGAGATTAAAAGGTGAGGGTGTCAATAAAGTACATTTAACCACATGTTATAAAGATTAAAATTCATTACTTGAATATTAAAAGTCAACGAGTACGATTTGAGCAAAATTTTATTGAACTTATCGAGTATCGAGTTGAGTCGAACACGAATCAAATACTCCACAACATGTGATTGACTCGCTTGATAAGCACCCCTACCGCGAGTGTTATATGTGAAGCACCCGTGAGTGTAATATATGAAGCGGATAGCATTTAACAAGACTGAAATACAATTTAACTATGTATGAAAGCTTCTAGGGTTAGACACCCTTACAATTAAGCTAAAATTAGGTGCAATTTACACCATTTCTTATAAAAATGGTAATGATTTATGCAGTTACGCAAATTCTTACAATCAACACAATCTACACATATTCTTACACAAATGATAAGAAATTAGATTATCATATAAGAATTTGTGTAGTTACACAATAATTACGTAGTTACACAATAATTATGTAGTTACACAAATGATAAGGATTTTTGTAGTTACACAATAATTATGTAGTTACATAATTTCTTATCCATCCTACACAAATCCTTACTAAAATGATAAGAATTTATGTAACTACACAAAAATCTCCTAATTTTAGACCTTCCCACCATGTATGGATATCACGTGCAAATTATTTGGGTTTAATATCACCCATGCTTTTGGTATAATAAAATGTGCTTGATTTATTAAAAATATTTTAAGGTAAACTACTCAAAGGACCACTCAACTATGAGGTTGGTCTCGATTTGATCACTATACTTTTAATTGTGGCAATATGACCACTCAACTATGTAAGTAGTCTCAATGTGACCACCTGCCGTTAAAATCTAACGGACAAGGTGACGTGGCAGTTAATGAAAATATGTATAATTACGTATTTGGTTCTCGCTATTTACACATTCTATCAATTTGATCCTAAATTTATTTTATGAAAATAAATTGATTGTTTAATTAGGTGGTGACGCGCGTCACCACCTAATTGGAGCCCTTTATCAATATATATATATATATATATATATATATATATATATATATATATATATATATATATATTTTATTTAATAGTTTTATTTCCTCCTCCAATCAGGCGGTGACATGTGTCACCTTATTAGAGAAGGAAAACAAAATCAAGAGCTACTTGCGTTTGCGGAGAATCAAACCTAGGAAAGCAAGGCATGAGCAGCGCGAGAATGGGTGATTCTAGCGTTAGACACCTTAAAAATAGGCAAATATTAGGCAACCTAGTTATACCGATAGCCTGTAACTACATAATTTGTTACAATGCGGTTATTGAATTTGTTACAGTAAGTGTAAGAAAAATGGTAGTTACTGAAAAACTTATCATGGTAGTGAATTTTGTAACTACCTTAAATCTTAAAGGGTTACTCTATATGTTAGAAAACACATGATAAATACGATACCTACAACATATCTTATCACACCTACGTAATTATTTACAACATATACAATAAAAAGGGTAACTACCGAATTTATTACCCCATATCTCCTAATCTTAAACCAACCAATCTTATGGTAGACATTTTGTAGCTACCTTATCTCTTAAAGTATTACTGTATATGTTACAAAATGGATGATAAATACAATACCTACAACATATCTCACCCAATCGACATAGTTCGTTACAGAACGTATAGTAAATAAGGTAGCTACCGAATTTATTACCCCATATATCATAATCTTAAACCAACCAAACTTATGGTAAAGAATTTTGTAGCTACCTTAAATCTTAAAGAATTACTCTATATGTTACAAAACGCATGCGAAATACGATGCCTACAACATATCTCACCCAACATACATAGTTCGTTACGCAATATATAGTAAACAAGGTAACTACCGAATTTATTACACCATATCTCCTAATCTTAAACCAACCCAACATATAGTAAGACATTTTGTAGCTACCTTATCTCTTAAAGTATTACTCTATATGTTACAAAACACATGAGAAATACGATACCTACAACATATCTCACCCAACCGACGTAATTGGTTACGAAATATATAGTAAACATCGTAACTATCGAATTTATTACCTCATATCTCCTAATCTTAAACCAACCCAACTTTTGGTTAGAAATTTTGTAGTTATCTTATCTCTTAAAGAAATACTCTATATGTTACCAAATGCATGGGAAATACGATACCTACAACATATTTGACCGAACCTATGTAATTCTTTATAAAATATATAGTAAACAAGGTAGCTACCGAATTTATGCTGCCTCGGTATTGTTTATGTTGCATCGGTACTTTTCATGTTTCATCCATACTGTTCATGTTGTATCGGTACCAAATAGTTGGTCTGGTTATGAGAAAAATTTAAACCATTTTACAACAAAACATTGGAATATAATACAATAAATAGGTGATATTACACATCTTGCAAAATATAGTAGCATTGAAAACCAAAAACATCCATAATTACACGAGATTAAGTGCTCAAACATATGAAAATAAACAAAAAGTATAAGCTATTTTTCATACACAATTTTCATTTCGGTGACAACTAACACAAAAACTAAACATTATTTTGATTTAAAATAATAAATATTTTAAGATATTTATATTAAAATTGACAATATTATATATATATTTTTAAGTTATTGTTAATGCATGATTTAAAATAATAAATATTTTAAGATATTTGTTTTTTTAAACTGAATTTAATATAAAATTAGGACCAAATTGATAGAATGTGTAAATAACAAGGACCAAATGTGTAGCTATACACATTTTTGTTAACTGCCACATCACCCTGTCCGTTAGGTCTTAACGACAGGTGGTCACATTGAGTCTACTTACATAGCTGAGTGGTCATATTGCCTCAATTAAAAGTATATATTTAAAAATTGAGACCAACTCTATAGTTGAGTGGTCATTTGAGTAGTTTACCCTAAAATTTTAATCTGAATATTAAAATTATTTATACATTTAATATTTTTTTAATTAAATAGAGATGTATTACATTATCTCAAGGTAAATATTAGGATTTAAATCCATACAAAATAAGGTAACATGAACATTCTTAGTCATTCGGTTAATTAATGAATCTCTCTATACATCTAATAATTTCGCACTTCACTAATTATAATATGAAGAAAAAAGGGAAACTAATTACAAAATATTTAAAATCAAAATCGGAAAAACAAGTCAAAAGATTTATGATATGGCTCAGTCCCTTTGAACATCAATAGACTATCAGATTCTCAAAGCAGCGCTGCTGAATATTTCCCTGCAAAAATGGCTCTGACTCTAGTTCATCTGTTAGGAGGAAGTGAGCTGAGGTTCCTGGTTTTCGGTTCCGACTCCAAGCTTTCGGTTAATACCTTTCTTTTCACCATCATCCGCTGATTATGATATGTACTATGGACTATTGTTCCGATGCTTGTCCTCCCATCAACCCTTGTGTCGGATGTGGTACGGGAAGTGAACTAAAAGTATGATCTTCTGAATCTAAACCCAAATTGAACTTGTAATCGGATGCACTAACCCACACCTGATTGCCATTTGCAACTGCTGAACTCAAATGTGAAGACGGATGATATGTTGAACCAAAGTTGACACCAGCCTGCTGATTGTTCATCATTGGTGCTGAATTTGCAAACCGAGCTGATGCGTCTATCCACTCTGATGGTTGTCCTCCTTTGAGTATGACCCCTGGCATTGGACATGGTCCGGATGACGACCTATTCGATTGACCCGCGGAACCCATGTTGAAGCCTGCGTGCCAGCTAGTCCACTGCTGATTGTAATTCACTGGTGCTGCATTTGTATATGGAGCTGATGCTTGAATCCATTGTGGTGGATGTTGTCCTTCTCTCAACCTCGGCGCAAGTACTTTTTTGTATGAAGTGCACGGTCTCAAAGGAGGAGCTGCAAAAAGGAATTCCAAAATCGAACGCCGACCTGACTGAACATTGCAAAAGAAGTTTGTAAATACTCACCTGGAGGGAAATTGCAGAGCCAGGCTTCTAAGTCATACAACACTGTCATATAAATGTTATATAGGTCCGGATCGCTGAAATTTTCAGCAAGTGCGGCGCACACCTCTTGCAGTCTTCTTTGCAGATAAACCTGCAACATTGCACATTTGCAATAAGAGTCATTTACACATCCCGAAGGACCAAGAATTGCTTGCAGTCCTAAAGTTGTTTCGTTTTACCTTCAGTATACCGCCTCGACAAGTAACTTCGACGAACATCCGATGAAGGTTCAGTTCCTTTCCTTTGCATATTACAGGAACTCTGTGATTTGCACAATGAAAATAAATCTTGGTGAAACCAATAATACAGTAACATAATAACGAAAGAGCAGAAGAAGAAGAAGCAAAGGCTTACCGGAAAGGTTTGTTTTTGATAAAAGATACAAGCTCCAGCATGATATGTAAGTAATGTGGATCTTTCAGTGCAAGATCATATTGTTGACGAGGTGTGCATACTTCTGGTTCTGGTACATGTTTAGGAGATGTGCATCCGGAGATTTCCGAAGAGATAGGTGACAAAATCTTCCGTTGCAAATTCTCCGAAACCAAAAGGATTTCATTGCAGTGAGGGCATAGAACAAGAGTGTTCTGGCAAACCATAGGATTTTTCATCTTGTTGCTGCACATAGGGCAAATTGTTACATCAGGTTCCTTCTCTTTGTTTTGGCCTCGGCGTGTTCTTCGTTTATCATTGATCCCTATACCATTACCAGCCATTGCTGCTTGAAATCTTGTGCAAAAATAAGAAACCGAAGAAATAAGAACCGAAAAGGGTTTGCTTGATCAAGAAACCCGCTAATTCTAATCCTTTATATAGGCTATAATTAAGACAACTAATTAAGAAACTACAAGTAAATCCTCATCTTAGTTGATTTCATTAAGGTTAGGATTATGTAAAATCTTTATTCTAATTGAAATTGGATAAAACTAATCCTAATCAAACTCCAACTCCAGTTCTAATAGAACCCACAATTCAAACATAGAAAGATATGAAGAAAAGCTTACTCGAAAGAGTAGCAGAATCCTGAGAAGGAATGGAGAGAGAGTTGAATCTTGCTTTTCTTTTTGCAGAGCTTGTAAGGTCGCCGTGTATAAAGCATAGTACCTTATGCAACATATATGAAAGAGTATTGCGCAAGTAAGGCAACTGCTAGTTCCCTCTTTTTATACTTTTAGTCGGTTTAATACGGAAATTATCTCTTAATTTTTGTTAAAAAGATTAAATTTGTCATTGAATTTGTTAGGGTCATATTGGCAGAAAATGTTGACAAAATAGTCATAGGACTAGTGTCTTTGAATTTTAAAGACTTGATAAACAATTTAGTTCCTCAACATGACACAATCTTTTTTTCCCCCACTAAACCCTTAACATTTAATGTATGTAGGGGTGAATATTCAACCGAGTCAAGTCAAAAAATTTCGAGCTAGTCAAGTTAAAGAGTCCTTATCTTATAACTTAAATTTTATTTGATTTTTTCGACACGATTCAAGTTTATGAAATTCGAGTCGAGTTGTTCGAGTTTTTGTTTAAATTTAATTTAAACATTTATCGGTCATGTTTGTAAAATAGCAGTTTGAGCCTAAATTAGAGGTTTGAGTTAATATTAGAGGTTTCACTGGTCAAATCAGCTAATTTGAATGTTTGGTGAATAGCGGATTGAGGTGAAACCTCTAATTTTGAAAAACTACTAATAAGAGTTTTTTTTTTTTAAATTAGATGTTTTTACATAAGAGTTATAAAGACCTTTTACCGTTAATAATTATAAAAAATCTCCAAATAACCTAAATTTAAAATTGTGACATTTGTAAATTAACAATTTTCTTTTTTTCTTTCTTTTTATTCTCACACATTTATATTCTTATCTAAATTTAATAATTAATTAAATTGTATTAAAAATAAGTGTTTTGCTATACACAACCCTAAGGGTTGTGTATAAGAACTACTAGAGTAGATTCTTATCATTAATGCTTATTTTACTTTTTTTATCAAAAGGGAAACTAAATTCGATTAAAATAAAAGGGGCCCAACCCCATGCACTTGGAGTGCAGGAAACAAAGAGACAACATCCGACATAAGCCAAGAGGCAATCAAGCGACAGAACACGATATCCATGCAAAGCCGAGCAATGCAAAGGGAGTACAATACATCGAAGGCAAAGAGCCTATCCAGAAACGGGGCACGCAGGCCCGCAAGGCTAAGAAGGCACCAATCAAAGCCAAACAAATAACCGCCACAAGACAACCTTAGATCGGAAAGGGCGTGAACGAAATTCCTGTTCGTCTGGGAGAGCTCCATCCGGAGGCAGGCTCCCAATTCAATAGGGGGATTGGGCCTTGTCACCAGAGCCGCAGGAATACGTAACCCTAAATGATCTAGCTTCACAGAAAGGACAACTGATCCTAAACCCGACGTACATGAAAGGAAACAAGGGGACAACACTAAACATAACCCGCGAGGCAAACGAGCGAAAGGAAGCGGTATCCTTGCAAAGTCGAGCTTCCCTCGAGTGACAATATTGCTTAAAACCGACGAACTTGAAAAGGGGCCATGAACTTCCGAAGACCTAAACTTCATCAACTGGGTCTCAGATGGAAGGGTAGAACCACCCGGATCCCATCTTAATCTAATAATCTTCATTTTCCAGATCCCATCGTATTTTTGTGTCCCAAAAGATTTCCAAATCCCATGATATAATGGAGTGTTTAGCTTGAAATGGAAATTTTTGGAATAAAAAACTGGATGGGGATATTTATGGTAAGGCACCAGTGAAAGGACGAAAATACCCCCATCCCTTATCCCCACTTTGAGCAGGCCATCGTCCATGGCTTCTTTAGCAAAGCCAAAGCTCCAGCCGGAGATAGAGGTTTGCCTGGCTGGGCTGAGATGGCCACTCACCGGCTTAACGCCAACGACTGGTGAAAGCTTAAAGTTGAACTCGAGAACAAACCGGGAACTCGTTTGCAGCTCTGGGAGGACACCCGGTGTTAATGGAGTCTGTCTGAAACCCTATGTCCAGAAACGCACCTGTTGGCAGCTAAAAGCGCAAAACTCCGACAGATCTCTGTGCTACAACGAGTAAATGCCACGACAGTCCTCACCCACTTTCTCTTCACCGTCGAAGCTCTCTTAGAGGCCGGCACCGAGCTAAAAAACCGCACGAAAACTCCCCCCCTTAGCACTATGTCACTTTCTGCTCCCTGGAGCAAACCACCAGTCGTCGGCGACCCCGAGTCTTCTGGCAACCGATGTCTTGTTGACGGGGGATGAAAACCACTCGTACTCAGGCCAAGCAACTTGCTGGAACCGGAGAAAACGAACCAAGCTCAACTGAGGCTCGAGGGATTGAAAGAGGAAGAAACGACATGCTTATTTTACTTTTCAATAGAATATATTAGAATGTAATTAATTATATTCCTAAAAATTAAACATCATTAATTTATAGTTTTTAATATAATTAAATCCTAACATCATAAACCCTAAAACCCTAAACCCTAAAAATTGTAAACTTCTAAACCTTAAACCATAAACTTTAAACCCTAAATCCTAAACACTAAAACATAAAACATAAACCCTAAACCACACACCTTTAACCATAAACCCTAAACAATAAAACTATAAAACCATAAAACACTAAACCATAAACTCTAAAACAATAATCCCTAAATCCTAAAAATCATAAAATGATACAACCCTAAAACCCTAAAACAATAAACTATAAAAACCCTAAACCCTAAAAAATAAAGCATAAACCCTAAACACCTAAACCTTATTACATGATTATTAATTACATTAAACACCCTAGATTAATGATGTTTAATTTTTTAGGAATGTAATTAATTACATCCTATTAGATTCCATTGAAAATTAAAATAAATTATTAATGATATGAATCTAGTAATTCTTATTCACATCCCTAAGGGTTGCGTATAACAAAACCCTAAAAATAATTATATAAATAATAAATTAATATATAGATCCTTCAAATATGCTTAGTAATGTTATATTAACAACTCAATTTTCATAATATAATTAATATTAATATGTTGTAAATAAAATAACGAAGAACAACAAACAAGTATAAAATAACAAAGAGATGAGACAAAGAGGGAGATTCATATTATTATCAAAACTAGACTTGTGTACAATGCCTTCATCTATTTATAGGTATAAGAAGTACATAATACATTAAACTCTAATTAATGGAGATAATATTCCTAATGATAAAGTAAATCAAATCTCCTAGATAAAGTTCTTATCATTATAGACATTCACATAGATAAATATTCATAACACTCCCCCTTAGATATCTATGAAGATAATGTGCCTCGTTAAAACCTAACTAAGATAAAAACCTAGTGGGAAAAAAATTCTTTAGTGAAGGGAAAAGAGTACACACATCTTTGATACACATAACATATTGCCTCATTAAAAACCTTACTAGAAAAACCCATTGGGACAAAACCTCAGTTAAGGGAAAAAAGTGTAACGCGTAGTTACTCCCCTCATGAAAACATCACAAAAGATCTTTGAATCTTCATAATTAAATCTTGAATACGATTTTTCTAAAGATCGTGAGGGATGAAACTTTGGAGTAATATGTCCCATGATGTATCCACCTTGCATTATCTCTACAAGATAGCATTTGTATCATATCTTTGTGAAAGTAAATCACATATCTTCTGGATATGTTAGGTAAATGGTCTTAGCCAAACACATTTTTGGCTTGCCTCGTGCATAAAAATTATTTCTATAAGATTTGAGGAGGCATCGACGGATGTTTGAAGATCTAAAATGATCTTTGTATATCCATGGATATTTCTTGACCAACTAATATATGGTGCTTCAAGACCAAGAAAAGATATAATTATCTTTATTCACATCCAACAATCTTACAATAGATATGCTTTATCCATATTGAATCTTCTTTAAGATTCTTTCAACTTATGCCCATTCATAGACAAAAACACATATTTAAGTGCTCGATCTTTAGGTCGAGACAAAACCACATCTCAAGATTCTTTTTCTCAAATAATTTCATTAAATACTTTGAAAGCTTTTCACGAGTTTCCAATTTGAAGCACTTCAGGAGTTCTAATAATATCATGAATCTTGATCTAAACTCCTTTATAAAATGCATAAGGAAACATGATCATTTTTATAGTATTTCCTCAATAAGTACTCACTAAGGCGATTATACCAAATGCGCCAAAACATAAATATTCAATGAGACATGTGCAAATAAATTTTCTCAGATATTTCCAAATGCTTCTAGCATTTTTAATCCTTCAAGGATAAATATGGATCCACAAAATAATTAGACGCTTATAAAATATTTCATAACTGCCAAAGTAATTGCATCCACCATGAAGTAATTAAAACTCTTCATAAATCATAATTCAATTCAAATTTACGACTACTTATGTGTGCCTCACTTGCATTAAACTTTTAGGTGTTTGGAATGCTGATCCAAATACTTCTCTTTTAGAAGTTTAAAGCGTCTTTCTACATTGGCCAATTCAATATCTATACTTCTGGATAGATTTCTATACAAGATCCTCATTTGCTTTCTGAAGAACTAATGTTTTGATATAATAATTGAAAAATAGTTTTGGACTATATTGAAAAGATTTCAAAAATGCCTTTAAGTCCAAACAACTTGAAAATAAGTTTGTGGATGTTTTAAATGGTTTTGGCAAGGTTTGAAACGTTTTTAAGTAGCCAACCCAGGGTTTTCAAGGTACCCGTTTCGATACAGGGTAACCTGTTTCGAAACAGTTTGAAACTGCCAAAAGCCGTACCGAAATAGGGCTTGCCTGTTTCGATACGGAGGGTTTCGGTTTTGAAACACCCCTTTGGTGTTTCGATACACCCAACGGTCAAAACCTCCCCAACTTCTATTTTCCCAACGACTTTTTAAATTCAGTTCAACGGTCACTCGTACCAAAACAATTTGTAACTGTTTTGATATAGCTCATACCGTTTCGATACGGCCAGAGGCATTTCGATACGGCTTGCTACATCAGGCTTCAATGGCTATTTCCGAAGAAGGCCATTCCGATACAGGCTCGCCTGTTTTGAAACGAACAACACCAGAACTGCAATTAATGAGGGAAATAAAGTCTCCAACGGCTCCAATTCAATCCCATCGTTCCTCAACGACCACAAACTCATTTGAGAGTATAAAAGGGACTTTCAAGCATCAAGGATAGGTTAATGCTTCAATTTTTACAACATTATGTTGTCAAAATGTAACCCTCTTAGCCCGGCCTAGACGCTTGATCCGAACTACAAAGATTACACGGGGAAAACCAAAGTCAACCTTGATTAATGACCCTTTTTTATTTTTAATCTTTTTTAGATGCACATTAAGCCTATATGAATATTCAAGAATCATATGAGAGTAGGGCACAACGATCGAAAACCATTTAGGGACTCAATTGCATGAATTACACTTTTAGGGACCAAAATGTATTTTTTAGAAAAAAATAAAGACTTAATAGATTTTAAGCTTACCAAATTGTAATTAGTCATATCACATGCCTCTTTGTCAAATTTCAGCTTAAAGGGACATTCCAAGCTCAAGCAATTGCATTCACAACAATCAGGACTAAAATGTAAAACATAAAATCTTAAAACAATTCAAATCATCATCTAACTGTAGCCCGTTTCGGAACACCAACCTTCGTACCAAAACGCCCGTATCGAAATGGCGTTGACCATTTCGATACTCGAGTGCGTTCCGAGACCAGTATCGAAACAAGCCTCTCCAGTAGCCAAAATGTTTCGAAACACCTTCAGTTGTTCCGAAACGCTATGGCCATTACATGCCCCCGTTTCGAAACAACTAAGGGTGTTTCGATACACCCTGCACTGTGACAATAGAAATTTCTGGTTTAATACCTCTTAACCCACTCAAACATGCTTCAAATTGTACCATAACATACTAGAAACATGATTTAACATCAAGGAACATGTATAAGAAGCATAAGCTCAAACATGGCATCAAGCACAAGAACACTCAAACTATATGCATGCTTCCTATCCACCAAACTAAATATAAAGCTCAAACCTCCAACCAACCCATTAGGACCATTTACAACCCATAAAAGCCATCACAAACATGCCACAAACTTAGAGAGTTCAAAACACATCTCCCAAATGCAACCTTGGTGTCCCATTGCCAAATATCAAAACTAAAGTGTATAAAAAACATCACCATACATGAGCTTTGCACTTCCTTGGATGTTCTTAACCTTCTTGCTGCCCAAAACACCTCAATTATCTGCATTATTGGTAAAAGAGAGCGTAAGCACATTTGCTTAGTGAGGCATGCTCTAAGAAAACCAACACAATAATGCATTAATCAAAAACTCTTTCTCAAAAGCCTTTTTCTACAACATGCTCATTCTATCTCATGCTTGAAAACCATTTCAAAGCAAAACTTCATTGAAAACACATGTACCTCAATTCTATCTCATGCCTTTAAACCAATGCAAATCTCATGGCAAATCCATACACATGCTTGTGAAAACCAAAGCATTTCATATACAAATCTCATATGCATTTCTCATAGCATAAATCATCTCATCAATAGGTACATGTGAATCAAAAGCATTTTCATATATTATATTGGCATTTCACATCTCATTATTACTCGGATATGCAGACAACATTCTCAAACCACTAGACTCTTCCGGTGGAATCTCACATCACCGTACTCACATGGCGGAATCTCTCATCGCCATAAAGCTTGGGTATTTCACCAAGTCCTACCCGATGGAATGTCCATCATCGGTCTCTCCCTTTGGATTGAATCCAAAGAGCACGCACGAATTTTTAGTTTATAGTGCACTCTCATCCTATTGATCGATCAATTATATCCGGTAAGTATCTCATCTTCCATGCCAATATATTATGTCAAAACATCATCTCACCTACTGTTTTTAATGCAACATCTCTCAAAGCTTTCTCATCTCATTCAAAATCATAACATTTTCCATGCTTTAAATCAAAAGCTCAAAACTCATCAATGCAACATGTTATTTCATGAAATCTTTTCAAGCATCATCTCATGCTACAACTCATGCATAAAAACAATAGGAATTTATCTATCTCAAACCATGAGCATGTAAAATCATTTTAGGGGCAACCACCACATAAATGAGAGCAATCTAGCCAATACTTACTTCCGGACTTAGGAAGGTGTTTCAAACCTTTCCTAAATCCCCAAACCTTGTTTCTTAGCCCGAAGATGTCTCCCCTGTTTATAACACATAAGAGCAGAGGATTAATGCATCATCATGCATTAAAATCACCAGCCACACACCTAAACTCGCTGCTCTACTCAAGAACCTCATTTCGGCTACCAAAAACAACCGAAATCATCTCCAAACTCTCCCAAAACCAAGCCCAACCAAGATCTATCACTTCTAATCATTTATAAACATCAATCAATATCAAAAACCACCACAAACTCATCCTTATACCTCCAGCTATAACAGAACACCAAAACCACCCCAAAAACCACCATTCTAGCATGCAAAACTTAGGAATCCAAGCCTATTCAGGATTTGTTTGATAAAACCTCATTTATAACATCAATTACCATCCAAAATACATAAAAAACATCAAAACAGAGCCTAACCAACAACCACAAAAATCATTAAGATCTCTCCAAAAACCTTGAGTTTTAATACAATTTCTTGTTTCTAACATTAAAGCAACTCAAAAATCATTAACAAAGGATTGATAACTTGGGAATTTCAGTAAAGAACTGATCATTAGAGGAGAAGGACGAAGCTTACCTCTAACGGCTAATTTCTCCTTGATTTGGGCAAGTTTTCTTGAAAATCCAATGTAAAAACAAGAGAATTTGGTGAGGAAAAGATTAGGAATCAAAAGGAGATTGAAATCTCATCAAAATGAATGAAAATCAGAGGCTAATTGATGGAGGAAATGTGTTTGGCTGAAAAGAAATTGAGAGAAATGAAATGAGAGAAAATTGACGTAAAGTAGTTATGAAAAGTCAAAGATAGTTTTTCCTTTAATCAATCTTTATTTCCTTTAATTAAAACATTATTAAAATCACCCAAAATAAGGAGAAATCTGATTAAAAACATTTTGGTAAAATTAGCTCCTTAAAGATTCAAAGTTTCAATCCTTTACAAAACAATCACTATTTAACTTTTGCAAAAACTACGATTTGGTCACTACACCGAAATGTAGTATTTCCAAACCTTATTTTGTAAAATTGTTTTCACCATAATCATTCATATAATAAATGAGGATTTTTAGATATTTTTCCATATTTTTAAAGCATCCCAAACTAGGTGTTCCCTAAATCTCCCTTTAAGATTCGAACCGTTCTCGACCGATCCGATTCGAACTCTAAAACATCTAGGCCCAAAATCGGGGCGTTTCACAAAATGTATTTAGAGCTTTAATTGTAAATTCCTTGTATAGACAACACTAGTGAGCTTAGCATTGTCAAATTTGCTCAAGTGTTTAGGTATTGGGTGAGTGCTTAATAGTTCAAACAAATACCTATTATAGGGATTTCAAGTTTGCTTAAAATTTCTCTTGTAAGAGAGTGCTTGATCAAGCTTTGGGTAGAAAGCTTGATCATTGTAACAGTTGCCTCCTAAGTTGAGAAAAGGGGACGAAATTCTTAGTGAATTTGTTTGAAATCCTTAGTGGGGAGCTAAGGTAGTGGATGTAGGTGCTTGTTAGAAGGCCGAACCACTATAAATCCTTGTGTCTATTGTCTATTTTTCATCTCCCACAAAATCACCCAAATATCTAACTTCTCCACCATTTGGCGAGCTAGAACGGTTGAAGGAAATCGAGCACACAAAACTCAACACTTTCTTTACTTATATAGAAGTATTATATGTAAAATTGTTTGCAAAATCGTTGTCGACAAATTTTCAATTTTCTGGTTCCATTCTTGTATTGACAAAACTCATCGAGATCTCTTGAAGATTTCAATCTTTATTTCAGGTACCTGAAACTCTTCAAGAGTTTTATAATTAGTTATGTCTTGGGTCGTGTCAAGAGAACCCGCCTCCAATATATGACCATCTCTTACTACTTTCTATTTACGAGAATTTTGATCATTGGAACCAATTTCAACTATCATGCTTCAGGCATGATTAACATCTATTCGCTCTAACATGTAATTTAAACTTAGAGCATTTTCAGCTGGTATATGAGACTTGATTACTCTCATTAGGTTAGTAAATATATCTGGAAGTTGACATACAATAACTTGAATTATCTTATGAACTTTTAGTTCATATTCGAGGATCTAGATAATGATAATTCATTGCCTTCTTTATCCAGCTGATTATTCTCTCCTCCTGATGTTGAGAAAAATCATCTCATAAATGATTCTCCAATTAATGTTTAAGAGTTTAAACATAAAAGGAGACTCATATACAATATATATTCTCAACCTTTTTTATTTACCCATTTTGTGCGTTGTGGTAGAGCAATTCATATCGCACATTCAAAAATTAGAAAATGGGAAATGTATGGCTTCTGACCAAAAACCAATCATAACGGAGAGTTTATTATAACTCGTTGGCTTGATATGTATAAGTGTTTTTAACCCTCTCAACCCGGCCTAGCCGATAGACCAAACCGAATAGGTCACACGGGGAATATTGAAGTAAACCAGGATGGTTTACCTCAAAAAATGACCCTAATTTTTTTCCTTTTTTATCTTGTCTAGTTGCAAGCTACATTCCTAAATGATTAACAAGCAGCGGATTGAAAGACAACACGAGCATTCATCGATTAACACCAATTTCGAGTTTAGGGACCATTTTTTAAATATGACAATTTGAAAAAGATATTACCAAATTAGGATTACCAACCTTTAATTAGGTTCATTACATGCTTCACTGTAAAAACTCAGCTCTAGATAACCATTGGAACTCAATTAATTACAAACGTGACAATTGAGGTCTAAAATGCAAAGAATTAGAACTTCACAAATGCCCCTAACTGAAATAACAACCAGATGTTTCGGAAAAGCTAGCCTCGTATCGGAACGGGTGCATCGAAAAAGGGGCTCATGTTTCGAAATGTGGGATCGTTCCGAAATAGCTCTTGACCCGTTTTGAAATAGGGTTTCACAGTAGCAAAGTGTACTGAAATGAACATTCTTGTTTCGATACTCTAAGTCCATTTCAAGCACCCTTTTCGAAACAAGCAAGGGTGTTTCGAAACACCTGGGCCTGTAATGTTCAAATTTGCTTGTTTAACTTGATTTTAATCATCCGAAACTAATCCGATATATACCTAAGCATGCTTGAAACTCAAATACACTTCATCAATCAAAGATTCATGGCAGAAACATCATCAAGGCATCATTAGCAAAGTCAAAGAGAACTAAAGGCATGCTTCCTAAGAGGAATAAGCACCCAAAGGTCAAATACAAAATCCAAGCATAAACCAACACTTAAAGGCCATTTACATACCCAATATGCATAACAAACTTGCACCAAACTAGAAAATACCAAACAACCAACATTCATAGCATCAGACACCTCTCATTGCCTTTATTACACTAGTTCAAAACCTCAACATACTTTTAAAGAAGTCTCTTGGAAAAATCCCTTGTTGTTGTTGCGCCTAAACTCCTAATTATCTACATTGATGGACAAAGAAAGCATAATCATACAAGCTTAGTGAGGATTGCTCAAAACCAAAAACATCATCAATGCACAAAACCATTTTTCTCTCTTTTCAAAACCATGCACTTTAACATTAAAATCAGCATGCTAAACACCATGCAACTTGAATCACATATTTTCCAGCAATTAAACCATTGCTACACAAACACCAAGCCTTCCAAGCATAAACACCATTATGCTAAGCTTAAGATAAAACATGCATTTTCATAATATGCATCATCAACATTTCCACAACATTTCATTCCATTATATTGGCTTGCAAGTGATTACAACAATCTCATTTCACAAAAAGCATATCGGATACAATGATTACCAAGGGTTGTCCCAAACCCTTCATACACTCTACCGACATCTCAAGGCTCACACACTGGAGCAACCCTCCACCGTTGTGACACTCGTGGTGGAGTATTTGGTACAATTACAACCCCCTAATACCACTCATCGGTAGATGTATAACCCACTAACAAGAGACGAGACACACACAAGGTTCGCACCCGGGAGCTGCCCTCAACCGTTGCAACCTTAAACAATCCTCAATCGTTAGGGGTACTTGGATGGAGTTTTCATTACAATCACAACCCCTCAACATCCAAAGTGACTTGTTTATAATGCACTCAATCCTATAGTCGGCTAACTATATCCGATTTCATTTATAAAACACTTTATACAATATCACTTGCCAATACAACACTTTATACACATTTTATATACTCAAAACATGCTTTAAAACAGTAGGTAAGCGCATTTAAAATCAAGTGCAACCAAAGGCTCAAACTAGCACAATCTAGGAAAGAAATTCACTTTACTTACTTCCGAACTTAGTAAAGCGTTTCAAGCTCTTACTAAGTTCCCAAAACCTTTTCTAAAATGTTTCCATGTTGGAAAACCAAGTTCCACTCACCGACTTACTTCACTCGATTCTGTAACACTATCCCCTATTTTCAACACATTAAAATAGAGATTCAATGCATCATAATGCATCCAAAACTCCAGCACTCAAAAGAAAACCAGCACCCATGCTCTTAAGCATCAAATTACCCATCCGAAATAATCGAAAACTCAATCGATTGATCTCTAACCTCAGCCCAGCCGTCACCCAACACATATAACACATTTTAGGCATAAATCAACATCCAAAAACAACCTAAAATCATCTTTATACCTCCATCAACCCAAATATCACATTACACCCCAAAAACCCTACCAAAAACCCTTTAAAAACCAATGATCTCAAGGATTTCAGGCTTAATATGATTAAGACTCTATTTCAACATCATAAACCTTCCAAAACTTGTTTAGAAATCATCTCAAACATATCAAATCAAGACTCCTCCAAAAATCACATTAAAACCATATTTCTAACATGATTTCATCATTTTATCAAACCAATAACAAAACCTCAATCAAAAACATAAATAAAGAGTCAAATATCTTCAGAATTTCATTAAAGAACCTTGATTAGAGGGTTAGCACAATATTTACCTCCAATCCTTACTTCTCTTCTAATTTGGCAACTTTAGCTTTCAAGAAACTTGATGAAATGTGAGAGAAATCACAAAGAAGAAGTTGGAAATCAAGAGAGGAAATGAAGGTGAAGAAAATATGAAATTTGAGAGAAAATGGAGAGTGTTTGGGTGAAGTGAAAAGAAGAGAATGAAAAGATTGTCAAATATTTGTTAACCAAAATAACTACCTTTCTAATTAAATCAACTAAAACCATTTTAATATTTAATAACTCATTTAAAACACATGGCAAATTAGAGAAAATGCTTAATTACCATTAAGATCCCTCAATATTTTAAGATCTTGAATCTTTTTGAAAAACACCATTTTCCCACAACTTTAAAACTTTACATTTTGGTCACTGCCCAAAATGTATACTTTCCAAAACCCGTTTTGCAAAATCTATTTAAGCAACCTCTTAAATATGATTTTAGAGGATTTTAGGAATTTTTTATCATATTTTTATCCCATCTTGAACCTTGATTTCCCTGAACTACCTTTTAACGATTCGAACAACCGATTATCAGTTCCACCGGCCCAACCCGATTCGCAAAACAACTAGGCTCTAAACCGGGGCGTTACAACTCTCCCCCACTTAGGAAACTTCGCCCTAAAAATTTTAACTGAAGGAAAAAGATGTGGAAACTGCCTCAACATGTCCGCTTTTCTTTCCCACGTGGCCTCCTCAACTCCCCGGTGTCGCAACAACACCTTCACAAGCTCAATCATCTTTCCACAAAGAACTTTACTACTCGAATCCAGAATTCTCAACGGTTCCTCATCATAGGAGAAATATGGATTCAACTCAATCTCCTCAACTGGCATCACATGCGATGGATCCGATCTATACCTCCGCAACATAGAAACATGAAACACGTCATGGATCTTCTCCAACTCAGGAGGCAACCTCAACCGATAAGCCACATGATCAACTCGCTCCACAACCTCATAAGGCCAAATAAACCTCGGACTAAGCTTACCCTTACGTCTGAACCTCATCACCTTCTTCCAAGGTGATACCTTTAAGAACACACGATCTCCAACCGCAAACTCAATCTCCCTACGCTTTAAATCTGCGTAAGATTTCTGACGATTCGATGCAGCCTTCAACTGCTCTCATATGAGTTTCACTTTCTCAGTTGTTCCCTTAAGCATATCCAGCAAGGAAACCAACTTTTTCCCCGCCTCAGCCCAACAAAGAGGCGTTCTACACTTTCTCCCATATAAAGCCTCATACTGAGCCATTTGTATACTCGCCTGAAAACTATTATTGTAGGCAAACTCAACCAAAGGCAAATGCTTTTCCCAATAACCTTGGAAATCTATTACACAACATCGCAACATATCCTCTAGCACTTGGATAACTCGCTCTAACTGTCCATGGGTCTGAGGATGATATGAAGTGCTGAAATTCAAACACGTACCCAACGCCTAGTGTAAACATTCCCAAAATCTTGTTGTAAACCTCGGATCTCTATCAAACATTATGGATTTAGGCACACCATGCAAACACACAATCTCAACAATAAACAACTCCGCTAACTTATCCAGCGTATACGTAGTGTGCACAGCCAAGAAATGCACACACTTCGTAAGACGATCCACAATCACCCATACGAAGTTCTTCTTAGATGGTGTTAAAGGCAGATCGCACACAAAATCTATCATAATCCTTTCCCATTTCCACTATGGTATCCTCAAGGGCTGTAACAGACCGGAAGAAAACTGATGCTCAACTTTCACACGCTGGCAAACCATACACTTGCTTACAAAATCAACAACATCCTTTTTCAACTCTACCCAATAATACTCATCCTTAAAACCACAATACATCTTAGTACTACCAAGATGTATAGCAAGAGGACTGCTATGAGCTTCAGTCAAAATAGTGCGCCTCAACTCAACATCTTTTGGCACAACTATTCGACTTTTGAAACATAGAACTCCATCATCATTGAAATAGAAATCTGTTACATTACCATCAGCTATATCCTGAACATGAGGCACCAATGAATCATCAAGGAACTGCTTCTCCTTGTTTAGCTGA
This sequence comes from Hibiscus tridactylites, assembly GCA_958450335.1. NCBI lineage: Eukaryota > Viridiplantae > Streptophyta > Magnoliopsida > Malvales > Malvaceae > Hibiscus > Hibiscus tridactylites. The sequence goes on along the minus strand of OY288289.1, from coordinate 16,726,079 downwards.
GTCAAGGAAGGTTTCACCTGCAACTCGGTATCAACCCGCCATCACGTAATATACTCAATCGAGCAAATATCGCTCTCAGGTCAACAGCTACCTTCATGCTCAAAGCATCGGCCACAACATTGGCCTTTCCAGGATGATACTCAATCGTCAAATCATAATCCTTAAGCAACTCTAACCACCTTCATTGCCTAAGATTCAACTCCCTTTGAGACATGAGGTACTTCAAACTCTTATGGTCGGTGTAAACCACACACTTTTCACCATAAAGGTAATATCTCCAAATCTTCAAAGCAAACACCACCGCAGTGAGCTCTAGATCATGAGTAGGATAGTTGCGCTCACCTTCAATTTTCTAGACGTATAAGCTGCAACCTTCCGACCTTGCATCAACACGCAACCCAAACCAACATATGATGCACCCTATAGACTACAAACTCCTTACTTGATTCTGGTTGAATCAAGATAGGAGTCTGCGTCAAATCTTCCTTCAACTTCTCGAAAGCTTGTTGCCTAACATCCGTCCACTCAAAGCGAACATTATTTTGCAACAACTTTGTCAAAGGAGCAACAATCTTAGAAAAACCCTCGACAAACCTCCGATAATATCCAGCCAAACCAAGGAAACTTCGCACCTCTGTCACCGACTTAAGCGTTTTCCAACTCATCACCGCCTCAACCTTATGTGGATCAACCCGAATACCTTCGGCTGACACCACATGTCCACGAAAAACCACTTCCCTAAGCCAAAACTCACACTTGCTCAGCTTAGCGTAAAGATGATTTTCCAACAGCACTTGCAACACAATCTTCAAGCGCTTATCATGATACTCCTCGGTACGCGAGTACACGAGAATATCATTGATGAACACTACCACGAACTGATCCAAAAACTCATGGAACACCATATTCATCATATCCATGAATGCAGCCGGTGCATTTTTCAACCCAAACGACATCACCAAGAACTCACAATGACCATACCTAGTTCGAAAAGTTATCTTAGGTACATCCACATCCTTAACCTTTAGTTGATAATACCCTGACCTCAAATCAATCTTCGAAAACACCGAAGCACCACGAAACCTGTCAAACAAATCATCTATCATCGGAAAAGGATACTTGTTCTTAACTATCAACTTATTCAATTGCTGATAACTGATGCACAAACATATTGAACCACCATTATTCTTCACGAACAAGACCGATACACCCCAAGGTGAAATACTTGGCCTTATGAACCCTCGATCAAGCAACTCCTGAAGTTGCGTCTTCAACTCCTTAGGTGCCATACAATAAGGAGCAATGGACACGAGATTCGTATTCTCATACAACTCAATGCCAAACTCAACTTCCTTGTTGGGTGGCAATCCAGGCAACTCTTCCAGAAAAACACCTGGAAATTCACATATTGTTCGTATGTCTTTCACCCGTACTTCCTTCGTACCATGATTCATCACATACGCCAAGAAAGCTTTGCAACCGAACTCCTTCATCCGACTCGCTTCAAGAGCCGAAATTGCATTAGACAAGAACTTCACATTCTCGCCTATGATTACTACAAAGTAATCGTCCGCAAGTTTCAAGGTAACATCTCATATACAATTTCCTCGTAACAACAGTCGAAATCAACAACAGATCGATGCTCGACCAACTAGTCCATTCCAAGAATCACATCAAAACCATAAAAAGGCAATTCCATCAAATCAATTGAAAACACATGGCCTTGAACAGATAAAGGGCATCTCATATAAAATTTCCTTGTAACAACAGTCTCTCCAAAAGAGCTTGTTACTTGCATCCATACGTCTAGCATCTCAACAGGAATATCAAGCAAATGCACATGCTCAGTCAAGATGTATGAATATGTAGATCCGGAATCAATCAATGTTAACAAAGATAAGGATTGCAAGGTAAAAGTACATGCAATCACGTCGTTGTCATTACGTCCCTCGCGATGTGCATACACCCTCGCAGGACTACCTCCCCTAGTTGAACGGCAACGACATGTGCCACACATCGCTGCCCATCCTCTCTCCTCTAGAAATTTCCACAGCCGCGCCGACAGCCTCTCTGCGGTCCAACAACTGGCGCACGACCCTGACCACCTCCTGCTAACAGGGGACACTCACGTTTCATGTGATCAGACGATCCATAGTTCCAACAAGAATTTTCCCCAACCACCGGAGCCTTCACCTCACGAGGAAAATCTCGCCTCAAGTGCTCATGCGAACCGCATGACCAACATGTATTCTACTCAAACCTCGCCCTACCGCCCCAAGCTAGCGCACCTCGCCCAAAGTTACCTCGCCTCGCCACAGGATGATATTTACGATCACAGTTCCTATTCTTTTGCCCACCATTAGGGCCAACATCTACAACTCTCTTGCCCGAGCTAGAACCACCCCCACTCAAGGTTAGACCCAAGCTCTTCTCTATGTCCTTAGCTCGTGTCATAACACATCAAAATACGTTTAATCAGACGCAAGCATGAATGTCTTCACGTCCTGCACCAGGTGTAGGGTGTTTAGGTGTTCTCTTTTAATGAGCGCAAGTGCACACTCCCATCAAGTTATAGTATAAAAGATGTCGAATCCCACGAGGATTGGAATAGTTTCTCCGAGTGTGTATCTGCACAAGAAATTTAAATGCACAATTAATTTCAGGTTTGGTTAAAGGAATAAAACTAAAAACACTATTAATTAAAGAAGGGGAGATCAGATTGATAGAATGGGCCATGTTATTGCTGCTCAGTAGTGTGTTGACTGCGTTGTGAAGAAGTAAAGTTATTTCTGCGCAACCTCGATTGCGGCCTCGACGGGTGTGGCGGGCGGCAGTTACGACCCTGTCACGCGGCCACAGCGAGTCACTGCCCCTGCAACTTTTGCTGTCTCGGCAGGTGGAACGAAAATAAGTCCTGACGGTAAGTCTGGCAACTATTCCAAGTTCGGCGGGATAGTCAACAGTGATCCTCCCTATTTCTAGGCAAGGATGCCCGAAAGCTAGCGTGGCGTAGGCACATACCTAGCAATCTCAACGTAAACCTAACACATGCTAGTCAACTCGGTTTGTGATCCCTTTTAGCCGCTGAAACTTGTGAACTTTTGGAACCAAGTTAGTCACACCTCAACATGTTGTGGCTGTGCTTAACCCATTCGTGAAGTTGACACTTTCGTGCCCCCTAAAAGGATTCTCTCAGTCGATGGTTAGGACTAATTGAAAGAATGAAGTGCATAGATTAAGCAAACTTGGAATATTTATTTCAAAAATAAACTCACAAACTTTACAACCATTTCTCACAACTATTTTACAAGCAAAAACCTAAGGTTAAGTCCCCAACACATACATGGGTATATATAGGGAGTTTAGAACATAGTCGACCCCCTCTCTATCTCTATTCCCCAATACCATCACATACATGGGTATATATAGGGCTTGGCCTAAGGTTAAGTCCTCCTTGCAGTAGAAGTCTTCATTAATGATAAAATAGCTTTAACATTTAACGCTTCATTCAATTCTGACTTAAATATGGACTCTTTTGGATGTTTAATTGTTCAGCAAGTAAGTATAAGCCACATTGCTTATCGATCTTCAATCAACTCTATACACCGCTCCAAACCTCTGAAAAATACAAGATTGGGCTCAATGGACTCAAAAAAATGTCCTCTATCAAACGAGACCCATCTTGACTATGTCGGCGTATTACCGTCTGGGCGGCATTCTTCGGCGACGACGTCCTTGGCCGTGGCTATCTACAGCGACGACGTCTTTGGTGGCAACTGGAACTACGTCACTACAGCTCCTTCTGCTTCCTGCTTTCCTGTCCTCTCTTCCTCTGATCAACAACCAACACCTGAAATAGAAAACTAACTAAAATAGTATCTTTTCTTAGCCAAAACGTAAAATATTCAATAAAAGCATGGCAGAAGAGAAAATACTATATAGTGCATGATATGCAGCTAAATATGACTAAATAAGCTTGAGAACAGTAATAATATGAGCAGGAATGTGCATAAAATATAGGACTTCTAGACACCCTACACACCCCCAAACTCAAACTATTGCTTGTCCTCAAGCAATGCAACCTAAACTAGTAAACATGTCCTTGTACATAAATAAAAAAGAAACCCTAGTTTTTAAATTGGTTTCATACCTCAAGGCCGTGACACCTATATTAGTTTAGTGAGAGGGAATAACATGAAATAACTTAGAATTTTAATTCTAGTGCCAGTGTAGTGTGTGCAGGTCTGTGTACATGCTGAATATGCTAAGTATACTAAGTAAACAAAGGATGTTATAAAAGTTAAAGAAAAAGGATATAGAGTTGCTGCTTTGGCAGCACAGTTAAGCATTTTTTTCTTCCTTTTTCTGATCATGGCTTTTAAGGGCTTCAGCTCATCACAACTACTCTCTAGGTCTGAAGCTAAGATATGAGAAAACTACGAAACTCCGAACCCTTTGAGTAGAGTCATCCCGTGAAGGATTTCATTCACTCATGCTAATTTGTCCGTCACTTCAAAGAATTTTAGATACACGAACTTTGATAGCAGCAGAGTGTCCTTGCTCATAATCTTTCCTAGAGCCTGTTTCGGGCACCTCTAGGGCATTCAGCCTTTTCTTTGTTTTGCGGCCGTGGCGACATTGCTTTTTATTTTACTTTGTTGCCATGTACTGCCGCGACGGCATACCTGCTTCCAATATAAGAATTTTCATTAAGTTTAAGCAGGCAATGTGCACTTAGAACTCAAAAAATATTCAACATTTAACAGAAGTGTAATAAAAGTTTGGCAACTAAAAAAATTTTCTAAGCTGTTTTTCATGCTTCTTCCCAAGATTAAGTCCAATTTTAAGTGTGGTGCGAAAAAAGAATCGGCTAACTATCATAGGCACAAGTTATTTAACCCATATTTCTTATTTTCATTAAGTACTAGGCATGATTTATAATGCAATTATATGCAACTACATGCTTAACAAAATAACATGAGGACTAACCCCCCAAACTCAAGGCGTAAATTGCCTCATTGCCTTAGATAAAATAAAATCTAAACATAAAAACATAAAAAAGGCAGGAAAAAAATAAAGAAAATAATGGTGCTAGAAGCTTCTCGAGTTGTCTTTTAACTCGGTAGACTTGGAGGAAGATGAGAGAACTAGGCGGCGGGTGATTTGGCTGCGAGGCTCTGCTTCTGGCCGCGAGCTGGCTGGACTCTGATGGGAGTGGGTCTCTTTGGTTGCTTCTCCAGCTCGATCTCTGGTCATTCATCCTCTAGTTCGGCCGCTATCACGTGCCTCTTTTCTTTTCTTTGTTGCCTCGACCGGCTCTACATTATCGGAGGAATCAGACACCTCATCGTCAAGGGAATTTGTGGCCTGGGATGTCTCCTCTGCTGTCGTCTTTGCTGCTTGGGCGGCTGTCCTTGTTTACTCCTCATATTTCTTGGCGGCTTGCCTTTTATAGTAGGGTCTTAATCTAGATAAGTAGTTGTGAGACGGACTAAATAAAAATAATATAACTAAAAATAAAATCTTGTCCTAAGCTTATTAAGATCTATTCCTAAAGAAAACGGTAAAGATGTGGAAAAACTAAAATTATGTTATAGTGGGTTCGTTTCCGATACTTCTTATAGTCCAGTCGCACCCTCCATCGAGTGACTATTCTTATGGGGAAGTCTTTCTTTCTTGTTCCCTTGTAATCCATGCGAATCCTCCACCTTGTTTCTTTTTCTGAAGGCATGAACATGTGATTAGTAAAAATTATACCACTATCAAACCATATACTTACCTTATATTTGTCTTGATTTGTTATGGTGGAGGATGGCTTTCGCTTCCAAGGAAGATGTACAAGCGACAAACTATCGGAGCAGTAGTCTGTCATAATGTGGTTTAGGTCAAGGAAAAACTTGGCAGATTGAAGGGCTTCATCATCCATAACACTGTGTTCTTCAGGTCCCTCGAACATCTCCATCAGTAGAGATTGTGATGGCTTTAGATCTGCAAGCATCGGCTCCTCTTGATATACATATTCCATAGTTGCCGAGATTTCTGCCGTGGCGGGTATAGGTACCGTGACTGATGCTGAGGTGTGCAAGGTCACTAAGGCTTCAGATGTGACATCATCAATTTTCTGTCGGCCTCACTAGGTGTTATCGCAAAATTGCTCTGTGCAGTTTCCTCAATCCTTGTTGGGCGATTTCTCGCATAGGCTTATCATGTGTTGGGAAGTGTTCTTTATCCTCTAGTTGTTCCTCACACATCGAAGAACTTTCTTCGTATATTTCTTCATCCTCTTGCCTTGGGACATCAGTATCCCTAAGACTGACTTGTTGGTGATCAATGGTTGCCAAGGCAGAAGTTGCTAGGATATTTTCTTCGTTCATGGCATATATGGATGTGTTCAATCGATCTGTTGTATCCTATAAGGTTCAATCCCACTGGGCCATCCTTGTATCCATTTTTTGTGAAAGCCTTTGAGTGGATTCAATAAAGGATGCAGTACTAGCCATGAACACTTGAAGCATGTCCTCTAAGGTTTGTGATTGTTCTTGCGGAGGACTACACTGCCAGGGTATATCGTCCGCTGCGACAACACAATTGCCATGGTAATTTTTTTTGAGGTAATCATACCATGAAAAATTCTGTTGCGGCGGCAGATACTGCGGCAGGTGCATCTGTTGTCCCAGTTGCTGCTGTGGCTTCTCCTGTTGTTGGTCCCATATCTCTTCTCCGATAAGTAAATGGCAATTTTCGAATACATGATTTCCCTTACATAGATTGCAAGAATTTTCCAACATCAGCTCTCGAGTGGTTTCTCTTGATTGCTCTTAAAGCTGACCACCTTGGCCTAGCATGTTTGTTTCTGAAGAAAAATTGTTATGGTAAAATATTTTTTGACAATTTTGATCATACCATGAAAAATTTTGTTGTTGCAACAGCGGCGTTTGCTGTCTTGTCTGCTGCCACGGCGGCAACTACTGCTGTAGCATCTACTGTTCATGTTTAAACATCAGCTCCCGTGTAGTTTTCCTAGACAATGTGATGCCCTTTGGACTTGTAGCGTGCATGATTTTTTATATATAAAATAGAAAAAAAGTTAAAAACTTGAAATTTAAATGCAATTAAATAAAGAGTGCAGAAAACAAAACGAAGTCGCTATTGCCAATCCTCGGCAACGACGCCAAAAACTTGTAGGGTGTTTAGGTGTTCACTTATTATGAGCGCAAGTGCACACTCCTTCATCCGACTCGCTTCAAGAGCCGAAATTGCATTAGACAAGAACTTCACGTTCTCGCCTATGATTACTACAAAGTAATCGTCCACAAGTTTCAAGGTAATATCTCATATACCATTTCCTCGTAACAACAGTCGAAATCAACAACAGATCGATGCTCGACCAACTAGTCCATTCCAAGAATCACATCAAAACCATAAAAAGGCAATTCCATCAAATCAACTGAAAACACATGGTCTTGAACAGATAAAGGGCATCTCATAAAAAATTTCCTTGTAACAACAGTCTCTCCAAAAGAGCTTGTTACTTGCATCCATACGTCTAGCATCTCGACAAGAATATCAAGCAAATGCACATTCTCACTCAAGATGTATGAATACGTAGATCCCGAATCAATCAATGCTAACAAAGACAAGGATTGAAAGGTGAAGGTACATGCAATCATGTCGGTGTCATTACGTCCCTCGCGATGTGCATACACCCTCACAGGACTACCTCCCCTAGTTGAACGGCAACGACATGTGCCACACCTCGATTCCCATCCTCTCTCCTCTATAAGTTTCAACAGCCGCGCCCACGACCTCTCTACGGTCCAACAACTGGCGCACGACCCTGACCACCTCCTGCTAACAGGGGACACTCACGTTTCATGCGATCAGTCGATCCATATTTCCAACAAGAATTTTCCCCAACCACCGGAGCCTTCACCTCATGAGCCGTACGAGGAAAATCTCGCCTCAAGTGCTCATGCGAACCGCATGACCAACATGTATTCTACTCAAACCTCGCCCTACCGCCCCAAGCTTGCGCACCTCGCCCAAAGTTACCTCTCCTCGCCATAGGATGATATCTACGATCACAATTCCTATTCTTCTGCCCACCATTAGGGCCAGCATCTACAGCTCTTTTTCCCGATCTAAAACCACCCCCACTCGAGGTTAGACCCAAGCTCTTCTCTATGTCCTTAGCTCGTGTCATAACACATCAAAATACGTGTAATCAGACGCAAGCATGAATGTCTTCACGTCCTGCACCAGGTATAGGGTGTTTAGGTGTTCTCTTTTTATGAGCGCAAGTGCACACTCCTATCAAGTTATAGTATAAAAGATGTCAAAATCCCACGAGGATTGGAATAGTTTCTCCGAGTGTGTATCTGCACAAGAAATTTAAATGCACAATTAATTTCAGGTTTGGTTAAAGGAATAAAACTAAAAACACTATTAATTAAAGAAGGGAAGATCAGATTGATAGAATGGGCCATGTTATTGCTGCTCAGTAGTGTGTTGATTGCGTTGTGAAGAAGTAAAGTTATTTCTGTGCTACCTCGATTGCGGCCTCGACGGATATGGCGGGCGGCAGCTACGACCCTGTCACGCGGCCGCAACGAGTCACTGCCCCTGCAACTTTCGCTGTCTCGGCAGGTGGAACAGAAATAAGTCCTGGCGGTAAGTCTGGCAAATATTCCAAGTTCGGCGAGATAGTCAACAGTGATTCTCCCTATTTCTAGGCAAGGATGCCCGAAAGCTAGCGTGGCGTAGGCACATACCTAGCTATCTCAACGTAAACCTAACACATGCTAGTCAACTCGGTTGGGGATCCCTTTAAGCCGCTGAAACTTGTGAACTTTTGGAACAAAGTTAGTCACGCCTCAGCATGTTGTGGCTGTGCTTAACCCATTCATGAAGTTGACACTTTCGTGCCCCCTAAATGGATTCTCTCAGTCGATGGTTAGGACTAATTGAAAGAATAAAGTGCATAGATTAATCAAACTTGGAATATTTATTTCAAAAATAAACTCACGAACTTTACAACCATTTCTCACAACTACTTTACAAGCAAAAACCTAAACCTTAGGGAGTTTAGAACATAGTCGACCCCCTCTCTATCTCTATTCCCCAATACCATCACATACATGGGTATATATAGGGCTTGGCCTAAGGTTAAGTCCTCCTTGGAGTAGAAGTCTTCATTAATGATAAAATAGCTTTAACATTTAACACTTCATTCAATTCTGACTTAAATATGGAGTCTTTTGGATGTTTACTTGTTCATCAAGTAAGTATAAGCCACCTTGCTTATTGATCTACAATCAACTCTATACACCGCTCCAAACCTCTGAAAAATGCAAGATTGGGCTCAATGGACTCAGAAAAATGCCCTCTATCAATAGAGACCCATCTTGACTATGTCGACATATTACCGTCTGGGCGGCATTCTTCGGCGACGACGTCCTTGGCCGTGGCTATATACAACGATGACGTCTTTGGTGGCAACTAGAACTACTTCACTACAGCTTCTTCTACTTCCTGCTTTTCTGTCCTCTCTTCCTCTGATCAACAACCAGCACCAGAAATAGAAAACTAACTAAAATAGTATCTTTTCTTAGCCAAAACGTAAAATATTCAATAAAAGCATGGCAGAAGAGAAAATATTGTATAGTGCATGATATGCAACTAAATATGACTAAATGAGCTTGAGAACAGTAATAATATGAGCAGGAATGTGCATAAAATATAGGACTTCTAGACACTCTACGCACCCCCAAACTAAAAATATTGCTTGTCCTCAAGCAATGCAACCTAAACTAGTAAACATGTCCTTGTACATAAATAAAAAAGAAACCCTAGTTTTTAACTTGGTTTCATACCTCAAGGTCGTGGCACCTATATTAGTTTAGTGAGAGGGAATAACATGAAATAACTTAGAATTTTAATTCTAGTGCTAGTGTAGCGTGTGCAGGTCTGTGTACATGCTGATTATGCTAAGTATACTAAGAAAACAAAGAATGTTAAAAAAGTTAAAGAAAAAGTATATTGAGTTGCTGCTTTGGCAGCACAGTTAAGCATTTTTTTCTTCCTTTTGCTGATCATGGCTTTTAAGGGCTTCAGCTCATCACAACTACTCTCTAGGTCTGAAGCTAAGATATGAGAAAACTACGAAACTCCGAACCCTTTGAATAGAGTCATCCCGTGAAGGATTTCATTCACTCATGCTAATTTGTCTGTCACTTCAAAGAATTTTAGATACACGAACTTTGATAGCAGCAGAGTGTCCTTGCTCATAATCCTTCCTAGAGCATGTTTCGGGCACCTCTAGGGCATTCGACCTTTTCTTTGTTTTCCAGCCGTGGCGACATTGCTTTTTATTTCACTTTGTTGCCATGTACTATCGCGACGACATACCTGTATCCAATATAAGAATTTTCATTAAGTTTAAGCAGGCAATGTACACTTAGTACTCAAAAAATATTCAGCACTTAACAGAAGTGTAATAAAAGTTTGGCAACTAAAAAAATTTTCTAAGGTTTTTTTCATGCTTCTTCCCAAGATTAAGTCCAATTTTAAGTGTGGTGCGAAAATAGAATCGGCTAACTATCATAGGCACAAGTTATTTAACCCAGGTTTCTTATTTTCTTTAAGTACTAGGCAGGATTTATAATGCAACTATATGCAACTACATGCTTAAGAAAATAACATGAGGACTAACCCCCCAAACTCAAGGCGGAAATTGCCTCATTGCCTTAGACAAAATAAAATCTAAACATAAAAACATAAAAAAAAACAAGAAAAAAATAAAGAAAATAATGGTGCTAGGAGCTGCCCGAGTTGTCTTTTAACTCGGTGGACTTGGAGGAAGATGAGAGAACTAGGCGGCGGGTTATTTGGCGGCGAGGCTCTACTTCTGGCCGCGAGCTGGCTGGACTCTGATGGGAGTGGTTCTCTTTGGTTGCTTCTCCAGCTCGATCTCTGGCCATTCATCCTCTAGTTCGGCCGCTATCACATGCCTCTTTTCTTTTCTTTGTTGCCTCGACCGGCTCTACATTATCGGAGGAATCAGACACCACATCGTCAAGGGAATTGGTTGCCTAGGATGTCTCCTCTGCTGTCGTCTTTGCCGCTTGGGCGGCTGTCCTTGTTTACTCCTCATATTTCTTAGCGGCTTGCCTTTTATAGTAGGGTCTTAATCTAGATAAGCAGTTGTGAGACGGACTAAATACAAATAATATAACTAAAAATAAAATATTGTCCCAAGTTTATTAAGATCTATTCCTAAAGAAAATGGTAAAGATGTGGAAAAACTAAAATTATGTTATAGTGGGTTCGTTTCCGATACTTCTTATAGTCCACTCGCACCCTCCATCGAGTGACTATTCTTATGGGGAAGTCTTTCTTTCTTGTTCCCTTGTAATCCATGCGAATCCTCCACCTATTTCCTTTTCTGAAGGCATGAACATGTGATTAGTAAAAATTATACCACTATCAAACCATATACTTACCTTATATTTGTCCTGATTTCTTATGGTGGAGGATGGCTTTCGCTTCCAAGGAAGATGTACAGGCGACCAACTATCGGAGCAGTAGTCTGTCATAATGTGGTTTAGGTCAAGGAAAAACTTGGCAGATTGAAGGGCTTCATCATCCATAACACTGTGTTCTTCAGGTCCCTCGAACATCTCCATCAGTAAAGATTGTGATGGCTTTAGATCTGCCAACATCGACTCCTCTTGATATACATATTCCATAGTTGCCGAGATTTCTGCCCTAGCGGGCATAGGTACCGGGACTGATGCTGAGGCGTGCAAGGTTGCTAAGGCTTCAGATGTGACATCATCAATTTTTCTGTCGGCCTCACTAGGTGTTATTGCAAAATTGCTCTGTGCAGTTTCCTTAATCCTTGTAGGGCGATTTCTCTCATAGGCTTATCATGTGTTGGGTAGTGTTCTTTATCCTCTAGTTGTTCCTCAAACATCAAAGAACTTTCTTCGTATATTTCTTCATCCTCTTGCCTTGGGACATCAGTATCCCTAGGACTTACTTGTTGGTGATCAATGGTTGCCAAGGCAGAAGTTGCTAGGACATTTTCTTCGTTCATGGCATATATGGATGTGTTCAATCGATCTCCTGTTTCCTATAAGGTTCAATCCCACTGGGCCATCCTTGTATCCATTTTTTTGTGAAAGCCTGTGAGTGGATTCAATAAAGGATGCAATACTAGCCATGAAAACTTGAAGCATGTCCTACAAGGTTTGTGATTGTTCTTGCGGAGGACTACACTGCCAGGGTATATCTGCCGCTGCGACAACACAATTGCCATGGTAATTTTTTTTTGAGGTTGTTAATCATACCATGAAAAATTCTGTTGCGGCGGCAGATACTGCGGCAGGTGCATCTGCTGTCCCAGTTGCTGCTGTGGCTTCTCTTGCTGTTGGTCCCATATGTCGTCTCCGATAAGTAAATGGCAATTTTCGAATACATGATTTCCCTCACATAGATTGCAAGAATTTTCCAACATCAGCTCTCGAGTGGTTTCTCTTGATTGCTCTTAAAGCAGACCACCTTGCCCTAGCATGTTTGTTTCTGAAGAGAAATTGTTATGGTAAAATATTTTTTGACAATTTCGATCATACCATGAAAAATTTTGTTGTTGCAACAGCGGCGTTTGCTGTCTTGTCTGCTGCCACAACGACAACTACTGCTGCATCATCTACTGTTCATGTTCAAACATCAGCTCCCGTGTAGTTTTCCTCGACAATGTGATGCCCTTTGGACTTGTAGCGTACATGATTTTTTATATATAAAATAGAAAAAAAAAGTTAAAAACTTGAAATTTAAATGCAATTAAATAAAAGTGCAGAAAACAAAACGAAGTCGCTATTGCCAATCCCCGACAACGACGCCAAAAACTTGTAGGGTGTTTAGGTGTTCACTTTTTATGAGCGCAAGTGCACACTCATGTCAAGTTATAGTATAAAAGATGTCGAATCCCACGAGGATTGGAATAGTTTTGTTGAGTTGTGAGGTGCTCGATTCGTTTAACCGATAAGGCTCACCAAGTGGTGGAGAGGTGGATTTTTGGGTGGAAGGGTTGTGGAAGCTAAAATGAAATGTGACACAAAGATTTATAGTGGTTCAACCTTCTAACCAAGGTCTACATCCACTACCTTAGCTTCCCACTAATGATTTCCAATCAATCCACTATTGATTCGTCCCCTTTTCTAGGCTTAGGAGGTAACCCTTATACACAATCAAGCTTTCTACCCAAAGTCTTGATTGAAACCCTCTCTTACAAAGAGAAACAATAAGCAAACTTAAAACCCTCTAATAGGTGTTTGTTTGCACAATTAAGCACTCACCCAAAACCTAAAACACTTGAGCAAATTTGACAATTTTGGCTCACTAGTGTTTGTCTATACAATAAATGACAATTTAAGCTCTAAGACAATTCTTGATCATTTGATGTTTAACAATATGAGCATTAGCTTTTAATTGATGCTTGGAGGTCCCTTTTATACTCCTTGATGAGTTTATTTCCCTTTTATACTCCTTGATGTTTAACAATCAAGCTCTAAAACATTTTCCTTTTACAAATCTAGGGGCACTAGATTGTCTTACATAAAAATTTGATTTTCCAACATTGTTTTTCTTTTCAAGCTCTTTGGAAATCAAATCCTTTTCTTCTTGAACTTTTTAAAGCAAATTTTGTAAATCAAAACATTTTAATTCAAACTCTTCGAGTTTTGCTTCAAGTTCAAGTTTGGTTTTAGAAATCAAATCATTTTGAATTTTTAACTTTGAAATCAATATATTGTTTTTCAAAATGTGATTTTTAAACTCTAAAACCAAATCATCATAGGCATCTTGTAAGTCATCAAAAGAGTAAGAACATGAAGTAGATGAATTATAAGTTACCCTTGAATCTTCTTCGATGGCCATAAGGCAAAGGTTGGCTTGTTCCTCGTCGGTGGAGTCCTCATCACTCCAAGTAGCCACATGTGCCTTCTTCTTATGGCTTGAAGTGCTTGCCCTCTCCTTTTTCTTGGAATCTCGTTCAAGCTCTCTCAAGGCTTTCTTCATGAACGGGGCACACTTCTTGAAGAGATGAACTATCTCTTCATCTTTATCCTCCTCTTCACTTGAGTAGACATGATGACAAGTGGAGGATTTGAGAGCCATGGCACTTGCATTGATGCCAAGCCCTTTGATTTTCTTCTCTCCCATAGCTCTAATTTCTTCCCTCTTCTTCTCATCTTCTTTATTCTTCTTCATGATTTGATGAGTAAGGAGTGACCCTATGAGTTCATCAAGCTTCAAGGTCTTCAAATTCTTGGCTTCGATGATGGCGGTCCTCTTTGAGTCCCAAGACTCGGGAAGTGAGTAGAGGAGCTTTCGAACAAGCTTTTCCTCCAGGATGGCTTCTCCATAGCCTTTGAGACCAATGGTGATCGTGGAGAACCTATCAAACATCTTCTCGATGTTCTCTTCCGGATCCATTTTGAAGTTCTCATACTCTAAGGTTAGAAGCCCAATCTTGGTCTCCTTGACTTCATCGGTCCCCTCGTATGTGACTTCAAGCTTGTCCCATACCTCATTGGCACTCTCACAAGAAGACATCTTCTCATAGATGGTTGGGCCAAAAGCACAAAACAAGATGTGCAAGGCTTTGCAATTAAGCTCAATCTTCTTGCGATCGTCAGCACTCCACTCCGCTTTGCTTCTTTGAGGCACGAACGGACCATCTTCAACTATATCCCACAGCTTGTAATCTCTTGATTTGATGAACTTCATCTTTGTCTTCCAATGTGCATAGTAGGTTCCGCCGAAGAAAGGCGGTTTGTCTATTGATTGTGCCATTTGAGCCGGTTGATGAAATAGTGATCGAGCTTGCCAGATCTTCTCAATAGGATGTGAATCCCCTTCGATTGAGCCAAGCTCTGATACCAATTGTTGAGTTGTGAGGTGCTCGATTCATTCAACCGATAAGGATCACCAAGTGGTGGAGAGGTGGATTTTTGGGTGGAAGGGTTGTGGAAGCTAAAATGAAATGTGACACAAAGATTTATAGTGGTTCAACCTTCTAACCAAGGTCTACATCCACTACCTTAGCTTCCCACTAAGGATTTCCAATCAATCCACTATTTATTCGTCCCCTTTTCTAGGCTTAGGAGATAACCCTTATACACAATCAAGCTTTCTACCCAAAGCCTTGATTGAAACCCTCTCTTACAAAGAGAAACAATAAGCAAACTTAAAACCCTCTAATAGGTGTTTGTTTGCACAATTAAGCACTCACCCAAAACCTAAAACACTTGAGCAAATTTGACAATTTTGGCTCACTAGTGTTTGTCTATACAATAAATGACAATTTAAGCTCTAAGACAATTCTTGATCATTTGATGTTTAACAATATGAGCATTAGCCTTTAATTGATGCTTGGAGGTCCCTTTTATACTCCTTGATGAGTTTATAGCCGTTACTAGCCGTTGGGGATGATTTGGAGCCGTTGAGGACTTTATTTCCCTTCATTAATGTTGTTCTGCAGCCTTCCGTATCAATACGCTTGGACCCGTATCGGTACAACCTTCATCAAAAACTAGTCGTTGGGCTCTTGCCAGCCTAGGCGTATCGATACGCTTGAGGGCGTATCGGTACGGTTTCACATTTAAATGACCGTTGGGAAAATAGCCGTTGGGGTTGTTAAATGGGGATTGGTACGCTTACCAGGCGTATCAAAACGATCCCTTCACCGTATCGAAACGGCCAAGCCTGTTTCGATACGGGTTTTGGCAGTAACCAAACTGGGCAGAAAAGGTATCGATACAGGTTGGACCGTATCGGTACAGGTACTTTGAAAACACAAGTTTGGCTATTTAAAAACATGAAAAGTCTTGCCAAAAACCTCTTACAATACCTCAAACATAAATTCAAGTTGTTTGGACTTAGGACCAAGTTTTAAATTCTTTTCAAATTAGTCCAAAACATTTTTCAATTATTATATCAAAACATTAGTTCTACAAGTTCCTTCGAGTGTGTATCTGCACAAGAAATTTCAATGCACAATTAATTTCAAGTTTGGTTAAAGGAATAAAACTAAAAACACAATTAATTAAAGAAGGGGAGATCAGAGTGATAGAATGGGTCACGTTATTGCTGCCATGTAGTGTGTTGACTGCGTTGTGAAGAAGTAAAGTTATTTCTACGCTGCCTCGATTGCGGCATTGGCGGGTATGGCGGGCGGCAACTACGACTCTGTCACACAGCCGTAGCGGGTCACTGGTCCTATAACTTTCGTTGTCTTGGCAGGTGGAACGGAAATAAGTCATGGCGGCAAGTCTGGCAGATATTCCAAGTTCGGCGGGATTGTCGACAGTGATCCTACCTATTTCTAGGCAAGGATGCTTGAAAGCTAGCGTGACGTAGGCAATACATAGCAATCTCAACATAAACCTAACACATACTAGTCAAATTAGTTGGTGATCCCTTTTAGCCGCTAAAACTTGTGAACTTTTGGAACCAAGTTAGTCACGCCTCAACACGTTGTGACCGTGCTTAACCCTTTCGTGAAGTTGACACTTTCGTGCCCCCTAAATGGATTCTATCAGCTGAAGGTTAGGATTAATTGAAAGAATGAAGTGCATAGATTAAGCAAACTTCGAATATTTATTGCAAAATAAACTCACAAACTTTACAACCGTTTCTCACAACTACTTTACACGCAAAAACCTAAACCTTAGGGAGTTTAGAACATAGTCGACTCCCCCTCTCTATCTCTCTCTATCTCTATGCCCCAATACCCTTACATACATGGGTATATATAGGGCTTGGCCTAAGTTTAAGTCCTCCTTGGAGTAGAAGTCTTCATTGATGATAAAATAGCTTTAACATTTAATACTTCATTCAATTCTGACTTAAATATAGACTCCTTTGGATGTTTACTTGTTCATTAAGTAAGTATAAGCCACCTTGCTTATCGATCTTCAATCAGCTCTATACACCGCTCTAGGCCTTGAAAAAAATGCAATATTGGACTCAGAAAAATGTCCTATATCAAACGAGACTCATCTTGACTATGTCGGTGTATTGCCGTCTGGGCGACATTCTGTGGCGGCAGCGTCCTTGGCGGTGACATTCTGCAGCGGCGGCGGCTTTGGCAGCAACTGGAACTACTTTAGTACATCTCCTTTTGTTCCCTGCTTTCCTGTCTTCTCCTCCTCTAATCAGCAACCAGCACTTGAAATAGAAAACAAACTAAAACAATATCTTTTCTTAGCTAAAACGTAAAATATTCAATAAAAGCATGGCATAAGAGAAAATATTGTATAATGCATGATATATATCTAAATATGACTAAATGAGCTTGAGAACAGTAAAAATATGCGCATGAATGTGCATAAAATATAGGACTTCTAGACTATAACACCCTAGTCGGATTAGGGTTCCGGAGGCCGAAAATCCACCAGAAATTTTTGGTTAATTGCATTGATATTGCATGAGATATAAATTGTTTTTATCCATGGCCAAGAACATTATGGAAATCACAAATAGAGCTTTTAAGGCCAGTGTTCTGATACGGATTAGGGGTGTATCAAAACGGCAGAGCAAGGGCGTATCGATACGGTGTAACAATTTTAACTACTTGTTTGGACTTTTACTTACCAGTATTGATACGGCCTCGCACGTATCGATAAGGTACCCTGCAGAAAATAGGGTAGGTGCTCCCAAAGTCAAAAGTTGTGGCCCTTGGTGAGTCACCTACTTGCTTGGCATCTCCTCACATGTTTTCAAGCTGAGTAAGTGACTTTTTGTCAGCAATTATAATGTGAATTGATGGGAAATAAGTAAATAGGAAAAATCTTAGAGAAGAGGAAATGTTCTTATTGGTTACTTGATGAGGTGTGTTGGGCTTAGCAAACCCTCAAGCAAGGGAAACCCTTTTATTGGTTGTTAGAGAGGTGATAAATAATTAATAATTCTCGAATCCTCTATAAATAAGAAGAGAATGAAGAGTTGTATGGCTTTTTGATTTCCTACCGAGCCCAAACTCTTCTTTAGAAAAAAAGCAAGCTCCTCCATTTCCATCTTCAACCTCAAGCTTTAAGCAAGCACCTCCATTGAAGATAAAATCAAAGCTTTGTCTTCCTTTATTTGAGAGTCTCGGTTAATCCATTCAAATAGGAGGAGGAGGATTTAAGCATCGAACGAGGTATTATCAACCATAAAGCCTTAACCGAGCAAGGTGAGTGTAGTCGGAGTCTCGAGAATGGCTAGGTGCCATCTCGAATCATTGATTATCGATTTATTAACCATTGATTTCTGAGGGTTTTGCGTGAAGCATTATTATAGCCATGCTGGTAAGTATTTGGTAAGTATTGCATCGACTCATTTTTCATAGCACTGCTATCATTTTCATGGAAATCATTGAAACATCGACATGTAAGAATCATTGACATGAATTATTGTTATTGCTTATTGATATGGAAATCGTGATTGTTGAGTTATTGATATGTCATTATTGCGATTGAATTATTTATATCAATATTGATGTGGAAATATTGTTAATGAATCATGAATATGGAACTATTGTTATTGGACCTTGGATTCGAAGTATTGGATACAATTGGCATGCCATAGAATTCATGAGCTCTGTGTACGGGTGGACTACGGTCCTAGGGCTACGAACTATATTGATTTGGCGAGGAGGTGGAATTCGTGTATCCATATACCATGAATCGATTCAAGGGAATTGTTGCTTATTGATAATGATTGCTATGAAATCATGATATTGATATTGATGACATTATACTATGATTATTATTGAAACATGACATTTGGTATCCTTAGCATTCATTGCATATTTTACTACCTCACTAGGCAAAGTATGCCTAATGCATTCCATTGCATCCATTTCAGGTTAGTCAAATTTTGGGATCAAGATCGGAGAAGTTGAGGTGTTGCATAAGTTACAATCAAGGTCTGAGTAATGCATATCAACTTTTGAACTCCTAGATGGTGGCAAGGTCTACGTATGAGTCTATTATATCTCTTTTGATGTGCCTATGTTGTGGTTAGATATTTTAAGTATGATATGTTAATATGAACTTTCTATATGGGCAAGAATGGCTTAAAATGCACGTTTTAGTACTAAAGGGCAAAACCAAGTAAATGGATTCAAAGGGCTCTAAAATCAGACATACAAGTAGAATATATGTCTATCATGTTGTGTGTAATGTTTCACTGCTTTTGAACGTTGTTTGATATGGTAAAATGGATTAAAACCAGCAAGAATCTGTCATTACAGGCCAGGACGTATCGAAACGGGTGATGGCATTTCGATACGGGTAAGTATAATTGAACATTAGTAAACAGGGTGTACCGAAACAGGTAGGGATGTTCCGAAACATCTTGTCACTGGAGACCTTTGTTTCGATACGAGTTCATAGCATATCAAAACGGGTCAAAGTCTAAGTCAAAGGTAGTTAATCCGTATCAATACGGGTGCTCCTGTATCGATACGGTCTAAGAGGGGAGGTCAACAAGGTTGACCATTGTCCTCCTGTATCGAAACGACCATGAGCATTTCGATACATGGTTTTTTATAGTGGTGTTTTAATGAATAAAATGAATTAGTAAGTATGTTGATAATGTTTTTGTGTGTAATATTGATTAAGGGTTATTAAAAAGTTGAAATTTTATCGCACCGATCACCGCACTGTTCATCGGTATCACGCTCCGACCTGGTTCTCTACCAGGTCGGGAAGGGGATGTTGCATAGACACTCTACACCAGACCATATTGGAAGTGGTCACAACGATGCCTATCACTCGGCACCAACTCCTGAGCATATTGGCTCAATCGTACGAGCTGAACCTCGTACTCAGCCATCGTCATGTTCCCTTGCACCAAGGACATGAACTCCCGCTTCTTATCGTCTAAGTATCTGACTCCAAGATACTTTCATTTGAAGGCAGACTGAAAGAAAGTCCAATCCACATCTTCCGGCTCTAAGGCCGCAATCACAGTTGTGCACCATGTATATGCATCGCCATGCAACAACGACACTGTACAACCCAACTTCTCAAGTATCTGACTCCGTGCATCATTGCACCTCATCTGATCCAATATTTGGATCGTACTGGCCATCCAAGCCTTGGATACCTCAGGGGGTAAACCACGATATTCCACTCCTCCCAAACTTCTCAAGCGCTCAAATGGAAATATCGTTTGCCCCGCAGCAGGCGCTTGCACTTGCACTCCAGCAACAGCAGCCTGGAATGCTCCCATCATCGCTTGGACCAAAGGCGTCAAATCTCCCAAGACTGGACCATCCTATCCTTTTTGTTCTTGCTCCCCATCCCTAGGTGGTGGTGGCGTTGGAGAAGGTAAGTTTGCACCAGGCAGAACCTTGTTCTCCAGATTACGTTGCCCATCAATAAGAGCAACCGACCCAGATCGTAATTCTCTTCTCGGTCCCATTGTGCTATTAAAATTAAGGCATGAACGTAAACAAAACAAAAGATCAGACCAGCTTCTAACAAGGATCCGAAACTTCCAATCCAATTCAAAAACATTTCACTAGGTAATGAGGCAATGTGCATTCCAATTTCCCCCCAGCATAGCATCAAGCATACAACAAGCGTGTCAAAACCATTATGCAATTCAAGCAGCAAGATTCAGCCCAATCAATCATCACATATAACAGCTCATATACATATTCAACCACCATATATAGCATTGACATCATATACTTAACATTAACATTCTTAAGGCATTCACCGGACAAACCAAACATTACCAATAACACACGTTCACATCAAACTCACTTACCAACAACTCACCATCATCCCAACCATTCGTAACCTGGCTCTGATACCACCAAATGTAACCCCCTCGACCCGGCCTAGCTGATAGACTGAACCGAACAGGTCACACAGGGAATATTGAAGTAAATCAAGATGGTTTACCTCAATAAACGACCCTATTTTTTTCCTTTTTATCTTATCTAGATGCAAGTTACATTCCTAAATGATTAACAAGCAGCATAATGAAAGACAACACGAGCATTCGTCGATTAGCACCAATTTCGAATTTAGGGACCATTTTGTAAATCTGACAATTTGAAAAGGTTATTACCAAATTAGGATTACCAACCTTTAATTAGGTTCATTACATGCTTCACTGTAAAAACTCGACTCAAGATAACCATTGAAACTCATTTAATTACAAATGTGACAATCAGGGACTAAAATGTAAAGAATTAGAACTTCAAAAATGCCCATAACTGAAATAACAACCAGACGTTTCAGAACAACTAGCCCCGTATCGGAACGGGTGCATCGAAAAAGGGGCTCATGTTTCGAAATGCGAGATCGTTCCAAAATAGCTATTGACCCGTTTTGAAATAGGGTTTCACAGTAGCAAAGTGTACCGAAACGGACATTCATGTTTCGATACTCCAAGGCCATTTCAAGCACCCATTTCAAAAAAAGCAAGGGTGTTTCAAAACACCTGGGCCTGCAATGTTCAAATTTGTTGGTTTAACTTGATTTTAATCATCTGAAACTAATATGATATACACCTAAGCAAGCTTGCAACTCAAATACACTTCATAAATCAAATATTCATGGCCGAAACATCATCAATGCATCATTAGCAAAGTCAAAGAGAACTAAAGGCATGCTTCCTAAGAGGAATAAGCACCAAAAGGTCAAATCCCAAATTCAAGCATAAACTAACACTTAAAGGCCATTTACATGCCCAATATGCATAACAAACTTGCACCTAACCAGAAAACACCAAACAACCAACATTCATAGCATTGGAAACCCCCCATTGCCTTTATTACACTAGTTCAAAACCTCAACATACTTTTAAAGAAGTCTCTTGGAAAATCCCTTGTTGTTGTTGCCTCTAAACTCCTAATTATATGCATTGATGAACAAAGAGAGCATAAGCATACAATCTTAGTGGGGATTGCTCAAAACCAAAAACATCATCAATGCACATAACTATTTTCTCTCTTTTCAAACCATCATGCCTTCATTGATAAACCATGCACTTTAACATTAAAATCAGCATGCTAAACACCATGCAACATTAATCACATATTTTCCAGCAATTAAACCATTGCTACACAAACAACATTATGCTAAGCTTAAGATAAAACATGCATTTTCATAATATGCATCATCAACATTTCCACAACATTTCATTCCATTATATTGGCTTGCAAGTTATTACAACAATCTCATTTCACAAAAAGCATATCGGATACACGGATTACCAAGGGTTGTCTCAAACTCTTCATACACTCTACCGGCATCTCAAGGCTCACACACGGGAGCAACCCTCCACCGTTGTAACACACGTGGCAGAATATTTGGTACAATTACAACCCCTCAACACCACTCATCGGTAGATGTATCATCCACTAACGAGAGACGGGACACACACAAGGTTCATACCCGAGAGCTACCCTCAACCGTTGCAACCTTAAACAATCTTCAAATGTTAGGGTACTTGGATGGAGTTTTCGGCACAATCGCAACCCTTCAATATCCAATGCGACTTGTTTATAGTGCACTCAATCCTATAACCGACTAACTATATCCGATATCATTTATAAAACACTTTATATAACATCACTTGCCAATATAATCCACATTTCATACATATCTCACTATTTTTCCAAAGCATTCATGATAAGCCATAACTCAAGCATTAAACCATGCTTCAAAACTCATGCATTAACACATGCATACAAGGATCACTTACCTAGAGTATCCTCAAACCACATGGCATCATCAAACACATTTTATATACTCAAAACATGCTTTAAAACAATAGGTAAGGGCATTTAAAATCAAGTGCAACCAAAGGCTCAAACTAGCACAATCCGGAAAAGAAATTCACTTTACTTACTTCCGAACTTAGTAAAGCATTTCAAGCTCTTACTAAGTTCCCAAAACCTTTTCTAAAATGTTTCCATGCTGGAAAACCAAGTTCCACTCACCGAATTGCGACACCGCACTCATCGGTGCACAAATCAAACATCTGAAGCCTCCAATATCTCTTTGCTCGATTCTGGAACACTATCCCCTATTTTCAACACATTAAAACAAAGATTCAATGCATCATAATGCATCAAAAACTCCAGCACTCAAAAGAAAACTCGCAGCCATGCTCTTAAGCATCAAATTACCCATCCAAAACAACCGAAAACTCAAAAAATTGATCTCTAACCTTAGCCCAGCCATCACCCAATACATCTAACACATTTTAGGCATAAATCAACATCCAAAAACAACCTAAAACCATCATTATACCTCCAGCAACTCAGATCTCACATTACGCTCCAAAAACCCAACCAAAAACACTTTAAAAACCAATGATCTCAAGGATTTCAGGATTAATATGATTAAGACTCTATTTCAACATCATAATCCTTTCAAAACTTGTTTAGAAATCATCTCAAACAGATCAAATCAAGACTCCTCCGAACATCACATTAAAACCATATTTTCTAACAAGATTTCACCATTTTATCAAACCAATAACAAAACATCAATCAAAAACATAAATAAAGAGTCAAATATCTTGGGAATTTCATTAAAGAACCTTGATTAGAGGGTTAGCAGAAAATTTACCTCCAATCCTTGCTTCTCTTCTAATTTGGCAAATTTAGCTTTACAGAAACTTGATGAAATGTGAGAGAAATCACAAAGAAGAAGATGGAAATCAAGAGAGGAAATGAAGGTGAAGAAAATATGGAATTTGAGAGAAAATGGAGAGTGTTTGACTGAAGTGAAAAGAAGAGAATGAAAAGATCATCAATTTTTTTAAAACCAAAATAACTACCTTTCTGATTAAATCAATTAAAACCATTTTAATATTTAATAACTCATTTAAAACACATGCCAAATTAGATAAAATGCTTAATTTCCATTAAGCTCCCTAAAGATTTTAAGATCTTGACTCTTTTTGAAAAACACCCTTTTTCCCACAACTTTAAAACTTTACATTTTGGTCACTGCCCAAAATGTATACTTTCCAAAACCCGTTTTGCAAAATCGATTTAAGCAACCTCTTAAATATGATTTTTCATGATTTTAGGAATTTTTATCATATTTTTATCTCATTACGAACCTTGATTTCCCTGAACCACCTTTTAACGATTCGAACAACCGATTACTGGTTCCACCGGCCCAACCCAACTCGCAAAACGTCTCGACCCAAAATCGGGGCATTACTGTGTTTTTTTTCATAGTTTAGCTATAAAAGATGAGGCATCCAATTGAAATTTTGCTAAACTATATTTTTCATAATCAATAGGCTTTGTAACAACTAATATAACCTAAAATATAAACCCACTAGCTTTTGCAAGACGAATAGTCTAATTTCATAATCTGAATCCTTTTAGAATCAATCTCACAAACTTCTGGTTGTAATTTGATAAAACAATGTAGATGCATCTACTAAAATCATTTAAAACTTTTCACATTTGTGGATATATAGGCCCATATTTCATTCAGATATGCAAGATATGCAGTCTCAACTTTAGTACAAGAACTTCAAGTTCTTTTGGTAAGTGTGATCTTAATTAATTCCTTTGAGAACAAGCAACACAAGAACTTCGTGTTCTTTTAGTAAATGGAATGTAATCAATTCCTTTGAGAACAAGCACCACAAGAACTTCAAGTTCATTTCATAAATGTGCATGTAAATCTCAATAACTTTCGCATCATTATTGATCATGATGGTCTAACCCATCAGGCCAACTATATACAATTGTGTATATACATTTCTGAATTTAGTAAACCAGAACATGTGATTCAATCTCACTCGTACACGTCACGTCTAGTATGACCATTAAAATTGTTCCTTTGAATAGAAATATATTTAGATCTTTCGAAGATTTCAATGGAAAGTATCTTTTGGTAGCAATATATAACTCTTATAGAGCTTTCCACTGATTTTTAGCTACCAGAACTTATATCCACATTGGCTTATTTCAAATGCCAATTGATAACATATGTTATCTATAATTCCCAAAGATATATTTTGCAAACTCATATTGCTCTCTTAAAATTTCCACTTCTAGTGGTGACGATATTATTACCATTAACAGAAATTATTGCAATATTCGCAATTATGCACTTTTCATAATGTGCTTTCTCTCAAGAATTTACTGCTCTTCTAGATCACCAATATTTTCAGTACTTTGAGATATAATACTCACATTTTCCCCTTGCATTTAAATAGAAAAATATATCGTATGCTTCTGCTAAGCATAAATCGTCACCATAGATTGTATTTAATAAGTAATCATGTGAAATAAAATAAATAAATACCATAATATATAAATATAAATATAAAACATAAATAATTAATGTGTAAAGTAAATAAACATAAAGCAAAATAAATAAATGATAAATAAATCGTCATTCTCCACGTTATCGTCGTCTCTCTGGTGATCACTCCGGCAAGCCAAAGCCACCAAGATGAAGCCGTCGCCCCCTTCTCCATTTCTAACGGTTTGGTTTGCAAAGAAGGGGCTCGAAATGACGCGCAAAAGAGCCCAATGGCTCAGACGTTGCAGGGGCCAGATCAGCGTTGTCCACCGTTGGATGGTTTTAGTTCCGAGGTATGTCACTCTCCGATGCACTAACCACGTTTTGACCGTTCAGATCGCCGGTCAGAGATTCCGACCACGGGAGCCGCCATGGCCGAATGGATAAGCTCCTCTTCTATTTTCCTTTCTTTTCTCCTTTCGATGTTTGCTGTTGAATATGGGTTGATGACGGTTTGTCGATTTTGGTCAGTGGTGAAGATTGAGAATGGTGGAGACGGGTTGAAGCCTAGAGGTTTTATAAGGTTTTGGTCAGTGGTGAAGATTGAGATTTCACATTTGTTTTTTTTTTTCATTTTTAATTGTTTTTATTGAAATCAATGTCTATTACATCAGTTAAAGTTTTCATATGTGTTGGTGGAAATTACAGAACAATTTCGTTTGTTAATAGGTTTGCTTACATGGAGGATATGCCACTTACTGGAGAAATGAGCAAGGGGAAGGACTTACTCTCTGCTTATATTTTAATGTTCTGTTAGGCCCGCATGCAAGTGTGAGAACTTGAACCTTACCGTTAAAGAGAGAAACTACTCCAGGAAGACTGTCAAAAAGATTGGTGACAAAGAAATAGAAGCAGAAACAATGTGCCCTAACGATGGATTTGTCTATATCCAGAATAGTGAACTTATATTTGGGCAATTGGGGAAGGCTACTATAGGTGAGTCTTGCTTTATTTCTTAATTTTTACGATGTGAACTGTTTATTTTTAAATACTAATAATTGTTTTGTGTTTAATATGATTCTTTATGTGTTTGGTTATCCATTGATTTGTAGAAAAGTGTATCGCTGAAACATTTCATAGACTAAATTAATAATGATGAGACTTTACAGATACCAGCTGCATCTAGTATTTTTTGGGTGAGACAAGATCTATTGCATGGTAATTTGATTTGGTATGTTGAGAATATTAGTGATAAAAGTTCAGACCTAATTTTTGTAGGGTAGAATGAGGATAATATAATTATTGTTAGTCATTCTTTAATCATATTTTCATTTTGGGACTTTGCACTTTCTGAGCTATTAGTCACCATTTGCCAAAATTTTATTGTTGCTAAACCTTAAGAAAGCCTGTCACACACACTTTTAGTTGCTCATTGACATTGAAGAGCTTCCTATGTTTACCTTCTGTATGATTCTTATATACCTTTTCTTATTTTCTTCTATTGTTTTGTGGTTTCCTATGTTTACCTTCTGTATGATTCTGTCTTCCTGCATTTTTCTTTTGATAATATGTAAAACGAGTTTCATTGGCTTACAACTTTAATTATGGCAGGGAACTTAGGTTTAAAACAGATTGCTTTAGACTGGACATAGTAATGCCTATATAATTCTCCTTCCTATTATGGCTTTATAATAGGTTACTAATTTTACAAGAAGTTGGAAACTTGGAATCCTTATGTGATCAACGAAATACAGGCTGAAACCCTACAGAGTGGTTACTTGCAACCATTCTAAGAGCTGTACATATCTGTTTCCATAGTTTTAAATGCTCTTAGTTGATGTAAGACATTAATTATTGTTTTT
Organism: Hibiscus tridactylites; assembly: GCA_958450335.1. Lineage (NCBI taxonomy): Eukaryota > Viridiplantae > Streptophyta > Magnoliopsida > Malvales > Malvaceae > Hibiscus > Hibiscus tridactylites. The sequence goes on along the minus strand of OY288289.1, from coordinate 16,698,928 downwards.
GAAGTTTTTTTATCTATTTATTTATTTACTCATTGTAAACATTCTAGAGTCTCCTTGGCGTGAGAATAAGGAAAAAAGAACACTAATGTTAAGGTTAGATTCTTGACATTCTCAATTTCTTATATTTGTATAATTCACCTGCTTTTACCTTCTAGATAACAATTTCTATGCTTCTACTAATGCATGATCCATGCTTTGCAGTTGCCTTATAGCCAAGAACTTACTCTCTGCTTATGAGCAGTCACCTATGCTTTTCTCCTCAGAAATTCAACAGGTAATTTATGCAGCCGTTTTATTTGCATGAATTGCATGAATGAACTTGCCTAGTTTAAAGCTAAAATGTTACATTGATTGAATTAAAATTTTATAAGCTCAGTTTTTGGTTACATTTAAAACAGTTTATTACATTCAGCCATTTAGAACAGTTTCCGGAAGTTTGTAATTCTTAGATCTGTGTATCTTATTTCTAGTTGATTATGGAGTATTTGTAGCAGATTCTTGTTTGTTTGTTTTTTGGATAAAGTTGTGTACTTAATTTTCTTTAATTTGTGGTTCAATGCAATATACTTGCAGAAGCTTTTTCTTCCAAAGAGAAGAAATGTTTGCAAAATATCCCCTCAAAATTAATAGCTTATTCCATGTAGCAGATCCAGTTATTTTTTTCATTACTAATTATATATTAACACACATACACATATGCATTAACCTAAATTTCTCATGTAGATATGGAGAAAACTTCAAGAAATAGGAACTGAAATTGTATCCCTTGCAAAGAGCCTCTCAAACATATCAAGCACTTCTTATCGTGAAAAAGTGAGTTAGTGAACACATACTACTGCTATAGTAATTTGAATTTTTGTAACTTGTTTAAAATCTTTTTTGCTGATAACAAATCTTTTTTTGCTGCAGCTAACACCGAATGGTTTGGAGCAGCTTTAGCACTATTCTTCTCGGTCTAGATAGTGGGAAGCACGTCCCTCCTAGTCATGTAAATAGATTAAAGTAAGAAATTATGATGTACTCCCTTCACATTTCAATTTCTTTTCTTTGGATGTCTAAATAAATTAAGTTGGTGCAACATTTGTAAACAGATTAAAGTAAGCTACCATGGTTGATTGATTATTATATATTATTATTATTATTATTATTATTATTATTATTATTATTTGAATTTTTTTTGAAAGCATGTTGCTATTTGCGGCGTTTGTAAATGCAAACGCCACTATAGAACAGTTTTTTGCAACGTTTGTTAAAGCAAACGCCTCTAAAGGTCTTGCCCATTAAAGAACATTTTTTTTGCTAAGAAACCGCGAACTGTTGTGGCGCTGGTTTAAGCGGCACTTCTCGCGGCGCTTTTCTAAGCGCCGATAATATTTTTTGCGGCACTAAAAAACGCCGCTATAAGACTAAAAAACGCCGCTAAAAACCTGTTTTGATGTAGTGTGTGAAACATCAAATGGATGGAATGCCACTTGAAAAACAAGGATTAACACTATCATGCAATTGCTTCGAAGTTCAAAGCCCCCTCCAAACAAGCAAAGGCTGCTTGTGTGGCTTTTCTAGCGGCCCATCAACTTCAGAAGCCATCTTCCTTGAATGAGCATTTCTCATCTACTCCATTTTATCCTTCAACTGTTGCATTTCTCCTTTCAAATTCCCCGTCACAATCAAATGTTCCAACTTCAATGAGGAAATTTGTTCGGCATGATTTCGACAAATTGTGGAAATATCAGCAGCGTGCTTGGTTTCAAGCACTTGGACGCGAGCACGATTCGCTTCATTTCTCTCTTCAACTCCTAAAATTGGTTTTGACACTTGACGTTCCCCCTCAGCCACTTTCAATATTCCAACCAAGTAATTTTCCCTCTCATTTGCACCCTCAACGTGCAAATGAAACTTTCCTTTTTCATTTTGAAGGTTCTTCACATATTTATGTAATTGAGACTATGAAAGCAAAAATTCTGGGAGAAGACCCCAACCCCCATCAAGCAATGCATCAGTCTCCATCGATGGCTGCTTATCAAGAACTCTAGGGGTGAACAAACCCACTGTGGTCGAGCCCACAAATGTGTGAAGACGCAACTCCGATCTCCCGCAAACATGGTATACGTACGATCATCGATGAGACGTACAGAAGCTCGTATGGCTCACACATTAGCTCAGACCACGTGACAACGCACGTGGTCCACATCAATGATGAGTTGACCTAAGCCATCACATCCTAGAACGTCTAATCAGCACCTATACTACGACGACTCTCTCTCGACACCTATCTATTCTTTACCAATCCTATATAAAGAGCCATGCAATAGATAGTGAGAAGACACAAACATCAATTGAACAAAAACCTACCAAAACCCTAACAGACAACAAAAATTCTCAACTCCACCATCCAAGCAACCTCCGATCACCGTCTAAACAACCTTTCACCACCATCCCAATAAAATGATCATCTTAGCAGAAAACAAAACTATTTTCACATTTACACACATAATTAACTAACAACAATACCATCTCACTTTTTTTTATTCTTCCCCCATCATAATAGCAATGATTCAAAAAAAGATTCCAACTGACCTTGATCTTTGTTTGTTTTCAACAGCTGCAGATACTCTTCATAAATCTTCTAAAAAACATGATCATCTTCACTTGTTGGTACACGAGAATGGCTCTCCAAATCTGAGCCAATTACAAGACCATGATCTTCATTAATGTAAGCCGAAAGAAACTCGGTCCCGTTTCTAACATCGTTGACATATATTGTGACCAATAAACCTGTATGACCTCAGCATTCAAACCTACTTCCCTTCCTTGGCCCGAAGACACTGCGTTGAACGTATTGCATTGGTCGAAGATGTCGTTTCTTGGTAAAGACAATGAAGTTACTTCGGTGGGTTTTGGGATATGAAGTTTGGGTAGTTCTTCTTCTTCTACAGGAGGCTCGAGTGTTGGCGTTGCCTTGCTTTAACACATGAAATATGCTTGATGTAGTGTGGTCATAGATGCTAAAACCACCACATCTAACATGAATAGAGAAACTGAAGGTGCTAAAGATGCAGTGGATCAAGTTAACCACTATCTAATTCCTGCAAGGGAAAGTAGAGATACAAGTGAGCACAGCATCAACGAGGGCCATGCACTCAATTTTGTTAAAGCATGAGGCTCAATATTTTAATTTGTATTAAAATTATTTTTTATATTAAAATTAGGACTAAATTGATTGTATGTGTAAATTTGGAGGATTAAATGTATAATTATACAAATTGTTTTCAACATGGTGGTTAAAATAGGAGTGAGAAAATAGTTTAGTGACTATCTAGGTAATTTACCCATTTTTTATTGTGCCAAGTTGCACCGTCAGTTGTCTAACGATAACTAACACCCGAGTGATCAAATGTTTAAAAAACAAAAACGTAAGTGACCATAACATTAGTTTTTTTAAATTGGTGAGAAAAAGTGTACACCTAACAAATGTAAGTGACTTGCGTTGTAGTTTACCCCCCCCCCACCCCAAAAAAAGAATTAGGGTAAATTACACCAGATTCCACCGAACTATGACTCGAACTTAAAAATGCCACCGAACTTGAAAATGCCACCAAACTTTAAAATCCTTCAAATATAACACTGAACTTTAGTTTTTGACTCTCTTAATAGTTTTTAGTTGGATTGAATATATGAGTTTTAAAGGCTATTTTGTCCTTACATTTATAAAATAAATTCTCTAAATAGTCTAAATTTAAATAACTAATAAATATATAGATTAATGTATATACATCTAAATTTAATAAGTAATGAAATTATATTAAAAATATAATTTCATAAATAAGAAATTAATATATATATATATATATATATATATATATATATATATATCTAGACTAATAATTAATAAAATCATATTAAAAAATAATTTCATAAATAACAAATTAATATATGCATCCTTCAAATATACTTAATAATATTATATTAAAAATACATTACTAACGGGGTTGGTTCAAGGGTAAGCAACTGGATGTCGCTTATGCATGTCTCGAGTTCGAGGCCTTGTGTATGCAGAAAATCTCCGCCGGGAGACTCGCCTAGCAAAGCCAACAACCAAGTGTGCGACGCAGGTCGGTCCAAATTAGTTAGGGCATAGATCCGAATAATTTATTCAAAAAAATATTGAATATTATATGTCGAACAACTATTAATTATCAGTTAATTTTACCAAACACTTTTATACAATCAGCTAATGCAATCTACTAGCTAAATTAACTAATACAATTTACTAATTATCAAACATAACCATAATTATATTCAATGCATCACACTGAAAAAATATATATAAAAAAACATTAGTTAATGTGTTTTTAAGGGCATTCCATAATTAATCAAATAAAATCAAAGTCAGCCACAATGGAGAGCGAACAATGTTGCATAATAACAAGTTAAGGGAAATATAATAAAATACAAGAGATAGTATTTATCAACTCTAAAGTAGTGAACAAGGGACGCTTTGGCCGAGTGGTTAAGGCGTGTGCCTGCTAAGTACATGGGGTTTCCCCGCGAGAGTTCGAATCTCTCAGGCGTCGCAGATATTTTAAAATCCTTGAAAATCATTTTTCAATAGTAAGGATTGTAGGGATGCCTGAGCTTCATTCCCACCAGCAGTTCCTGAAACTATGATAGATTTGGCGGGGGTTTTGCATCGTGAGAAAAAGGGTAATGAGACAAGTCCATGAAACTATGTTTGGTTGAATGTTAATATCACTTCATCATTACAACAGTAGAGCAGTTAACATTACAAATAAGTAACTTGATAATTATTTTATTTTTTCCATCGAAATAACGTAGGAGTATTCAGAGATAAGACAAGACAACAATACAACGAAAAAAAAAACTAGAATTAGACAACACACGAATATATTTATGCATCTATATATATAACCATTGCTTTATGCCAATTCAAGCTTCTTTGTCTTCTTTTCCCATCCATATTCTTCTCCCAATGCCTTATATCTAATCACATTCCCACATTCAACTACATTAAATTAACCTGAAAAAAGTGTATCGAATATTTACGTATTTAGTTTAAATAAAAAAGTATTGTCGGATATGTTCACCTTTTTATCGATATAGTCGGTCCGGAATAAGGATTGCGGTTGTTGGTTCGGATTGGATGGAAGAAAAGGCGATTTGTGGTCCCAAACTATGGATTCGGAAATGGGTTTGCCATTGTGGATGAGGTCAGGGATCTTTTGGTGAATTGGGTTCATTTGAAGGAGGAGAGGACTCTTGTTGAACAAGTCCTCCCATTTCAAAAGAGCTCTGCCAAAAATCAAGTAGAACAACTTCATCTTCCATTTCAAAGATTTTCTTGTTTTGTTTGTGTGATTTTAGTGCATTGAGTGAATGAAGCTTGTCTATTTATGCTTGTTTTCCTACACAACAATGGCGTAATTGCTTACTTGTATATTGACCAACTTTTGGTTTTCTTCAAAAATAACACGAAATTAAGATTGAAGAATCAAAATGGTAATTGAATCGGTATCAAACCCACCTCACATTGAGAGTGTCACTTTCTTTTTGAAAATGTTTTAGTTTATCCTATGAAAACTTTGAAAAGGAAGGGACATCGAAAATACAATAACATAGTGTATCTTTGACTGATATGATGAACCGATTTATTAGCTGCGATTAATCGGGGATCTATTTGTAATTTTTCATAGTTAATGGACTTAATAAATAATTGAGTCATAATTGAGGGACCATTTATTGTACTTTACCCATATTAAAAACATAGGAAATAAATAAATAAATGAAAAACCATTATCTTGTTATGAATATTTATCTATGTGGGTGTCTATCATGATTAGAACTTTATCAAAGGAGTTTGATTTATTTATTATTAGGAATATTATCTCTATGAATTAGAGTTTAATGTATTATGTACTTCTTATGCCTATAAATAGATGATTCATTGAAGGCATTGTATACAAGTCTATATTTTGAGAATAATAAAAATCTCCCTCTTTCTCTCATCTCTTTGTTCTTCTTGTTCTTATTCTTGTACTTCTTTATTTTATTCACAACACGTTATCAGCACGACTCTAATCAACTGAGGGCTTCATGGTTTGAATCCAAAAGAAGTTATTGGAAAGAATTCGATTTTAAGATAAACCAAAGATAAGTTTTTTTTCTCTCTCTTCATTCTTTTTAATTACCAATTGTCTTTTTCCTTATATTTTAACTTAACTATTTTTATTTTTTTGAAAAGTTTGGAAGTATGTTTGATTTTATTCGAACATTGGAAAGAGATAAATTTGTGGCTTCTCACAAACCAAAAGACGAATCGACAGAGACGAAGATGTTGCGTTTGGTGTAAATTACGTGTGTTTTCTCTTGTTCCTAAAAGGGTTAATTAGCGGAAAAAGTCGATAATCTCGCATTGTTTTCCTTACCTGCCTCCTCGGCTTTTAAAGTAGGGATCGATGGAATCGATTAAGGTTTGTAGAGTGAAAGTATTTGTGGGTTTTCATTTTTGGTACTCAACTGCTTATGTTTTTCATACTTGATTAATATTATTTGTGTTTGTATATTTGTAAATTCATGAAGTTTGATGACGGTGCATGTAAAGCATGTTCGATTTACTGACTATACTTTGTAATCATGAATAACAAAGTTATGTATGTAGAACTATGGTAGTCTTTCATATAAATTCATTAAAATACGTACTCTAGGTTTAAGGTTTTTTTAGTAACAAAGATCTGTACAATAATTTATTATAGTTTTAATACATTAATGAAACACCTCTGTTGGTTTAGTTTTTTTTTAAAGAGAGAATTATGACATAGATCCTCTGATTTTTAATATATTCAATTCAGCCCATACATATAGATCTTATTATTATGGTTTCATATATATTTATTTTTGACACAATGGTTTAACTTTGTATTAAGATCAATATGTGTTTATAATATTTTATTTGATGATATTGATATTTTAACCATATATTGAGTTTTACATGTATTTAAATGACTTGGAAAGAGACACGACATTATGAGAAGCTGTTTTGGTCATTTGCTACGTCTCCTTTTTCCTCGAGAGGAAAACTAATATCGGTAAATTCTGATTTTATTTTTATTCTTTAAATTATGATTTTAATGTGTGATAAATCATGGTGAATTTCAATCTATAAAAAGATTGTTATAAAGTCTATATTTGCTCGAAAGCATTTTTTTTCTTCTTTGTCGAAAAACTCGACCATACACTTCTCCCAATTTCAAGTTACGAAAATTCGTCTTGATCCAAAAAGTTTTATGAGAGGCATTCCCTGAAGTGAATGCAAAGCATGATGTTCATTCCATGTGATTATCAATGATGGGGCATTCCCTGAAGTGAATGCAAGCATGATGTTTATTCCATGCGATTATCAATGATGGTGCATTCCCTGAAGTGAATGCAAGCATGATGTTTATTCCATGCGATTATTGGAATTATTTCATTCCCTGAAGTGAATGCAAACATGGTAAATCATTATTCAATTAGAGACATAATTTCGATATAATCCAAGTATATTGGCTGGACATCCCGTTCTGCGAGGCTACTGGTCTCAAAGGAGATTTTTAAAGGACCTTGTGGACATGTTTAACAATGTCGCGTACGAGGATTAAATCTTTGTTCTATGTGATAAGGATATGTGAAAATGTTTCAAAGGCCCACTGGCTCTATTCCATTCCCTGAAGTGAATGTGAGATTATATTATAGAAGGAATAAAAAACTACATTAAAAGTTGTGGTCGTGGTCGAGGCTATGAATATACACATGAAAAATATAGTCGTTTTAAGAATACTTCTACCCGCTGGTAGCGAAGTTATAAGGATGAAAATAGTGATAAAGATCATTCTAAGGAAGTGAAATCCTTTTACCAATGTGATGTTATAAACCATTGGTTTTGTACTTGTCAAACGCCAAAGTATTATGGACTTTATCCATAATCATGAATGATAAATGAAATAAAATATAAACAAAATTTGTTTATGGCGAAAATAATTATGGCGTTATTGGTCCAACTCAATTGGATATTGTTAATTTTCTCATAACCCTTGAAGGGAATAATTTACCATTTATTTTATTTTCCTTATAACCTCTAACAAGAATAATTGATTTTTTATTTATTTTTTATGTTAATTCGTTTTATTTATTATTTATTTATGTTGGTTTGCTTTATGTTTATTTATTTCACATATTATTTATTTACGCTTTATGTTAATTTATTATTTGAAGAATATGATTACTTTCGGAATAAAATATACAATGAATTGTGGCTATTTATGCCTAGAATTGTGGCTATTTATGCCTATCAGATAATGCAAGTACTCATATTGTACTCAAGCATAAGAAATATTTTTCCCATTTAAATGCAAGGGGAAATATGAGTAATATTTCTCAAAGTACTAAAATATCAATGCTTCGGAAGAGCACTTGAAAGTTTATCTCTGATAGATAATCGACTTGGTATGATGTGCTATATGTTATATTTTTCATTCCTCGAAGTGAATGATACAAAGTACATATTTTCATTACCTAAAGTAAATGAATCAAAGCACATTTTTAAAGGTGCATAATTATGCATTTCTCGATTAAAATGCAAGGGAATAATGTGAGTACTATATCCGGAAGTACTAATATCACAAAAGGCTCTGGTTGAGCAAATATGTTATTGTCAAATGGAACTTTATTCCATATTCACAGTGCGTTATACTCGTCAAAGTCATAAAGAGAGTAATATGAGTTCGCAAACTATCCCTTTGGGAATTATAGATAACATATGTTATCAATTGGCATTTGAAATAAGCCAATATAGATATAAGTTTTGGTAGCCAAAAAGTTAGTTGAAAGCTCTAGAAGAGCTATATATTGCTACCAAAAGATAATTTCAATTGAAAGCTCCGAAAGAGCTAAATATATTCCTATTTAAAGGAACAATTTTGATGGTCGTACTAGACATGTACGAGTAAGATTGAATTACATGTTATGGTAAACAAGAAGTTTACAAATTCAGATATATATACACACATATATATAGTTGGCATGATCGGTTAGACCATCCTGATCAATAATGGTGCAGAAATTATTGAGATTTACATGCACATGTATTAAAAGAACCTGTAGTTCATGTGGTGCTTATTCTCAAAGGAATGGATTAAATTCCACTTATTAAAGAACGTGAAGTTCTTGTGTTCCTTCAAGGAATTGATTAAATTCCACTTACTAAAAGAAAATGAAGTTCTTGTGTTATTTGTTCTCAAAGGATATAGATGATCCCACTTACCAAAATAATTAGAACTTAAAGTTCTTGTACTGAAGTTAAGACTGTATGTCTTGCATATCTGAACGAAATATGAGCCCATATATCCACAAATGTGGAAAGTTTTATATGATTTTAGTAGATGCATCTACATTGTTTTATCGACTTACAACCAGAAGTTTGTGAGATTGATTCTAAAAAGATTCAGATTATGCAGTTAGACTATTCGTCTTGAAAAGCTAGTGGGTTTATATTTTAGGCTATATCAGTTGTTATAAAGCCTATTGATTATGAAAAATATAGTTTAGCAAAATTTCAATTCGATGCCTCCTATTTAATAGCTAAACTATGAGAACATAAGAGTTATTATTTATATGGTGTTTCCATATAGCAACACTTATACGCATCAAGCCAACGAGTTATAATAAACTCCCCGTTATGATTGATTTTTGGTCAGAAATCATACATTTCCCATTTTATGATTTTGAATGTGCAATATGAATTGTTCCACCACAATGCACAAAATGGGTAAATAAAAAGGGCTGAGAATATATATTGAGTACGAGTCTCCTTTTATGTTTAAATTCGTAAACATTAATTGGAGAATCATTTATGACATGATTTTTCTCAACATCAGGGGGAGATAATAATCAGCTGAATAGAGGAAAATGAATTATCATTATCTAGATCCTCGTATATGAACTAGAATTTCATAAGATAATTCATGTTATTACATGTCAACTGCAGACATATTTACTGACCCAATGAGAGTAATTAAGTCTCATATACCAGCTGAAATGCTCTAAGTTTAAATTACATGTTAGAGCGAGAGAATGTAAATCATACCTGAAGCATGATAGTTGAAATGGTTCCAATGATCAAAATTCTCGTAAATAGAAAGTAATATGAGATGGTCATATATTGGAGGCGGGTGCTCCTGAAGAGACCCAAGACATAACAAATAATAAAACTCTATAAGAGTTTCAGGTACCTGAAATAAATATTGAAATCTTGAAGAGATCTCGATGAGTTATGTCATTACGAGAATGGAACCAGAAAATTGGAAAGTTGTCGACAACGATTTTACAAACAATTTTACATAAAATACTTCTATAGAAGTAAAGAAAGAAATCGAGGATCTTGTATAAAATCTATCCGGAAGTATAGATATTGAATTGGCCAATGTTGAAAGACGCTTTGAACTTCTAAAATAGAAGTATTTGGACAAGCAGTCCAAACACCTAAAGGTGTAATGCAAGTGAGGCACAAATAAGTAGTTGTAAATATGACTTGAACTATGATTTATGAAAAGTTTTAATTACTTCATGGTGGATGCAATTACTTTGGCAGTTTTGAAAATTTTACATGCGTCTAATTATTTGTGGATCCATATTTATCCTTGAAGGATCTAAAATGCTATAAGTATTTGTTAATTTCTGAGGAAATTTATTTAGACATGTCTCATGAATATTTTGGCGCATTTGGTATAATCGCCTTAATGAATACTAATTGAGAAAATACAATAAGAATGATCAGATTTCCTTATGTATTTTATAAAGGAGTTTGGATCAAGATCCATTATGATAATTTTAGAACTCCTAAAGAGCTTCATATTGGAAACTCATGAAGTACTTTCAATACAAGTACTTGAATCTTGACATCAAGTTTATCTCGACCTGAAGATCGAGCATTTTTATATATTTCTTTTGTCTATGAATAGACATAAGCTGAAAGAATCTTAAAGAAGATTCAATATGAATAGAGCATATCTATTGAGTATCCCAATAGTTGTAAGATTGTTGGATGTGAATAAAGATAATTATATCTTTTCTTGGTCTTGAAGCACTATATATTAGTTGGTCAAGAAATATCTATGAATATACAAAGATCATTACATTTAGATCTTCAAACATTCGTTGATGCCTCCTCAAATGTCGTAGAAATAATTGTTATGCATGAGGCAAGCCAAAAAATGTGTTTGGCTAAGACTATTGACCCAACATATCCAAAAGATATGTGGATTTACTTTTACAAGATATGATAAAAGCTATATTGTGTGAAGATAACACAAGATGTATATCTCAGTTTGAAAGTGGATACATCATGGAACATATTACTCCAAAGTTTCATCCCTCACGATCTTTAGAAAAATGATATTCAAGATTAAATTATGAAGATTCAAAGATCTTCTGTGATGTTTGCATGAGGGGGAGTAAATACGCATTGCACTCTTTTTCCCTTAACCGAGGTTTTGTTCCAATGGGTTTTCCTGGTAAGGTTTTTAATGAGGCAACATGTTATGTGTATCAAAGATGTGTGTACTCTTTTTCCTTCACTAAAGAATTTATTTTCCCACTGGGTTTTTATCTTAGTAAGGTTTTAACGAGGCACATTATCTTCATAGACATCCAAGGGGGAGTGTTATGAATATTTATCTATGTGGATGTCTATCATGATTAGAACTTTATCAAAGGAGTTTGATTTATTTATTATTAGGAATATTATCTCTATGAATTAGAGTTTAATGTATTATGTACTTCTTATGCCTATAAATAGATGATTCATTGAAGGCATTGTATACAAGTCTATATTTTGAGAATAATAAAAATCTCCCTCTTTCTCTCATCTCTTTGTTCTTCTTGTTCTTATTCTTGTACTTCTTTATTTTATTCACAACATATCTAAATAATTGTAGGTGATAGGAGAGCTGTTTTTTTATGAAAATAGAATGTTACCATTGTCTTCGTTAAAAATTTTCCTAAACTTAAATGGAGGAATAGACTACCTCTGACAACAATTACAGAAACAAAAACGAGCAAGGCTCGACAAGATAAAACCTACAAAGCAACCTAACCACCAATATCAAACTCTAACAAGAGATCAGTGTCTATCAGAGGTACATTAAAAATATATATCACCAAGTCATCATCTGAAACCAACTGTGCCATCTTATCCGCCACTCGATTGCCTTCATGCTTAACATGTTAAAAAGACACATGTCAATCTCGGTCATACAACTCGCGAATATGCGAAACGATCCCCGGAGCCCCTTGCATAAATGGCTCACCCTACATGAACCATATCACTTCCAGGCAATCCAGTTCGACCTTAATATTCAGAATCTGCAACACACATGCATATTTCATCTTAGAAACAAATAAGAATATTAGGATATGGCTCATCTCCTTGTGTCTTGGTGGCAAAGGTAGATGTTTATCATCCTTTGGGACTCGAGTTTGAGCGCCAATAATGCATGTTGTGTGCGTCGTCTTTGAAAAGACTAAGAGAGTTGAACAGATGCTACCCTTGCATCACACCAGCATATTCAAAAATAATAATATGATGTGCAATGGTCTGGCTTCTCAAGGCAAATCATTGTCGTCAACCATTCGATACAGTTAAGTCGAACTTGAAAATTGATCCCTAATTACTAAAAATTTCAAGTTATTCAAAGTTCATTTTAGAACTCAAACTCTATTTAAAAAATTTCAACTCAAATTTATGAAATTATGATTCAAATCAATTTGAGTTGAGTTTTTCAAGTCACATGAAATCGAGAATTTTGAGTTTTTGAGTCGAGTTTTGTTTACCTCTGCCCAGGGGCAGAGCTCCCTTGGGGCCCAAGAGGATCTCGGCCCCTGTTATATAATTGGAGTATTTAATAATTTTAGTTTAATAACAATTTGGCCCCTATAAAAAATAATTATTCAAATTAAAAATATAAGAGTTTATTAGGTATATAATCAAGTAGGATTGAACTATGGGTGTAAATGAACCTAACTTGAACGAATAAGGTTTTATTCGTGTTCGTTTATTTATATTTAAAGGTATTTATTTCAGTTCGTTTAAATTTCTAAGGTAAAGTTCACAAAGGGCCACTGGACTTTGTTAAGAAAAACATAATGGTAACCAAACTTTCAAATGTTACAAAATGGCAATTAAACTTTATGTTTTGTAACAAAATGGTAATAAAAATTTGTATAATAGCACATTTAATCCTCTATATTAACACATGCAATCAATTTAGTCTTAATTAAAAAAATCACTAAATTTAGCCCTCGTTATTTCTCCATACACTGGTTTCTTACTGTTGGCTTGACTCTTTTGCGAGTAAGAGGAAATAGGTGTGTCCTAGCACCGCCACCCAATTTGATGGAAGCCACCTTCTTCAAGTCTGCTTCTGGAGTCTTAAATTTTGATGCCTCAAAATTCTGACAATCAAAAGATTCAAAAGCCAACATTAAAAGATCTGAAAATCAGAAAAGGAAATAACTTTTACGGTTAGAAATCTGGCACTAATTGTTTAATTTCTAGGGTGAGAATAGAGAGAACAACGCCAAGCTTAGCTTTTTTGACACCATTTTCAGCTTGCAAACTCTTCCATAACTGCTTTTAATACCTACTTTGATACTCTCACCGTAGAAAATTGTGCTGACATTAATTGGATTGCATTAGCCTTAAGTGACGTGCAGAATGATTCCATTGCTGAGTTTATTTACCAATAACCATAGGAATCTCCGAAAATTCTAACAGAAAAAAAATAAATATTAAAAGACCAACCCTCGGCAAATTTGGAAACTTAGCAAGCAAAGGAAGAAAATCAGACAAAAAGCAAAAAACTTTGCTAGTGGTCCCAAGATTTCATGGCCACAAACTGTAACTACTAACTAGTAAGAACAATGATCAATGTGGGATATTTGATTAATTAGTTGAGACCAGTTTAGACTTCATCCAAGTCAAAGAAATCCCATATCCAAGAAAAACTCTAAAGCCTGCAAGTTCTAATTCAGTACTTGAAGGCTGAAGATGGTCGGTCGGATAACTAAAATTTGTGGAGAATAGAGTTTTTTTAGTGAATAAAGAAAACTCTTTTGGTTGAACTGAAAGTATAAGTGGGAAAAGCTTAAAAGACAATAAGTTTGTAACAAGTTGATAGTTGGGTGACTGGGAATTCAAATTTACTTTAAGTGCCAAATTGAAAGAATGTGTAAATAACGAGGGCTAAATTTAGTAAATTTTTTCAAACTAGGACTAAATTGATTGAATGTGTAAATATGAAGAATTAAATATGCTATTATACAAAGTTTCATAACAGCCACGTTAAGTACTTAACGACGACTTACTATTTTGTTACAAAACATAAAGTTTAATTGTCATTTTGTAACATTCGAAAATTTAGTTACCGTTTTGTTTTTTTAACAAAGTTCAGTGACCATTTGTGAACTTTATCCAAATTTTTAATATCATGTTTGTGTTCGTTTAATTATTTTTTATTGTGTTCATTTTTTTAACGTTCACTAACATGTTCATGTAATGTTTGCGAACATGTTCATGTAATGTTCGCGAACATATTCGTGTAATGTTCATGAACATGTTCATTTAAATGTTCGTCAAAATGGTGTCTTTAAGCTCATTGGGCTTTACAATTTGAACTTAAAAATTCACCGCGTGTTTAATTTAGTCCATACATTCACCAATATTTAAAATGTAAAAAAAGGAAAAAGAAACGAAGTAAATGATCTTGTTCGTGAACATAAACGAATAGAATACACCTTTGTTCGTTTTCGTTCTTGTTAGGAATTTGGTATGCGGCAAAATAACCAAAGCGATAACAACATAGACCAAGACATGCACATGAGACAAGATTTAACATGGTTCAACATACCCTACCTCCACGGAAGAGAGAAACGAACAATCCACTATTAACATAGAGAACACGAAGAGGACAAATACATGATAACCCATGTAATCCCAAAACTCAGTGTACAAATCCCATGACCCGGTGGAAGCGTAACACTCTTTTCAACATCCATACAATACATATCTTTACAACATAGTCACAATAGTTGTAGAGAACCTAAAAGTGGTTACATCTCTCCAGAGTAATTCCCCCCTCTCATTCTAATGTTCTCTCATAATTCAAAAGCTTAAACATATCCTATATTTATAGACCCAAATACTTAATCACTAAAAATCTTATTCAGTAAGATCTCCTACCTAAAAATAGATATTTACTCATTAAAGAAAATCATAATTACCAAGTAATCTCCATCCACTAGAATTACAAAAAAACCAATTTAATTACCAAGTAGAATTTGAGTCAAAATATAACAAATCTTCCCCTTAACACAAATTCTATTCGAGCATTGGTCTCCAAGTCTTCAACAGCTTCAATTTTTACGTAAGCCAAATTTTTGTTGAAGCATCGCCGCCAAGATGGAGTAATATGATCCTTAGCCACTAGGCCAATTGTGGATCTCAAATTCAATTCTTTTTTAATTAATATCTATATTTATAATGAATTTTATTAATTCAAGTTGGTACATAAGAATTTTTACTCTAAAGTTGGTATCCGAACTTTAATTCCGTTCATTGTTTTTGTATTTTTAACAGTTTTAGTCCTCAAAACGTATACATTCTATCAATTTAATCCTAATTCAAAATAATTCAATAAATTTAATCCTTAATATTTAAAAGTTGCATCAGCCAAGTAAAAAATTACGCTATTGTCAAATCAAATGAGTCTATAGGATCACAGAAACAGTTGGACAACTGCATTCTACAATAAAACAACAACTTATTGTTAAACTTTTATTATACCAGAAAAGTATTATAATATTTCTTGGAAAAGAACAAACAATTTAGGAGAATAACAAAAAATAATTTGATAGAATTTTTAAATATAAATGGTTAAGTTTATTGATTTATTTCGAATTAGGACCAAATTGATAGAAAGTATAAATTTTGGTACCAATTTGAGAGAATGTGTCTTGTTCAAGTACCAAGTTGGGAGCAAAAATTCTTTAGGTGCCGGCTTGAGAGAATGTGCCTAGTTCAAGTACCAATTTAAGAATAAAATTCTTTAAGTACCAACTTGAGAGGATGCGCCTAGATTAAGTACCAAATGTATATTTAAGCATTAATATTATTAGAGTAAGATACCCATCAACGGATTACAAATTTAAGAACTAGATCATAGATCTCCTCGTCATAGTTAAAACATTAAAGAACAAACTATCCTTGCCTAATATTTGCCACCATGGCTGCACTTTGATTTGTAAATTCATTATTTAATTTTACACTTTGTTGTTTATAAATTTACATACACGACACGACACTAATTAGGGGTAGAACTAGAATGAATATATGGAAATAGTCGAAACTAAGATGAAGTTATGAGAGGGATCAAGTTGTTTATCTTTGAAATTAACAAGCCTTTAAAAGATAACTTTAAAAAATAGAGGATTGAAAATTGACATATCCTATAAAAAATATGCTTCGATATCACGCTCCATATTGATCCATAGCAACTATAGTAACTGAACTAAAATACTTTACTAAAACATTTAGAACAGGTTCTATTGCGAAAGATTTAACCAGGGACTTGGATGGCAGTTTTTTAACCTCATGACTTAAAATCAGAGTTTATGTCGAGTTCTACTTTGGAGGTAGAGTGTTGAGGTAATTTGGCTTCCACCAGCCCATTCTGTGTTTTCCACATGATCATTACTTTTTTCACACCTTTGATGGATGTGGCAGGCCAAATACGAATTGGGAAGTCGTACATGTTAATTACACTGCTTTATGGAACAATAGAACTTCATCGTTGTCGTATCGCAATCCAATACAAGCTAATGATTTTGATTTTGAGAATTCAGAGTACATGATCTACTACCGTAGTCATGGAAAGTCGTACTTAACTACTCTCAAATGACATAAAGAATGTCAGGGGTATAAGAAAAAAATATGATGGCAAAAGTAAATCATCGTAGACTGCAGTGGGCACATCTGAGAGTAGAAACGTTTGGAGTAGAAACCCCGAAGGTTGGCCAACCACATGAGAGCCAGATATGAGTACAGTAATGTCGAAAGCTATATCGGAAAGAGAATCGAATCCTAGATGTGTACAACTAGAAGTGGGCTCTAGCTCCTCAGATAATCTAGGGTTGGATGATGCTGGTTTATACAGACCTGAGTTTTATCCCCCTCATGCATGTGTACAACCAGAAGTGGGCATGAGCTCCTTAAATAATCTAGGGTTTGATGATGTTGGTTTATACAGACCCAAATTTTATCCGCCACAATCACTCATTTACTCGAACTTTGGCGAGAACATGAATTTTTAGGAAATGCAAAATTTCATGAATTCACCAAAGATTATGGGAGGGCGGAACGGTTACATGGATTTGTTCACAACACCGACTGTTACACCCTCGATGACTGAGGAGGTGAGCTACACTGAAAAGGATGTTGAAGAGGATCCTGAGGCAGCACAGAGGCCACAATGTGCTTGACGACCGTTGCGGACTTATCTTTCGACCACACCCTGTCATGGGCAGAAATTACATAAGAAATTATTTTTTGTCTTTTGTGTAATACAATTGAGTTTTGAATTTTATTATTGTTTTTTTATTTTTCCTCTATTTTTTATTATTCACTTAATCTAAATCTAATTATCTTTAATAATGGATTAAATTTTCATGTTCATGTTTATGTTCACGCTTTTAATGATAAAAGTCAAAAATTAGAAATGGCTTAAATGTTCATGTTCATGCTTAAGACTATGTAATTAAGTTACCTAATAATAAAAGTGACAATTAGGGGTTAAAATGACTTAAAATGTCATATTTTGGTGAAACATGACAAAGGTTTCGAAACTATACTAAGAGGTATCGAAACCTCCATTCAAGAATTAAAAATATTTCCTACTAATAAAATACAAAATTACGTTGGTCCTTGAAACTTTTAAAAATTTACAAATTAGTTCTACTTAGCAATATGTCCCTAATTATTGAATCAGAATTAAGCAATATGATAGTAGTAAAAACATAACATTATAAATAACTCATTAATACTAATACAAATTAGAATATTTTCAATACAAACTGTAATACCTGTATTTTGTCCGGGTGCCTATATATATAGTTATCTATAAATAAAACCAAAATAATAATAATAAATAAACAATACAAATAGTGGCCATTAAATAAATACATGTTCACAAATGTCCATTATACAAATCCACAATAATATACAAAAACCAAAAGCCCAAAACACAATTGCTAAGCCCAAAATAAAATTATTCTCGCCCATTTACATGACCAAATCGGCCAAACAAACAAAATAGGCCCATATGTGTTTTTTAGCCCGCCAAAAAGGCTAGGTGGCAGCTCTTTATTGGCTCGTGCGTCTCTCAGGCAGATTAAAGCTTTGTTGACGTCAATAATGTCATCAACTATAAATAGAGAGAGAAAAATGATTAGATAATAATGAGGCAATTATTGTTTGGAATTTATTGAAGAAACATGAGAGGAAGTTGGAGAGACTACCTAAATCTGAAGAGGCGTTCGAAAGCTGAGCAGTCACCGAAGAACATCGTCGGAGTTCGCTAACCGTCGTCCGAAGGTAAAGCTCGACCTCCTCTTTCATTTTCTTGCACTAAGCACTAAAACAAGCTAGATCTAAGCTTGAATCTTAGAAAAAATAGTAACTTAAAAATGAAACCCTAGATCTAAGGAAATAAACAAAATCACAGTGTGGATTATGACTTATCTCGTGGTTATCATAGTGCTTCTTGGCTGTCGGACGATTTAGAGTATCTGGCGGAGTTGAAGAGGGAAGATTAGGTTCGGTTCGGTTCGGGTAGTTTAGGTTTAGGATTGGGCAGAGATGGGCGGATTTTGTTAAATCCGGGTTTAGAGTGAAAAAATGGCCTTTTAATGGTTTTTTAGGTTTTTGGCACGGTGGCTGGAAATCGCCTAGTGGTGGCAGACGGTGGCTAGAACTGGACCAGACGGTGGTCAGAGCGAGGTCAGGGATGACCGGAGTTGCAAGGTTGGTCGGAAGGGATGACCAGAGTTGTAGGGATGATCTGAATGGATGAGTAGAAGATGACCGGTGGCCGGTGTCGCCTTCGGCGGCTGGAAAACAACTCAGGGTTAATCAGAATGGGTAGTGGTAGATCAAATAGGAAAATTTGAAGAACACGGTTTGGTTTTTGGTCGAATTAAGAGGTTTGGTCTAAAAGAAACACGAAGTGGAAGTGTTTTAGGCTTTGCTTGGTATGAAGGATGAAAATGAAGAAGGATGGAAAATATGTTAATCAAATGGTGGAGATTCATAACCACCTTCTTACTTTGAATCTTAACCATTTGATTAACAAATTTTCCATTATTCCACATTTCCATCCTTCATACCAAGCAAAGCCTTAGTGTTTTTCATGGATCAAAATGAGGAAATGGGATGAACAGACGAAGAACAAGTGATGAATTTGGGGTTTTGATCAAAATTAGGTGTGGTTTTCTGTGCTTTGTGTGTTCAAGTCGAGAGAGTTTAGATAGAGGGATTGAGGAGAGAGAGTGTGTGAATGTATCAAATGGCCGAGTTGGCTCGGTTCACCCTCATTTGAGGGCGAGTCAATGCGTCATCGTTTTGGGAGGCCGGTAGAACTAGATTCGCGCATTTTTTAAGCGGGTTCGGATACGCGTTCGTGATCCGGCTCGTATTTTTCAAGGTTGGGCTGCTTATTTGTGTTTGGGCCGAATGCATGTAGGCTTGGATCAGACTTATGAAGGAATTGGATTTGAGCTCTTAAATTTTCCTTTTCTCACAATTTAGTCACCATTCGTTTGTAATTAGGGCTCATAGGTCTCTTTTTATTGAAATTCAGTCCCTAAATTATTTAATTGTTTTTCTATTTTATTGTTTTAAATTATTTTCTTGAATCGTGTATGTGTGCACATTTTTAAATGGGCAAGTAGTATATTTGTTTAGGTGACTAATTCACTCAGTGTAAATAATTAGAGCCTTAGTATCTTAGGTTCTTTAATTAAATTAAATAATCTAAATAGGTGAGATAATTGTAGAAAATAAATGAATATTGAATGGAAACTCTAATGTTCTAAGTTGATTAATGTCTCATTGTAATGTGATGTTAATCAAGAGAATATTTTGGTTCAATATTTAATATTTCATTTAAACCTAGAACAATGAAATCACATAGTTAATCTAATTAAAATGAAATTAGGATAAGATTTAAATAGTTAGTGTCATTAAATGTTTAGGAATATTATTAATTTAGGGCCTAGTATGGATAGTACCCAGTTGGGGTGTAATCAAATAAACCCTAAACTTGATAATATTCATAGTATTCTTAATTAATTAAATCAATAGGAGCCTTAATTAGGTTTGAACTTAAAATTGACAAGAAAATAAATGGATATGCATTAAAACCTTTTGTGTTGAAGTACATTCTGAATATAAATTGAAGTATCCTAAAGTAATTGGGTGTTTCAAAACTTATATTCGCCTTAAATGTATTTTCTTCCAAAAGGATATCTCCATTCGAAATAAAATTTAATTAACAATTAAGGATTTAATTAAGTTCAAATTGTTGCTCAAAATGCCTAAATGCCACGTAGAATTAATAAGGTACTGATAACGGGAATTTGTAGGGGTGCTAATCCTTCCCTACATGTAATCGACTCCTCCCAGACACTAAAGATAGTGTCATCTCAAGAGAAAGAGCTTTTCAAGAGTCTTTTTGTTCTTTTAGGGTCACGTATTTTTAAAGATATTAGGGATGAGCTGGCGGTAGGGGGCGGGCTTCGCACATGATCGACGGCAGGGGGTGGGTTCAACGCAGGATCGACGACAATCGAGTAGGGTGTGGACACTGTTTGTCTTGAATTTGCCAGTCCAGTTGCATTGGAAGGGAGTATGGCAAGTCTTTGATCGACATGGTGTTGTGGTTGATGTGTTCATACCGCAAAAAAAGCCAAAAATGGACAGCGATTTGGATTTGTGCGAATGGGATCCAAGGCAGACGCGGATCGTGTTATAGAGAGACTAGACGAGTTTCGTTTATATGGTGAATGGATCAGCGTGAGATATGCTCAGCGAGAGGTACGAACAAATTATTGGAATAAGAAAAATGTGAGTAGTAAAGGGGGGAGTCGACGGCAAAACAGAATAGTACACAAGTACGGGAGGAGGGATCGAAGGTGCAAGTGGAAACGAAAGAAAGATCAATTGAAGGAGTGCTTGATGAGGAAAAAATTGAGATATTGAAGACGTGTGCAGTGGGATTTTGTCGAAAACCCTACAATTTGAGAGAATTGGCGGTGGAATTTAAAAATGCAAACTTAGAGGGATTCTCGATTATGAGGGCAGCAGGCTCCATGGTATTGCTAATGTTCCAGGATGAAGAAACAAGAAGGCAAATAATAGAGGCGAAACGCTTGGATAATTGGATGGAAAATGTGATGGAGTGGACGCCGGACTTGGGCATGCCAAATAGACGAGTATGGGTGTCGGCAAGTGGAATTCCGATTCAGGCCTGGTCCGAAGGTACATGTCGCAATATTGCGGATTTATGGGAACGTTCATTCAAATGAACACGGAATCTGTGGCGCCATCATCCTTTGAAAGATGTCGCTTTTTAATTGAAACGGATTGGCTTGAGAATATTGATGAAATGTTGACTTTACAAGTAGGGGCCAATTCATTCCGCATCCGTGTTGTTGAGATGGAGGAATCGGTGGGGGTGAAGTGTGAATGTTGTTGTGGGCTTAGGGAGGAAAAAGACGAAGCTGGAACAGTGGCAAAGGAGGAGGAATTAGTCTCATCGGATGATGAATCTTCGGTGGGTACAACGATACAATCGGTGGATACAATCGTGCCGGATTCGGTATCCAAGATGGTGAGTCGTGAGCAAGAAGTGGAAACAATATTAAAGGAGGTCAGTTGGAAGGCGGATGAGGAGCTTAGTATAGTATCACGACCGGTGGATGATAGGGAAGGGATTAATGAATTACATTATGAAAAGGTAATTCAGGATAATGATAGGGTAAATGTTTTGGATAAACAACTGGAGGTGGTTCAATTGGAGGAGGAGTCTAACGGGATAAACATGACTACACGGCTGGAAAGGCAACGGGAAGGGAAGGCTGAAATCGTGGAAACTAACAGGGAATTCAAACGGGTGAGAAAGCTATCGGAAATTATCATGAGTGATGGCTCCCAAGTGGTGAAGCAAAACATTGAGCAGAAATCGATAAAGAGGGAAGGGGACGTCCGAGAAAACAAGCACATCGCGATACTGAAATTGTCAACGGTTCACTTTCGGATACTGATTTTGAAAATCGGAAAAGGGCTATTCTGAAAGAGGCACAAGAGACGTTGAATTTAGGGAAATTTGTAGGTGTGGAGGTAGTGGGTAATGAAGATGAGGTTATTATGGATATCGCGAGAATGATCGATTCAAGGGAGGGACAACAATAGCAATTCGCAATGCGATTGTTGTCGTGGAACGTGAGGGGTTTGGGAGGGGCAACAAAGAAGCGAGCGGTGTACAATCTTGTGCGACAACAACGGTGTGAGGTGCTGGTCTTACAGGAGACAAAGCTCGAAGAGGTAACGGGTCAGTTGGTGGGGCGTTTATGGTATTCAAATGAGTATGAGTATGTGTTCTCGCCATCGTCGGGGCGCTCTGGTGGTCTCATGGCAGTGTGGGATGTTCATAAATTCAAAGAGACAACAGTGGAATGGGGCGAGGGATTTGTGAAATTAATTGGTACATGGGTGGTAGAAAATTGGCAATGTGGAATTTTAGGTGTGTATGCCCCTTGTGCTGTGAACGAACAGGAGGTTTTGTGGCGGTTGTTATCGACGGAGATGGCAGATTGTGGAGTATCGTGGTGTGTGTGGGGGGATTTCAACATGATCGTTGATCCAAGTGAGCAAAGGGGGGGTGAAGTTTTGACTCGAGGTATGACTTCCTTTACGGATTTTATTACGAACAATGCTCTGATTGATATGCCTATGCACGATAAATGCTTCACTTGGTATGGTCCGGGCACGAGATGTAGTAGGCTTGATCGTTTTTTATTGGCTTCGACATGGTTTGAAATTTTTTCTGATTTGAGGATGTTGGCACTATCGCGGGGGTTGTCGGATCACTGTCCAATTTTCCTAATGAGTGATCCGATGGATAGTGGTCCACGGCCATTTCGATTCGTAAATGCTTGGTTGCATTCATCAAACTCGGTGAAGCTAATTGAAGGGGAATGGAATCGGTTGTCATTGTGTGAAATGGGGTGGAGTGACAGCGGGTTGCTAGGAAAATTGAGAGGCCTCAAACAATTTCTTAAGCGATGGAATACAACGTCGCTAGGTGATTTGGATGTTAGAATTAAGGATATCTCGAAGCAATTGGAGGAAATTGATGAGAAGGTGGAGAAGGGTGAAGCGACAGGGGTGGATTTGAGTGCAAGATGCCAATTAACAGCTGAATTGTGGAAGCATTCAAAATTTAGAGAATCAATTTGGCGACAAAAGTCGCGTATGACATGGTTGAAAGAAGGCGACCATAACACTGTATTTTTTCACAAGGCAGCGAGGATAAGGGCAGTGCGTAACGTGATTCGCGGGGTCGAGGATAGTGGGAGATGGATAAAGGAGCCGGATCAATTAAAAAGGTATTTTTATCGGGCTTTTTGGATACATTTCTCTCGCATTAAAGTGGTTGGTTCGTTCGATGCAGCAGTGAATTTCACTTGCCTAAATGAATTTGAGGCAGCGAGTTTGGAAGTGGAGTTTACGGAGGGAGAAATTAAGGATGCAATTTGGTTGAGCGATGGTGCGAAGGCACCAGGACCGGACGGCTTCACGTTTGAATTTTTTAGGAAGGGGTGGCATTTCGTTAAGAGTGACCTGCTTCATTTCATGCTTCATTTCCAGCAATCGTGTAAATTGCCGAGGGGTGTTAACTCAGCCTTTGTGGTGCTAATACCTAAGAAGAGTGATCCGAAAGTGATTGTTGTTGCTTAACTCTGTTCTTTCATCTTTGCCGTTGTATTATATGGGGCTGTTCTTGGTGCCGCGAAGTGTTATCAACAAGATAGATAGAATTCGTCGCCGATTTTTGTGGGGAGGGTCGGAAACAAAGATAAAAATGAGCCGAGTGAATTGGTCTATTGCGTGTAGGCCTAGGAGGTTTGGGGGGCTGGGCGTGGTGGACTTACGTGCAAGAAATCTCGCACTTTTAGCTAAATGGCGATGGAGATATGCTATGTCTGAGGGTTCTTTGTGGCGACAAATAATTGAAGCGAAATATGGGTGTGGGGTGGTAAGTTGGAGGCCTAATTCGATAGGGGTTAGGCGTATGTCCAAGGTGTGGAAGCAAATAATTGGCATACAAGAGGAGGTTGTTGTGGAGCGTTTTATTGGGACTTCACAGTTCCGATGGCAGCTAGGGAAGGGTGATCGCATTTTGTTTTGGCAAGATGTTTGGTGTGCCGAGGAGACCGTCGAAAAAATGTTTCCGAGGTTATTTCGATTGGCGAGGGATAAAAGAGCGTTGGTTAGAGACTATGCACGGGGTGGACGGTTCATCATGGGGATTGGGGTTCTTTTTTCAGAAGGACTTTGCGATCGTTTGAAGTGACGCAAGTTGCTGATTTGAAGCTTTGTATTGGAGGATTGGTGCTGGGCAGTGCATGTATGGACCGTTTGATTTGGAAACCATCGCATACGGGAGTTTTTTCGGTTGCACAGCTGTATAAACTAATGACATCGTTTGGGCTTGAAGCGAGGGCGGATCTTGAGGCAATCTGGAAGTTGTCTATACTACCGAAAATTCAGTATTTTTTGTGGTTTGTGAGGTTGGATCGGCTGCCTACTGTGGTGATGTTGCAGTCGCGGGGCATGCCGATTGGGGAGGAGGCGATGAAATGTTGTTGGTGTCGGGCAGCAGTAGAAGATTTGGAACACATTTTGTTTCGTTGTTCGATTGCGTGGGCTGTGTGGCAGCAATTTTTTAGTTGGTGGAGGGTGGAATTTGTGCAGCCGCGGGACTTGGGGGCGTTGTTTGAGCAATGCTTTGCGAATATTTTCGATGGGTGCTTCCGAGATTGGTGGTTATCGTCATGCGCGGCTGTGGCATGGTCATTATGGCTGGCCCGAAATTCATGCTTATTTAATGGTAAAAAAATGGATTTGGGATCGATTGTGTTCTTGGTGAAGTTAAGATCATTGTTTTGGGTACGCCTAGACCTTCCGCCGGGGGCAATTATGGAGTCGAAATGGTGGGACAGCCCATGGTCTTGTGAAATTCGAGCACGAGTAGACAACTGTTGAGACCTTGTGAGGTGGGAATTGCCGATGGAGGGGGCGGTGAAATTTAATGTGGATGGTGCTGCAAGGGGTAAGCCGGGCAAGGCCGGTTGCGGTGGTGTTTTGAGGAATGCAGCAGGACAAGTGTTGGATTTATTTTCCGGGCCGATAGGTATCGTGGACTCGAATGAGGCGGAGGTGCAAGCCATCTGTTTCGCGTTGGAACTGTTGGTAAGTTCAGAGCGGGTGTTCCCTCCTTTAGTGGTGGAATCGGATTCAATGACGACAATTGCGTGGGTGCTACACCATGATACAAGACCGTGGAAATATGGTGTGTGGTTGCGATGTATTGATGAGGCGTGTGTTGCTCTTGGAGATGTGTGCTTTCACCATGTTTATTGACACGCGTCGTATAGTGTCAAAAATAAAACCTTAAACTCAAATAAAATAAGATTTAAAATAATATAGCGAGAGTAAGGGTCGATCCGCAGGGAATAGGAACTCTAACACCTTTCTTCTGATTTAGACCAATAACCTGTAGAAAATAAAGGGGGTTTTAGAATAGTGATTTGAATGAGAAAAATAGAAAAAACGTAAAAATAAATTGAGAATGAATTATGGATAGAAATAGCCTCAAGCCACGCTTTGCCACGACATCTTCGATCACTGAAGTTGATTTTTCTTCGACTTTCCTGCAGGTTACAGTCTACAAGGCCCAACCCTTGTAACTTACTTCTCGTTGGTAGATTCGACTTCCAGGGCAATCCTTGAAGTCAAACTTTATTGAATTAGCCACGGCAATCGATGCTAACTCAAATCTAAGTTAGTGCTGGAGAAGCCCGTGCTCGGATATTCATCTCGATGAGAATTGTTTCCGATCTTGATTCCCCTTAGTGGACCGCCACTAAGTTTGTTCTTAGGGAGTTGAATTGGCTACAAGCTTTTCCTCGTCCCCAACGATGGATCTAAACCACTTCAAGCCGATGCGCTCTCTCGAAATGAAACAATTGCGATGCCTAAAGATTAGGCCGATTGCCTAATCAATTTACAGAGAATCTAAAAAGGAGTTGTTGAAGGATTGAAGTATTTTCCTAATCTCACGAGGTTTGTCGGGTTTGGCGTTGCTTTTGGCTAAAGGGAATTTAGTTAAGCATGGTTTGTGAAAAAACCATACTTAATAAAATAAATAAACAAAATGGAGAAAAGAAAATGGAGAAAAATTGAGAACTTTATTACTCAAGGAAGAAGAGAACAATGGAAAATGTTTGATGAATAATTTACCCCCAAAGTGGGGTATTTATAGTAGTTGAAAAAAACCTAAAAACCTAAGATGATAAATCCTAAAATAAATTTAAATAAAATTACATAAGATAAATATCAAAGTTTTGAATTTAAAAGATAAAATTCGGATGATAGGCTATCTTGATAAGTGGACTGATAGGTTATCAAGCTTGCTGACGTCATCTTCTAGAAGGTGCTGATGTGGCGTCCAGTCAGCATTCATGCCCTGGTTCATGCCCATGAATCTGCCCACGAATTCAGTATTTTCTGTAGCACTTCAACTCGTTTCTGGCATTACGTAACCTGCACAAGAACAACACAAAAACAGCCCAATTAAGTCCTTCAAACATATATATTCGATCAAAACAAGGACTAAAAACATACCAAAATAAATACTTATCAAATTCCCCCTCAGTTATCCGATGCTTGTCCTCAAGTATCTCAAAATTAAATAATCTTAAGTTCAAGTTTTCATCCTTAATTTCACGAAGTCTCAAAAATTCTCAATATGATTAAGCATCTAAATATGAAAGAAAACTAAGGAGCAAAAATAGATAAATGGCAAGACTAATAGTTTAAAGCTAAGACGACATTATAAAACTCTACTAACATCAATGATGCAAACCAAGTACCCTCACAAGGAAATGCTCATGTCACTCAAAGTGTTTAAGGGTAAGAAAAATCACTCGAGCCAAAGCTAATTAGAGCATAACCATAAGCTTGTGTTTAAATCTAATCTCCACTACTAACATGGATATGATGCAAAAATCAAGAGGTCTTAAATAAGGGTTGTAATGGGGCTAAGGTAAGGGTAGGATAAAGGCTGAAAATAAGGGCTAAAACTCGAGACAAAAAATCATCTCAAAAAAATATATTCGAAACTTTTTTTTTTCATTCGAACCAAAACTGCTCGACAGTGTACTTTTTTTTTCGAACTGCACTTTTTTTTCTGGTTTTATTTTTCTGCAGACTCGAACAATTTCCTGCACTGTATATTCAAACCAATTCTGCATTGTATATTCGAATCAACTCTGCACAGTTTTTTTTTCTGCACAGTATATTTTCTGCTACTGCACTTATTCGAATCTGTTTTTTTTTTAAGACAATTTTTGTCTTGAAAAAGGGAACAAAAGAATTTATTTGGGCTATGGTGATTTCCAAGAAAAAGGCTAAGGCTCAAAAATTGTTTCACTAGGGGAAATTAATTAAAAGGTAGGTAATTTATTTGGGAAGAGAAGTGGTTAAAACCTAGTGCCTCCATCATATTAAAGCATCATATTCAATCAATGTAATCTCAAAAAGAATTTAAAAACAAGTTCTAGAATGCAACTAATTTAGCTAGGCACACTCAAAGAAACAAAGAGCAAATATCATACATGCTCATTAGGCTCAAAAACTCACAAATATGTCTTGTGTACTTAGGTAAGCATCACGTGGATTAATAGAGAAATAAAATGTCATGTAAAAGATTAAAAATTAATCATGCCAAAAATCTACCATGCAACCTAGAGTTTTCTAACAAGATAGATTCAGAACCATGTGAAAACAGTGAGACAAGGCGAAATTAAGGATTTAAACAAATAACTTAAATTAATAAATCCAAGATTTCAAGCGAACAATCAAGATGAATAAGCAAGATAAAAATTGATCAGCATATCTCCCTCCCCCTCACTTAGATGCATTTTGTCCCAAAATAAAAAATTAAAATAAAAGAGAGGAAAGGAGAGACTCCCCTAATTAATTGCGGCCACCGATGAGGAGTTGTGGCTGCTGTGGAAGCCGGCGGGCTTGATTTCTGGTGCGAGGTATAATGGAGGTTGATGGAGGGGTTAGTTTCGGGTGGCTGGGAAAGAAGTAAAGAGAGAAGGTAGGGTTTTTAGGCATGTGAGGATTTATATAAAAGGGTTTAATGTAGGTCAAAGGGTTTGGTGGGGTGGCCCACGGGTTTTAATTGGTGAGGGTTGAGGTTGCTAGCAAAAGTGAAAAAAAACTACGGATAGGGGGAGAAATAAAAGGGAAAAAAAATTAAATTGGGTGATTGGGTGTTTGACCGGGTAGGGAATTGTGTAGGTGGGGTTCATGGGTATTTAAATTTGGTTTGGAGTGTGATGGTTGACCGGGTAGATAAGAAAAGTGTTTGAAATATGGGTTTGATTGGGTGAAAAAGGGATAAAATCCGAATATTAAAAATTCAGCCCACAAAATCCTGATAGCTTCTCATCTCTTTATTCCATCTAAATTATCTGCAAATAAAACAAATAAAAGATCAGATAAAAATAGAATTCAAAAAAAATGATGAGATAATAAATTCAAAAAGATAGATAAAATGAGATAAAAATAAATTTAAAAGTAGATAAAAAAAATATTCAAAAACAAATATTAAAAATAATAAAAATAAATTTGATAAAAGATAAAATCAAAATTAAAAAATCTTTAAACAGATTAGATGATTTCGATTCTTCTCTTCTCTTTTTTTTCTTTCTTTTTTTTGTTTTTTAACTAAAAAGAAAATTTAAATAACATTAAATTATGCGTTTAAAATGAAATAAAATAAAATAAAAAAGTAATTAAAATAAAAAGAAATGGGTTGCCTCCCATCTAGCGCTTGTTTATCATCGTTTAGCTCGATGACCTGGTTCAGACTACAGGCATTGCGATAAATACTTCTTCCAGTTCTTGCGCTTTATCCAACTGAGTATTTCCCTACGAGAAATTTTGCGATTATGGAGTTTTTTTACTAGAAAAATTTCTCTTTCACTCTTCAATTTATTTGGAGGTAATTTTAACTCCAAATTCAATTCCTGCAAAATGAAAGAAAACATTTTAGATTTTAATAAATCAGAATGAACAGAAGAAACATTTTTCAACTCCTTAATTCCTTTGTCGTGATCCTTCAAATCCCTCCACGAATCATCAACAGATTTAAATTCTATAAATTCTTCAACGGCGGGCTCAATAACATCTATAAAATTTATACTAGCAACATTATCAGGATGTCGCATCGCTTTGTAAACATCAAATTTTGCGACCTCGCCATCGAACTCCATTGTAAGGATCCCGCTTCTCACATCGATTTTCGTATTTGCAGTGCTAAAAAATGGGCGGCCAAGGAGGATCTCGGAAGAATTATTTGCTCGGTCATTTTCCATATCAATGACATAGAAATCCGCAGGGAAGATTAAATCATTTACCTTTACGAGGACGTTTTCCAGTAATCCTTCCGGGTAGATTATGGATCTGTCCGCCAGTTGTATTGTTACCTTCGTATCCTTCAAAGGCTCAGCAGAAAGTGAGTTATAAAATGAAAGGGGCATAACATTAATAGAGGCCCCCAAGTCACACATTGCTCGTTTAATACCCACTTTACCGATTTTGCAGGGAATGGCGAACATACCTTGGTCCTTCAATTTTGGTGGCAACTTTCGCTGGAAGACCACCGATACATGCTCTCCTAGATTAACCTTCTCAATTCCAATAAGACGACGTTTATTAGTACATAAATCTTTAAGGAACTTAGCATACCTTGGGATTTTTCGGATTACGTCGAGGAGTGGAATATTGATCTCTACTTTTTGAAACACATCTAGGATCTCCTTTTCTTCTGCTTGTTTGTCTCTTTTCATTAATCTTGACGGGAAGGGTGGTGGTGTAGCGTATGGAGAAGGTACAGGGGTTGGATCGGGCATACCTTTTCTAGTAGGGGTGATTGCTTTTTTTCTTCCTTTTGTACGCCATCTTCTTTAGCTTTAGGTTCGATGATTGTACCGCTTCGTAGAGTGATGGCGTTCACATTTTCTCTTGGATTAGGCTCCGTTTGAGAAGGTAATTTCCATTTGGATTCTAAGCGACTTACCGCTAAGGTCAATTGACTTATCTGTTTGTCAATTGCTTCAAAGTGAGCTTCGGTTCTTAGTTGAAATTTTTCTTGGGCTAGCGCTAACTTTTCAACAATTGACTCCAACGATGACTTCTGCGGTTGATACTGTTGTGGTGCAATTGGTTGATAAGCTTGATTTGGCCTATGGTTTTGCGCGTAACCGAAGTTTGATTGGTTTCTCCATCCCTGATTATATGCATTTCCTATGGCGTTGGCTTGGGCGACATCATCTTCCTGAATCATCGGACAACAGTCTGTCGGATGTTCTGGACTAGTACAGATTCCACAGAGTCTAGATGTTTTCCTTTTATCTGCAACAAGAGTTTGCACTATTTCAGCTAATTTATCGATTTTGTTTTCTAATGAAACTGTGCTTACCTCGCGAACCCTACGAGATGGTTCGCTAGATTGATTAAATCTTCGCGAGTTAGCGGCCATGGTTGATATCAGTGTTTTAGCCGTTGTTGGTGTCATGTTGACTAGAGCTCCGCCACTTGCCGCATCTATCACCTTCATGTCCATAGGCGTTAATCCTTCGTAAAAATATTGGAGGAGGGTTTGTTCCGACAACCCATGTTGTGGACAATTTGCACACAACTTTTTAAACCTCTACCAATATTCATACAAGGATTCAACTTCTTTTTGTTGAATGCTTAGGATGCTGCGCCTGATTTCGCTTGCTTTCGCTGCAAGGAAGAACCTGTCAAGAAAAAGTTTAGCCATGTCAGTCCATGTTGTAACAGAATTAGGGGGCAAATCAAATAACCAATCTTTCGCTATATCAGCTAAGGAAAATGGAAAAGCTCTATATTTGATTTGGTCGTCGGATACTCCCTGTGGCTTTGTACTTAGACAAACCATGTGAAATTCCTTCAAATGTTTATGAGGATTTTCTGTCGTTAAGCCGTGAAAGGTAGGCAAGAGATGGATCAAACCCGTTTTTAGCACGAACGGTGTTTCGCCATTCGGGAAAGTTATACACATAGGTTGTTGGCCTTCGGGCGCCGCATTTAGTTGGCGTATGGTTTGATTGTTGTCTCCCATCGGATTGGGCTCGTAACTCGATTCTGCTTCGGATGTGATTTCTAGATCGCGTTCGAATCTCTGTTGGCGTCTTTTTTTTTCTTTTCCCGAAGTGTTTGTGCGTTCAACTTCCGGGCTAGTGCTTCGATTTCCGGGATGAGTTCAATTTGTTCTCCCGGATTGTTCCTGGTCATAAATCAAATAAAACGATATTAGTACTTTGCCGTATTCCCCGGCAACGACGCCAATTTTGACACGCGTCGTATAGTGTCAAAAATAAAACCTTAAACTCAAATAAAATAAGATTTAAAATAATATAGCGAGAGTAAGGGTCGATCCGCAGGGAATAGGAACTCTAACACCTTTCTTCTGATTTAGACCAATAACCTGTAGAAAATAAAGGGGGTTTTAGAATAGTGATTTGAATGAGAAAAATAGAAAAAACGTAAAAATAAATTGAGAATGAATTATGGATAGAAATAGCCTCAAGCCACGCTTTGCCACGACATCTTCGATCACTGAAGTTGATTTTTCTTTGACTTTCCTGCAGGTTACAGTCTACAAGGCCCAACCCTTGTAACTTACTTCTCGTTGGTAGATTCGACTTCCAGGGCAATCCTTGAAGTCAAACTTTAGTGAATTAGCCACGGTAATCGATGCTAACTCAAATCTAAGTTAGTGCTGGAGAAGCCCGTGCTCGGATATTCGTCTCGATGAGAATTGTTTCCGATCTTGATTCCCCTTAGTGGACCGCCACTAAGTTTGTTCTTAGGGAGTTGAATTGGCTACAAGCTTTTCCTCGTCCCCAACGATGGATCTAAACCACTTCAAGCTGATGCGCGCTCTCAAAATGAAACAATTGCGATGCCTAAAGATTAGGCCGATTGCCTAATCAATTTTACAGAGAATCTAAAAAGGAGTTGTTGAAGGATTGAAGTATTTTCCTAATCTCACGAGGTTTGTCGGGTTTGGCGTTGCTTTTGGCTAAAGGGAATTTAGTTAAGCATGGTTTGTGAAAAAACCATACTTAATAAAATAAATAAAGAAAATGGAGAAAAATGGAGAACTTTATTACTCAAGGAAGAAGAGAACAATGGAAAATGTTTGATGAATAATTCACCCCCAAAGTGGGGTATTTATAGTAGTTGAAAAAAACCTAAAAACCTAAGATGATAAATCCTAAAATAAATTTAAATAAAATTACATAAGATAAATATCAAAGTTTTGAATTTAAAAGATAAAATTCGGATGGTAGGCTATCTTGATAAGTGGACTGATAGGTTATCAAGCTTGCTGACGTCATCTTCTAGAAGGTGCTGATGTGGCGCCCAGTCAGCATTCATGCCCTGGTTCATGCCCATGAATCTGCCCACGAATTCAGTATTTTCTGTAGCACTTCAACTCGTTTCTGGCATTACGTAACCTGCACAAGAACAACACAAAAACAGCCCAATTAAGTCCTTCAAACATATATATTCGATCAAAACAAGGACTAAAAACATACCAAAATAAATACTTATCATTTATCGAGAAGCCAATAAGTTCGCGGATGCGTTGGCAAAGAGTGGTGTCGATCGTACGAGTTGGTTCCAACGGGTGGGTTGATTGTACTTGGGGGTGAGTTTTCTTGTTTCGTGTTGATGCCTTGTGTTTTAACATTACCCAAGTACTCTTTTCCTCTGTAGGCTTAGAGAGGTTTTTAATGAGGCTTGGGGAATGTTGGCTATGTATGAACTCTTATTCAATAAATCATACATGTTGCCGAGCAAAAAAATCGACTCCCAAACCCAAATTTTAATAAAAAGAATCTCTGGTTTGTTTTATGGTGTCCGGTCTACCAAAGTGACCGGTGGCGACTCCAAATTGATTTTTAAGAATAAATAAAGGGAAACTCGACTTAAAATGAAAAAAAAACCAAAATTTCAGAATTAAAAGAATAAAAATGGATAAAAAAAACCCTAATTAAAAAAAAAAGAATCAATTGTCGGCTATTTTTACACTCGATTTTAAAAATGGCCGCGAAAGCTTGGCGACTCCGTTGGGGACAAAAATTGAGAGTCAGACCTAATTAATTAATTTCACGTGGCATTTTGGCATTCTGAGTAATAATTTGGATATAATTATTTCTAAGAATTGTTGGATGAATTTTTAGGGAAAATGGAGGTAGCTTTTGTGTATGATATATCTGTCATTCACGCATAAACCCTCGACATGGGTTTTTCACCCTTAAATGGGAGAAAGAGAATATTTGACGTGTTGCTCTCCAGCTTTGAGTTTAGATTTTTGTCTTCTTTCGGTATACTAACCTTATGTACCGTGGGGCCCACTCCTCCGTTATAAGGGACCAATACTACCGGATCGATGTCTTACTATCGTAGTAGATGGTAACGATAGTTCAGGAACCTAGAGCCTAGAACAAAGCCCACATTTTTTAGAAACCTACCCCGCTAGAGCCAGATAGGGACCTAGGACAGGTGCTGCCGGTTTAAATACCTTTCTCTGGTTATTTTCTTTGCAAAATATATCATGTTTTCCTTTGTTTGAATTTTGTTTATTTGCTTTTCATATTAATTCACAATACTAACACGAGTTTCTTTTTGTTTTGTTTGTTCCGTTTTACTTTGTTGTTTTAAATGAACCTTGTCATATTGCATTTGTTTTGGCATCAATTCGGGAGTCAGTTAATTTGGAAGTGTTCAATATGTCTAGAGGGTTTAAAATAGGAGAAGACAATACGACAGTTTGGACATGGTCAGAGCAGACTCATCATGAGAAAGGAGACATCCTTAGTAAGGATGGCGTGTCACGGATGAAGGGT
The DNA here is from genome assembly GCA_958450335.1 of Hibiscus tridactylites. Classification (NCBI taxonomy): domain Eukaryota; kingdom Viridiplantae; phylum Streptophyta; class Magnoliopsida; order Malvales; family Malvaceae; genus Hibiscus; species Hibiscus tridactylites. Next base: position 16,664,524 of record OY288289.1, on the reverse strand, counting down.
CAAGCCAAGTTGAATACTAATCAGAATGTTTGTCTACTGGAAGTCAAAGAAATATGTGATCAGTGGGGAAATGATATGAAAGAGTTATTCAAAAAATAATTTGGAGATATAGCTTTACTGTTGAGTGTAAAAATAGATCATGAATTGCTTAGGGAAATGGCACAATTTTCGAATCCTGCATATAATTGTTTCACCTTTGGCCAAGTAGGCATGACACCCACACTATAGGAGTACGAGGCATTGGTTAATTTCCCTATTCATATATGGTTTAGTTCTGTTTCCAAGGAGTCTGGAGCACATAGATCCGTCTATAGTAGGGTTGTTCGAGCGATTGGAGAAAAGTGTAAATCTAGTGCATGCTATCTTAACTGAAACTTATAGATCACTGAACGCGTGTAAGAAATCAGGGGAAGGAATATTTTGGGGATGTGCACAACTTCTTGAGATTTGTTTCAGAGATCATAAGTGGAACACTCCTTACAGAGGTATCAGGTATCTCGATACATACTAACCAACAGAAGAACATCTAACCAGCTGCCCATTGGAGAAAAAAATGAGAAACAATGGGGAAAATATTTCAAGAATATGAAGGATGTCGATGTTGTGTGGAGGGATTCCTGGTTGAACAAGGGGACAACCATTTTATATCGATGTAGAGACAGAGATTGGGTCCCGTTACCTGGAATTTGGGGAGGAACAACTAATTGCCCCTTGTTGGTGTCCAGACAGTTCGATTCGAGGCAGTTTGTACCATCCACTACGGGCATGGTGAAATTTGAATATGCCCACAAGAGATGATTATAAAGGGATAGTAACTCAAACTGTGAAAGCATGGGAAAAGTCGAGAAAGGTTCAATCGTATCATGATTTGGAAGTGATGGTAAGATATGAGGAATGGAGGACACGAAGAATTAATGATAATATGTTTTAAGAAAGACAGGTGAATGCTAGCTTGTCTGCTCAATCCGTTAGAGAAGCACATTCTGCACTGGAAAAACTTAGGCATGATCGAGAGTTAGACTTGAAGAAGTATGAGAAAGGAATTTGTGGCCTTACTGAAGAACTAACCATGGCAAAACTGCAAGTGAATATTCATGAAGGAAAGGAAAAAGAGTTAATGGATCAAAACAAAAAGATCAGTCGTGATCTGAAAGAGCTGCAAGAAATTCATGACAGTTACAAGGCAAAGCAAAAGGGAGGAATCAAGCAAGGAAGAACAAGCCATAAACTTTGATTTAAAAAATCAAGTGTCACTGTTAGAGCATCTGATCATTAAAGACCACAATGAAGACAATATCTAGATGGAACAAGAGAAGGAAGGGTTGCAGAAAAAAATATCAGAGCTAGAAAATATGGTGCGGGATATGATGGAGCGCTATACCAAGAAAGTAGAGCATGAAAGGATAAGTATGAAGTAGCACAACGCACAGTACAAAACCAGAATGAAGAATTGTTAATCTTCAAGAAACAAGTCAGGAGTGTTGCTTCATATGTGTAGATATTGTCGAGGCAAGCCACGAGCCTGTTGAAACGATCAAACCTCAAGTTGAAGCATGGAGAATTCATTACTCGTATGCTACATGAATTAGTCAATCTAGAAGTTAGAGCTAGTAGTTTTCTATAGAAGAAATTATCGTTTCCTTGTATTTGGACCTTCGGGAAAATGAATGTTTCCAAAAGACTAGTTCTTGAATTCGATGCCTTTTCCATTCATGCATGCACATTAATATCACATTATATTATATAAAATAAGGAGTTTAATAAAGAAATATTCCATGGAAGATTGTTTTTAAGCCGTAATCATTCTGCATCCGTATGGAATCTGCTTGCGCTTTAAAGCCATGGTTGTTGATGATCAAATTGCCAGTTTGGAGAATGATCAAGTGGAAACACAAAATTGTTTTGATAGAATAGAGTAATCTATCAAGGATTATTTTGCTCAGTCTCAAGAGAAATTATCAATAAGCTAACTACTATGTTGGGACCGAAAGAGTCTGGAAATGCCAAAGTACCTGAGGGTGCTTCCAATGAAATGAATGACCAGGCATAAACCACATCTCACACTAGGGTGCATCCTGAACGACCTCATCTACGAAGAAGGTCTACATCGATCTGGCAGGACCAACGCCTAGTCATCTAGTGCAAGCTGGAAAATTTTTTAGAAGTGGTGAAGAGGTTTCTGATCTGAGTACTTTGAATGAGATAGAGAAAATTCACGCCGAGATCGAAAAGAAGTATGAGGTGATAAGTGCCCAAAATTCCTATATTTTGACCCCTTTTTCATGGCAATTATCACTCAACCTACACCCATTTGAGCTGCATTATGGCCCTTGATGCGTAGATTTCATCATTTATGCCTTTGATCTTTATATTCTATTTATTCTATGGAAAAGGTACTATTTGATCCATGTTTGGTACTTTTACAGATTTGCACGATGCGAGGGCAGGATGATGCTGTGACGACACTGGAAAACAAGGGAAAAAATAGGCAGAACTAGCTAGTAGCAAACCCTGATCGAACCAAGCCACAACCGATAGCTTTTACTGAGGGAAGCTGACTTATGATGAAGCCTTGCGGAGCAAAGCCATTCAAAAATCCATGTCGTGGCAGTTAAAAGCCACGTCGCGGTCGTGTAGTGTTGTACATGAAAGAGGGTAAATGTAACGCCCCGATTTAGAGCCCGGGAGTTTATCGATTTTGATTTAGGATTAGTTTCGAGTTAAATTTAGATTAAAATGATGATTTTATAAAAATTGTCATTATTTACAAAAATTCCATTAATGAAATTTGAAGATGGGAATTTGTTTAGTGATATAAAGAAATATTTGAGAGAAGATATCTTCTTTAAAAAGAAAATCCTCTTTTTCACCAAAACCCTCCCCTAAACCCATTTCACTATTCTATTGATATTTCTCATTCAACCAAGCAAGATTTCTCAATGTAATTTGTATGATTTTTTACTTATTTGAGTTGTCCTCGTCGAAACCTTTCCCTTAAATCCATAAAAATGAATTTTTAATTTGGTGTTGGGTTGGAGAAATGGGTTTTTTCTATGGGATTTTCGTGTGGGTATTTTAATGTCATGTTAAGGGTATTGTTAATCATGCTTTAGTGTTTTAAAAATGTTAAAATGGTGGCTAATAGTGGGGAACCCGAAATGGGTATAAAAATAGGATTTTTAGGTTGAAAAGGTTGGGTTTTTGGCTTGGTTTTGGGTTGAAAACATGGCTGGTGCTTCCCTTGATGTTAGGGGATGTTTTTAGATGATTTTGGTGCGTTTGGAATGTTTAGATTGATGGGTTATTGCTGGGTTTTGCTTAAGAACGAGTTTGAATTGTATTTCGATGGATTTCGGCTTTGAATCTTTGAGAGAATGTTGTGGATTTGTGAACTGATGTTTGATAGTGAATTTATGGAAGAGAAGAGGAGTAATACTTTGTTTATGGTTGATGAGAAATAGGGGAAACGAATTCAAGTACTTTAGGCGCAATACCGATTGTTGTGGAGGCTTGAGAAGGGTGTTACGGCTTTTGTTTGGGCTCTATCAGTGAGTAGTATTGTTTTGAAGTTTTAAATGATATTAAAGTGGATTCTTGGGGGTTTGGGTGGAGCCTTAAGGGCTAGCCTAAACCTAAGTGTAAGTTTGCTAAATTACCTTGTTTCGTTAAGTGTTGGTGTGTGCGTTTATTGGTGTTGATGTGTGTAATGTGGATTGTCTTTACTCTCCGTTTTATTGTTGTTGTGTAGCCGTTGTTGATGTCAAGCCTCACGTGATGGTTGTCGTTGCTAACAGTGATGTATAGTCCCATCGGTAGTGACTAGTAGAAGAGTACGGTGATGTGTAGTCCCATCGGAAAACTGCTAGTTGTTGTGAACGGTGATGTGTAGTCCCACCGGGAATGATTGTGCATGTGCAAACCATGTTTGGTCTATGCTTGTGTTAATTCATCTCTTAATTAAATGGTTTTGTTTCCAAAACTAATATTTATGTTTTAGAACTGTATTGTTGTTGTGTTTTAGAGCTCCGCTCACTAAGCTTTAAGCTTACGCTCTCGTTTTCCAACAATGTAGATCGTTAGAGGTTACAGGAGGCAAGTGGGCAAGGGAGGAGTTTATTGGAGTTCTTGCTAAGCTCAAAGTATGGTTTTTATGTTTTGTAATAATGCTTAGACAATGGGAATACTAGGCTTTTGTTATGGAGTTGGTGTTCAAACTCCTAAGTCTTGTTATTGTTAATGTTGTTGACATGTTTAAATGTTGAAGCATGCCTTGTTATGGTCTTTGACTCTTTTGTTGGATGTTAAGCATGTTTGGTTGGACGTTATACCTTGGTTGAAGACTTGAGCTTTGTTTTGTGTTCGAATGACTTAAATGAATGTTTCTTGCTTGCCTTGAATCATATATATGATTATATGTTGCTTAAATACTTGTTAAATGCCTTTTTGTTGAGTCCCTTGTAATTTTGACAGCTAAAACCAGTTTTGCAGGGTAGGGCGTATCGATACGCTCAAGGGCGGTATCGATACGGTCCCTTGTTTTGGGCAAGAGGTACCGGTATGCGGGGGCCTATCGATACCCAAAATGCTCTCTAGAAATCTGAGAAATTGACGAGATTTTGGCGTATCGGTACGGGTCCTAAGAGTATCGATATAGTCTTCGTAGTTGACCAAGGGAAGTTGATCATTGAGGGCGTATCGATACTCACCTTGTAGGTATCGATGTGATTTCCCTAGGTTTGACTTAGGGTGTTGACCAAGTACAGGCGTATCGATACGGCCTGTTGAAAAATCTGAAAATGGTTATCTTAATTGCTTGTTTTGCTTGTTTTGTATCTATGTGTGTTTCTGCTGTGTGTTCTCTCACATAGGATATAATTAATACATCAAGACAAGATAATTAAGAGGGGAAATAGGGTTACTAATCGGGGCGATATCTTAACGAGTTTCGCTTCGGTTTTCCCCTTGTAACCTGTTCGATTCGGTTTGTTGGCTAGACCGAGATGAGGGGGTTACATTTGGTGGTATCAGAGCCAGGTTTGTTTGGTTTGTAAGTTGGTTTGTTTGGTTGTTTGCTATTGCACGGTGTATGAAAGTATTTTTTAATTATCTTGTTGTTGGTTGAAGTTTAGTCGAGGGTTCCCTTTGCTAGGTGTTGTTATTGAAAAATGGTTTTGGTTTAAAGAGCTTGAGAACATGGGTCCTTGCCCTTGCTAACCTCATGTTTTCTTGTGTGTGATGTTTTAGATTTTATCTTCATTACGGTAAGACCGAGAGGATGTCTTAGAGCGGGTGACCAGGCACCCGAGGATGTGCCTCTTGTTCCTCCTTCTCCCGATGGTAATAGGGCGAGTGGCGAAGGTAATGTGCTTCAGGCCGGTGCGAATGCTGGAGGTGATGGTAATGGACCTCAGGCCGGTGCAAATGTTGGGGGTAATGGAGCTCAGGCGGGTCAGGGTCACGCAGGTGCGGACATGACTCATTTGATTCAGACTATAGCCAGGGCTTTTCAGACATCTTTAGCCGGTATGCATGCTGCAGCACCACCTCAGGGTGCGAGGACAAGTTTACCCCTTGAGAGGCTCTATAGTTTGGGTGGAGTTGAGTTTCGTGGTTTGACTCCGGAGGGTTCAAAGGCTTGGCTCAAGAGTACTACACACATCTTGGGTCAGATAGAGTACTCAGACACTCGTAAGTTAGGTTGTGTGGTCTCCTTGCTTCAGGGAAATGCGTATGTTTGGTGAACCATTGTTACTTTGGGTGTGGTAGAGGCGGATGTCACTTGAGAATTCTTCAGAACTGCCTTTAAGAAGAAGTATCTTGGAGTCCGATCTAAGGATGAAAAGAAGAGAGAGTTTATGGCCTTGGTTCAGGGTAGCAAGACGGTGTCTGAGTATGAGGTTCAGTTTGTGAGGTTGAGCCAGTATGCTCCCGAGTTGGTTCCCAGTGAGAGGGAACGGTGTGAGCGTTTCCGATATGGGTTGACTAGAGATGTGAAGACTTATATGCTTTCCTCTGACTACACCGAGTTTGAGGTTTTGGTCTCTACGGCCAAGGATATTGAGCAGAACTTGGGCTCGAGTACCCGTGCTAGTGGGTCTGATTCCCGGAAGAGACATGTGGATTGGGATAGAGATCATGCCAAGAGGCATAGAGATAGAAGGTATCAGCCTGATTCGAGACATAGGGGCGGTGACCTTGGACGGGGCCATCAAGGCCAAGGAGCTGTTGTTCACACTCCTGAGTGCACTAGGTGCAGGAGACGCCATCAGGGCAAGTGTATGGGTACCTTTGGGGTATGTTGGAACTGTGGTTCCCGAGACCATTTGAGGCGTAACTGTCCACACCCGCTAGGGGCGGACCAGGTCCAGCTAGAGGATTTGAGTATCAGAGAGGCCATGGGCGCAGTCATGGAAATTTTCAGCCGAGGAACGATGGTAAAAGGAACTTAGCTCATGTGGTGGTAGTTCAGCCCGAGAGTCGCTGGGAATGACACTGATGTCATCACAGGTAATTTCTCGATATAGTCCTTAACTTTGCTTTCTTTGATAGATTCGGGTTCGACACATTCGTATATTTTAGGTGAACATGCAAGGTCCCTAGGTCTACCGTATGAGTGGTTAGAGGTAGGTGTAAATGTTACTAGTTCTTTTGGTGAGACCGTGGTAGTTAGGAAGATGTATATGAGGTGTCCCTTGATGATTTAGGGCTATGTGTTTCCGGTTGACATGATGGAATTGTCGTTCTATGGCTTTGATGTGCTTTTGGGCATGGATTGGCTCGTAGAATATATGGTTAGGGTAGACTTTGAGACCAAGAGAGTCTCCTTGAGGCTTACGTATGATTTCGAAGTTGTAGTGGTTGGCGAGAACATTAAGTTCTTGTTCAATGTTGTTTCTGCTTTGGAAGCTCGGAGGTTGATGGATTCAGGTTGTCAAGCTTACTTGGCTTATATGATGAATCCGAATATGAGTGAGGTTAGACCGCGAGACATCAGAACAATTTGTGATTTTCCGAGTGTTTTTCCGGAAGAGTTTTCGGGTTTGCCTCCAGATAGAGAAGTTGAGTTTGCTATTGATACGTATTTTGATTTTGCACCCGTGTCTATTGCTCCGTATAGAATGGCACCGAAAGAGTTGAAAACACAGCTTCAAGAACTGTTAGATAGAGGTTTCATTAGGCCTAGTATTTCTCCGTGGGGTGCTCCGATCTTGTTTGTGAAGAAAAAGGACGATAGTATGAGGATGTGTATAGACTATAGGCAGTTGAACAAGGTAACAGTGAAGAACAAGTACCATTTGCCTCGGATAGATGATTTGCTTGATCAGGTGAGAGGTGCTTCAGTGTTTTCGAAGATTGATTTGAGATCCGGTTACTAACAGTTGAAGGTGAAAGATGTGGACATACCGAAGACCGCTTTCTATACACGTTATGGACAGTATGAGTTCTTGGTAATGCCTTTCGATTTGACTAATGCTCCGGTCGCATTTATGGATATGATGAACCGAGTGTTCCACGAGTTTTTGGATAGATTTGTTGTAGTGTTCATAGATGATATCTTAGTGTACTCTAGGACCGGAGAAGAGTATGATGAGCATTTTCGGTTAGTGCTTCAGACTTTGCTTGAGAATCAGTTGTATGCCAAGTTGAGTAAATGCGAGTTTTGGATTAAGGAGGTAGTCTTCCTAGGCCATGTGATCTCAGCAAATGGAATTAGTGTGGATCCCAAGAAGATAGAAGCCATAGTGAGTTGGAAACAATCGAAGCCGATGACAGAAATTCGTAGTTTCCTAGGCTTGGCGGGGTATTATCGAAGATTTGTCGAAGGGTTTTCGAAGATTGCGGCACCTTTGACTAAATTGATTCAGAAAAATGTTTTGTATGAGTGGTCGGATGCAAGACAACAAGCGTTTGAGAAGTTAAAGAAAACTTTGACCGAAGCCCCTATTTTGATTCAGCCTGAACCAGAAAAAGAGTTTGTGATTTACAGTGATGCCTCGTATGTAGGTTTAGGTTGTGTGCTTATGCAAGAAGGTAAGGTCGTAGCTTACGCTTCGAGGTAGTTGAAGGTTCGCGAGAAGAACTACCCCACTCATGATATGGAGTTAGTCGCAGTAGTGTTTGCTTTGAAGATATGGAGACATCACCTTTATGGTGAGAAGTGCACCATTTATACCGACCACAAGAGTTTGAAATACTTGATGACTCAGAGAGAGTTGAACCTTAGACAACGTAGGTGGTTAGAGCTTCTTAAGGATTATGACCTTACGATAGAATACCATCTGGGTAAGGCAAACATAGTGGTCGATGATTTGAGTAGAATAGTGGCAATTGAGTTGTGGGCCATGTTTGCGAGATTGAGTGTGTCACGGGATGGAGATTTGATAGCCGAGTTACAAGTTAAACCTTCATTGGCTCAGATGATTCGAGATAAACAGTTGCAAGACAAGTCTTTGGCACCTCACGTGCAAGATATAATTGAAGATAGACCCACATATTTCTGCTTTGGTGAGAACAAGATCCTATGTTTCAAGGATAGGATAGTAGTTCCAGAAGATGCCGAGTTAAGGCGTACTATCTTGAACGAAGCACATAACAGTCTTTTTCTATGCATCTGAGTAGTACGAAGATGTACCGTGGGTTAAAAGAAGAGTACTACTGGGTTGGGTTGAAGAAAGATATGGTCGAGTTTGTGAGTAAGTGTATGGTATGTCAGCAAGTTAAAGTCGAGCATCAGTTTCCTTCAGGTTTGTTACAGCCGTTGAAGATTCCGGAATGGAAGTCGGAACGTATCACCATGGATTTTGTGTCGGGTTTACCTTTGACTCCTTCGAAGAAGAATTCAGTGTGGGTGATAGTCGATAGATTCACTAAGTGTGCCCATTTCATACTTGTTCATACTACCGATACATTAGATAAGTTGGTCGATCTGTACATCAGTGAGATAGTGAGATTGCATGGAGTACCGAAATCGATTGTATCAGACCGAGATCTGAGGTTTACAACTAGATTTTGGGAGTGTTTGCATCGTGCCCTGGGTACTTGGTTGAACTTCAGTACTTCGTATCACCCGCAGTCAGATGGTCAGTCGGAGAGAGTTATTTAGGTGTTGGAGGACATGTTGAGGTGTTGCATCATCGACTTTTAGGGTTCTTGGGAGAAACACCTATCATTAATAGAGTTTGCATACAACAACAATTATCAAGCTAGTATTCAGATGGCACCGTATGAGGCTCTGTATGGTAGGAGGTGTAAAACACCTATCTGTTGGGCCGAGGCCGGACATAAGCTTGTACCTATGCCTGACTTGCTTAAGGGCCCTACCGAGAAGGTAAAGTTGATCTGTGATCGCTTGAATGCAGCTTCAGACCGACATAAGTTGTATGCTGATTTGAAGAGAAAGGAGATAGAGTATGCCGTGGGCGAAAAAGTGTTTTTGAAAGTCTCACCTTGGAAGAAGGTGATTAGGTTTGGTAAGAAGGGTAAGTTGAGTCCGAGATTCATCAGACCTTACGAGGTAGTTGAGAGGATCGGTCCCGTTGCGTATAGATTGAGACTCCCGACCGAGTTAGAGAAGATTCACGATGTGTTCCACGTTTCTATGCTTCAGAAGTATAGATCGGATCCGCCTCACGTAATGCCAATGGAAGAGATTCAATTGAACCCCGACTTGTCATATGATGAAGAGCCGATTGAGATTCTTGCTACGGACAAGAAAGTGTTGCGTGGGAGGTCTATCGAGTTAGTCAAGGTTTTGTGAAGACACCAAGGTGTGGAAGAGGCTACTTGAGAGAGGAAGGAAGACATGGAAAGACAGTTTCCGTATCTTTTTCCGTCAGGTAATTTCAGGGACGAAATTTCTTAAGTGGGGCGGAGTTGTAACACCCCGGTTTAGGGCCTGGGAGTTTATCAGTTTTGATCTAGGATTAGTTTTGGGTTAAATTTAAATTAAAATGATGATTTTTTAAAAATTGCCATTATTTACAAAAATTTCATGAATAAAATTTGAAGATGGGAATTTGTTAAATGAAATAAAGAAAAGTTTGAGAGAAAGCTATCTTCTTCAAAAAGAAAATCTCCTTTTACACCAAAACCCTCCCCTAAACCCATTTCATTATTCCATTGATATTTCTCCTTCAACCAAGCAAGATTTCTCAAGGTAATTTCTTCCTCATCATGATTTTTTACTTATTTGAGTTGTCCTCATCGAAACCTTTACCTTAAATCCATAAAAAATGCATTTTTAATTTGGTGTTGGGTTGGAGAAATGCGTTTTTTCTATGAGATTTCCGTGTGGGTATTTTAATGTCATGTTAAAGGTGTTGTTAATCATGCTTTAGTGTTCTAAAAATGTTAAAATGGTGGCTAATAGTGGGGAACCCGAAATGGGTATAAAAATGGGATTTTTAGGTTGAAAAGGTTGGGGTTTTGGCTTGGTTTTGGGTTGAAAATGTGGTTGGTGGTTCCCTTGATGATCGGGGATGATTTTAGATGATTTTGGTGTGTTTGGGATCTTTAGTTTGATGGGTTATTGCTGGGTTTTGCTTAAGAACGGGTTTGAATGGTATTTCGATGGATTTCGGCTTTGAATCGTTGAGAGAATGTTGTGGATTTGTGAACTGATGTTTGACAGTGAATTTATGGAAGAGTAGAGGAGTAATACTTTGTTTTTGGTTGATGAGAAACAAGGGAAACGAATTCGGGTACTTTAGGCGCGATACCGGGTGTTGCAGAGGCTTGAGAAGGGCGTTACGACTTTCGTTTGGGCTCTATCGGTGAGTGGTAATGTTTTGAAGTTTTAAATGATATCAAAGTGGATTCTTGGGGGTTTGGGTGGTGCCTTAAGGGCTAGCCTAAACCCAAGTGTAAGTTTGCTAAATTACCTTGTTTCGTTAAGTGTTGGTGTGTGCATTTATTAATGTTGATGTGTGAAATGTGGATTGTCTTTACTCTCCGTTTTAGTGTTGTTGTGTAGTCGATGTTGATGTCAAGCCTCATGTGATGGTTGTCGTTGCTAACGGTGATGTGTAGTTCCACCGGTAGTGACTAGTAGAAGAGTACGGTGATGTGTAGTCCCATCGAAAAACTGCTAGTTGTTGTGAACGGTGATGTGTAGTCCCACCCGGAATGGTTGTGCATTGCAAACCATGTTTGGTCTATGCTTGTGTTTATTTCATCTCTTACTTAAATGGTTTTGTGTCCAAAACTAATATTTATGTTTTAGAACTACATTGTTGTTGTGTTTTAGAGCTCCGCTCACTAAGCTTTAAGCTTACGCTCTATTTTTCCAACAATGCATATCGTTAAAGGTTCCGGGAGGCAAGTGGGCAAGAGATGAGTTTTTTTGGAGTTCTTGCTAAGCTCAAAGTATGGTTTTTATGTTTTGTAATAATGTTTAGACAATGAGAATACTAGGCTTTTGTTATAGAGTTGGTGTTCAAACTCTTAAGTCTTGTTATTGTTAATGTTGTTGACATGTATAAATGTTGAAGCATGCCTTGTTATGGTCTTTTACTCTTTTGTTGGATGTTAAGCATGTTTGGTTGGATGTTATACCTTGGTTGAAGACTTGAGCTTTGTTTTGTGTTCGAATGACTTAAATGAATGTTTCTTGCTTGCCTTGAATCATATGTATGATTATATATGTTGCTTAAATACTTGTTAAATGCCTTTGTGTTGAGTCCCTCCTATTTTTTACATCTAAAACCAGTCTTGCAGGGCAGGGCTTATCGATACGCTCAAGGGCGGTATCGATACGTTCCCTTGTTTTGGGCAAGGCGTACCGGTACTCGGGGGCATACCGATACCCAAAATGCTCTCTAGAAATCTAAGAAATTGGCGAGATTTTGGCGTATCGGTACGGGTCTTGAGAGTATTGGTACAGTCTTCGTAGTTGACCAGGGGAAGTTGACCATTGAGGGCGTATCGATACGGTTTCCCTAGGTTTGACTTGGGGTGTTGACCAAGTACAGGCGTATCGATACGGTCCTTTCGTGTACCGATACGGCCTGTTGAAAAATCTGAAAATGGTTATCTTAATTGCATGTTTTGCTTGTTTTGTATCTATGTGTGTTTCCGTTGCGTGTCCTCTCACATAGGATATAATTAACGCATCTAGACAAGATAATTAAGGGGAATAAATAGGGTTGCTAATTGGGCCGAGATCTTGACGGGTTTCGCTTTGATTTTTCCCGTGTAACCCGTTCAGTTCAGTTTGTTGACTAGACCGGGACGAGGGGGTTACAGTAAATCAGACAAAGTGGTAGCCGATTTGAAGAGCTTTAAACGTCAGATTTTTCTACACACTTTGTGTGGCAGTCGGAGCTCGAGAAGAGAACGAAAACATAGAATGAGGGGTAAAGTTAGACTTTTGGCCAAAAGTGTATATTGTAATAAATTAAAGAGATTCACCTCTTTAATAAAGATTAGTCTAAGTCAAACTTAACTTCCTCTCCAAGAATGATTTGTGCCTACACCTTCCCCTATATAAGGGGGCTTGCTGTCATCAAGGGAGAGGGATTGAGAGGGGAGAAGAAAGTTCGGGAGAGAGAAAAAGCTTAGGATTTAGTTTGTGTTTTCTTTTCATCCATTATGTTCTAATTTTCTGTGGGTTAGGATTAGTTTGTTTAGTAGTTGTGTTAAGACTTTTGCACTTTGTTTCTGTTCTTAATGCAATTAAGTTGAGGTTTTCTTATTCTTGGTGTTAATCATTCTTGCATTCTTGTTGAGAGAGAGTTTGTGAGATTATCCATTTATTCGATGTCGAGAGAGTTGAATTCACGAAATGAGTAAGTATGGTTTTCATCCAAGGGTGTTAACTAATTCGGCTTAGAGATAGGTTAATAATTTCAAGGACTAAGAGAAGCGTGTGATTGGTTGGTGTTTGACTTTGGTTTACGCCGAGAGGTATGGTCATATTTCAGCCATCAACAGTGTTCCGAGCTTAGAGATAAGGAGGAGCCATTCAAGGACGCTTTGCCGAACCTTAACAGCATCTGCCCAAGAGCAAGAGATTGTCGCGGCAGAGATTCAACCTTTGCGGCCGCGGAAGGAACTTAGGTTACTGCCACGGCAGAATAGTGTTGCAGCATTCAAGAACAGATACAAGTCAATAGGATTCCACACTACGATGCATTCTAATCCAGCCCATTCTATCCACCCTGATCTTCTCTTTACTTTTATTTATGGCTTGCTTAAGTTTTAGTATTTTTAGATTACTCAACAACCCCACTCATCTGTGTTTTTACATCAATTGTTTTGCAGTGCGAGGAAGTAGGACCAAAAGGCTAGCCCAATCCCTGTGGAGACGATACTCGATATATTTATCACTGTATTACTTGGCGTGTACACTTGCACTATTGCAGGGAAATTTTACACGAGCATCAAGTTTTTGGCGCTGTTGCCGGGGATTGGCAAATTTTGTTTTTATTTTCTTGCACTCTTTATTTTATTTATTTTTATTTTAGTACTAATAATACTTGGTTTTGTATTGGTGCATGACCAGAGCAAACTCAGGCAGCCCATTGCGAGATCTTGATCCAGAAATCGAACGTACTTACTGAAGGCTTAGACGAGAGAGCGAAGCCGAAATGGAGAAACTTGAGGTTCAAGTCCGAGGTCGCGACCGAGGCATCAACCAAGGGGCCCCGACACATAATGTCATAGGCCAGACTCCTGCTGAGGGGCAGCCACTTGGCAATGGGCAACATAATATCCGACAGGAGATGGAGAAAATCTGCGAGCTCCATTCGTACCAATACGACACCCAAGAGTCTGAGACTACCTTGAAGAGGACCTAAACGGACTAAACCCTAGAGTTGTTACACCAGAGATAGAGGCCGCCCACTTTGAGCTGAAACCTGTGATGTTTAACATGAGCAACACTATGGGACAATTTGGCGACTCAGCAACTGAAGATGCCAGACAGCACCTCAAGTCCTTCCTCCATATCTGTAATTCATTTAAAATACATGGAGTACATGAGGATATTCTGAGATTGAAATTGTTCTTTTATTCACTGAGGGATAGGGCAAAAACCTGGCTCAACAACATCCTAGCAGGATCTATTGGATCCTGGAGTGATCTATGTCGTGATTTCTTAGCACACTTCAACCCTGCAAATTTAACTGATAAATTGCGTAACGAGATCACTTCTTTTTGACAAGCTAATGACAAGTCCATGCATGAGGCTTGGGAGCGTTATAGAGAGATATTACACAAATGCCCCTTGCACAGATTCCCAGTATGGACGCAGGTGACAATGTTCTACAATGCGGTTAACACAACAACTAGGATGATGCTCGATGCCTCCGCAAACGACATACACTTAGACAAAGAACCAAAAGAAGCCATTGAGATTCTAAACATGACGGCCAAGAATGACTACCAGTTCCCTACGGCCAGAAGAGGAGGAATCCTCCGTCAACTCACAGCTGTTGCGAATAGTAATCATCCCGAAACCCTTGGCATTATTTTCGTCCACAGCACTGACGTTGTAAAAGTAGTGAAAACACCAACAAAGGGCTCTTCATCATGAAGCCGACAATTGAGAAAGTAGTTCATCAATACCCACAAACCCAACCCATATAACTGCCTTGGAGCTACCCTATACCAGTTGAACCACTCCATAAAAAAGGATGGATCGGAAGATGAAATCCCGCCTTGAACACATATAAAAGCAAAAAAAACATGGGCGTTCCCCTTTCTTTACCATACTAAGACGATACGACCCCTTGGGCACTGTAAGCGGGTACCAGAAATGATCCCAGCAATGTAAACCCTAGTTCTCCAATAGATCGTACATTTCTTGTGTCGTCGTAGAACACTCAAAGTTCTTACTCTCTACCATGCATAGATTACCCTCGGAGGCCATGTAAACGATTTGTCTTCCAAAAATGATATGTCTTCCAAAATGAAATGATTTGTTTCACCCAAGGGACACATGGCAATAAACGATTGAAAATGTCGCAAAATTTTACTAAGGTAATAATTATCTGCGTTGGTCGTAATAAATACAACATTTCATTTTTACGAAACAAAAAACTCACGCGCTTGCAAAAATTTAATTAAAAAATTTTTAATTTTGAAATCTCAAATAAGCACCATCACAAAGAAATAGCCACCACTCAAAAGATCTATTTCAATGCCCATGTTTGTGAAGGTCACTTTATAACCTTCCTTCACCTGGGGGCAAGTGTTAGCCCATGCGAACCTCCACCATACGAACCTCCATCATACGATCTCATGCGAACCTCTACCAAACACAAACCCAATGGGGGAGCCCACAAACGTATGAACATGCAACTCCGATCTCCCCTTGTGAACATGCACCATACGAGCTCATGTGAACCTCCACCGAACACAAACCCATTGTGGTCGAGCCCACAAATGTGTGAAGACGCAACTCCGATCTCCCGCGAACATGGTATACGCACGATCATCGATGAGACGTACGGAAGCTCGTATGGCCCACACATTATCTCAGACCACGTGACAACGCACGTGGTCCACATCAATGATGAGTCGACCTAAGCCATCACATCCTAAAACGTCTAATCAGCACCTATACTACGACGACTCTCTCTCGATACCTATCTATTCTTTACCAATCCTATATAAAGAGCCATGCAATAGATAGTGAGAAGACACAAACATCAATTGAACAAAAACCTACCAAAACCCTAACAGACAACAAGAATTCTCAACTCCACCATCCAAGCAACCTCCGATCACCGTCTAAACAACCTTTCACCACCATCCTAATACAATGATCATCTTAGCAGAAAACAAAACTATTTTCACATTTACACACATAATTAACTAACAACACCATCTCACTTGTTTTTATTCTTCCCCCATCATAATAGCAATGATTCAACAAAAGATTCCAACTGAACTTGATCTTCGTTTGTTTTCAACAGCTACAGATACTCTTCATAAATCTTCTAAAAAACATGATCATCTTCACTTGTTGGTACACAAGAATGGCTCTCCAAATCCGAGCCATTTACAAGACCACGATCTTCATTAATATAAGCCGACAGAAACTCGGTCCCGTTTCTAACATCGTTGACATATATTGTGACCAATAAACCTGTATGACCTCAGCACTTAAACCTACTTCCCTTCCTTGGCCCGAAGACACCGTGTTGAACGTATTACATTGGTCGAAGATGTCATTTCTTGGTAAAGACAATGAAGTTACTTCGATGGGTTTTGGGATATGAAGTTTGGGTAGTTCTTCTTCTTCTACAAGAGGCTCGAGTGTTGGCGTTGCTTTGCTTTAACACATGAAATATGCTTAATGTAGTGTGGTCATAGAGGCTAAAACCACCACATCTAACATGAATAGAGAAAGTGAAGGTGCTAAAGATGCAGTGGATCAAGTTAACCACTATCTAATTCATGCAAGGAAAACTAGATATACAAGTGAGCACAGCATCAACGAGGGTCATGCACTCAATTTTGTTAAAGCATGAGGCTCAATATTTTATTTTATTTTGTATTAAAATTATTTTTTATATTAAAATTAGGACTAAATTGATTGTATGTGTAAATTTGGAGGATTAAATGTATAATTATACAAATTGTTTTCAACTTGGTGTTTAAAATAGGAGTGAGAAAATAGTTTAGTGACTATCTAGGTAATTTACTCAT
This sequence comes from Hibiscus tridactylites, assembly GCA_958450335.1. Classification (NCBI taxonomy): domain Eukaryota; kingdom Viridiplantae; phylum Streptophyta; class Magnoliopsida; order Malvales; family Malvaceae; genus Hibiscus; species Hibiscus tridactylites. The sequence continues at coordinate 16,647,871 of OY288289.1, read as the reverse complement.
TTTTTTACTGTGCCAAGTTGCACCGTCAGTTGTCTAACGATAACTAACACCCGAGTGATCAAATGTTTAAAAAACAAAAACGTAAGTGACCATAACATTAGTTTTTTTTAAATTGGTGAGAAAAAGTGTACACCTAACAAATGTAAGTGACTTGCGTTGTAGTTTACCCCCCCCCCATCCCAAAAAAATAATTAGGGTAAATTACACAAGATTCCACCGAACTATGACTCGAACTTGAAAATGCCACCGAACTTGAAAATGTCACCAAACTTTAAAATCCTTCAAATCTAACACTGAACTTTAGTTTTTGACTCTCTTAGGAGTTTTTAGTTGGATTGAATATATGAGTTTTAAAGGCTATTTTGTCCTTACATTTATAAAATAAATTCTCTAAATAGTCTAAATTTAAATAACTAATAAAATTAATAGATAATTTAATGTATAGAAAATTGATATATAGATTAATGTATATACATCTAAATTTAATAAGTAATGAAATTATATTAAAAATATAATTTCATAAATAAGAAATTAATATATATATATATATATCTAGACTAATAATTAATAAAATCATATTAAAAAATAATTTCATAAATAACAAATTAATATATGCATCCTTCAAATATACTTAATAATATTATATTAAAAATACATTACTAACGGGGTTGGTTCAAGGGTAAGCAACTGGATGTCGCTTATGCATGTCTTGAGTTCGAGGCCTTGTGTATGCAGAAAATCTCCGCCGGGAGACTCGCCTAGCAAAGCCAACAACCAAGTGTGCGACGCAGGTCGGTCCAAATTAGTTAGGGCATAGATCCGAATAATTTATTCAAAAAAATATTGAATATTATATGTCGAACAACTATTAATTATCAGTTAATTTTACCAAACACTTTTATACAATCAGCTAATGCAATCTACTAGCTAAATTAACTAATACAATTTACTAATTATCAAACATAACCATAATTATATTCAATGCATCACACTGAAAAAATATATATAAAAAAACATTAGTTAATGTGTTTTTAAGGGCATTCCATAATTAATCAAATAAAATCAAAGTCAGCCACAATGGAGAGCGAACAATGTTGCATAATAACAAGTTAAGGGAAATATAATCAAATACAAGTACTAGTATTTATCAACTCTAAAGTAGTGAACAAGGGACGCTTTGGCCGAGTGGTTAAGGCGTGTGCCTGCTAAGTACATGGGGTTTCCCCGCTAGAGTTCGAATCTCTCAGGCGTCGCAGATATTTTAAAATCCTTGAAAATCATTTTTCAATAGTAAGGATTGTAGGGATGCCTGAGCTTCATTCCCACCAGCAGTTCCTTCCCTTTTACATACCAAAGCCAACTACGAAACTTCATTTCTCTCGGCTTAACTACAAAATAAGTACTTAAATATTTTAGGCACCTATTTCAGCTAAAAAATACTTTAAGTGCATATTGCATAGTTTAAACACTTATTTTAAAGTTAAGTCTTTTATCAAACACTATAATTTCACCACTTCAACTGTACATATCAATTACAGCATTCTAAGTTATATTTCAAAACAAGTCCATGGATTTGGCGGTACGTATCAACTGGGAGAAGGCTATGACAGATTTGGCGGGGGTTTTGCATCGTGAGAAAAAGGGTAATGAGACAAGTCCATGAAACTATGTTTGGTTGAATGTTAATATCACTTCATCATTACAACAGTAGAGCAGTTAACATTACAAATAAGTAACTTGATAATTATTTTATTTTTTCCATCGAAATAACGTAGGAGTATTCAGAGATAAGACAAGACAACAATACAACGAAAAAAAAAACTAGAATTAGACAACACACGAATATATTTATGCATCTATATATATAACCATTGCTTTATGCCAATTCAAGCTTCTTTGTCTTCTTTTCCCATCCATATTCTTCTCCCAATGCCTTATATCTAATCACATTCCCACATTCAACTACATTAAATTAACCTGAAAAAAGTGTATCGAATATTTACGTATTTAGTTTAAATAAAAAAGTATTGTCGGATATGTTCACCTTTTTATCGATATAGTCGGTCCGGAATAAGGATTGCGGTTGTTGGTTCGGATTGGATGGAAGAAAAGGCGATTTGTGGTCCCAAACTTCATCGATGTATCAAAGGATGACGATGGATTCGGAAATGGGTTTGCCATTGTGGATGAGGTCAGGGATCTTTTGGTGAATTGGGTTCATTTGAAGGAGGAGAGGACTCTTGTTGAACAAGTCCTCCCATTTCAAAAGAGCTCTGCCAAAAATCAAGTAGAACAACTTCATCTTCCATTTCAAAGATTTTCTTGTTTTGTTTGTGTGATTTTAGTGCATTGAGTGAATGAAGCTTGTCTATTTATGCTTGTTTTCCTACACAACAATGGCGTAATTGCTTACTTGTATATTGACCAACTTTTGGTTTTCTTCAAAAATAACACAAAACTAAGATTGAAGAATCAAAATGGTAATCGAATCGGTATCAAACCCACCTCACATTGAGAGTGTCACTTTCTTTTTGAAAATGTTTTAGTTTATCCTATAAAAACTTTGAAAAGGAAGGGACAGCGAAAATACAATAACATAGTGTATCTTTGACTGATATGATGGACCGATTTATTAGCTGTGATTAATCGGGGATCTATTTGTAATTTTTCATAGTTAATGGACTTAACAAAGAATTGAGTCATAATCGAGGGGCCATTTATTGTAGTTTACCCATATTAAAAACATAGGAAATAAATAAATAAATGAAAAACCATTATCTAAATAATTGTAGGTGATAGGAGAGCTGTTTTTTTTTTTTGATGAAAATAGAATGTTACCATTGTCTTCGTTAAAAGTTTTCTTAAACTTAAATGGAGGAATAGACTACCTCTGACAACAATTACAGAAACAACAACGAGCAAGGCTCAATAAGATAAAACCTACAAAGCAACCTAACCACCAATATCAAACTCTAACAAGAGATCAATGTCTATCAGAGGTGCATCAAAAATATGTATCACCAAGTCATCATCCGAAACCAACCGTGCCATCTTATCCGCCACTCGATTGCCTTCATGCTTAACATGTTAAAAAGACACATGTCAATCTCGGTCATACAATTCGCGAATATGCGAAACGATCCCCAGGAGCCCCTTGCATAAATGGCTCACCCTACATGAACCGTATCACTTCCAGGCAATCCACTTCGACCGTAATATTTCGAATATGCAACACACATGCATATTTCTTCTTAAAAAGAAATAAGAATATTAGGATATGGCTCATCCCCTTGTGTCTTGGTGGCAAAGGTAGATGTTTATCATCCATTGGGACCCGGGTTTGAGCACCAGTAATGCATGTTGTGTGTGCCATCTTTGAAAAGACTACGAAAGTTGAACAAATGCTACCCTTGCATCACACCAGTATATTCAAAAATAATAATAGGATATGGAATGGTCTTTCTTCTCAAGGCAAATCATTGTCGTCAACCATTCGATACAGTTAAGTCGAACTTGAAAATTGATCCCTAATTACTAAAAATTTCAAGTTATTCAAAATTTCATTTTATAACTCAAACTCTATTTAAAAAATTTCAACTCAAATTTATGAAATTATGATTCAAATCAATTCGAGTTGAGTTTTTCACGTCACATGAAATTGAGAAATTTGAGTTTTTGAGTCGAGTTTTGTTTACCTCTACCCAGGGGCAGAGCTCCCTAGGGGCCCAAGGGGGTCCCGGCCCCTGTTATAAAATTGGAGTACTTGATAATTTTAGTTTAATAACAATTTGGCCCCTGTAAAAAATAATTATTCAAATTAAAAAATATAAGAGTTTATTAGGTATATAATCAAGTAGGATTGAACTATGGGTGTAAATGAACCTAGCTTGAACGAATAAGGTTTTATTTGTGTTCGTTTATTTATATTTAAAGGTATGTATTTCAGTTCGTTTAAATTTCTAAGGTAAAGTTCACAAAGGGCCACTGAACTTTGTTAAGAAAAACAGAATGGTAACCAAACTTTCAAATGTTACAAAATGACAATTAAACTTTATGTTTTGTAACAAAATTGTAATAAAATTTGTATAATAGCACATTCAATCCTCTATATTTACACATTCAATCAATTTAGTCTTAATCCAAAAAAATCACTAAATTTAGCCCTCGTTATTTCTCCATACACTGGTTTCTTATTGTTGGCTTGGCTCTTTTGCGAGTAAGAGGAAATAGGTGTGTCCCAGCACCGCCACCCAATTTGATGGAAGCCACCTTCTTTAGGTCTGCTTCTGGAGTCTTAAATTTTGGTGCCTCAAAATTCTGACAATCAAAAGATTCAAAAGCTAACATTAAAAGATCTGGAAATCAGAAAAGGAAATAACTTTTACGGTTAGAAATCTAGCATTAGTTGTGTAATTTCTGGGGTGAGAATAGAGTGAACAACGCCAAGCTTAGCTTTTTTGACACCATTTTCAGCTCGCAAACTCTTCTATAACTGCTTTTAAGACCTACTCTAATACTCCCACCCCAGAAAACTGTGTTGACATTAATCGGACTGCATTAGCCTTAAGTGACATGCAAAATGATTCCATTGCTGAGTTTATTTACCAAAAACCATAGGAATCTCCTGAAATTCTAACAGAAAAAAATAAATATTAAAATACCAACCCTCGGCAAATTTGGAAACTTAGCAAGCAAAGGAAGAAAATGAGACAAAAAGCAAAGAACTTTGCTAGTGGTCCCAAGATTTCATGGCCACAAACTGTAACTACTAACTAGTAAGAACAATGATCAATGTGGGATATTTGATTAATTAGTTGAGACCAGTTTAGACTTCATCCAAGTCAAAGAAATCTCAGATCAAGAAAAACTCTAAACCTTGCAAGTTCTAATTCAGTACCTAGAGGCTAAAGATGGTCGGTCGGATAACTAAAATTTGTGGAGAATATAGCTTTTTAGTGAATAAAGAAACCTATTTTGGTTGAACTAAAAGTATAAGTGGGAAAAGCTTAAAAGACAAAAAGTTTGTAACAAGTTGATAGTTGGGTGACTGGGAATTCAAATTTACTTTAAGTACCAAATTGAAAGAATGTGTAATTAACGAGGGCTAAATTTAGTAATTTTTTCGAACTAGGACTAAATTGATTGAATGTGTAAATATGGAGGATTAAATATGCTATTATACAAAGTTTCATAACAACCACGTTAAGTACTTGACGGCGACTTACTATTTTGTTACAAACATAAAGTTTAATTGTCATTTTGTAACATTTGAAAATTTATTTACCGTTTTGTTTTTTTTAACAAAGTTCGATGACCATTTGTGAACTTTATCCAAATTTTTAATATCATGTTTGTGTTTGTTTATTTATTTTTTATTGTGTTCGTTTGTTTAACGTTCACGAACATGTTCATGTAATGTTCGCGAACATATTCGTGTAATGTTCGTGAACATGTTCATTTAAATGTTCGTCAAAATGGTGGAATTATACACTAGTCTTTAAGCTAATTGGGCTTTACAGTTTGAACTTAAAAATTCACTGCGTGTTCAATTTAGTCCATACATTCACCAATATTTAAAATGTAAAAAAGGAAAAAGAAACGAAGTAAATGATCTTGTTCGTGAACATAAACGAATAGAATACACCTTTGTTCCTTTTCGTTCTTGTTAGGAATTTGGTATGCGACAAAATAACCAAAGCGATAACAACATGGACCAAGACATGCACAAGAGACAAGATTTAACATGGTTCAACATACCCTACCTCCACGGACGAGAGAAATGAACAATCCACTATCAACATAGAGAACACGAAGAGGACAAATACATGATAACCCATGTAATCCCAAAACTCAGTGTACAAATCCCATGACCCGGTGGAAGCGAAACACTCTTTTCAACATCCCTACAATACATATCTTTACAACATAGTCACAATAGTTGTAGAGAACCTAAAAGTGGTTACATCTCTTAGAATAATTCCCCCCCTCTCATTCTCTTGTTCTCTCATAATTCAAAAGCTTAAACCTAGCCTATATTTATAGATCCAAATACTTAATCACTAAGAAACCTTATTCAATAAGATCTCATACCTAAAATAGATATTTACTCATTAAAGAAAATCCTAATTACCAAGTAATCTTCAACCACTAGAATTACAATAAACCCAATTTAATTACCAATTAGAATTTGAGTCGAAATATAACAAATCTTCCCCTTGACACAAATTCTATTCCAGTATTGGTCTTCAATTCTTCAACATCTTCAATTTTTACGTAAGCCAAATATTTGTTGAAGCATCGCTGTCAAGTCTTCAACAACTCCAATTCTTACGTAATATCCTTGAAGCACTGTTGAATCGATTGAGAATTACCCCCTGCAATTGAAAGCTCGTTGCGGCAATACTCCTCTGCCGATTCACCAACATCGCTCCACAAAATTCGCAGCAAAAATTCCTTCTAAAATGCGCAACTCAAACCATAGGTCATGATACCATTTGTTAGGAATTTGGTATGCGGCAAAATAACCAAAGTGATAACAACATAGATCAAGACATGCACAAGAGACGAGATTTAACGTGGTTCATCATAGCCTACCTCCACAGACGAGAGAAACGAACAATCCACTATCAACATAGAGAAATTAGAGAGTACAAATACATGATAACCCATGTAATCCCAAAACCCGATGTATAAATCCCATGACCCGATGGAACCAAAACACTCTTCCCAACATCCATACAATATCCATCTCTACAACGTAGTCACAATAGTCGTAGAAAATTTCCCTTCTCTCTTGTTCTCTCATAATTAAGAAGCTTAAACCTAGCCTATATTTATAGACCCAAATACTTAGTCACCAAGAAACTTTATTCAATAAGATATCCTACCTAAAAATAGATATTTACTCATTAAAGTAAATCCTAATTACCAAGTAATCTTCAACCAATAGGATTACAATGAAACCCAACTTAATTACCAATTAGAATTTGAGTAAAAAAACATAACAATTCTTTTCCCATGCACAAAATTTGTACAAAAGGTTCACTAACAATTCGTCGAATGCTCTGTTCATTTACCCCTCTATGTTGAACTAAAGAAGATTGAGTCGAGTTTTGTTTACCTCTGCCCAGGGGTAGAGCTCCCTTGGGGCCCAAGGGGGTCCCGACCCCTGTTATAAAATTGGAGTATTTGATAATTTTAGTTTAATAACATTTTGGCCCCTATAAAAAATTATTATTCAAAATAAAAATAAAAATATAAGAGTTTATTAGGTATATAATCAAGTAGGATTGAACTATGGGTGTAAATGAACCAAGCTTGAACGAATAAGGTTTTATTTGTGTTCATTTATTTATATTTAAATGTATTTATTTCAGTTCGTTTAAATTTCTAAGGTAAAGTTCACAAAGGGCCACTGAACTTTGTTAAGAAAAATAGAATGGTAACCAAACTTTCAAATGATACAAAATGGCAATTAAACTTTATGTTTTGTAACAAAATTACTTTAAGTTGATTGAATGTGTAAATATGGAGGATTAAATATGCTATTATACAAAGTTATATTTCAAAACAAGTCCATAGATTTGGCGGTACGTATCAACTGGGAGAAGGCTATGACAGATTTGGCGGGGGTTTTGCATCGTGAGAAAAAGGGTAATGAGACAAGTCCATGAAACTATGTTTGGTTGAATGTTAATATCACTTCATCATTACAACAGTAGAGCAATTAACATTACAAATATGTAACTTGATAATTATTTTATTTTTTCCATGCCATCTTATCCGCCACTCGATTGCCTTCATGCTTAACATGTTAAAAAGACACATGTAAATCTCGGTCATACAACTCGCGAATATGCGAAACGATCCCTAGAGCCCCTTGCATAAATGGCTCACCCTACATGAACCTTATCACTTCCAGGCAATCCACTTCGACCGTAATATTCCAAATCTGCAACACACATGCATATTTCATCTTAAAAACAAATAAGAATATTAGGATATGGCTCATCCCCTTGTGTCTTGGTGGATATCATCCCTTGGGACCCGGGTTTGAGCACCAGTAATGCATGTTGTGTGTGTCGTCTTTGAAAAGACTAAGAAAGTTGAACAAATGTTACCCTTGCATCACACCAGCATATTCAAAAAAAATAATAGGATGTACAATGGTCTGGCTTCTCAAGGCAAATCATTGTCGTCAACCATTCGATACAGTTAAGTTGAACTTAAAAACTGATCCCTAATTACTAAAAATGTCAAGTTATTCAAAGTTCATTTTGGAACTCAAACTGTATTTAAAAATTTTCAACTCAAATTTATGAATTTATGATTCAAATCAATTCGAGTTGAGTTTTTCATGTCAAATGAAATCGAGAAATTTGAGTTTTTGAGTCGATTTTTGTTTACCTCTGCCCAGGGGCAGAGCTCCCTTGGGGCCCAAGGGGGTCCTGGCCCCTATTATAAAATTGGAGTATTTGATAATTTTAGTTTAATAACAAGTTGGCCCCAATAAAAAAAATAATTATTCAAATTAAAAAATCTAAGAGTTTATTAGGTATATAATCAAGTAGGATTGAACTATGGGTGTAAATGAACCTAGCTTGAACGAATAAGGTTTTATTCGTGTTCGTTTATTTATATTTAAAGGTATTTATTTCAGTTCGTTTAAATTTCTAAGGTAAAGTTCACAAAGGGCCACTAAACTTTGTTAAGAAAAACAGAATGGTAACCTAACTTTCAAATGTTACAAAATGGCAATTAAACTTTATGTTTTGTTTCAAAATGGTAATAAAAATTTGTATAATAGCACATTTAATCATCTATATTAACACATGCAATCAATTTAGTCTTAATTAAAAAAATCACTAAATTTAGCCCTCGTTATTTCTCCATACAATGGTTTCTTATTGTTTGGCTTGGCTCTTTTGCGAGTAAGAGGAAATAGGCGTGTCCTAGCACCGCCACCCAATTTGATGGAAGCCACCTTCTTCATGTCTGCTTTTGGAGTCTTAAATTTTGGTGCCTCAAAATTCTGACAATTAAAAATTCAAAAGCTAACATTAAAAGATCTGAAAATCAAAAAAGGAAATAACTTTTACGGTTAGAAATCTGGCACTAGTTGTTTAATTTCTGGGGTGAGAATAGAGTGAACAACACCAAGCTTAGCTTTTTTGACACCATTTTCAGCTCGCAAACTCTTCCATAACTGCTTTTAAGACCTACTCTGATACTCTCACCCCAGAAAATTGTGCTGGCATCAATCAGGCCGCATTAGCCTTAAGTGACATACAGAATGATTCCATTGCTGAGTTTATTTACCAATAACCATAGGAATCTCCAAAAATTCTTACAGAAAAGAAAAATAAATAAATATTAAAAGACCAACCCTCGTCAAATTTGGAAACTTAGCAAGCAAAGGAAGAAAATCAGACAAAAAGCAAAGAACTTTGCTAGTGGTCCCAAGATTTCATGGCCACAAACTGTAACTACTAAAGTAAGAATAATGATCAATGTGGGATATTTGATTAATTAGTTGAGACCAGTTTAGACTTCATCCAAGTCAAAGAAATCCCAGATCTGAGAAAAACTCTAAAGCCTGCAAGTTCTAATTTAGTACTTGAAGGCTGAAGATGGTCGGTCGGATAACTAAAATTTGTGGAGAATAGAGTTTTTTTTAGTGAATAAAGAAACCTCTTTTGGTTGAACTAAAAGTATAAGTGGGAAAAGCTTAAAAGACAATAAGTTTGTAACAAGTTGATAGTTGGGTGACTGGGAATTCAAATTTACTTTAAGTGCCAAATTGAAAGAATGTGTAAATAACGAGGGATAAATTTAGTAAATTTTTTCGAACTAGGACTAAATTGATTGAATGTGTAAATATGGAGGATTAAATATGCTATTATACAAAGTTTCATAACAGCCACGTTAAGTACTTAACGACGACTTACTATTTTGTTACAAAACATAAAGTTTAATTGTAATTTTGTAACATTTGAAAATTTAGTTACCGTTTTGTTTTTTTAACAAAGTTCGGTGACCATTTGTGAACTTTGTCCAAATTTTTAATATCATGTTTGTGTTCGTTTATTTATTTTTTATTGTGTTCGTTTGTTTAACGTTCACGAACATGTTCATGTAAAAAGGGTTTTGGGTTTTATATTTTTCAGAGATGGTGGCACAAGAGAAAAGCGACGGCGGTGGGAGTGGTTCCATGGGACGGGTATGGACCCTATTCGTCTACAACCTGCCGGAGCAATTACATTGGAAGGGGGCTTGGCAGGTATTCGATCGCCATGGAGTAGTGGTGGATGTTTTCATTCCCAGGAAACGAGCCAAAGACGGCGCGAGGTTTGGGTTTATTCGGATGGAGTCGAAGCAGGATGCGGAGAGGGTTATTGAGAGATTTGATGGCTTTCGCCTCTATGGATCACGAATCAGAGTGTCAATGGCGAGGGAGAGAGGTAGCGAATAGGGGAAAAAGAAGGGGGTGAAGGGTAATTCGTCAAGCCACAACGAGAAGGGTGTAAACCCTAAGGAGGCAACGCGATCAACCCAGCAAGTGGGGAGGACGGACAGAGTAGGGCAATCCGCAACGTCGAAAAATCATGGCACATATAAACAAGTATTGGGAATTGTCGACAATGAAAAGAGGCAAATCTTGGAATCATGTGCATTAGGTTTTTGCCGAAAACCTTACTCAATTGAGGAATTGGCACGAGAATTTCACAGTGAAAATATTAAGGGATTATCCGTGATGCGAGTCGTGGGATCATCGGTATTACTGATGTTTGATAATTGCGCGATACGCGAGTCGACGCTGAATTCAGGAAGGCTACAGCCATGGTTAGAAAATGTGGTGGAATGGACATCGTCAATGGCAATCCCAAATCGTCGAGCATGGATTTCCTTATGCGGAATGCCAATCCATCTATGGTCGGAAGCTACATTTCGGAATGTAGCGAACCTATGGGGTGATCTTGTGCGGGTGGATGCGGATACGATGGCACCATCGTCTTTTGAGAGAGCGAGGATGCTTATTGAGATGGACTGGTTGTATACAATTAACGAAGTGATAGAAATAAAGGAGGGAGACTCAACTTTCTTGGTCCGTATCAAAGAAATTGAGGAGGGATTTCGGAGGAAATGTGGGTGTAAGTGTGACTCGGAATCATCCTCCGACAATGGAGGCTCGTCTAAGGAGGGGGATGTTGAGTGGAAGTCGAATTCCATGTTTGAACAAGAATCAGATTCGGATGCAACCATAGTTCCGAATTCAATTGAGAAAGATCAAGTTGTGGCGGACTCTATGAATGCTTGTCACGACAAAAATTTCATCGACCATATGTGGGAGAATAATATTAAGGAGGATGATAGGGTGCGGTCAATGGATATTGTGAATGAAGTGGATCAATTAGTTATGGTGAATAGAGATATAAAGATGTTGGTTCCGTGCGAGGCTAGCTTGCGAGTGGATGAGCTCGAGAGTGAGCCAACAACGGGGAGAGCAGTGTCATCACAAAGTTTGCGACAAGAGAGGGGTGGTGAGGAGGAGTCCTTAGGCTTGCTGAATCGTGATGGTGGGAATTCATCGAGAGGGGAGGAACGACTTTTGATTGATGAGAGTGCTTTTGCGGGAGGGAAAGATGATATGCGGGCAACAAACGATAAATTGGATCTAAGGCAAGAGAGGCCAAAGGGTGGGGACAGCAGGGTATCTAAAGCCAGTCTTGTGGAGGTGAATGGGGAATTAAGAAGAGTTAGACTCCTATCGGAACTCATCCCAGCCCCTACGGTAGTGGAATCACCGTCAAAGTCTAAAGCCATGAAGAGAGGACGCGGCCGTCCAAAGAAAATTAGAGAGGAGGGAAAATTACAGCCAACCAAGATTGCAAACGGGTCCTTGTCAGATTCCGACTTCATTTGTAGAAAGCAAGCGATTGCTCGCGAAGCAGAAGAAACAACAAGGGTAGGAAATCTGATTGGGGCAGTGACGGTGGGTAGGGAGGACGAAGTGATCCAAGATATCGCGCGGTTATTGGAAGCGCGAGTAGCGGAGAAATAGCGGAGTATGCGGTTGTTGTCGTGGAATGTTCGGGGTCTAGGGGCAGCGGCGAAGCGACGTTCGATTGGACGTATTCTCCGACAACAACAATGTGGTATGGCTTTCCTGCAAGAAACAAAAATGGAGAGCATTACCGAGAGGTTAGTTCGCCAATTGTGGTATTCCGATTCTTTTTCTTTTTTATGTGCCCCGTCAGAAGGAAGATCGGGTGGGGTCCTTTTGATATGGGATCCGATTAATTTCAATGTGTCTTTCTCGGAAGTGCGAGGGAATTTAATTGTGGTTGTGGGTTCTTGGGTTAGAGAGGAATGGAATTGTGGCATAATAGGAGTTTACGCGCCGTGTGGAGTTTCATATCAGGCGAGCTTTTGGGATAGCATTCGAGAGGTGGTACATTCTAGGCACGTTGAGTGGTGTGTGGGGGGTGATTTCAATGTTGTTAGGTGTGCGGATGAGAGAAGGGGCAGTGGAACCGGCTATCCGGGGATGAATTTATTCTGCGAGACGATAGAACAACTAGCGTTGATCGATGTTCCAATCAAAGGAACCTTATTTACATGGTTTGGTCCTGGGGGCCGTTGTAGTCGTTTGGACAGGTTTTTGGTATCGGATGGTTGGATTCAGCGATTTAACTCGTTAGTAACTCTGCACCTCTCGAAGGAGTTATCGGATCATTCGCCGATTGTTTTGGTGAGCGAATTGGAGGACAGTGGACCTAAGCCGTTCCGGTTTGTGAATGCATGGTTATCTAATTTGCCTCTTATAGAAAAGGAATGGCAGCAACTTTCCTTGGGGAGGGAGGGGCAAACCATTAGCGCGAAATTGAAGGGGCTGAAGCAAATTTTAAAGGGTTGGAACCGATCAGAATTTGGGGAATAGGACAAAGAGTATGAATGTTTAACAAAACAGATCGATGATTGGGATGCTAGAATAGGGGACAAGAAAAGGACTCCGATCGAGGACGAGATCTACAGGAATTTGCATTCTAAGCTGTGGAAAGTTGCCAGCATGCGTGAGTCGTTTTGGCGTCAGAAATCTCGAGCTTTATGGTTAGCGGAAGGTGACCGAAATACATCGTTCTTCCACAAAGCAGCGAAAATTAGACAAGCCAGGAATTCGATAAGAGGTATTCAGTTTGGGGACGAATGGATCTCGGAACCAAGGTGTTTAAAAATTAAAGTGAAAGCAGCCTTTATTCGTCACTTTGGGAAGCAACCGAGTGGGGGTGTTATGGTGCCGGATGTCGCATTTGAATGTATTTCGGATCAGCAAAGTGCTGAGTTGGAACGGCCGTTTTCGGTGGAGGAAGTGAAGAAGGTGCTGTGGAGTAGTGAGGGTGCGAAAGCTCCGGGTACGGATGGCTTTCCCTTTGAATTCTTTCGAAAAGGATGGGATTTTGTGCGAAATGACTTGATGGAATTTATGGGGGAATTTCATTCTACAGGACGGTTGCCGAGGGGATACAACTCGACATTCGTTGTGCTCATAGCAAAGAAAGATCATCCACGTGAGCTGGGAGATTATAGACCAATCTTCAATTCGGTTTATAAAATCGTGGCCAAATGTTTGGCGCGTCGGTTACAAGTAGTACTACCACAGATTGTTAGCGATGTACAATCAGCCTTTATAAACGGGAGGCAAATTCTAGATGGAATTTTACTAGCCAATGAAGTGATTCATTCGATGAAGTCTTCGAGGGAGGTGCTCGGTAGTTATGTGCTAAAGCTTGATTTTGCTAAGGCGTATGATTGCATTGATTGGGGTTGCTTGAAGTTAATACTTGTGCGCATGGGTTTTGGGGAAGTATGGTGTCGGTGGATGTCGGAATGTGTGGAGACGGCGAGGTTGTCAATTCTGATTAATGGTAGTCCTACGGAGGAGTTCCCAATGAGGAGGGGACTGCGCCAAGGCGATCCCCTCTCGCCCCTCCTCTTTGTGATTGTGGCCGAAACTCTCCACCTTTTTTTGATGAATGCGGAACGCAGGGGGTTACTTGCTGGAATTCGTATGGTAGGGGACGTATCGATCTCGCATTTACAATTTGCGAATGATACGGTCTTATTCTTTCGGGGGGATGTAGAGATGGCGCGCAACTTGAAGCGTGTCCTTACTTGTTTCGAACTCACAACGAGGCTGAAAATTAACTATGACAAATCTTGCTTGATTGGAATTGGAATGGATGAGGGGATTATAGAGGATGTGGGACGGGTGTTAGGCTGTCCGAGGGGTACCTTACCGATGAAGTATCTCGGGATTCCAATTGGCTTGAGTCCGCGCGGTACAGAAGTTTGGAATCCGCTGATTCAGAGATTTCGACAACGGTTAGCGGGATGGAAGCGAGATTCGCTTTCCTTTGCGGGGCGTCTTGTGTTGGTTAACTCGGTGCTTTCGGCACTTCCGGTGTATTATATGGGAGTTTTCAGGATCCCGAAGAGGATTGTGATGAAGCTTGATCGTATTCGGCGGAAGTTCTTATGGGGTGGAAAGGAGGAGAGAGCGAAATTGAGTAGAGTGGGGTGGGAGACGGCTTGCAAACCGCGACGGATGGGAGGCTTGGGTGTCATTAATCTGCATACAAGGAATTTAGCCTTGTTGGCTAAGTGGGCATGGAGGTATGCTGAATCAAAAGGTTCGTTATGGAGGAGGATTATTGATGCTAAATACGGAACCGAGGTGCTGAATTGGCGTGTGCAGCAAGGTAAGCGTTCGATGTCGGCTATGTGGAAGCATATTGTTGATGTGCAGCAAGTGGAGGTCGTAGCGCGCTTCATGGATACTGCACAATTTTGCTGGATTATAGGAAATGGCGAGAGTGTGCTGTATTGGCATGATTGCTGGTGCTTATCTGAACCCCTGAAGTTGGCTTTTCCGCGTCTCTATGGGTTAGCAAGAGACAAGTTGGTGCGTGTCGGTGAGGTGCTGGGGCTGTCTTTGGAGGCATGGGGCGGGTTCTTTCGACGGGAGCTGAGGGGATTCGAGGGGGATATGCTTCGCGAGATGGTGGGCTGTTTGCAGGGGTATTCGGTGCGCCATGGAGTGCTGGACCGTCTAGTGTGGGTTCATGCGACATCGGGTGAGTTTTCGGTAAGAGCTTTACATAAATTGATGATTTCATTTGGGATGTCGGATATGTCGGATGTCTCTTGGCCGTGGCAGCTCCCTATACTTCCAAAATTGCAATGTTTTCTCTGGTTCATCGCAATGGATCGGCTGCCAACTTTAGCTATGTTGCTTGCTCGTGGTGTAGCTTTGGGGGATACGTCGTTGCTTTGCCAATTTTTTGGGGCTGGAGAGGACGAAGTGAACCATATCCTATGGCAATGTTCATGGGCGTGGGAGGTTTGGGGTTGTTTTTTCGAGTGGTGGGGAGTTCATGTGACGCGTCCGCATCAAGTGCGCGATTTTCTTATAGCTAGTTTCCACAGCTTTTTTAAAGGGGTTGTGCGTGTGTGGTGGCTTATAGGATGCACTAGTGTGTTATGGTCGTTATGGATAGCGCGGAATAATTTAATGTTTCAGAACAAGAGTTCGTCGATTGGGAGTATTTTGTTTTTAATTAAATTGAGATCCTTTCAATGGACGAGGGTGAGCTTTAATACATTGGACATTCGGGAAGCTGCTTGGTGGGATTGTCCCTTTTTATGCATTCATGACGCACGGGTAAATCAGCCGCACAGGGATGTAGTGGAGTGGACTCCGCCTTGGAAGGGTGTGTGGAAATTCAATGTCGATGGTGCAGCTCGAGGAAAGCCGGGTTTGGCGGGTTGTGGGGGAGTGCTAAGAGATTGGGAGAGTCGAATTAGAGGGCTGTTTTCCGGGCCAATTGGAGTGGCAGACTCGAATGAAGCCGAGGTTCAGGCGATAGCTTATGCTCTGAAGATGTTGAGGGAGCTGTCTTGGGCGGGGGTGGAATCGGTCGTCATCGAATCCGATTCGAAGGTGGCCCTTGCTTGGATCCAAGGAGGAGAGAGCAGACCTTGGCGATTATGGCGATGGTTCTTTCAGATTGATGATGCTTGCGCGGATTTGCCGGATGTATGCTTCTCGCATGTCTTGAGAGAGGGAAATAAAGTAGCGGATTCCCTTGCGAAGGGTGGGGTAGATAGGGCGTCTTGGCTATGGGTTCGGCCTTGATTTGAGTCGTGTTGGTCCTTGTAACACACAACTAATGGTACTCTTTTCCCCCAATTAGGATTAGGGGGGTTTTTAATGAGGCTATTAGTTGTGCTTGTATGATTTTTTCTTCAATAAAATCATATTGCTGATAAAAAAAAAACATGTTCATGTAATGTTCGCGAACATATTCGTGTAATGTTCGTGAACATGTTCATTTAAATGTTCGTCAAAATGGTGGAATTATACACTAGTCTTTAAGCTCATTGGGCTTTACAATTTGAACTTAAAAATTCACCGCGTGTTTAATTTAGTCCATACATTCACCAATATTTAAAATGTAAAAAAGAAAGAAAAAGAAACGAAGTAAATGATCTTGTTCGTGAACATAAACGAATAGAATACACCTTTGTTCGTTTTCGTTCTTGTTGGGAATTTGGTATGCGGCAAAATAACCAAAGCGATAACAACATAGACCAAGACATGCACATGAGACAAGATTTAACATGGTTCAACATACCCTACCTCCACGAACGAGAGAAACGAACAATCCACTATTAACATAGAGAACACGAAGAGGACAAATACATGATAACCCATGTAATACCAAAACTCAGTGTACAAATCCCATGACCCGGTGGAAGCGAAACACTCTTTTCAACATCCATACAATACATATCTTTACAACATAGTCACAATAGTTGAAGAGAACCTAAAAGTGGTTACATCTCTCCAGAGTAATTCCCCCCCCCCCCCCCCCCTCTCTCATTCTAATGTTCTCTCATAATTCAAAAGCTTAAACATATCCTATATTTATAAACCCAAATAATTAATCATTAAAAATCTTATTCAATAAGATCTCCTACCTAAAAATAGATATTTACTCATTAAAGAAAATCCTAATTACCAAGTAATCTCCATCCACTAGAATTACAATCAAACCCAATTTAATTAACGAGTAGAATTTGAGTCAAAATATAACAAATCTTCCCCTTGACACAAATTCTATTCGAGCATTAGTCTCCAAGTCTTCAACAGCTTCAATTTTTACGTAAGCCAAATATTTGTTGAACCATCGCCGCCAAGATGGAGTAATATGATCCTTAGCCACTAGACCAACTGTGGATCTCAAATTCAATTCTTTTTTAATTAATATCTATATATATATAATGAATTTTATTAATTGAAGTTGGTACATAAAGAATTTTTACTCTAAAGTTGGTATCCGAACTTTAATTTCGTTCATTGTTTTTGTATTTTTAACAGTTTTAGTCCTTAAAACTTATACATTCTATCAATTTAATCCCAATTCAAAATAATTCAATAAATTTAATCCTTAATATTTAAAAGTTGCATCAACCAAGTAAAAAATAACGCTATTGTCAAATCAAACGAGTCTATAGGATCATAGAAACAATTGGACAACTACATTCTACAATAAAACAACAACTTATTGTTAAACTTTTAATATACCAGAAAAGTATTATAATATTTCTTGGAAAAGAACAAACAATTTAGGAGAATAACAAAAAATAATTTGATAGAATTTTTAAATATAAATTGTTAAATTTATTGATTTATTTCGAATTATGACCAAATTGATAGAAAATATAAATTTTGGTACCAATTTGAGAGAATGTGTCTTGTTCAAGTACCAAGTTGGGAGCAAAAATTCTTTAGGTGCCGACTTGAGAGAATGTGCCTAGTTCAAGTACCAATTTAAGAATAAAATTCTTTAAGTACCAACTTGAGAGGATGTGCCTAGATTAAGTACCAAATGTATATTTAAGCATTAATATTATTAGAGTAAGATACCCATCAACAGATTACAAATTTAAGAACTAGATCATAGATCTCCTCCTCATAGTTAAAACATTAAAGAGCAAACTATCCTTGCCTAATACTTGCCACCATGGCTGCACTTTGATTTGTAAATTCATTATTTAATTTTACACTTTGTTGTTTATAAATTTACATACACGACACAACACTAATTAGGGGCGGAACTAGAATGAAATTATGGAAATAGTCGAAACTAAGATGAAGGTATGAGAGGGATAAAGTTGTTTATCTTTGAAATTAACAAGCCCTTAAAAATAACTTTAAAAAATAGAGGATTGAAAATTGACATATCCTACAAAAATATGCTTCGATGGCAGTAACTGAACTAAAATACTTTACTAAAACATTTAGAACAAGTTCTTTTGTGAAAGATTTAACCAGGGACTTGGATGGCAGTTTTTTAACCTCATGACTTAAAATCAGAGTTTCTATCGAGTTCCACTTTGGAGGTAGAGCGTTGAGGTAATTTGGCTTCCACCAGCCCATTATATGTTTTCCACATGATCATTACTTTTTTCACACCTTTGATGGATGTGGCAGACCAAATACGAATTGGGAAGTCGTACATGTTGATTACACTGCTTTATGGAACGATAGAACCTCATCGTTGTCGTATCACAATCCAATACAAGCTAATGATTTTCATTTTGAGAATTCAGAGTACATGATCTACTACCGTAGTCATGGAAAGTCGTACTTAACTACTCTCGAATGACAAAAAGAATGTCAGAGGTATAAGAAAAAAATATGGTGGCAAAAGTAAATCATCGTAGACTGCAGTGGGAACATCTGAGAGTAGAAATGTTTGGAGTAGAAACCTCGAAGGTTGGACAACCACATGAGAGCCAGATATGAGTACAGTAATGCCGAAAGCTATATGGGAAAGAGAACCGACTCTTACATGTGTACAACTAGAAGTGGGCTCTAGCTCCTCAGATAATCTAGGGTTGGATGATGCTGGTTTATACAGACTCAAGTTTTATCCGCCACAGTCACCTATTTACTCGAACTTTGGCGAGAACATGAATTTTTAGGAAATGCAAAATTTCATGAATTCATCAGAGATTATGGGAGGGTGGAACGGTTACATGGATTTGTTCACAACACCGACTGTTACACCCTCGGTGACTGAGGAGGTGAGCTACACTGAAAAAGGATGTTGAAGAGGATCCCGAGGCACCACAGAGGCCACAACGCGCTTGACGACCGTTGCGGACTTATCTTTCGACCACACCCCGTCATGGGCAGAAATTACATAAGAAATTATTTTTTGTCTTTTGTGTAATACATTGGAGTTTTGAATTTTATTATTCTTTTTTTTATTTTTCCTCTATTTTTTATTATTCACTTAATCTAAATCTAATTATCTTTAATAATGGATTAAATTTTCATGTTCATGTTTATGTTCACGCTTTTAATGATAAAAGTAAAAAATTAGAAATGGCTTAAATGTTCATGTTCATGCTTAAGACTATGTAATTAAGTTACCAAATAATAAAAGTGACAATTAGGGGTTAAAATGACTTAAAATGTCATATTTTGGTGAAACATGACAATGGTTTCGAAACTATACTAAGAGGTATCGAGACCTCCATTTATTGAAGAAACATGAGAGGAAGTTGGAGAGAAAAATGATTAGATAATAATGAGGCAATTATTGTTTGGCATTTATTGAAGAAACATGAGAGGAAGTTGGAGAGACTACCTAAATTTGAAGAGGCGTTCGAAAGCTGAGCAGTCACCAAAGAAAACAATCGGAGCTCGCTAACCGTCGTCCGAAGGTAAAGCTTGACCTCCTCTTTCATTTTCTTTCACTAAGCACAAAAACAAGCTAGATCTAAGCTTGAATCTTAGAAAAAATAGTAACTTAAAAATGAAACCCTAGATCTAAGGAAATAAACAAAATCATAGTGTGGATTAGGACTTATCTCGTGGTTATCAGAGTGCTTCTTGGCTGCCGGACGATTTAGAGTATCTAGCGGAGTTGAAGAGGGAATATTAGGTTCGGTTCGGGTAGTTTAGGTTTAGGATTGGGCAGAGATGGGTGGATTTTGTTAAATCCGGGTTTAGAGTGAAAAAATGGCCTTTTAATGGTTTTTTAGGTTTTTGGCACGGTGGCTGGAAATCGCCTAGTGGTGGCAGACGGTGGCCAGAACTGGACCAGACGGTGGTCAGAGCGAGGTCAGGTTTAACCGGAGTTGCAGGGTTGGTCGGAAGGGATGACCAGAGTTGCAGGGATGATCGGAATGGATGACTAGAAGATGATTGGAGGTCGGCGTCGCCTTCGGTGGACAACAAACAACTCAGGGTTAATCAGAATGGGTAGTGGTAGATCAAATAGAAAATTTTGAAGAACACGGTTTGGTTTTTGGTCGAATTAAGAGGTTTGGTCTGAAAGAAACACGAAGTGGAAGGGTTTTAGGCTTTTCTTGGTATGAAGGATGGAAATGAAGAAGGATGGAAAATATGTGAATCAAATGGTGGAGATTCATAACCACCTTCTTACTTTGAATCTTAACCATTTGATTAACAAATTTTCCATTATTCCACATTTCCATCCTTCATACCAAGCAAAGCCTTAGTGTTTTTCATGGATCAAAATGAGGAAATGGGATGAACAGACGAAGAACAAATGATGAATTTGGGGTTTTGATCAAAATGAGGTGTGGTTTTATATGCTTTGTGTGTTCAAGTCGAAAGAGTTTAGAGAGAGAGTGAATGTATCGAATGGCCGAGTTGGCTCGGTTCACCCTCATTTAAGGGTGAGTCAATGCGTCATCGTTTTGGGAGGCCGGTAGAACTAGATTCGCGCATTTTTTTAAGCGGGTTCGGATACAGGTTCGTGATCCAGCTCGTATTTTTGAAGGTTAGTCTACTTATTTGGGTTTGGGCCGAATGCATGTGGGCTTGGATCAGACTTATGAAGGAATTGGATTTGAGCTCTTAAATTTTCCTTTTCTCACAATTTAGTCACCATTCGTTTGTAATTAGGGCTCATAGGTCTCTTTTTATTGAAATTCAATCCCTAATTTTTTTAATTGTTTTTCTATTTTATTGTTTTAAATTATTTTCTTGAATCGTGTATGTGTGCACATTTTTAAATGGGCATGTAGTATATTTGTTTAGGTGACTAATTTACTCAATGTAAATAATTAGAGCCTTAGGTTCTTTAATTAAATTAAATAATCTAAATAGGTGAGATAATTGTAGAAAATAAATGAATATTAAATGGAAACTCTAATGTTCTAAGTTGATTAATCTCTTATTGTAATGTGATGTTAATCAAGAGAATATTTTGGTTGAATATTTAATATTTCATTTAAACCTAGAACAATGAAATCACATAGTTAATCTAATTAAAATAAAATTAGGATAAGATTTAAATAGTTAGTGTCATTAAATGTTTAGAAATATTATTAATTTAGGGCCTAGTATGGATAGTACCCAGTTGTTTGGGTGTAATCACATAAACCCTAAACTTGATAATATTCATAGTGTTCTTAATTAATTAAATCAATGGGAGCCTTAATTAGGTTTGAACTTAAAATTGACAAGAAAATAAATGGAC
The DNA here is from genome assembly GCA_958450335.1 of Hibiscus tridactylites. Lineage (NCBI taxonomy): Eukaryota > Viridiplantae > Streptophyta > Magnoliopsida > Malvales > Malvaceae > Hibiscus > Hibiscus tridactylites. The sequence continues at coordinate 16,626,287 of OY288289.1, read as the reverse complement.
ATGCATTAAAACCTTTTGTGTTGAGGTACATTCTGAATATAAATTGAAGTATCCTAAAGTAACTGGTGTTTCAAAACTTATATTCGCCTTAAATGTATTTTCTTACAAAAGGATATCTCCATTCGGAATGAAATTCAATTAACAATTAAGGATTTAATTAAGTTCAAATTGTTGCTCGAAATGCCAAAATGCCACATAGAATTAATAAGGTACTGATAACGGGAATTTGTAGGGGTGCTAATCCTTCCCTACACGTAATCGACTCCCATATCCAAATTCTAATAAAAAGAATCTATGGTTTGTTTTATGGTGTTCGGTCTACCAAAGTGACCGGTGGCGACTCCAAATTGATTTTTAAGAATAAATAAAGGGAAACTCGACTTAAAATGAAAAAAACCAAAATTTTAGAACTAAAAGAATAAAAATGGATAAAAAAACCCTAATTTTAAAAAAACAATCAATCGTCAGACTATTTTTACACTCGATTTTAAAAATGGTCGCGAAAGCTTGGCGACTCCGTTGGGGACAAAATTGAGAGTCAGCACTAATTAATTAATTTCACGTGGCATTTTGGTATTTTGAGTAATAATTTGGATATAATTCTTTCTAAGAATTGTTGGATGAATTTTTAGGGAAAATGGAGGTAACTTTTGTGTATGATATATTTGTCATTCACGCATAAACCCTCGACATGGGTTTTTCACCCTTAAATGGGAGAAGGACAATATCTGACGTGTTGCTCTCCAGCTCCGAGTTCAAATTTTTGTCTTCTTTCGGTATACTAACCTTATGCACCGTGGGGGCCACGCCTCCGTTATAAGGGACCTATACTACCGGATCGATGTCTTACTGTCGTAGTAGATGGTAACGATAGTGCAGGAACCTAGAGCCTAGAAAAAAATCCACATTTGTTTAGAAACCTACCTCGCTAGAGCCAGATAGGGACCTAGGACAGGTGCTGCCGATTTAAATACCTTTCTCTGGTTATTTTCTTTGCAAAATATATCATGTTTTCCTTTGTTTGAATTTTGTTTATTTTCTTTTCATATTAATTCACAATACTAACACAAGTTTCTTTTTGTTTTGTTTGTTTCGTTTTACTTTGTTGTTTTAAATGAACCTTGTCATATTACATTTGTTTTGGCATCGGTTCGGGAGTCAGTTAATTTGGAAGTGTTCAATATGTCTAGAGGGTTTAAAATAGGAGAAGACAATACGACGGTTTGGACATGGTCAGTGCAGACTCATCATGAGAAAGGAGACATCCTTAGTAAGAATGGCGTGTCACAGATGAAGGGTCAAGCCAAGTTGAATACTAATCAGAATGTTTGTCTGCTGGAAGTCAAAGAAATATGCGATCAGTGGGGAAATGATATGAAAGAGTTATTCAAAAAATAATTTGGAGATATAGCTTTATTGTTGAGTGTAAAAATAGATCATGAATTGCTTAGGGAAATGGCACAATTTTCGAATCCTGCATATAATTGTTTCACCTTTGGCCAAGTAGGCATGACACCCACTCTATAGAAGTACGAGGCATTGGTTAATTTCCCTATGCATATATGGTTTAGTTCTGTTTCCAAGGACTCTGGAGCACATAGATCCGTCTATAGTAGGGTTGTTCGAGCGATTGGAGAAAAGTGTAAATCCAGTGTATGCTATCTTAACTGAAACTTATAGATCACTGAATGCGTGTAAGAAATCACGGGAAGGAATATTTTGGGGATGTGCACAACTGCTTGAGATTTGTTTCAGGGATCATCAGTGGAACACTCCTTACAGAGGTATCAGGTATCTCGATATATACTAACCAACAGAAGAACATCTAACCAGTTGCCCGTTGGAGAAAAATATGAGAAACAATGGGAAAAATATTTCAAGAATATGAAGGATGACGATGTTCTGTGGAGGGATCCTTGGTTGAACAAGGGGACAACCATTTTATATCGATATAGAGACAAAGATTGGGTCCAGTTACCTGGAATTTGGGAGGAACAACTAATTGCCCCATGTTGGTGTCCAGACAGTTCGATTCGAGGCAGTTTGTACCAGCCACTGCGAGCATGGTGAAATTTGAGTATGCACACAAGACTGATGATTATAAAGGGATAGTAACTCAAACTGTGAAAGTATGGGAAAAGTTGAGAAAGGTTCAATCGTATCATGATTTGGAAGTGATGGTAAGATATGAGGAATGGAGGACACGAAGAGTTGATGATAATATGTTTTGAGAAAGACAGGTGAATGCTAGGTTGTCTGCTCAATCCGTTAGAGAAGCAAATTCTGCACTGGAAAAACTTAGGCATAATCGAGAGTTAGACTTGAAGAAGTATGAGAAAGGAGTTAGTGGCCTTACTGAAGAACTAACCATGGCAAAACTGCAAGTGAATATGCATGAAGGAAAGGAAAAAGAGTTAATGGAGCAAAACAAAAAGATCAGTCGGGATCTGAAAGAGCTGCAAGAAATTCATGACAGTTACAAGGCAAAGCAAAAAGGAGGGATAAGTAAGGTGGTGAAAAACTTGTCAGAGAAATTGGACGTCGTGACAAAAGAAAATGATAATTAGAAAAAGATGTACGAGAGAAAGTCTCGGGCAAGCAAGGAATCAAGCAGCAAGGCAAAGAAGAAACTAGAGGAATAACAAGCCATAAACTTTGATTTAACAAATCAAGTGTCACAGTTAGAGCATCTGGTCATTAAAGACCATAATGAAGACAATATCTAGATGGAACAAGAGAAGGAAAGGTTGCAGAAAAAGATATTAGAGCTAGAAAATATGGTGCAGGATATGAAGGAGCGTTATACCAAGAAAGTGGAGCATGAAAGGATAAGTATGAAGCAGCCCAACGCACAGTCCAAAACCAGAATGAAGAATTGTTAAACTTCAAGAAACAAGTCAGGAGTGTTGCTTCATATGTGCAGATATTGTCGAGCAAGCCACGGGCCTGTTGAAACGATCAAGCCTCGAGTTGGAGCATGGAGAATTCATTACTCGTATGCTACACGAATTAGTCAATCTAGAAGTGAGAGCTAGTAGTTTTCTATAGAAGAAATTATCGTTTCCTTGTATTTGGACCTTCGGGCAAATGAATGTTTCCAAAAGACTAGTTCTTGAATTCGATGCCTTTTGCATTCATGCATTCATACATGCACATTAATATCACATTATATTATATAAAATAAGGAGTTTAATAAAGAAATATTTCATGGTAGATTGTTTTTAAGCCGTAATCATTCTCCATTCGTATGGAACCCGCTTGCGCTTTAAAGCCATGGTTGTTGATGATCAAATTGCCAGTTTGGAGAATGATCAAGTGGAAACACAAAACTGTTTTGATAGAATGGAGTAATCTATCAAGGATTATTTTGCTCAGTCTCAAGAGAAATTATCAATAAGCTAACTACTCTTTTTGGACCGAAAGAGTCTAGAAAGGCCAAAGTACCTGAGGTTGCTTCCAATGAAATGAATGACCAGGTAGAAACCACATCTCACACTAGGGTGCAGCCCGAACGACCTCATCCTGCGAAGAAGGTCTTCATCGATCTGGCAGGACCAACGCCTAGTCATCTAGTGCAAGCTGGAAAAAATTTTGGAAGTGGTGAAGAGGTTTCTGATCTGAGTACTTTGAATGAGATAGAGAAAATTCGCGCCGAGATCGAAAAGAAGTATGAGGTGATAAATGCCCAAAAGTCCTATATTTTGACCCCTTTTTCATGGAAATTATCACTCAACATACACCCATTTGAGCTGCATTATGGCCCTTTATGCGTAGATTTCATCATTTATGCCTTTGATCTTTATATTCTGTTTATTCTATGGAAAAGGTACTATTTGATCCATGTTTGGTGCTTTTGCATATTTGCACGATGCGAGGGCAGGATGATGCTGTGACGACACTAGAAACAAGAGAAAAAAGAGGCAGAACTAGCTAGTAGCACACCCTGATCGAACCAAGCCACAGCCGATAGCTTTTACTGAGGGAAGCTGACATAAGATGAAGCCTTGCGGAGCAAAGCCATTCACAGACCCATGTCGTGGCAGTTGAAAGCCAAGTCGCGGCCGTGTACTATTGTGCATGTCGGAGGGTAAATGTAACGCCCCGGTTTAGAGCCCGAGAGTTTATCAGTTTGATTTAGGATTAGTTTCGGGTTAAATTTAGATTAAATTGATGATTTTATAAAAATTGTCATTATTTATAAAAATTCCATTGATGAAATTTGAAGATGGGAATTTGTTAAATGAAATAAAGAAAAGTTTGAGAGAAGCTATCTTCTTTAAAAAGAAAATCTCTTTTTTCACCAAAACCCTCCCCTAAACTCATTTCACTATTCTATTGATATTTCTCATTCAACCAAGCAAGATTTCTCAAGGTAAATTGTTCCTCATCATGATTTTTTACTTATTTGAGTTATCCTCGTCGAAACCTTTCCCTTAAATCCATAAAAAATGCATTTTTAATTTGGTGTTGGGTTGGAGAAATTGGTTTTTTCTATGAGATTTCTGTGTGGGTATTTTAATGTCATGTTAAGGGTGTTGTTAATCATGCTTTAGTGTTTTAAAAATGTTAAAATGGTGGCTAATAGTGGGGAACCCGAAATGGAAAAAAAATGGGATTTTTAGGTTGAAAAGGTTCGGTTTTTGGCTTGGTTTTGGGTTGAAATGCGGCTGGTGGTTCGCTTGATGATAAGGGACGATTTTAGATGATTTTGGTGTCTTTGGGATGTTTAGTTTGATGGGTTATTGCTGGGTTTTGCTTAAGAACGGGTTTGAATGGTATTTCGATGGATTTCGGCTTTGAATCGTTGAGAGAATGTTGTGGATTTGTGAACTGATGTTTGATAGTGAATTTATGGAAGAGTAGAGAAGTAATACTTTGTTTTTGGTTGATGAGAAACAAGGGAAATGAATTAGAGTACTTTAGGCGCGATACCGGGTGTTGCGGAGACTTGAGAAGGGCGTTCTGGCTTTCGTTGGGCTCTATCGGTGAGTGGTAATGTTTTGAAGTTTTAATTGATATCAAAGTGGATTCTTGGGGGTTTCGGTGGTGCCTTAAGGGCTAGCCTAAACCCAAGTGTAAGTTTGCTAAATTACCTTGTTTCGTTAAGTGTTGGTGTGTGCGTTTATTGGTGTTGATGTGTGAAATGTGGATTGTCTTTACTCTCCGTTTTAATGTTGTTGTGTAGTCGTTGTTGATGTCAAGCCTCACGTGATGGTTGTCGTTGCTAACGGTGATGTGTAGTTCCATCGGTAGTGACTAGTAGAAGAGTACGGTGATGTGTAGTCCCATCAGAAAACTGCTAGTTGTTGTGAACGGTGATGTGTAGTCCCACCGGGAATGGTTGTGCATGTGCAAACCATGTTTGGTCTATGCTTGTGTTTATTTCATCTCTTACTTAAATGGTTTTCTTTCTAAAACTAATATTTATGTTTTAGAACTACATTGTTGTTGTGTTTTAGAGCTCCGCTCACTAAGCTTTAAGCTTACGCTCTCTTTTTCCAACAATGCAGATCGTTAAAGGTTCTGGGAGGCAAGTGGGCAAGGGAGGAGTTTCTTGGAGTTCTTGCTAAGCTCAAAGTAAGGTTTTTATATTTTGTAATAATGCTTAGACAATGGGAATACTAGGCTTTTGTTATGGAGTTGGTGTTCAAACTCCTAAGTCTTGTTATTGTTAATGTTGTTGACATGTTTAAATGTTGAAGCATGCCTTGTTATGGTCTTTGACTCTTTTGTTGGATATTAAGCATGTTTGGTTGGACGTTTTACCTTGGTTGAAGACTTGAGCTTTGTTTTGTGTTGGAATGACTTAAATGAATGTTTCTTGCTTGCCTTGAATCATATGTATGATTATATGTTGCTTAAATACTTGTTAAATGCCTTTGTGTTGAGTCCCTTGTAATTTTGACAGCTAAAACAAGTCTTGCAAGGTAGGGCGTATCGATACGCTCAAGGGCGGTATCGATACGGTCCCTTATTTTGGGCAAGGCGTACCGCTACGCAGGGGCGTATCGATACCCAAAATGCTCTCTAGAAATCTGAGAAATTGACGAGATTTTGGCGTATCGGTACGAGTCCTGAGAGTATCGGTACAGTCTTCGTAGTTGACCAAGGGATGTTGATCGTTGAGAGCGTATCGATACTCACCTTGTTGGTATCGATGTGATTTCCCTAGGTTTGACTTAGGGTGTTGACCAAGTACAGGCGTATCGATACGGTCCTTTCGTGTATGATACGACCTGTTGTAAAATCGGAAAATGGTTATCTTAATTTCTTGATTTGCTTGTTTTGTATCTATGTGTGTTTCCGCTGCGTGTCCTCTCACATAGGATATAATTAACAGATCTAGACAAGATAATTAAGGGGGAAATATGGTTACTAATCGGGGTGATATCTTAACGAGTTTTGCTTCGGTTTTCCCCTTGTAACCCGTTCGGTTTGTTGGCTAGACCGAGACGAGGGGGTTACATTTGGTGGTATCAGAGCCAGGTTTGTTTGGTTGGTAAGTCAGGTAAGTTGGTTTGTTTGGGTTTTTTCTTTTGCACGGTGTATGAAAGCATTCTTTAATTATCGTGTTGTTGGTTGAAGTTTAGTCGTGGGTTCCCTTTGCTAGGTGTTGTTATTGAAAAATGGTTTTGGTTTAAAGAGCTTGAGAACATGGGTCCTTGCCCTTGCTAACCTCATGTTTTCTTGTGTGTGGTGTGTTTAATGTTTTATATTTTATCTTCATTATGGTAAGACCGAGAAGACGACCTAGAGCGGGTGACCAGGCACCCGGGGATGTGCCTCATGTTCCTCATGCTTTCGATGGTAATAGGGCGGGTGGCGAAGGTAATGTGCTTCATGACGGTGCGAATGCTGGAGGTGATGGTAATGGACCTCAGGCCGGTGCAAATGTTGGGGGTAATAGAGCTCAGACGGGTCAGGGTCACGCAGGAGCGGACATGACTCATTTGATTCAGACTATAGTCGGGGCTTTTCAGACATCTTTAGCCGGTATACATGTTGCAGCACCACCTCAGGGTGCGAGGACAAGTTTACCCCTTGAGAGGCTTCGTAGTTTGGGTGGAGTTGAGTTTCGTGGTTTGACTCCTGAGGGTTCAGAGGCTTGGCTCAAGAGTACTGCACACATCTTAGGTCAGATGGAGTACTTAGACACTCGTAAGTTAGGTTGTGTGGTCTCCTTGCTTCAGAGAGATGCGTATGCTTGGTGGACCACCGTTACTTTGGGTATGGCAGAGGCGGATGTCACTTGGGAATTCTTCAGAACTGCCTTTAAGAAGAAGTATATTGGAGTCCGATATAAGGATGAAAAGAAGAGATACTTTATGGCCTTGGTTCAGGGTAGCAAGACAGTTTCCGAGTATGAGGTTCAGTTTGTGAGGTTGAGCCAGTATGCTCACGAGTTGGTTCCAAGTGAGAGGGAACGATGTGAGCATTTCCGATACGGGTTGACTAGAGATGTGAAGACTTATATGCTTTCCTCTGACTACACCGAGTTTGATGTTTTGGTCTCTAGGGCCAAGGATATTGAGCAGAACTTGGGCTCGAGTACCCGTGCTAGTGGGTCTGATTCTGGGAAGAGACATGTGGATTGGGATAGAGATCATGCCAAGAGGCATAGAGATAGTAGGTATCAACCTGATTCGAGACATAGGGGCGATGACCTTGGATGGGGCCATCAAGGCCAAGGAGCTGTTTTTCACACTCCTGAGTGCACTAGGTGCAGGAGACGCCATCAGGGTGAGTGTATGGGTACCTTTGGGGTATGTTGGAACTGTGGTTCCCGAGACCATTTGAGGCGTAACTGTCCACACCCGGCTAGGGGTGGACCAGCTCCAGCTAGGGGATTTGAGCATCAGAGAGGCCATGGGCGCAGTCGTGGTAATTTTCAGCCGAGGAACGATGATCAAAAGAACTTAGCTCATGTGGTGGTAGTTCAGCTCGAGGGTCGCTGGGAATGACACGGATGTCATCACAGGTAATTTCTCGATATACTCCTTAACTTTGCTTTCTTTGATAGATTCGGGTTCGACACATTTGTATATTTTGGGTGAACACGCAAGGTCCCTAGGTCTACCATATGAGTGGTTAGAGGTAGGTGTAAATGTTACTAGTTTTTTTTGTGAGACCGTGGTAGTTAGGAAGATGTATAGGAGGTGTCCCTTGATGATTCAGGGTTATATGTTTTCGGTTGACATGATGGAATTGTCGTTCTATGGCTTTGATGTGATTTTGGGCATGGATTGGCTCGTAGAACATAGGGTTAGGGTAGACTTTGAGACCAAGAGAGTCTCCTTGAGGCTTACGTATGATTTCGAAGTTGTAGTGGTAGGCGAGAACATTAAATTCTTGTTCAATGTTGTTTCTGCTTTGGAAGCTAAGAGGTTGATGGATTCAGGTTGTCAGGCTTACTTGGCTTATGTGATGAATCCGAATATGAGTGAGGTTAGACCGTGAGACATCCGAACAGTTTGTGATTTTCCGAGTGTTATTCCGGAAGAGTTTCCAGGTTTGCCTGCAGATAGAGAAGTTGAGTTTGCTATTGAGACATATTCTGATTTTGCATCTGTGTCTATTGCTCCATATAGAATGGCACCGAAAGAGTTGAAAGTGTTGAAAACACAGCTTCAGGAACTGTTAGATAGAGGTTTAATTAGGCCTAGTATTTCTCCGTGGGGGTGCTCCGGTCTTGTTTGTGAATAAAAAAGACGATAGTATGAGGATGTGTATAGACTATAGGCAGCTGAACAAGGTAACAGTGAAGAACAAGTACCCTTTGCCTCGGATAGATGATTTGCTTGATCAGTTGATAGGTGCTTCAGTGTTTTCGAAGATTGATTTGAGATCCGGTTACTATCAGTTGAAGGTGAAAGATGTGGGCATACCGAAGACCGCTTTTCGTACACGTTATGGGCAGTATGAGTTCTTGGTAATGCCTTTTAGATTGACTAATGCTCCAGCCGCATTTATGGATATGATGAACCAAGTGTTCCATGAGTTTTTGGATAGATTTTTTGTAGTGTTCATAGATGATATCTTAGTGTACTCTAGGACCGAAGAAGAGCATGATGAGCATTTGCGGCTAGTGCTTTAGACTTTGCTTGAGAATCAGTTGTATGCCAAGTTGAGTAAATGCGAGTTTTGGATTAAGGAGGTAGTTTTCCTAGGCCATGTGATCTCATCAAATGGAATTAGTGTGGATCCCAAGAAGATAGAAGCCATAGTGAGTTGGAAACAATCGATGCCGGTGACAGAAATCCGTAGTTTCCTAGGCTTGGCGGGTATTATTGAAGATTTGTCGAAGGGTTTTCGAAGATTGCGGCACCTTTGACTAAATTGCTTCAGAAAAATGTTTCATATGAGTGGTCGGATGCAAGACAACAAGCGTTTGAGAAGTTGAAGAAAGCTTTGACCGAAGCTCCTATTTTGATTTGCATGAACCAGAAAAAGAGTTTGTGGTTTACAGTGATGCCTCGTATCTAGGTTTAGGTTGTGTGCTTATGCAAGAAGGTAAGGTCGTAGCTTACGCTTCGAGGCAGTTGAAGGTTCACGAGAAGAACTACCCCACTCATGATATTGAGTTAGTCGCAGTAGTGTTTGCTTTGAAGATATGGAGACATCACTTTTATGGTGAGAAGTGCACCGTTTATACCGACCACAAGAGTTTGAAATACTTGATGACTCAGAGAGAGTTGAACATTAGACAACGTAGGTGGTTAGAGCTTCTTAAGGATTATGACCTTACGAAAGAATACCATCCGGGTAAGGAAAACATAGTGGCCGATGCTTTGAGTAGAATAGTGGCAATTGAGTTGTAGGCCATGTTTGCGAGATTGAGTGTGTCACGAGATGGAGGTTTGATAGCCGAGTTACATGTTAAACCTTCATTGGCTCAGTTGATTCGAGAGAAACAGTTGCAAGACGAGTCTTTGGCACCTCACGTGCAAGATATAACTGAAGATAGACCCACATATTTCTGCTTTGGTGAGAACGGGATCCTATGTTTCAAGGATAGGATAGTAGTTCCAGAAGATGCCGAGTTAAGGCGTACTATCTTGAATGAAGCACATAATAGTCTTTTTGCTATGCATCCGAGTAGTACGAAGATGTACCGTGGGTTAAAAGAAGAGTACTACTGGGTTGGGTTGAAGAAAGATGTGGCCGAGTTTGTGAGTAAGTGTATGGTGTGTCAACAAGTTAAAGTTGAGCATCAGTTTCCTTCAGGTTTGTTATAGCCGTTGAAGATTCCGGAATGGAAGTGGGAACGTATCACCATGGATTTTGTGTCGGGTTTACCTTTGACTCCTTCGAAGAAGAATTCAGTGTGGGTGATAGTCGATAGATTCACTAAGTGTGCCCATTTCATACTTGTTCATACTACCTATACCTTAGATAAGTTGAGCGATCTGTACATCAGTGAGATAGTGAGATTGCACGGGGTACCGAAATCGATTGTATCAGACCGAGATCTGAGGTTTACAGCTAGATTTTGGGAGTGTTTACATCGTGCCCTGGGTACTTGGTTGAACTTCAGTACTTCGTATCACTCGCAGTTAGATGGTCAGTCGGAGAGAGTTATTTAGGTGTTGGAGGACATTTTGAGGTGTTGCATCATCGACTTTTAGGGTTCTTGGGAGAAACACCTACCGTTAATAGAGTTTGCATACAACAATAGTTATCAAGCTAGTATTCAGATGGCACCATATGAGGCTCTGTATGGTAGAAGGTGTAAAACACCTATCTGTTGAGCCAAGGCCGGACAGAAGCTTGTACATATGCCTGACTTGCTTAAGGGCCCTACCGAGAAGGTAAAGTTGGTCTGTGATCGCTTGAAGGCATCTTCAGACCGACATAAGTCGTCTGTCAAATTGAAGAGAAAAGATATAGAATATGTCGTGGGCGAAAAAGTGTTTTTGAAAGTCTCACCTTGGAAGAAGGTGATGAGGTTTTGTAAGAAGGGTAAGTTGAGTCCGAGATTCATCGGACCTTACAAGGTAGTTGAGAGGATCGGTCCCGTTGCGTATAGATTGAGACTCCCAACCGAGTTAGAGAAGATTCACAATGTGTTCCACGTTTCTATGTTTCGGAAGTATAGATCGGATCCGCCTCACGTAATTCCAGTAGAAGAGATTCAGTTGAACCCCGACTTGTCATATGATGAATAGCCGATTGAGATTCTTGCTACAGAAAAGAAAGTGTTGTGTGGGAGGTCTATCGAGTTAGTCAAGGTTTTTTGAAGACACCAAGGTGTGGAAGAGGCTACTTGAGAGAGAAAGGAAGACATGGAAAGACAGTTTCCGTATCTTTTTTCGTCAGGTAATTTTAGGGATGAAATTCCTTAAGTGGGGCGGAGTTGTAACACCCCGGTTTAGGGCCCGAGAGTTTATCAGTTTTGATCTAGGATTAGTTTCAGGTTAAATTTAAATTAAAATGATGATTTTATAAAAATTGCCATTATTTACAAAAATGTCATTAATGAAATTTGAAGATGGGAATTTGCTAAATGAAATAAAGAAAAGCTTGAGAGAAAGCTATCTTCTTCAAAAAGAAAATCTTCTTTTACACCAAAACCATCCCCTAAACCCATTTCACTATTCCATAAATATTTCTACTTCAACCAAGCAAGATTCTCAAGGTAATTTCTTCCTCATCATGATTTTTTACTTATTTGAGTTGTCATCATCGAAACCTTTCCCTTAAATCCATAAAAAATGCATTTTTAATTTGGTGTTAGGTTGGAGATATGGGCTTTTTCTATGAGATTTCCGTGTGGGTATTTTAATGTCATGTTAAGGGTGTAAGTTTCGGTGGTGCCTTAAGGGCTAGCCTAAACCCAAGTGTAAGTTTGCTAAATTACCTTGTTTCGTTAAGTGTTGGTGTGTGCGTTTATTGGTGTTGATGTGTGAAATGTGGATTGGTTTACTCTTCGTTTTAGTGTTGTTGTGTAGTCGTTGCTGATGTCAAGCCTCACGTGATGGTTGTCGTTGCTAACGGTGATGTGTAGTTCCACCGGTAGTGACTAGTAGAAGAGTACGGTGATGTGTAGTCCCATGGGAAAACTGCTAGTTGTTGTGAACGGTGATGTGTAATGCCACCGGAAATGGTTGTGCATGTGCAAACCATGTTTGGTCTATGCTTGTGTTTATTTCATCTCTTACTTAAATGGTTTTGTTTCTAAAACTAATATTTATGTTTTAGAACTACATTGTTGTTGTGTTTTAGAGCTCCGTTCTCTAAGCTTTAAGCTTACGCTCTCTTTTTTCAACAATGCAGATCGTTAAAGGTTCCGGGAGGCAAGTGGGCAAGGGAGGAGTTTCTTAGAGTTCTTGCTAAGCTCAAAGTAAGGTTTTTATGTTTTGTAATAATGCTTAGACAATGGGAATACTAGGCTTTTGTTATGGATTTGGTGTTCAAACTCCTAAGTCTTGTTATTGTTAATGTTGTTGACATGTTTAAATGTTTAAGCATGCCTTGTTATGGTCTTTGACTCTTTTGTTGGATGCTAAGCATGTTTGCTTGGACGTTATACCTTGGTTGAAGACTTGAGCTTTGTTTTGTGTTGGAATGACTTAAATGAATGTTTCTTGCTTGCCTTGAATCATATGTATGATTATATGTTGGTTAAATACTTGTTAAATGCCTTTGTGTTGAGTCCCTTGTATTTTTTACAACTAAAACCAGTCTTGTAGGGCAGGGCTTATCGATACGCTCAAGGCCGGTATCGATACGGTCCCTTGTTTTGGGCAAGGCGTACCGGTACACGGGGGCATATCGATACCCAAAATGCTCTCTGGAAATCTAAGAAATTGACGAGATTTTGGCGTATCAATACGGGTCTTGAGAGTATCGGTATGGTCTTCGTAGTTGACCATGGGAAGTTGACCGTTGAGGGCGTACCGATACTCACCTTGTGGGTATCGATACGGTTTCCCTAGGTTTGACTTGGGGTGTTGACCAAGTACATGTGTATCGATACAGTCCTTTCGTGTACCGATACGGCCTGTTGAAAAATCTGAAATGGTTATCTTAATTGTATATTTTGCTTGTTTTGTATCTATGTGTGTTTCCGTTGCGTGTCCTCTCATATAGGATATAATTAACGCATCAAGACAAGATAATTAAGGGGAATAAATAGGGTTGCTAATTAGGCCGAGATCTTGACGGGTTTCGCTTCAATTTTCCCCGTGTAACCCGTTCAGTTCACTCTGTTGACTAGACCGGGACGAGGGGGTTACAGTAAATCAGGCAAAGTGGTAGCCGATTTGAAGAGCTTTAAACGTCGGATTTTTTTACACACTTTGTGTGGCAGTCGGAGCTCGAGAAGAGGATGAAAACATAGAATGAGGGATAAAGTTAGACTTTTGGCCAAAAGTGTATATTGTAATAAATTAATGAGATTCACCTCTTTAATTAAGATTAGTCTAAGCCCAACTTAACTTCCTCTCCAAGAATGATTTGTGCCTACACCTTCCCCTATATAAGGGGGCTTGCTGTCATCAAGGGGGAGGGATTGAGAGGGGAGAAGAGAGTTCGGGAGAGAGAAAAAGCTTAGGATTTAGTTTGTGTTTTCTTTTCATCCATTATGTTCTAATTTTCCGTGGGTTAGGATTAGTTTGTTTAGTAGTTGTGTTAAGACTTTTGTACTTTGTTTTTGTTCTTAATGCAATTAAGTTGAGGTTTTCTTATTCTTGGTGTTAATCATTCTTGCATTCTTGTCGAGAGAGAGTTTGTGAGATTATTCATTTATTCGATGTCGAGAGAGTTGAATTCACGAAACGAGTAAGCATGGTTTTCATCCAAGGGTGTTAACTAATTCGGCTTAGAGATAGGTTAATAATTTCAGGGACTAAGAGAAGCGTGCGATTGGTTGGTGTTTGACTTTGGTTTACGCCGATAGGTATGGTCAGATTTTATCCATCAACAGTGTTCCGAGCTTAGAGATAAGGAAGAGCCATTCAAGGACGCTTTGTCGAACCTTAACAGCATCTGCCCAAGAGCAAGAGATTGTCGCGGCAAAGATTCAACCTTTACGGCCGCGACACGAACTTAGGTTACTGCCACGGCAGAATAGTGTTGCAGCATTCAAGAACAGATACAAGTCAATAGGATTCCACACTACGATGCATTCTAATCCGGCCCATTCTATCAACCCTGATCTTCTCTTTACTTTTATTTCTGGCTTGCTTAAGTTTTAGTATTTTTAGATTACTCAACAAGCCCACTCATCTGTGTTTTTACTTTAATTGTTTTCCAGTGTGAGGAAGTAGGACCAAAAGGCTAGGTAGCAGCTCTTTATTGGCTCGTGCGTCTCTCACGCGGATTAAAGCTTTGTTGACGTCAACAATGTCAGCAACTATAAATAGAGAGAGAAAAAAGATTAGATAATAATAAGGCAATTATTGTTTGGCATTTATTGAAGAAACATGAGAGGAAGTTGGAGAGACTACTTGAATCTGAAGAGGTGTTCGAAAGCTGAACAGTCACCGAAGAACACCGTCGGAGCTCGCTAACTGTCGTCCGAAGGTAAACCTCGACCTCCTCTTTCCTTTTTCTTGCACTAAGCACTAAAACAAGCTAGATCTAAGCTTGAAACTTAAAAAAATAGTAACTTAAAAATGAAACCATAGATCTAAGGAAATAAACGAAATCACGGTGTGGATTAGGACTTATCTCGTGGTTATCAGAGTGCTTCTTGGCTGCCGGACGATTTAGAGTATCTGGCGGAGTTGAAGAGGGAAGATTAGGTTGGGTTTGGGTAGTTTAGGTTTAGGATTGGGCAGAGATGGGTGGATTCTATTAAATCCGGGTTTAGAGTGAAAAATGGTCTTTTATTGGTTTTTTAGGTTTTTGGCACGGTGGCTGGAAATCGCCTAGTGGTGGCAGACGGTGGCCAGAACTGGACCAGACGGTGGTCAGAGTGAGGTCAGGGATGACCAGAGTTGCAGGGTTGGTCGGAAGGGATGACCAGAGTTGCACGGTTGATCGGAAGGGATGACTAGAATATGACCAGTGGCCAGCGTCGCCTTCGGCGGCCGATAAACAACTCAGGGTTAATTAGAATGGGTAGTGGTAGATCAAATAGGAAAATTTGAAGAACACAGTTTGGTTTTTGGTCGAATTAAGAGGTTTGGTCCGAAAGAAACACGAAGTGGAAGGGTTTTAGGCTTTTCTTGGTATGAAGGATGGAAATGAAGAAGGATGGAAAATATGTTAATCAAATGGTGGAGATTCATAACCACCTTCTTACTTTGAATCTTAACCATTTGATTAACAAATTTTCCATTATTCCACATTTCCATCCTTCATACCAAGCAAAGCCTTAGTGTTTTTCTTGGATCAAAATGAGGAAATGGGATGAACAGACGAAGAACAAATTATGAATTTGGGGTTTTGATCAAAATGAGGTGTGGTTTTATATGCTTTGTGTGTTCAAGTCGAAAGAGTTTAGAGAGAGAGAGGGTGAATGTATCGAATGGTCGAGTTGGCTCGGTTCACCCTCATTTAAGGGCGAGTCAATGCGTCATCGTTTTGAGAGGCCGGTAGAACTAGATTCGCGCATTTTTTTAAGCGGGCTCGGATACGGGTTCGTGATCCGGCTCGTATTTTTGAAGGTTGGGCTACTTATTTGGGTTTGGGCTGAATGCATGTGGGCTTGGATCAGACTTATGAAGGGATTGGATTTGAGCTCTTAAATTTTCCTTTTCTCACAATTTAGTCACCATTCGTTTGTAATTAGGGCTCATAGGTCTCTTTTTATTGAAATTCAGTCCCTAATTTTTTAATTGTTTTTCTATTTTATTGTTTTAAATTATTTTCTTGAATCGTGTATGTGTGCACATTTTTAAATGGGCATGTAGTATATTTGCTTAGGTGACTAATTCACTCAATGTAAATAATTAGAGCCTTAGGTTCTTTAATTAAATTAAATAATCTAAATAGGTGAGATAATTGTAGAAAATAAATGAATATTAAATGGAAACTCTAATGTTCTAAGTTGTTAATCTCTTATTGTAATGTGATGTTAATCAAGAGAATATTTTGGTTGAATATTTAATATTTCATTTACACCTAGAACAATGAAATCACATAGTTAATCTAATTAAAATAAAATTAGGATAAGATTTAAATAGTTAGTGTCATTAAATGTTTAGAAATATTATTAATTTAGGGCCTAGTATGGATAGTACCCAGTTGTTTGGGTGTAATCACATAAACCCTAAACTTGATAATATTCATAGTGTTCTTAATTAATTAAATTAATGGGAGCCTTAATTAGGTTTGAACTTAAAATTGACAAGAAAATAAATGGACATGCATTAAAACCTTTTGTGTTGAGGTACATTCTGAACATAAATTGAAGTATCCTAAAGTAACTGGGTGTTTCAAAACTTATATTGGCCTTAAATGTATTTTCTTAAAAAAGGATATCTCCATTCGGAATGAAATTCAATTAACAATTAAGGATTTAATTAAGTTCAAATTGTTGCTCGAAATGCCAAAATGCCACGTGGAATTAATAAGGTACTGATAACGAGAATTTGTAGGGGTGCTAATCCTTCCCTACACGTAATCGACTCCCATACCCAAATTTTAATAAAAAGAATCTATGGTTTGTTTTATGGTGTTCGGTCTACCAAAGTGATCGGTGGCGACTCCAAATTGATTTTTAAGAATAAATAAAGGGAAACTCGACTTAAAATGAAAAAAAACCAAAATTTTAGAATTAAAAGAATAAAAATGGATAAAAAACCATACTTTTAAAAAAAGAATCAATCGTCAAGCTATTTTTACACTCGATTTTAAAAATGGTCGCGAAAGCTTGGCGACTCCGTTGGGGACAAAATTGAGAGTCAGACCTAATTAATTAATTTCACGTGGCATTTTGGTATTTTGAGTAATAATTTGGATATAATTCTTTCTAAGAATTGTTGGATGAATTTTTAGGGAAAATGGAGGTAGCTTTTGTGTATGATATATCTGTCATTCACGCATAAACCCTCGACATGGGTTTTTCACCCTTAATTGGGAGAAGGACAATATCTGACGTGTTGCTCTCCAGCTTCAAGTTCAAATTTTTGTCTTCTTTCGGTATACTAACCTTATGCACCGTGGGGCCCACGCCTCCGTTATAAGGGACCTAGACTACCGGATCGATGTCTTATTGTCGTAGTAGATGGTAACGATAGTTCAGGAACCTAGAGCCTAGAAAAAAGCCCACATTTTTTTAGAAACCTACCCCGCTAGAGCCAGATAGGGACCTAGGACAGGTGCTGTCGGTTTAAATACCTTTCTCTGGTTATTTTCTTTGCAAAATATATCATGTTTTCCTTTGTTTGAATTTTGTTTATTTGCTTTTCATATTAATTCACAATACTAACACAGGTTTCTTTTTGTTTTGTTTGTTCCGTTTTACTTTGTTGTTTTAAATGAACCTTGTCATATTACATTTGTTTTGGCATCGATTCGGGAGTCAGTTAATTTGGAAGTGTTCAGTATGTCTAGAGGGTTTAAAATAGGAGAAGACAATACGGCAGTTTGGACATGGTCAGAGCAGACTCGTCATGAGAAAGGAGACATCCTTAGTAAGGATGGCGTGTCACGAATGAAGGCTCAAGCCAAGTTGAATACTAATCAGAATGTTTGTCTACTAGAAGTCAAAGAAATATGCGATCAGTGGGGAAATGATATGAAAGAGTTATTCAAAATATAATTTGGAGATATAGATTTACTGTTGAGTGTAAAAATAGATCATGAATTGCTTAGGGCAATGGCACAATTTTCGAATCCTATATATAATTGTTTCACCTTTGGCCAAGTAGGCATGACACCCACACTATAAGAGTACGAGGCATTGGTTAATTGCCCTATGCATATATGGTTTAGTTCCGTTTCCAAGGACTCTGAGCACATAGATCCGTCTACAATAGGGTTGTTCGAGCGATTGGAGAAAAGTGTAAATCCAGTGCATGCTATCTTAACTAAAACTTATAGATCACTGAACGCGTGTAAGAAATCAGGGGAAGGAATATTTTGGGGATGTGCACAACTGCTTGAGATTTGTTTCAGAGATCATAAATGGAACACTCCTTATAGAGGTATCAGGTATCTCGATACATACTAACCAACAGAAGAACATCTAACCAGCTGCCCGCTGGAGAAAAAAAAGAGAAACAATGGGAAAAATATTTCAAGAATATGAAGGATGTCGATGTTGTGTGGAGGGATGCCTGGTTGAACAAGGGGACAACCATTTTATATCGATGTAGAGACAGAGATTGGGTCCTGTTACCTGGAATTTGGGGAGGAACATCTAATTGCCTCTTGTTGGTGTCCAGACAATTCGATTCAAGGAAGTTTGTACCAGCCACTGCGGGCATGGTTAAATTTAAGTATGCACACAAGACTGATGTTTATAAAGGGATAGTAACTCAAACTTCGAAAGCATGGGAAAATTCGAGAAAGGTTCAACCATATCATGATTTGGAAGTGATGGTAAGATATGAGGAATGAAGGACATAAAGAGTTAGAGATAATATGTTTTAAGAAAGACAAGTGAATGCTAGCTTGTCTGCTCAATCCGTTAGAGAAGCACATTCTGCACTTGAAAAACTTAGGCATGATCGAGAGTTAGACTTGAAGAAGTATGAGAAACGAAATAAGTGGCCTTACTGAAGAACTAACCATGGCAAAACTGCAAGTGAATATGCATGAAGGAAAGGAAAAGGAGTTAATGGAGCAAAACAAAAAGATCAGTCGGGATTTAAAAGAGCTGCAAGAAATTCATGACAGTTACAAGGCAAAGCAAAAAGGAGGGATAAGTAAGGTGGTGAAAAACTTGTCAGAGAAATGGACGTCGTGACAAAAGAAAAGGATAATTACAAAAAAATGTACGAGAGAAAGTCCCGGGCAAGCAAGGAATCAAGCAGCAAGGCAAAGAAGAAACTAGAGGAAGAACAAGCCAGAAACTTTGATTTAACAAATCAAGTGTCACAGTTAGAGCATCTGATCATTGAAGACCATAATGAAGGCAATATCTAGATGGAACAAGAGAAGGAAGGGTTGCAGAAAAAGATATCAGAGCTAGAAAATATGGTGCAGGATATGAATGAGCGCTATACCAAGAAAGTGGAGCATGAAAGGATAAGTATGAAGCAGCACAACGCACAGTCCAAAACCAGAATGAAGAATTGTTAAACTTTATGAAACAAGTCAGGAGTGTTGCTTCATATGTGCAGATATTGTCGAGGCAAGCCACGAGCCTGTTGAAACGATCAAACCTTGAGTTGGAGCATGGAGAATTCATTACTCGTATGCTACACGAATTAGTCAATCTAGAAGTTAGAGCTAGTAGTTTTCTATAGAAGAAATTATCGTTTCCTTGTATTTGGACCTTCGAGAAAATGATTGTTTCCAAAAGACTAGTTCTTGAATTCGATGCCTTTTGCATTCATGCATTCATACATGCACATTAATATCACATTATATTATAATATATAAATAAGGAGTTTAATAAAGAAATATTTCATGGCAAATTGTTTTTAAGCCGTAATCATTCTGCATTCGTATGGAACCCGCTTGCGCTTTAAAGCCATGGTTGTTGATGATCAAATTGCCAGTTTTGAGAATGATCGAGTGGAAACACAAAACTGTTTTGATAGAATGGAGTAATCTATCAAGGATTATTTTGCTCAGTCTCAAAGAGAAATTATCAATCGGCTAACTACTCTGTTGGGACCGAAAGAGTCTGGAAAGGACAAAGTACCTGAGGGTGTTTCCAATGAAGTGAATGACCAGGCAGAAACCACATCTCACACTAGGGTGCAGCCCGAAGGACCTCCTCCTACGAAGAAGGTCTATATCGATCTGGCAGGACCAACGCCTAGTCATCTAGTACAAGTTGGAAATTTTTTTGGAAGTGGTGAAGAGGTTCCCGATCTGAGTATTTTGAATGAGATAGAGAAAATTCGCACCGAGATCGAAAAGAAGTATGAGGTGATAAGTGCCCAAAAGTCCTATATTTTTACCCTTTTTTCATGGCAATTATCACTCAACCTACACCCATTTGAGCTACATTATGGCCCTTCATGCGTAGATTTCATCATTTATGCCTTTTGATCTTTATATTCTGTTTATTCTATGGAAAAGGTACTATTTGATCCATGTTTGGTGCTTTTGCAGATTTGCACGATGCGAGGGCAGGATGATGCTATGACGACACTTGAAGACAAGGGAAAAAGACGCAGAACTAGCTAGTAGCAGACCCTGATCGAACCAAGCCACAACCTATAGCTTTTACTGAGGGAAGGTGACTTATGATGAAGCCTTGCAGAGCAAAGCCATTCATAGACCCATGTCGTGGCAGCTAAAAGCCATGTCGTGGCCGTGTACTATTGTACATGTCGGAGGGTAAATATAACGCCCCGGTTTAGAGCCCGGGAGTTTATCGGTTTTGATTTAGGATTAATTTCGGGTTAAATTTAGATTAAAATGATGATTTTATAAAAAAAATGTCATTATTTACAAAATCCCATTAATGAAATTTGAAGATGGGAATTTGTTAAATGAAATAAAGAAAAGTTTGAGAGAAGCTATCTTCTTTAAAAAGAAAATCCCTTTTTTCACCAAAACCCTCCCCTAAACCCATTTCACTATTCTATTGATATTTCTCATTCAACCAAGCAAGATTTCTCAATTTAATTTGTTCCTCATCATGATTATTTTACTTATTTGAGTTGTCCTCGTCGAAACCTTTCCCTTAAATCCATAAAAAATGAATTTTTAATTTGGTGTTGGGTTGGAGAAAAGGGTTTTTTCTATGGGATTTTCATGTGGGTATTTTAATGTCATGTTAAGGGTGTTGTTAATCGTGTTTTACTGTTTTAAAAATGTTAAAATGGTTGCTAATAGTGGGGAACCCGAAATGGGTATAAAAATGGGATTTTTAGGTTGAAAAGGTTGGGATGTTGGCTTTGTTTTGGGTTGAAAACGTGTCTGGTGCTTCCCTTGATGTTAGGGGATGTTTTTAGATGATTTTGGTGTGTTTGGGATGTTTAATTTGATGTGTTATTGCTGGGTTTTGCTTAAGAACGAGTTTGAATTGTATTTCGATGGATTTCGGCTTTGAATCTTTGAGAGAATGTTATGGATTTGTGAAATGATGTTTGATAGTGAATTTATGGAAGAGTAGAGGAGTAATACTTTGTTTTTGGTTGATGAGAAACAGGGGAAACGAATTCGGGTACTTTAGGCGCGATACTGGTTGTTGTGGAGGCTTGAGAAGGGTGTTAAGGCTTTTGTTTGGGCTCTATCGGTGAGTGGTAATATTTTGAAGTTTTAAATGATATCAATGTGGATTCTTGGGGGTTTGGGTGGAGCCTTAAGGGCTAGCCTAAACCTAAGTGTAAGTTTGCTAAATTACCTTGTTTCGTTAAGTGTTGGTGTGTGTGTTTATTGGTGTTGATGTGTGTAATGTGGATTGTCTTTACTCTCTGCTTTAGTGTTGTTGTGTATTCATTGTTGATGTCAAGCCTCTCATGATGGTTGTCGTTACTAACGGTCATGTGTAGTCCATCAGTAGTGACTAGTAGAAGATTATAGTGATATGTAGTCCCATCAAAAAACTGCTAGTTGTTGTGAACGGTGATGTGTAGTCCCACCGGGAATGGTTATACATGTGCAAACCATGTTTGGTCTATGCTTGTGTTAATTCATCTCTTACTTAAATGGTTTTGTTTCCAAAACTAATATTTATGTTTTAGAATTGTATTGTTGTTGTGTTTCAGAGCTCCGCTCACTAAGCTTTAAGTTTATGCTCTTTTTTTCCAACAATGTAGATCGTTAGAGGTTACAGGAGGCAGTTGGGCAAGGGAGGAGTTTCTTGGAGTTCATGCTAAGTTCAAAGTATGGTTTTTATGTTTTGTAATAATGCTTAGACAATGGGAATACTAGGCTTTTGTTCTGGAGTTTGTGTTCGAACTCCTAAGTCTTGTTATTGTTAATGTTGTTGACATGTTTAAATGTTGAAGCATGCCTTGTTATGGTCTTTGACTCTTTTGTTGGATGTTAAGCATGTTTTGTTGGACGTTATACCTTGGTTGAAGACTTGAGCTTTGTTTTGTGTTCGAATGACTTAAATGAATGTTTCTTGCTTGCCTTGAATCATATATATGATTATATGTTGCTTAAATACTTGTTAAATGCCTTTGTGTTGAGTCCCTTGTATTTTTTACAGCTAAAACCAGTCTTGCGAGGTAGGGCGTATCGATACGCTCAAGGGCGGTATCGATACAGTCCCTTATTTTGGGCAAGGCGTACCGGTACGCAGAGGCGTATCGATACCCCAAATGCTCTCTGGAAATCTGAGAAATTGACGAGATTTTGGCGTATCGGTACGAGTCCTGAGAGTATCGGTACAGTCTTCGTAGTTGACCAAGGGATGTTGATCGTTGAGGGCGTATCGATAATCACCTTGTAGGTATCGATGTGATTTCCCTAGGTTTGACTTATGGTGTTGACAAAGTACAGGCGTATCGATACGGTCCTTTCGTGTACGGATACAACCTGTTGAAAAATCGGAAAATGGTTATCTTAATTTCTTGATTTGCTTGTTTTGTATCTATGTGTGTTTCCGTTGCGTGTCCTCTCACATAGGATATAATTAACAGATCTAGACAAGATAATTAAGGGGGAAATATGGTTACTAATCGGGGTGATATCTTAACGAGTTTCGCTTCGGTTTTCCCCTTGTAACCCGTTCGGTTCGGTTTGTTGGCTAAACCGGGACGAGGGGGTTACATTTGGTGGTATCAGAGCCAGGTTTGTTTGGTTGGTAAGTCATGTAAGTTGGTTTGTTTGGGTTTTTGCTTTTGCACGGTGTATGAAAGCATTCTTTAATTATCGTGTTGTTGGTTGAAGTTTAGTCGAGGGTTCCCTTTGCTAGGTGTTGTTATTGAAAAATGGTTTTGGTTTAAAGAGCTTGAGAACATGGGTCCTTGCCCTTGCTAACCTCATGTTTTCTTGTGTGTGGTGTGTTTAATATTTTATATTTTATCTTTATTATGGTAAGACCGAGAAGACGACCTAGAGCGGGTGACCAGGCACCCGAAGATGTGCCTCATGTTCCTCATGCTCCCGATGGAAATAGGGCAGGTGGCGAAGGTAATGTGCTTCATGCCGGTGCGAATGCTGGAGGTGATGGTAATGGACCTCAGGCCGGTGCAAATGTTGGGGGTAATAGAGCTCAGGCGGGTCAGGGTCACGCAGGAGCGGACATGACTCATTTGATTCAGACAATAGCCGAGGCTTTTCAGACATCTTTAGTCGGTATACATGCTGCAGCACCACCTCAAGGTGCGAGGACAAGTTTACCCCTTGAGAGGCTCCGTAGTTTGGGTGGAGTTGAGTTTCGTGGTTTGACTCCCGAGGGTTCAGAGGCTTGGCTCAAGAGTACTGCACACATATTGGGTCAGATGGAGTACTCAGACACTCGTAAGTTAGGTTGTGTGGTCTCCTTGCTTCAGGGAGATGTGTATGCTTGGTGGACCACCGTTACTTTGGGTATGGTAGAGGCGGATGTCACTTGGGAATTCTTCAGAACTGCCTTTAAAAAGAAGTATCTTGGAGTCCGATATCAGGATGAAAAGAAGAGAGAGTTTATGACCTTGGTTCAGGGTAGCAAGACGGTGTCCGAGTATGAGGTTCAGTTTGTGAGGTTGAGTCAGTATGCTCCCGAGTTGGTTCCTAGTGAGAGGGAACGATGTGAGCGTTTCCGATATGGGTTGACTAGATATGTGAAGACTTATATGCTTGCCTCTGACTACACCGAGTTGATGTTTTGGTCTCTAGGGCCAAGGATATTAAGCAGAAATTGGGCTTGAGTACCCGTGCTAGTGGGTCTGATTCCGGGAAAAGACATGTGGATTGGGATAGAGATCATGCCAAGAGGCATAGAGATATGAGGAATCAGCCTGATTCGAGACATAGGGGCGGTGACCTTGGACAGGGCCATCAAGGCCAAAGAGATGTTGTTCACACTCCTGAGTGCACTAGGTACAGGAGATGCCATTAGGGCGAGTGTATGGGTACCTTTGGGGTATGTTGGAACTGTGGTTCCCGAGACCATTTGGGGCGTAACTATCTACACTCGGCTAGGGACGAACCAGCTCCAGCTAGAGGATTTGAGCATCAGAGAGGTCATGGGCGAAGTCGTGGTAATTTTCAGCCGAGGAACTATGGTCATAGGAACTTAGCTCATGTGGTGGTAGTTCAGGTCGAGGGTCGCTGGGAATGACACGGATGTCATCGCAGGTAATTTCTCGATATAGTCCTTAACTTTGCTTTCTTTGATAGGTTCGGGTTCGACACATTCGTATATTTTGGGTGAACACGAAAGGTCCCTAGGTCTACCGTATGAGTGGTTAGAGGTAGGTGTAAATGTTACTAGTTCTTTTGGTGAGACCGTGGTAGTTAGGAAGATGTATATGAGGTGTCCCTTGATGATTCAGGGCTATGTGTTTCCGGTTGACATGATGGAATTGTCGTTGTATGGCTTTGATGTGATTTTGGGCATGGATTGGCTCGTAGAACATAGGGCTAGGGTAGACTTTGAGACCAAGAGAGTCTCCTTGAGGCTTACGCATGATTTCGAAGTTGTAGTGGTTGGCGAGAACATTAAGTTCTTGTTCAATGTTGTTTCTACTTTGGAAGCTCAGAGGTTGATGGATTCAGGTTGTCATGCTTACTTGGCTTATGTGATGAATCCGAATATGAGTGAGGTTAGACCGCCAGACATCAGAACAGTTTGTGATTTTCCGAGTGTTTTTCCGGAAGAGTTTCTGAGTTTGCCTCCAGATAGAGAAGTTGAGTTTGCTATTGAGATGTATTCTGATTTTGCACCCGTGTCTATTGCTCCGTATAGAATGGCACCGAAAGAGTTGAAAGAGTTGAAAACACAGCTTCAAGAATAGTTAGATAGATGTTTCATTAGGCCTAGTATTTCTCTGTGAGGTTGTCCGGTTTTGTTTGTGAAGAAAAAGGACGGCTGTATGAGGATGTGTATAGACTATAGGCAGTTGAACAAGGTAATAGTGAAGAACAAGTACCCTTTGCCTCGGATAAATGATTTGCTTGATCAGTTGAGAGGTGCTTCAGTGTATTCGAAGATTGATTTTAGATCCGGTTACTATCAGTTGAAGGTGAAAGATGTCGACATACCGAAGACCGCTTTCCGTACACGTTACGGGCAGTATGAGTTCTTGGTAATGCCTTTCGGTTTGACTAATGCTCCAGCCACATTTATGGATATGATGAACCGAGTGTTCCACGAGTTTTTGGATAGATTTGTTGTAGTGTTCATAGATGATATCTTAGTGTACTCTAGGACCGAAGAAGAGCATGATGATCATTTGCGGCTAGTGCTTCAAACTTTGCTTGAGAATCAGTTGTATGCCAAGTTGAGTAAATGCGAGTTTTGGATTAAGGAGGTAGTCTTCCCTGGTCATGTGATCTCAGTAAATGGAATTAGTGTGGATCCCAAGAAGATAGAAGCCATAGTGAGTTGGAAACAATCGAAGCCGGTGACAGAAATTTGTAGTTTCCTAGGCTTGGCGGGGTATTATCGAAGATTTGTCGAAGGGTTTTCGAAGATTGCGGCACCTTTGACTAAATTGCTTCAGAAAAATGTTCCGTATGAGTGGTCGGATGCAAGACAACAAGCGTTTGAGAAGTTGAAGAAAGCTTTGACCGAAGCTCTTATTTTGATTCAGCCTGAACCAGAGAAAGAGTTTGTAATTTACAGTGATGCCTCGAATGTAGGTTTAGGTTGTGTGCTTATGCAAGAAGGTAAGGTCGTAGCTTACGCTTCGAGACAGTTGAAGGTTCACGAGAAGAACTACCCCACTCATGATATTGAGTTAGTCGCAATAGTGTTTGCTTTGAAGATATAGAGACATCACCTTTATGGTGAGAAGTGCACCGTTTATACCGACCACAAGAGTTTGAAATACTTGATGACTCAGAGAGGGTTGAACCTTACACAATGTAGATGGTTAGAGCTTCTTAAGGATTATGACCTTACGATAGAATACCATCCGAGTAAGGCAAACATAGTGGTCGATGCTTTGAGTAGAAAAGTGGCAATTGAGTTGTGGGCCATGTTTGCGAGATTGAGTGTGTCACGGGATGAAGGTTTTATAGCCGAGTTACAGGTTAAACCTTCATTGGCTCAGTTGATTCGAGAGA
Organism: Hibiscus tridactylites; assembly: GCA_958450335.1. Lineage (NCBI taxonomy): Eukaryota > Viridiplantae > Streptophyta > Magnoliopsida > Malvales > Malvaceae > Hibiscus > Hibiscus tridactylites. The sequence continues at coordinate 16,600,049 of OY288289.1, read as the reverse complement.
AACAGTTGCAAGACGAGTCTTTGGCACCTCACATGCAAGATATAACTGAAGATAGATCCATATATTTCCGCTTTGGTGAGAACGGGATCCTATGTTTCAAGGATAGGATAGTAGTTCCAGAAGATGCCGAGTTAAGGCGTACTATCTTGAACGAATCACATAACAGTCCTTTTGCTATGCATCTGAGTAGTACGAAGATGTACCGTGGGTTAAAAGAAGATTACTACTGGGTTGGATTGAAGAAAGATGTGGCCACATTTGTAAGTGTATGGTGTGTCAGCAAGTTAAAGCCGAGCATCAGTTTCCTTCAGGTTTGTTACAGCCGTTGAAGATTCCGGAATGGAAGTGGGAACGTATCACCATGGATTTTGTATCGGGTTTACCATTGACTCCTTCGAAGAAGAATTCAGTGTGGGCGATAGTCGATAAATTCACTAAGTGTGCCCATTTCATACATGTTCATACTACATATACCTTAGATAAGTTGGCCAAACTGTACATCAGTGAGATAGTGAGATTGTATGGGGTACCGAAATCGATTGTATCAGACCGAGATCTGAGGTTTACAGCTAGATTTTGGGAGTGTTTGCATCGTGCCTTGAGTACTTGGTTGAACTTCAGTACTTCGTATCACCCGCATTCAGATGGTCATTCGGAGAGAGTTATTTATGTGTTGGAGGACATGTTGAGGTGTTGTATCATCGACTTTCAGGGTTCTTGGGAGAAACACCTACCGTTAATAGAGTTTGCATACAACAACAGTTATCAAGCTAGTATTCAGATGGCACCGTATGAGGCTCTGTATGGTAGGAGGTGTAAAACACCTATCTGTTGAGCCGAGGCCGGACAGAAGCTTGTACCTATGCCTGACTTGCTTAAGGGCCCTACCGAGAAGGTAAAGTTGATCTGTGATCGCTTGAAGGCAGCTTCAGACCGAAAGAAGTCGTATGCCGATTTGAAGAGAAAGGAGATAGAGTATGTTGTGGGAGAAAAAGTGTTTTTGAAAGTCTCACCTTGGAAGAAGGTGATGAGGTTTGGTAAGAAGGGTAAGTTGGGTCCGAGATTCATCGGACCTTACGAGGTAGTTGAGAGGATCGGTCCCGTTGCGTATAGATTGAGACTCCCGACCGAGTTAGAGAAGATTCACGATGTGTTCCACTTTTCTATGCTTCGAAAGTATAGATCGGATCTGCCTCACGTAATGCTAGTGGAAGAGATTCAGTTGAACCCCGACTATTCATATGATGAAGAGCCGGTTGAGATTCTTTCTACGGACAAGAAAGTGTTGCGTGGGAGGTCTATCGAGTTAGTCAAGGTTTTGTGGAGACACCAAGGTGTGGATGAGGCTACTTGAGAGAGGAAGGAGGACATAGAAAGATAGTTTCCATATCTTTTTCCGTCAGGTAATTTCGGGGACGAAATTCCTTAAGTGGGGCGGAGTTGTAACACCCCGGTTTAGGGCCCGAGAGTTTATCAGTTTTGATCTAGGATTAGTTTCGGGTTAAATTTAGATTAAAATGATGATTTTATAAAAATTTCCATTATTTACAAAAATGTCATTAATGAAATTTGAAGATGGGAATTTGTTAAATGAAATAAAGAAAAGTTTGAGAGAAAACTATCTTCTTCAAAAAGAAAATCTCCTTTTACACCAAAACCCTCCTATAAACCCATTTCACTATTCCATTGATATTTCTCCTTCAACCAAGCAAGATTTCTCAAGGTAATTTCTTCCTATCATGATTTTTTACTTATTTGAGTTGTCCTCATCGAAACCTTTCCCTTAAATCCATAAAAATGCATTTTTAATTTGGTGTTAGGTTGGAGAAATGGGTTTTTTCTATGGGATTTCTGTGTGGGTATTTTAATGTCATGTTAAGGGTGTTGTTAATCATGCTTTAGTGTTTTAAAAATGTTAAAATGGTGGCTAATAGTGGGGAACCCGAAATGGGTATAAAAATGGGATTTTTAGGTTGAAAAGGTTGGGTTTTTGGCTTGGTTTTGGGTTGAAAATGCGGCTGGTGGTTCCCTTGATGATAGAGGATGATTTTAGATGATTTTGGTGTGTTTGGGATGTTTAGTTTGATGGGTTATTGCTGGGTTTTTCTTAAGAACGGGTTTGAATTGTATTTCGATGGATTTCTGCTTTGAATCGTTGAGAGAATGTTGTGGATTTGTGAACTGATGTTTGACAGTGAATATATGGAAGATTAAAGGAGTAATACTTTGTTTTTGGTTGATGAGAAACAAGGGAAACGAATTCGGGTACTTTAGGCACGATACCGGGTGTTGCGAAGGCTTGAGAAGGGTGTTACGGCTTTCGTTTGGGCTCTATCGGTGAGTGGTAATGTTTTGAAGTTTTAAATGATATCAAAGTGGATTCTTGGGGGTTTGGGTGGTGCCTTAAGGGCTAGCCTAAACCCAAGTGTAAGTTTGCTAAATTACCTTGTTTCGTTAAGTGTTGGTGTGTGCGTTTATTGGTGTTGATGTGTGAAATGTGGATTGTCTTTACTCTCCGTTTTAGTGTTGTTGTGTAGTCGTTGTTGATGTCAAGCCTCACGTGATGGTTGTCATTGCAAACGGTGATGTGTAGTTCCACCGGTAGTGACTAGTAGAAGAGTACGGTGATGTGTAGTCCCATCGGAAAACTGCTAGTTGTTGTGAACGGTGATGTGTAGTCCCACCGAGAATGGTTGTGCATGTGCAAACCATGTTTGGTCTATGCTTGTGTTTATTTCATCTCTTACTTAAATGGTTTTGTTTCCAAAACTAATATTTATGTTTTAGAACTACATTGTTGTTATGTTTTAGAGCTCCACTCACTAAGCTTTAAGCTTACGCTCTCTTTTTCCAACAATGCAGATCGTTAAAGGTTCCGAGAGGTAAGTGGGCAAGGGAGGAGTTTCTTGGAGTTCTTGCTAAGCTCAAAGTATGGTTTTTATGTTTTGTAATAATGCTTAGAAAATTGGAATACTAGGCTTTTGTTATGGAGTTGGTGTTCAAACTCCTAAGTCTTGTTATTGTTAATGTTGTTACAAGTTTAAATGTTGAAGCATGCCTTGTTATGGTCTTTGACTCTTTTGTTGGATGTTAAGCATGTTTGGTTGGACGTTATACCTTGGTTGAAGACTTGAGCTTTGTTTTGTGTTAGAATGACTTAAATGAATTTTTGTTGCTTGCCTTGAATCATATATATGATTATATGTTGCTTAAATACTTGTTAAATGCCTTTGTGTTGAGTCCCTTATATTTTGTACAACTAAAACCAGTCTTGCAGGGCAGGGTATATCGATACGCTCAAGGGCGGTATCGATACGGTCCCTTGTTTTGGGAAAGGCGTACTGGTACGCGGGGGTGTATCGATACCCAAAATGCTCTCTGGAAATCTAAGAAATTGACGAGATTTTGGCGTATTGGTACGAGTCTTGAGAGTATCGGTACGGTCTTCGTAGTTGACCAAGGGAAGTTGGCCGTTGAGGGCGTATCGATAATCACCTTGTGGGTATCGATACGGTTTCCCGGTGTTTGACTTGGGGTGTTGACCAAGTACAGGCGTATCGATACGGTCCTTTCGAGTACCGATACGGCCTGTTGAAAAATCTGAAAATGGTTATCTTAATTGCATGTTTTGCTTGTTTTGTATCTATGTGGTGTTTCCGTTGCGTGTCCTCTCATATAGGATATAATTAACGCATCTAGACAAGATAATTAAGGGGAATAAATAGGGTTGCTAATTGGGTCGAGATCTTGACGGGTTTCGCTTCGATTTTCCCCGTGTAACCCGTTCAGTTCAGTCTGTTGACTGGACCGGGACAAGGGGGTTATAGTAAATCAAGCAAAGTGGTAGCCTATTTGAAGAGCTTTAAACGTCGGAATTTTCTACACACTTTGTGTGGCAGTCGGAGCTCGAGAAGAGGACGAAAACATAGAAGGAGGGATAAAGTTAGACTTTTGGCCAAAATTGTATATTGTAATAAATTAAAGAGATTCACCTCTTTAATAAAGATTAGTCTAAGTCCAACTTAACTTCCTCTCCAAGAATGATTTGTGCCTACACCTTCCCCTATATAAAGGGGGCTTGCTGTCATCAAGGGAGAGGGATTGAGAGGGGAGAAGAGGGTTCGGGAGATAGAAAAAGCTTAGGATTTAGTTTGTGTTTTCTTTTCATCCATTATGTTCTAATTTTTCGTGGGTTAGGATTAGTTTGTTTAGTAGTTGTGTTAAGACTTTTGTACTTTGTTTCTGTTCTTAATGCAATTAAGTTGAGGTTTTCTTATTCTTGGTGTTAATCATCCTTGCATTCTTGTCAAGAGAGAGTTTGTGAGATTATCCATTTATTCGATGTCGAGAGAGTTGAATTCATGAAACGAGTAAGCATGGTTTTCATCCAAGGGTGTTAACTAATTCGGCTTAGAGATAAGTTAATAATTTCAGGGACTAAGAGAAGCGTGTGATTGGTTGGTGTTTGACTTTGGTTTACGCCGAGAGGTATGGTCAGATTTCAGCCATCAACAGTGTTCCGAGCTTAGAGATAAGGAGGAGCCATTCAAGGACGCTTTGCCGAACCTTAACAGCATCTGCCCAAGAGCAAGAGATTGTCGCGACAGAGATTCAACCTTTGTAGCCGCGGCAGGAACTTAGGTTACTGCCACGGCAGAATAGTGTTGCATCATTCAAGAACAGATACAAGTCAATAGGATTCCACACTACGATGCATTCTAATCTGGCTCATTATACCAACCCTGATCTTCTCTTTACTTTTATTTCTAGCTTGCTTAAGTTTTAGTATTTTTAGATTACTCAACAACCCCACACATCTGTGTTTTTACTTTAATTGTTTTGCAGTGCGAGGAAGTAGGACCAAAAGGCTAGCCCAATCCCTGTGGAGACGACACTCGATATATTTATCATTGTATTACTTGACGTGTACACTTGCACTATTGCAGGGAAATTTTATGCGAGCATCAAGTTTTTGGCGTCGTTTCTGGGGATTGGCAACTTTTGTTTTTATTTTCTTGCACTTTTTATTTTATTTATTTTTATTTTAGTACTAATAATACTTGGTTTTGTCTTGGTGCATGACCAAAGCAAACCCAGGCAGCCTATTGCGAGATCTTGATCCAGAAATCGAACGTACTTACCGAAGCCTTAGACGAGAGAACAAAGCCGCAATGGAGAAACTTGAGGTTCAAGTCTGAAGTCGCGACCGAAGCATCAACCAAGGGGCCTCGACACATAATGTCATAGGGCAAACTCCTGCTGAGGGGCAGCCACTTGGCAATGGGCAACATAATATCTGATAGGAGATGGAGAAAATCTGCGAGCTCCATTCGTACCAATACGACACCCAACAGTCTGAGACTACCTTGAAGAGGACCTGAACGGACTAAACCCTAGAGTTGTTACCCCCAGAGATAGAGGCCGCCCACTTTGAGCTGAAGCCCGTGATGTTTAACATGAGAAACACTATGGGACAATTTGGCGACTCAGCAACTGAAGATTCTAGAAAGCACTTCAAGTCCTTCCTCTAGATCTGTAATTCATTTAAAATACATAGAGTACATGAGGATATTCTAAGATTGAAATTGTTCCCCTATTCACTGAGGGGTAGGGCAAAAACCTGGCTCAACAGCATCCCAGCAGGATCAATTGGATCCTGGAGTGATCTATGTTGTAATTTCTTAGCACACTTTAACCCTACAAATTTAACTGATAAATTGCATAACGAGATCACTTCTTTTTGACATGCTAATGAAAAGTCCATGCATGAGGCTTGGGAGCGTTATATAAAGATATTACACAAATGCCCCTTGCACAGATTCCCAGTATGGACACAAGTGACAATGTTCTACAATGTGGTTAACACGACAACTAGGATGATGCTCGATGCCTCGACAAACGGAATACACTTAGACAAAGAACCGAAAGAAGCCATGGAGATTCTAAACATGACAGCCAAGAATGACTACCAGTTCCCTACGGCCAGTAGGGGAGGAATCCCCCGTCAACTCACAGTTGTTGCGAATAGTAATCATCATGAAACCATTGGCATTCTTTTTGTCCACGTCACTGACGTTGTAAAAGTAGTGAAAACATCAACAAAGGGCTCTTCATCATGAAGCTGACAATTGAGAAAGTAGTTCATCAATACCCACAAACCCAACCTGGATAACTGCGTTGGAGCTACCCTATACCAATTGAACCACTCCATAAAAAAGGATGGATCGGAAGATGAAATCCCGCCTTGAACGCATATAAAAGCAAAAAAAAACATGGGTGTTCCCCTTTCTTTACCATACTAAGACGATACGACCCCTTGGGCACTGTAAGAGGGTACCGGAAATGATCACAGCAACGTAAACCCTAGTTCTCCAACATATCATACATTTCTTGTGTCGTCGTAGAACAATCAAAGTTCTTACTCTCTACCATGCATAGATTACCCTCAGAGGCCATCAGAATACAAGCAATAGAAATATAAAAAGAATAGCGGCGAAAAGCGAAGAGAAATTACCTAATCAATTTTGACTAACGAACGACAATGATGGAATAAGAAAAACGATTTGTCTTCCAAAAATATTATGTCTTACAAAATGAAATGATTTGTTTCACCCAAGGGACACATGGAAATAAACGATTGAAAATGTCGCACAATTTTACTAGGGTAATAATTATCTGTGTTGGTCGTAATAAATACAACATTTCATTTTTACGAAACCACAAACTCACGCACGTGCCAAAATTTAATTCAAAAATTTTAAATTTCGAAATCTCAAATAAGCACAATCACAAAGAAATAGCCACCACTCAAAAGATCTATTTCAATGCCCAGGTTCGTGAAGGTCACTTTATAACCTTCCTGCACATGGGGGGCAAGTGTTAGCCCATGCAAACCTCCACCATACGAACCTCCATCATACGAGCTCATACGAACCTCTACCAAACACAAACCCAATGGGGGAGCCCACAAATGTATGAACATGCAACTCCGATCTCCCCCTTGTGAACATGCACCATACAAGCTCATGTGAACCTCCACCGAACACAAACCCACTGTGGTCGAGCCCACAAATGTGTGAAGACGCAACTTCGATCTCCCGCAAACATGGTATACGTACGATCATCGATGAGACGTACAAAAGCTCGTATAGCTCACGCATTATCTAAGACCACGTGACAACGCACGTGGTCCACATCAATGATGAGTCGACCTAAGCCATCACATCCTAGAACGTCTAATCAGCACTTATACTACGACGAGTCTCTCTCGACACCTATGTATTCTTTACCAATCCTATATAAAGAGCCATGCAATAGATAGTGAGAAGACACAAACATCAATTGAACAAAAACCTACCAAAACCCTAACAGACAACAAGAATTCTCAACTCCACCATCCAAGCAACCTCCGATCACCGTCTAAACAACCTTTCACCACCATCCCAATACAATGATCGTCTTAGCATAAAACAAAACTATTTTCACATTTACACACATAATTAACTAACAACAACACCATCTCACATTTTTTTTCTTCCCCCATCATAATAGCAATGATTCAACAAAAGATTCCAACTGAACATGATCTTCGTTTGTTTTCAACAACTGGAGATACTCTTCATAAATCTTCTAAAAAACATGATCATCTTCACTTGTTGTTACACGAGAATGACTCTCCAAATCCGAGCCATTTACAAGACCATGATCTTCATTGTTATAAGCCGAAAGAAACTCGGTCTCGTTTCTAACATCGTTGACATATATTGTGACCAATAAACCTGTATGACCTCAGCATTTAAACCTATTTCCCTTCCTTGGCTCGAAGACACCGTGCTGAACGTATTGCATTGGTCGAAGATGTCATTTCTTGGTAAAGACAATGAAGTTACCCCAATGGGTTTTGGGATATGGAGTTTGGGTAGTTCTTCTTCTTCTACAGGAGGCTCAAGTGTTGGCGTTGCTTTGCTTTAACCCATGAAATATGCTTGATGTAGTGTGGTCATAGATGCTAAAATCACCACATCTAACATGAATAGAGAAACTGAAGGTGCTAAAGATGCAGTGGATCAAGTTAACCACTATCTAATGCCTGCAAGGGAAACTAGAGATACAAGTGAGCACACCATCAAGGGCCATGCACTCAATTTTGTTAAAGCATGAGGCTCAATATTTTAATTTGTATTAAAATTATTTTTTATATTAAAATTAGGACTAAATTGATTGTATGTGTAAATTTGGAGGATTAAATGTATAATTATACAAATTGTTTTCAACTTGGTGGTTAAAATAGGAGTGAGAAAATAGTTTAGTGACTATCTAGGTAATTTACCCATTTTTTTACTGTGCCAAGTTGCATCGTCAGTTGTCTAACGATAACTAACACTCGAGTGATCAAATGTTTAAAAAACGAAAACGTAAGTGACCATAACATTAGTTTTTTTAAATTGGTGAGAAAAAGTGTAAACCTAACAAATGTAAGTGACTTGCATTGTAGTTTACCCCCCAAAAGAACTAGGGTAAATTACACCAGATGCCACCGAACTATGACTCGAACTTGAAAATGCCACCGAACTTTAAAATCCTTCAAATCTAACACTGAACTTTAGTTTTTGACTCCTTAATGTCACTCCGTCGTTAACTCTTAATGTGCCTTTGAAGCCTAATTTAATCCAAAACGACGTCATTTTGTTGGAGGAAAAATATTAAAACCATGCACTTGGAGAGATTTAAACTCATAACCTTCAAATAAAGAGACTAAGCCTTAACCACTAGACCAACATGACATTATATAGTATTTTACCACAAATATTATATATCTCAAACTACTTGAGATTAATTCAAATTATTTTATGAAAGAAATAATACTATAAATAATATTAATATATAAAATAAAAATATATTTTTATATATCATTTATAATATAAATATATTATTTAAAAAACCAAAAATATTCATAAAAATAATATACTTAAATTATAAATAATATAGAAAACCCATAAACCCAAACCCCAAATCCTAAACTTTAAACCCTAAGATTTGGGGTTTAGGGTTTGGATTTTATGGTTTAGGGTTTTTATATATTATTTATAATATAAATATACTTTTTATAACTATTTTGGGCTTTTTAAATAATATATTTATATTATAGATAATATATAAAAATAATATACTTTTATTTATATATATATTGATATATATATAATATTTTATAGTATTATTTATTTCATAAAATAATTTGAATTAATTTCAAGTGGTTTGAGATATATAATATTTGTGGTAAAATATTATATAATGTTATGTTGGTTTAGTGGTTAAGGCTTAGCCCTTGTATTTAATGGTCATGGGTTTAAATCCCTCTAAATCCATGATTTTTAATATATATTTTTTCTCTATCAAAACGACGCCGTTTTGGTATAAATTAGATCACTCGTGTAGTTTACCCTAGAATTAATTAGTATTATATTATAGATACAGTTCTTGTTTGAGTTAAAATTAGAGATTTGAATCATTTTTAAAACTAACAAGTCAAAATTCTCTAATTCGAATCTTTGGTAAACAAGTAATTTTTATAATGAATTGAGGTGAGACATCTCAAATTGAAGAAAAAAAACTCTCTTAGGAGTTTTTAGTTGGATTGAATATATGAGTTTTAAAGGCTATTTTGTCCTTACATTTATAAAATAAATTCTCTAAATAGTCTAAATTTAAATAACTAATAAAACTAATAGATAATTTAATGTATAGAAAATTGATATATAGATTAATGTATTTACATCTAAATTTAATAAGTAATGAAATTATATTAAAAATATAATTTCATAAATAAGAAATTAATATATATATATATATATATATATATATATATATCTAGACTAATAATTAATAAAATCATATTAAAAAATAATTTCATAAATAACAAATTAATATATGCATCCTTCAAATATACTTAATAATATTATATTAAAAATACATTACTAACGGGGTTGGTCCAAGGGTAAGCAACTGGATGTCGCTTATGCATGTCTCGAGTTCGAGGCCTTGTGTATGCAGAAAATCTCCACCCGGAGACTCGCCTAGCAAAGCCAACAACCAAGTGTGCGACGCAGGTCGGTCCAAATTAGTTAGGGCATAGATCCGAATAATTTATTCAAAAAAATATTGAATATTATATGTCGAACAACTATTAATTATCAGTTAATTTTACCAAACACTTTTATACAATCAGCTAATGCAATCTACTAGCTAAATTAACTAATACAATTTACTAATTATCAAACATAACCATAATTATATTCAATGCATCACACTGAAAAAATATATATAAAAAAACATTAGTTAATGTGTTTTTAAGGGCATTCCATAATTAATCAAATAAAATCAAAGTCAGCCACAATGGAGAGCGAACAATGTTGCATAATAACAAGTTAAGGGAAATATAATCAAATACAAGTACTAGTATTTATCAACTCTAAAGTAGTGAACAAGGGACGCTTTGGCCGAGTGGTTAAGGCGTGTGCCTGCTAAGTACATGGGGTTTCCCCGCTAGAGTTCGAATCTCTCAGGCGTCGCAGATATTTTAAAATCCTTGAAAATCATTTTTCAATAGTAAGGATTGTAGGGATGCCTGAGCTTCATTCCCACCAGCAGTTCCTTCCCTTTTACATACCAAAGCCAACTACGAAACTTCATTTCTCTCGGCTTAACTACAAAATAAGTACTTAAATATTTTAGGCACCTATTTCAGCTAAAAAATACTTTAAGTGCATATTGCATAGTTTAAACACTTATTTTAAAGTTAAGTCTTTTATCAAACACTATAATTTCACCACTTCAACTGTACATATCAATTACAGCATTCTAAGTTATATTTCAAAACAAGTCCATGGATTTGGCGGTACGTATCAACTGGGAGAAGGCTATGACAGATTTGGCGGGGGTTTTGCATCGTGAGAAAAAGGGTAATGAGACAAGTCCATGAAACTATGTTTGGTTGAATGTTAATATCACTTCATCATTACAACAGTAGAGCAGTTAACATTACAAATAAGTAACTTGATAATTATTTTATTTTTTCCATCGAAATAACGTAGGAGTATTCAGAGATAAGACAAGACAACAATACAACGAAAAAAAAAACTAGAATTAGACAACACACGAATATATTTATGCATCTATATATATAACCATTGCTTTATGCCAATTCAAGCTTCTTTGTCTTCTTTTCCCATCCATATTCTTCTCCCAATGCCTTATATCTAATCACATTCCCACATTCAACTACATTAAATTAACCTGAAAAAAGTGTATCGAATATTTACGTATTTAGTTTAAATAAAAAAGTATTGTCGGATATGTTCACCTTTTTATCGATATAGTCGGTCCGGAATAAGGATTGCGGTTGTTGGTTCGGATTGGATGGAAGAAAAGGCGATTTGTGGTCCCAAACTTCATCGATGTATCAAAGGATGACGATGGATTCGGAAATGGGTTTGCCATTGTGGATGAGGTCAGGGATCTTTTGGTGAATTGGGTTCATTTGAAGGAGGAGAGGACTCTTGTTGAACAAGTCCTCCCATTTCAAAAGAGCTCTGCCAAAAATCAAGTAGAACAACTTCATCTTCCATTTCAAAGATTTTCTTGTTTTGTTTGTGTGATTTTAGTGCATTGAGTGAATGAAGCTTGTCTATTTATGCTTGTTTTCCTACACAACAATGGCGTAATTGCTTACTTGTATATTGACCAACTTTTGGTTTTCTTCAAAAATAACACGAAATTAAGATTGAAGAATCAAAATGGTAATTGAATCGGTATCAAACCCACCTCACATTGAGAGTGTCACTTTCTTTTTGAAAATGTTTTAGTTTATCCTATGAAAACTTTGAAAAGGAAGGGACATCGAAAATACAATAACATAGTGTATCTTTGACTGATATGATGAACCGATTTATTAGCTGCGATTAATCGGGGATCTATTTGTAATTTTTCATAGTTAATGGACTTAATAAATAATTGAGTCATAATTGAGGGACCATTTATTGTACTTTACCCATATTAAAAACATAGGAAATAAATAAATAAATGAAAAACCATTATCTTGTTATGAATATTTATCTATGTGGGTGTCTATCATGATTAGAACTTTATCAAAGGAGTTTGATTTATTTATTATTAGGAATATTATCTCTATGAATTAGAGTTTAATGTATTATGTACTTCTTATGCCTATAAATAGATGATTCATTGAAGGCATTGTATACAAGTCTATATTTTGAGAATAATAAAAATCTCCCTCTTTCTCTCATCTCTTTGTTCTTCTTGTTCTTATTCTTGTACTTCTTTATTTTATTCACAACACGTTATCAGCACGACTCTAATCAACTGAGGGCTTCATGGTTTGAATCCAAAAGAAGTTATTGGAAAGAATTCGATTTTAAGATAAACCAAAGATAAGTTTTTTTTCTCTCTCTTCATTCTTTTTAATTACCAATTGTCTTTTTCCTTATATTTTAACTTAACTATTTTTATTTTTTTGAAAAGTTTGGAAGTATGTTTGATTTTATTCGAACATTGGAAAGAGATAAATTTGTGGCTTCTCACAAACCAAAAGACGAATCGACAGAGACGAAGATGTTGCGTTTGGTGTAAATTACGTGTGTTTTCTCTTGTTCCTAAAAGGGTTAATTAGCGGAAAAAGTCGATAATCTCGCATTGTTTTCCTTACCTGCCTCCTCGGCTTTTAAAGTAGGGATCGATGGAATCGATTAAGGTTTGTAGAGTGAAAGTATTTGTGGGTTTTCATTTTTGGTACTCAACTGCTTATGTTTTTCATACTTGATTAATATTATTTGTGTTTGTATATTTGTAAATTCATGAAGTTTGATGACGGTGCATGTAAAGCATGTTCGATTTACTGACTATACTTTGTAATCATGAATAACAAAGTTATGTATGTAGAACTATGGTAGTCTTTCATATAAATTCATTAAAATACGTACTCTAGGTTTAAGGTTTTTTTAGTAACAAAGATCTGTACAATAATTTATTATAGTTTTAATACATTAATGAAACACCTCTGTTGGTTTAGTTTTTTTTTAAAGAGAGAATTATGACATAGATCCTCTGATTTTTAATATATTCAATTCAGCCCATACATATAGATCTTATTATTATGGTTTCATATATATTTATTTTTGACACAATGGTTTAACTTTGTATTAAGATCAATATGTGTTTATAATATTTTATTTGATGATATTGATATTTTAACCATATATTGAGTTTTACATGTATTTAAATGACTTGGAAAGAGACACGACATTATGAGAAGCTGTTTTGGTCATTTGCTACGTCTCCTTTTTCCTCGAGAGGAAAACTAATATCGGTAAATTCTGATTTTATTTTTATTCTTTAAATTATGATTTTAATGTGTGATAAATCATGGTGAATTTCAATCTATAAAAAGATTGTTATAAAGTCTATATTTGCTCGAAAGCATTTTTTTTCTTCTTTGTCGAAAAACTCGACCATACACTTCTCCCAATTTCAAGTTACGAAAATTCGTCTTGATCCAAAAAGTTTTATGAGAGGCATTCCCTGAAGTGAATGCAAAGCATGATGTTCATTCCATGTGATTATCAATGATGGGGCATTCCCTGAAGTGAATGCAAGCATGATGTTTATTCCATGCGATTATCAATGATGGTGCATTCCCTGAAGTGAATGCAAGCATGATGTTTATTCCATGCGATTATTGGAATTATTTCATTCCCTGAAGTGAATGCAAACATGGTAAATCATTATTCAATTAGAGACATAATTTCGATATAATCCAAGTATATTGGCTGGACATCCCGTTCTGCGAGGCTACTGGTCTCAAAGGAGATTTTTAAAGGACCTTGTGGACATGTTTAACAATGTCGCGTACGAGGATTAAATCTTTGTTCTATGTGATAAGGATATGTGAAAATGTTTCAAAGGCCCACTGGCTCTATTCCATTCCCTGAAGTGAATGTGAGATTATATTATAGAAGGAATAAAAAACTACATTAAAAGTTGTGGTCGTGGTCGAGGCTATGAATATACACATGAAAAATATAGTCGTTTTAAGAATACTTCTACCCGCTGGTAGCGAAGTTATAAGGATGAAAATAGTGATAAAGATCATTCTAAGGAAGTGAAATCCTTTTACCAATGTGATGTTATAAACCATTGGTTTTGTACTTGTCAAACGCCAAAGTATTATGGACTTTATCCATAATCATGAATGATAAATGAAATAAAATATAAACAAAATTTGTTTATGGCGAAAATAATTATGGCGTTATTGGTCCAACTCAATTGGATATTGTTAATTTTCTCATAACCCTTGAAGGGAATAATTTACCATTTATTTTATTTTCCTTATAACCTCTAACAAGAATAATTGATTTTTTATTTATTTTTTATGTTAATTCGTTTTATTTATTATTTATTTATGTTGGTTTGCTTTATGTTTATTTATTTCACATATTATTTATTTACGCTTTATGTTAATTTATTATTTGAAGAATATGATTACTTTCGGAATAAAATATACAATGAATTGTGGCTATTTATGCCTAGAATTGTGGCTATTTATGCCTATCAGATAATGCAAGTACTCATATTGTACTCAAGCATAAGAAATATTTTTCCCATTTAAATGCAAGGGGAAATATGAGTAATATTTCTCAAAGTACTAAAATATCAATGCTTCGGAAGAGCACTTGAAAGTTTATCTCTGATAGATAATCGACTTGGTATGATGTGCTATATGTTATATTTTTCATTCCTCGAAGTGAATGATACAAAGTACATATTTTCATTACCTAAAGTAAATGAATCAAAGCACATTTTTAAAGGTGCATAATTATGCATTTCTCGATTAAAATGCAAGGGAATAATGTGAGTACTATATCCGGAAGTACTAATATCACAAAAGGCTCTGGTTGAGCAAATATGTTATTGTCAAATGGAACTTTATTCCATATTCACAGTGCGTTATACTCGTCAAAGTCATAAAGAGAGTAATATGAGTTCGCAAACTATCCCTTTGGGAATTATAGATAACATATGTTATCAATTGGCATTTGAAATAAGCCAATATAGATATAAGTTTTGGTAGCCAAAAAGTTAGTTGAAAGCTCTAGAAGAGCTATATATTGCTACCAAAAGATAATTTCAATTGAAAGCTCCGAAAGAGCTAAATATATTCCTATTTAAAGGAACAATTTTGATGGTCGTACTAGACATGTACGAGTAAGATTGAATTACATGTTATGGTAAACAAGAAGTTTACAAATTCAGATATATATACACACATATATATAGTTGGCATGATCGGTTAGACCATCCTGATCAATAATGGTGTTATGAAGATTCAAATGTCGTAGAAATAATTGTTATGCATGAGGCAAGCCAAAAAATGTGTTTGGCTAAGACTATTGACCCAACATATCCAAAAGATATGTGGATTTACTTTTACAAGATATGATAAAAGCTATATTGTGTGAAGATAACACAAGATGTATATCTCAGTTTGAAAGTGGATACATCATGGAACATATTACTCCAAAGTTTCATCCCTCACGATCTTTAGAAAAATGATATTCAAGATTAAATTATGAAGATTCAAAGATCTTCTGTGATGTTTGCATGAGGGGGAGTAAATACGCATTGCACTCTTTTTCCCTTAACCGAGGTTTTGTTCCAATGGGTTTTCCTGGTAAGGTTTTTAATGAGGCAACATGTTATGTGTATCAAAGATGTGTGTACTCTTTTTCCTTCACTAAAGAATTTATTTTCCCACTGGGTTTTTATCTTAGTAAGGTTTTAACGAGGCACATTATCTTCATAGACATCCAAGGGGGAGTGTTATGAATATTTATCTATGTGGATGTCTATCATGATTAGAACTTTATCAAAGGAGTTTGATTTATTTATTATTAGGAATATTATCTCTATGAATTAGAGTTTAATGTATTATGTACTTCTTATGCCTATAAATAGATGATTCATTGAAGGCATTGTATACAAGTCTATATTTTGAGAATAATAAAAATCTCCCTCTTTCTCTCATCTCTTTGTTCTTCTTGTTCTTATTCTTGTACTTCTTTATTTTATTCACAACATATCTAAATAATTGTAGGTGATAGGAGAGCTGTTTTTTTATGAAAATAGAATGTTACCATTGTCTTCGTTAAAAATTTTCCTAAACTTAAATGGAGGAATAGACTACCTCTGACAACAATTACAGAAACAAAAACGAGCAAGGCTCGACAAGATAAAACCTACAAAGCAACCTAACCACCAATATCAAACTCTAACAAGAGATCAGTGTCTATCAGAGGTACATTAAAAATATATATCACCAAGTCATCATCTGAAACCAACTGTGCCATCTTATCCGCCACTCGATTGCCTTCATGCTTAACATGTTAAAAAGACACATGTCAATCTCGGTCATACAACTCGCGAATATGCGAAACGATCCCCGGAGCCCCTTGCATAAATGGCTCACCCTACATGAACCATATCACTTCCAGGCAATCCAGTTCGACCTTAATATTCAGAATCTGCAACACACATGCATATTTCATCTTAAAAACAAATAAGAATATTAGGATATGGCTCATCTCCTTGTGTCTTGGTGGCAAAGGTAGATGTTTATCATCCTTTGGGACTCGAGTTTGAGCGCCAATAATGCATGTTGTGTGCGTCGTCTTTGAAAAGACTAAGAGAGTTGAACAGATGCTACCCTTGCATCACACCAGCATATTCAAAAATAATAATATGATGTGCAATGGTCTGGCTTCTCAAGGCAAATCATTGTCGTCAACCATTCGATACAGTTAAGTCGAACTTGAAAATTGATCCCTAATTACTAAAAATTTCAAGTTATTCAAAGTTCATTTTAGAACTCAAACTCTATTTAAAAAATTTCAACTCAAATTTATGAAATTATGATTCAAATCAATTTGAGTTGAGTTTTTCAAGTCACATGAAATCGAGAATTTTGAGTTTTTGAGTCGAGTTTTGTTTACCTCTGCCCAGGGGCAGAGCTCCCTTGGGGCCCAAGAGGATCTCGGCCCCTGTTATATAATTGGAGTATTTAATAATTTTAGTTTAATAACAATTTGGCCCCTATAAAAAATAATTATTCAAATTAAAAATATAAGAGTTTATTAGGTATATAATCAAGTAGGATTGAACTATGGGTGTAAATGAACCTAACTTGAACGAATAAGGTTTTATTCGTGTTCGTTTATTTATATTTAAAGGTATTTATTTCAGTTCGTTTAAATTTCTAAGGTAAAGTTCACAAAGGGCCACTGGACTTTGTTAAGAAAAACATAATGGTAACCAAACTTTCAAATGTTACAAAATGGCAATTAAACTTTATGTTTTGTAACAAAATGGTAATAAAAATTTGTATAATAGCACATTTAATCCTCTATATTAACACATGCAATCAATTTAGTCTTAATTAAAAAAATCACTAAATTTAGCCCTCGTTATTTCTCCATACACTGGTTTCTTACTGTTGGCTTGACTCTTTTGCGAGTAAGAGGAAATAGGTGTGTCCTAGCACCGCCACCCAATTTGATGGAAGCCACCTTCTTCAAGTCTGCTTCTGGAGTCTTAAATTTTGATGCCTCAAAATTCTGACAATCAAAAGATTCAAAAGCCAACATTAAAAGATCTGAAAATCAGAAAAGGAAATAACTTTTACGGTTAGAAATCTGGCACTAATTGTTTAATTTCTAGGGTGAGAATAGAGAGAACAACGCCAAGCTTAGCTTTTTTGACACCATTTTCAGCTTGCAAACTCTTCCATAACTGCTTTTAATACCTACTTTGATACTCTCACCGTAGAAAATTGTGCTGACATTAATTGGATTGCATTAGCCTTAAGTGACGTGCAGAATGATTCCATTGCTGAGTTTATTTACCAATAACCATAGGAATCTCCGAAAATTCTAACAGAAAAAAAATAAATATTAAAAGACCAACCCTCGGCAAATTTGGAAACTTAGCAAGCAAAGGAAGAAAATCAGACAAAAAGCAAAAAACTTTGCTAGTGGTCCCAAGATTTCATGGCCACAAACTGTAACTACTAACTAGTAAGAACAATGATCAATGTGGGATATTTGATTAATTAGTTGAGACCAGTTTAGACTTCATCCAAGTTAAAGAAATCCCATATCCAAGAAAAACTCTAAAGCCTGCAAGTTCTAATTCAGTACTTGAAGGCTGAAGATGGTCGGTCGGATAACTAAAATTTGTGGAGAATAGAGTTTTTTTAGTGAATAAAGAAACCTCTTTTGGTTGAACTGAAAGTATAAGTGGGAAAAGCTTAAAAGACAATAAGTTTGTAACAAGTTGATAGTTGGGTGACTGGGAATTCAAATTTACTTTAAGTGCCAAATTGAAAGAATGTGTAAATAACGAGGGCTAAATTTAGTAAATTTTTTCGAACTAGGACTAAATTGATTGAATGTGTAAATATGGAGGATTAAATATGCTATTATACAAAGTTTCATAACAGCCATGTTAAGTACTTAACGACGACTTACTATTTTGTTACAAAACATAAAGTTTAATTGTAATTTTGTAACATTTGAAAATTTAGTTACCGTTTTGTTTTTTTAACAAAGTTCGGTGACCATTTGTGAACTTTGTCCAAATTTTTAATATCATGTTTGTGTTCGTTTATTTATTTTTTATTGTGTTCGTTTGTTTAATGTTCACGAACATGTTCATGTAATGTTCGCGAACATATTCGTGTATTGTTCGTGAACATGTTCATTTAAATGTTTGTCAAAATGGTTGAATTATACACTAGTCTTTAAGCTCATTGGGCTTTACAATTTGAACTTAAAAATTCACCGCGTGTATAATTTAGTCCATACATTCACCAATATTTAAAATGTAAAAAAAAAAAGAAAAAGAAACGAAGTAAATGATCTTGTTCGTGAACATAAACGAATAGAATACACCTTGTTCGTTTTCGTTCTTGTTAGGAATTTGGTATGCGGCAAAATAACCAAAGCGATAACAACATAGACCAAGACATGCACATGAGACAAGATTTAACATGGTTCAACATACCCTACCTCCACGGACGAGAGAAACGAACAATCCACTATTAACATAGAGAACACGAAGAGGACAAATACATGATAACCCATGTAATCCCAAAACTCAGTGTACAAATCCCATGACCCGGTGGAAGCGAAACACTCTTTTCAACATCCATACAATACATATCTTTACAACATAGTCACAATAGTTGAAGAGAACCTAAAAGTGGTTACATCTCTCCAGAGTAATTCCCCCCCCCCCCCCCCCTCTCATTCTAATGTTCTCTCATAATTCAAAAGCTTAAACATATACTATATTTATAGACCCAAATACTTAATCACTAAAAACCTTATTCAATAAGATCTCCTACCTAAAAATAGATATTTACTCATTAAAGAAAATCCTAATTACCAAGTAATCTCCATCCAATAGAATTACAATAAAACCCAATTTAATTAACGAGTAGAATTTGAGTCAAAATATAACAAATCTTCCCCTTGACACAAATTCTATTCGAGCATTGGTCTCCAAGTCTTCAACAACTTCAATTTTTACGTAAGCCAAATATTTGTTGAACCATCGCCGCCAAGATGGAGTAATATGATCCTTAGCCACTAGGCCAACTGTGGATCTCAAATTCAATTCTTTTTTAATTAATATCTATATATATATATATATAATTAATTTTATTAATTCAAGTTGGTACATAAAGAATTTTTACTCTAAAGTTGGTATCCGAACTTTAATTTCGTTCATTGTTTTTTTATTTTTAACAGTTTTAGTCCTCAAAACTTATACATTCTATCAATTTAATCCCAATTCAAAATAATTCAATAAATTTAATCCTTAATATTTAAAAGTTGCATCAACCAAGTAAAAAATAACGCTATTGTCAAATCAAACGAGTCTATAGGATCATAGAAACAAATGGACAACTGCATTCTACAATAAAACAACAACTTATTGTTAAACTTTTAATATACCAGAAAAGTATTATAATATTTCTTGGAAAAGAACAAACAATTTAGGAGAATAACAAAAAATAATTTGATAGAATTTTTAAATATAAATTGTTAAATTTATTGATTTATTTCCAATTATGACCAAATTGATACAAAGTATAAATTTTGTTACCAATTTGAGAGAATATGTCTTGTTCAAGTACCAAGTTGGGAGCAAAAATTCTTTAGGTGCCGACTTGAGAGAATGTGCCTAGTTCAAGTACCAATTTAAGAATAAAATTCTTTAAGTATCAACTTGAGAGGATGCACCTAGATTAAGTACCAAATGTATATTTAAGCATTAATATTATTAGAGTAAGATACCCATCAACGAATTACAAATTTAAGAACTAGATCATAGATCTCCTCCTCATAGTTAAAACATTAAAGAGCAAAACTATCCTTGCCTAATACTTTGCCACAATGGCTGCACTTTGATTTGTAAATTCATTATTTAATTTTACACTTTGTTGTTTATAAATTTACATACACGACACAACACTAATTAGGGGCGGAACTAGAATGAAATTATGGAAATAGTCGAAACTAAGATGAAGTTATGAGAGGGATCAAGTTGTTTATCTTTGAAATTAACAAGCCCTTAAAAATAACTTTAAAAAATAGAGGATTGAAAATTTACATATCCTACAAAAATATGCTTCGATATCACGCTCCATATTGATCCATAGCAACTATAGTAACTGAACTAAAATACTTTACTAAAACATTTAGAACAGGTTCTTTTGTGAAAGATTTAACCAGGGACTTGGATGGCAGGTTTTTAACCTCATGACTTAAAATCAGAGTTTCTGTCGAGTTCCACTTTGGAGGTAGAGTGTTGAGGTAATTTGGCTTCCACCAGCCCATTATATGTTTTCCACATGATCATTACTTTTTTCACACCTTTGATGGATGTGGCAGGCCAAATACGAATTGGGAAGTCGTACATGTTGATTACACTGCTTTATGGAACGATAGAACTTCATCGTTGTCGTATCGCAATCCAATACAAGCTAATGATTTTCATTTTGAGAATTCAGAGTACATGATCTACTACCGTAGTCATGGAAAGTCGTACTTAACTACTCTCGAATGACAAAAAGAATGTCAGAGGTATAAGAAAAAAATATGGTGGCAAAAGTAAATCATCGTAGACTGCAGTGGGAACATCTGAGAGTAGAAATGTTTGGAGTAGAAACCCCAAAGGTTGGACAACCACATGAGAGCCAGATATGAGTACAGTAATGCCGAAAGCTATATGGGAAAAAGAACTGACTCTTACATGTGTACAACTAGAAGTGGGCTCTAGCTCCTCAGATAATCTAGGGTTGGATGATGTTGGTTTATACAGACCCAAGTTTTATCCGCCACAGTCACCTATTTACTCGAACATTGGCGAGAACATGAATTTTTAGGAAATGCAAAATTTCATGAATTCACCAGAGATTATGGGAGGGCGGAACGGTTACATGGATTTGTTCACAACACCGACTGTTACACCCTCGGTGACTGAGGAGGTGAGCTACACTGAAAAAGGATGTTGAAGAGGATCTTGAGGCACCACAGAGGCCACAATGCGCTTGACGACCGTTGCGGACTTATCTTTCGACCACACCCCGTCATGGGCAGAAATTACATAAGAAATTATTTTTTTTATTTTGTGTAATACATTGGAGTTTTGAATTTTATTATTGTTTTTTATTTTTCCTCTATTTTTTATTATTCACTTAATCTAAATCTAATTATCTTTAATAATGGATTAAATTTTCATGTTCATGTTTATGTTCACGCTTTTAATGATAAAAGTAAAAAATTAGAAATGGCTTAAATGTTCATGTTCATGCTTAAGACTATGTAATTAAGTTATCAAATAATAAAAGTGACAATTAGGGGTTAAAATGACTTAAAATGTCATATTTTGGTGAAACATGACAAAGGTTTCGAAACTATACTAAGAGGTATCGAAACCTCCATTTATTGAAGAAACATGAGAGGAAGTTGGAGAGAAAAATGATTAGATAATAATGAGGCAATTATTGTTTGGCATTTATTGAAGAAACATGAGAGGAAGTTGGAGAGACTACCTAAATTTGAAGAGGCGTTCGAAAGCTGAGCAGTCACCAAAGAAAACAATCGGAGCTCGCTAACCGTCGTCTGAAGGTAAAGCTCGACCTCCTCTTTCATTTTCTTGCACTAAGCACAAAAACAAGCTAGATCTAAGCTTGAATCTTAGAAAAAATAGTAACTTAAAAATGAAACCCTAGATCTAAGGAAATAAACAAAATCATAGTGTGGATTAGGACTTATCTCGTGGTTATCAGAGTGTTTCTTGGCTGTCGGACGAATTAGAGTATCTGGCGGAGTTGAAGAGGGAAGATTAGGTTCGGTTCGGGTAGTTTAGGTTTAGGATTTGGCAGAGATGGGTGGATTTTGTTAAATCTGGGTTTATAGTGAAAAAATGGCCTTTTAATGGTTTATTAGGTTTTTGGCACGGTGGCTGGAAATCGCATAGTGGTGGCAGACGGTGGCCAGAACTGGACCAGACGGTGGTCAGAGCGAGGTCAGGTTTAACCGGAGTTGCAGGGTTGGTCGGAAGGGATGACCAGAGTTGCAGGGATGATCGGAATGGATGACTGGTGGTCGACGTCGCCTTCGGCGGCCGACAAACAACTCAGGGTTAATCAGAATGGGTAGTGGTAGATCAAATAGGAAATTTTGAAGAACACGGTTTGGTTTTTGGTCGAATTAAGAGGTTTGGTCTGAAAGAAACACGAAGTGGAAGGGTTTTAGGCTTTTCTTGGTATGAAGGATGGAAATGAAGAAGGATGGAAAATATGTTAATCAAATGGTGGAGATTCATAACCACCTTCTTACTTTGAATCTTAACCATTTGATTAACAAATTTTCCATTATTCCACATTTCCATCCTTCATACCAAGCAAAGCCTTAGTGTTTTTCTTGGATCAAAATGAGGAAATGGGATGAACAGACGAAGAACAAATGATGAATTTGGGGTTTTGATCAAAATGAGGTGTGGTTTTATATGCTTTGTGTGTTCAAGTCGAAAGAGTTTAGAGAGAGAGAGAGTGAATGTATCGAATGGTCGAGTTGGCTCGGTTCACCCTCATTTAAGGGCGAGTCAATGCGTCATCGTTTTGAGAGGCCGGTAGAACTAGATTCGTGCATTTTTTTAAGCGGGCTCGGATACGGGTTCGTGATCCGGCTCGTATTTTTGAAGGTTGGGCTACTTATTTGGGTTTGGGCTGAATGCATGTGGGCTTGGATCAGACTTATGAAGGGATTGGATTTGAGCTCTTAAATTTTCCTTTTCTCACAATTTAGTCACCATTCGTTTGTAATTAGGGCTCATAGGTCTCTTTTTATTGAAATTCAGTCCCTAATTTTTTAAATGTTTTTCTATTTTATTGTTTTAAATTATTTTCTTGAATCGTGTATGTGTGCACATTTTTAAATGGGCATGTAGTATATTTGTTTAGGTGACTAATTCACTCAATGTAAATAATTAGAGCCTTAGGTTCTTTAATTAAATTAAATAATCTAAATAGGTGAGATAATTGTAGAAAATAAATGAATATTAAATGGAAACTCTAATGTTCTAAGTTGTTAATCTCTTATTGTAATGTGATGTTAATCAAGAGAATATTTTGGTTGAATATTTAATATTTCATTTACACCTAGAACAATGAAATCACATAGTTAATCTAATTAAAATAAAATTAGGATAAGATTTAAATAGTTAGTGTCATTAAATGTTTAGAAATATTATTAATTTAGGGCCTAGTATGGATAGTACCCAGTTGTTTGGGTGTAATCACATAAACCCTAAACTTGATAATATTCATAGTGTTCTTAATTAATTAAATTAATGGGAGCCTTAATTAGGTTTGAACTTAAAATTGACAAGAAAATAAATGGACAAGCATTAAAACCTTTTGTGTTGAGGTACATTCTGAATATAAATTGAAGTATCCTAAAGTAACTGGGTGTTTCAAAACTTATATTGGCCTTAAATGTATTTTCTTACAAAAGGATATCTCCATTCGGAATGAAATTCAATTAGCAATTAAGGATTTAATTAAGTTCAAATTGTTGCTCGAAATGCCAAAATGCCACGTGGAATTAATAAGGTACTGATAACGAGAATTTGTAGGGGTGCTAATCCTTCCCTACACGTAATCGACTCCCATACCCAAATTTTAATAAAAAGAATCTATGGTTTGTTTTATGGTGTTCGGTCTACCAATGTGATCGGTGGCGACTCCAAATTGATTTTTAAGAATAAATAAAGGGAAACTCGACTTAAAATGAAAAAAAACCAAAATTTTAGAATTAAAAGAATAAAAATGGATAAAAAACCATAATTTTAAAAAAAGAATCAATCGTCGGGCTATATTTACACTCGATTTTAAAAATGGTCGCGAAAGCTTGGCAACTCCGTTGGGGACAAAATTGAGAGTCAGACCTAATTAATTAATTTCACGTGGCATTTTGGTATTTTGAGTAATAATTTGGATATAATTCTTTCTAAGAATTGTTGGATGAATTTTTAGGGAAAATGGAGGTAGCTTTTGTGTATGATATATCTGTCATTCACGCATAAACCCTCGACATGGGTTTTTCACCCTTAAATGGAAGAAGGACAATATCTGACGTGTTGCTCTCCAGCTTCAAGTTCAAATTTTTGTCTTCTTTCGGTATACTAACCTTATGCACCGTGGGGCCCACGCCTCCGTTATAAGGGACCTAGACTACCGGATCGATGTCTTATTGTCGTAGTAGATGGTAACGATAGTTCAGGAACCTAGAGCCTAGAAAAAAGCCCACATTTTTTTAGAAACCTACCCCGCTAGAGCCAGATAGGGACCTAGGACAGGTGCTGCCGGTTTAAATACATTTCTCTGGTTATTTTCTTTGCAAAATATATCATGTTTTCCTTTGTTTGAATTTTATTTATTTGCTTTTCATATTAATTCACAATACTAACACAGGTTTCTTTTTGTTTTGTTTGTTCCGTTTTACTTTGTTGTTTTAAATGAACCTTGTCATATTACATTTGTTTTGACATCGGTTTGGGAGTCAGTTAATTTGGAAGTGTTCAATATGTCTAGAGGGTTTAAAATAGGAGAAGACAATACGACAGTTTGGACATGGTCAGTGCAGACTCATCATGAGAAAGGAGACATCCTTAGTAAGAATGGCGTGTCACGGATGAAGGGTCAAGCCAAGTTGAATACTAATCAGAATGTTTGTCTGCTGGAAGTCAAAGAAATATGCAATCAGTGGGGAAATGATATGAAAGAGTTATTCAAAAAATAATTTGGAGATATAGCTTTATTGTTGAGTGTAAAAATAGATCATGAATTGCTTAGGGAAATGGCACAATTTTCGAATCCTGCATATAATTGTTTCACCTTTGGCCAAGTAGGCATGACACCCACTCTATAGGAGTACGAGGCATTGGTTAATTTCCCTATGCATATATGGTTTAGTTCTGTTTCCAAGGACTCTGGAGCACATAGATCCTTCTATAGTAGGGTTGTTCGAGCGATTGGAGAAAAGTGTAAATCCAGTGCATGCTATCTTAACTGAAACTTATAGATCACTGAATGCGTGTAAGAAATCACGGGAAGGAATATTTTGGGGATGTGCACAACTGCTTGAGATGTGTTTCAGGGATCATAAGTGGAACACTTCTTACAGAGGTATCAGGTATCTCGATATATACTAAGCAATAGAAGAACATCTAACCAGCTGCCCGTTGGAGAAAAATATGAGAAACAATGGGAAAAATATTTCAAGAATATGAAGGATGACGATGTTCTGTGGAGGGATCCTTGGTTGAACAAGGGGACAACCATTTTATATCGATGTAGAGACAGAGATTGGGTCTAGTTACCTGGAATTTGGGGAGGAACAACTAATTGCCCCATGTTGGTGTCCAGACAGTTCGATTCGAGGCAGTTTGTACCAGCCACTGTGAGCATGGTGAAATTTGAGTATGCACACAAGACTGATGATTATAAAGGGATAGTAACTCAAACTGTGAAAGCATAGGAAAAGTCGAGAAAGGTTCAATCGTATCATGATTTGGAAGTGATGGTAAGATATGAGGAATGGAGGACACGAAGAGTTAATGATAATATGTTTTTAGAAAGACAGGTGAATGATAGGTTGTCTGCTCAATCCGTTAGAGAAGCACATTTTGCACTGGAAAAACTTAGGCATGATCGAGAGTTAGACTTGAAGAAGTATGAGAAAGGAATTAGTAGCCTTACTGAAGAACTAACCATGGCAAAACTGCAAGTGAATATGCACGAAGGAAAGGAAAAAGAGTTAATGGAGCAAAACAAAAAGATCAGTCGGGATCTGAAAGAGCTGCAAGAAATTCATGACAGTTACAGGGCAAAGCAAAAGGGAGGGATAAGTAAGGTGGTGAAAAACTTGTCAGAGAAATTGGACGTCGTGACAAAAGAAAAGGATAATTACAAAAATATGTACGAGAGAAAGTCTCGGGCAAGCAAGGAATCAAGCAGCAAGGCAAAGAAGAAACTAGAGGAAGAACAAGCCATGAACTTTGATTTAACAAATCAAGTGTCACAGTTAGAGCATCTGATCAGTAAAGACCATAATGAAGACAATATCTAGATGGAACAAGAGAAGGAATGGTTGCAGAAAAAGATATCAGAGCTAGAAAATATGGTGCAGGATATGAAGGAGCGTTATACCAAGAAAGTGGAGCATGAAAGGATAAGTATGAAGCAGCTCAACGCACAGTCCAAAACCAGAATGAAGAATTGTTAAACTTCAAGAAACAAGTCAGGAGTGTTGCTTCATATGTGCAGATATTGTCGAGCAAGCCACGGGCCTGTTGAAACGATCAAGCCTCGAGTTGGAGCATGGAGAATTCATTACTTGTATGCTACACGAATTAGTCAATCTAGAAGTTAGAGCTAGTAGTTTTCTATAGAAGAAATTATCGTTTCCTTGTATTTGGACCTTCGAGCAAATGAATGTTTCCAAAAGACTAGTTCTTGAATTCGATGCCTTTTGCATTCATGCATTCGTACATGCACATTAATATCACATTATATTATATAAAATAAGGAGTTTAATAAAGAAATATTTCATGGTAGATTGTTTTTAAGCCGTAATCATTCTGCATTCGTATGGAACCCGCTTGCGCTTTAAAGCCATGGTTGTTGATGATCAAATTGCCAGTTTAGAGAATGATCAAGTGGAAACACAAAACTATTTTGATAGAATGGAGTAATCTATCAAGGATTATTTTGCTCAGTCTCAAGAGAAATTATCAATAAGCTAACTACTCTGTTGGGACCGAAAGAGTCTAGAAAGGCCAAAGTACCTGAGGTTGCTTCCAATGAAATGAATGACCAGGTAGAAACCACATCTCACACTAGGGTGCAGCCCGAACGACCTCATCCTGCGAAGAAGGTCTACATCGATCTGGCAGGACCAACGCCTAGTCATCTAGTGCAAGCTGGAAAAAATTTTGGAAATGGTGAAGAGGTTTCTGATCTGAGTACTTTGAATGAGATAGAGAAAATTCGCGCCGAGATCGAAAAGAAGTATGAGGTGATAAATGCCCAAAAGTCCTATATTTTGACCCCCTTTTTCATGGAAATTATCACTCAACACACCCATTTGAGCTGCATTATGGCGCTTTATGCGTAGATTTCATCATTTATGCCTTTGATCTTTATATTCTATTTATTCTATGGAAAAGGTACTATTTGATCCATGTTTGGTGCTTTTGCATATTTGCACGATGCGAGGGCAGGATGATGCTGTGACGACACTAGAAACAAGAGAAAAAAGAGGCAGAACTAGCTAGTAGCACACCCTGATCGAACCAAGCCACAACCGATAGCTTTTACTGAGGGAAGCTGACATAAGATGAAGCCTTGCGGAGCAAAGCAATTCACAGACCCATGTCGTGGCAGCTAAAAGCCATGTCGCGACCGTGTACTATTGTGCATCTCAGAGGGTAAATGTAACGCCCCGGTTTAGAGCCCGGGAGTTTATCGGTTTTGATTTATGATTAGTTTCGGGTTAAATTTAGATTAAATTGATGATTTTATAAAAATTGTCATTATTTATAAAAATTCCATTGATGAAATTTGAAGATGGGAATTTGTTAAATGAAATAAAGAAAAGTTTGAGAGAAGCTATCTTCTTTAAAAAGAAAATCTCTTTTTTCACCAAAGCCCTCCCCTAAACCCATTTCACTATTCTATTGATATTTCTCATTCAACCAAGCAAGATTTCTCAAGGCAATTTGTTCCTCATCATGATTTTTTACTTATTTGAGTTGTCCTCGTCGAAACCTTTCCCTTAAATCCATAAAAAATGCATTTTTAATTTGGTGTTGGGTTGGAGAAATGGGTTTTTTCTATGAGATTTCCGTGTGGGTATTTTAATGTCATGTTAAGGGTGTTGTTAATCATTCTTTAGTGTTTTAAAAATGTTAAAATGGTGGCTAATAGTGGGGAACCCGAAATGGGTATAAAAATGGGATTTTTAGGTTGAAAAGGTTCGGTTTTTGGCTTGGTTTTGGGTTGAAAATGTGGCTGGTGGTTCCCTTGATGATAAGGGATGGTTTTAGATGATTTTGGTGTGTTTGGGATGTTTAGTTTGATGGGTTATTGTTGGGTTTTGCTTAAGAACGGGTTTGAATGGTATTTCGATGGATTTCGGCTTTGAATCGTTGAGAGAATGTTGTGGATTTGTGAACTGATGTTTGACAGTGAATTTATGGAAGAGTAGAGGAGTAATACTTTGTTTTTGGTTGATGAGAAACAAGGGAAACGAATTCGAGTACTTTAGGCGCGATACTGGGTGTTGCGGAGGCTTGAGAAGGGCGTTCCGGCTTTCGTTGGGCTCTATCGGTGAGTGGTAATGTTTTGAAGTTTTAAATGATATCAAAGTGGATTCTTGGGGTTTTCGGTGGTGCCTTAAGGGCTAGCCTAAACCCAAGTGTAAGTTTGCTAAATTACCTTGTTTCGTTAAGTGTTGGTGTGTGCGTTTATTGGTGTTGATGTGTGAAATGTGGATTGTCTTTACTCTCCGTTTTAGTGTTGTTTTGTAGTCGTTGTTGATGTCAAGCCTCACGTGATGGTTGTCGCTGCTAACGGTGATGTGTAGTTCCACCGGTAGTGACTAGTAGAAGAGTACGGTGATGTGTAGTCCCATCAGAAAACTGCTAGTTGTTGTGAACGGTGATGTGTAGTCCCACCGGGAATGGTTGTGCATGTGCAAACCATGTTTGGTCTATGCTTGTGTTTATTTCATCTCTTACTTAAATGGTTTTGTTTCTAAAACTAATATTTATGTTTTAGAACTACATTGTTGTTGTGTTTTAGAGCTCCGCTCACTAAGCTTTAAGCCTACGCTCTCTTTTCCAACAATGCAGGTCGTTAAAGGTTATTGGAGTCAAGTGGGCAAGGGAGGAGTTTCTTGGAGTTCTTGCTAAGCTCAAAGTAAGGTTTTTAGATTTTGTAATAATGCTTAGACAATGGGAATACTAGGCTTTTGTTATGGAGTTGGTGTTCAAACTCCTAAGTCTTGTTAATGTTAATGTTGTTGACATGTTTAAATGTTGAAGCTTGCCTTGTTATGGTCTTTGACTCTTTTGTTGGATGTTAAGCATGTTTGGTTGGACGTTATATCTTGGTTGAAGACTTGAGCTTTTTTTTGTGTTGGAATGACTTAAATGAATGTTTCTTGCTTGCCTTGAATCATATGTATGATTATATGTTGCTTAAATACTTGTTAAATGCCTTTGTGTTGAGTCCCTTGTAATTTTGACAGCTAAAACCAGTCTTGCAGTGTAGGGCGTATCGATACGCTCAAGGACGGTATCGATACGGTCCCTTATTTTGGGCAAGGCGTACCGGTACGCAGGGGCGTATCGATACCCAAAATGCTCTCTGGAAATCAGAGAAATTGACGAGATTTTGGCGTATCGGTACGAGTCCTGAGAGTATCGGTACAGTCTTCGTAGTTGACCAAGGGATGTTGATCGTTGAGGGCGTATCGATACTTACCTTGTAGGTATCGATGTGATTTCCCTAGGTTTGACTTGGGGTGTTGACCAAGTACAGGCGTATCGATACGGTGCTTTCGTGTATGGATACGGCCTGTTGAAAAATCGGAAAATGGATATCTTAATTTCTTGATTTGCTTGTTTTGTATCTATGTGTGTTTCCGCTGCGTGTCCTCTCACATAGGATATAATTAACAGATCTAGACAAGATAATTCAGGGGGAAATATGGTTACTAATCGGGGTGATATCTTAACGAGTTTCGCTTCGGTTTTCCCCTTGTAACCTGTTCGGTTCGGTTTGTTGGCTAGATCGAGACGAGGGGGTTACATTTGGTAGTATCAGAGCCAGGTTTGTTTGGTTGGTAAGTCAGGTAAGTTGGTTTGTTTGGGTTTTTTCTTTTGCACGGTGTATGAAAGCATTCTTTAATTATCGTGTTGTTGGTTGAAGTTTAGTCGAGGGTTCCCTTTGCTAGGTGTTGTTATTGAAAAATGGTTTTGGTTTAAAGAGCTTGAGAACATGGGTCCTTGCCCTTGCTAACCTCATGTTTTCTTGTGTGTGGTGTGTTTAATGTTTTATATTTTATCTTCATTATGGTAAGACCGAGAAGACGACCTAGAGCGGGTGACCAGGCACCCGGGGATGTGCCTCATGTTCCTCATGCTCCCGATGGTAATAGGGCGGGTGGCGAAGGTAATGTGCTTCATGCCGGTGCGAATGCTGGAGGTGATGGTAATGGACCTCAGGCCGGTGCAAATGTTGGTGGTAATAGAGCTCAGGCGGGTCAGGGTCACGTAGGAGCGGACATGACTCATTTGATTCAGACTATAGTCGGGGCTTTTCAGACATCTTTAGCCGGTATGCATGCTGCAGCACCACCTCAGGGTGCGAGGACAAGATTACCCCTTGAGAGGCTCCGTAGTTTGGGTGGACTTGAGTTTCGTGGTTTGACTCCCGAGGGTTCAGAGGCTTGGCTCAAGAGTACTGCACACATCTTGGGTCAGATGGAGTACTCAGACACTCGTAAGTTAGGTTGTGTAGTCTCCTTGCTTCAGGGAGATGCGTATGCTTGGTGGACCACCATTACTTTGGGTATGGCAGAGGTGGATGTCACTTGGGAATTCTTCAGAACTGCCTTTAAGAAGAAGTATATTGGATTCCGATATAAGGATGAAAAGAAGAGATAGTTTATGGCCTTGGTTCAGGGTAGCAAGACGGTTTCCGAGTATGAGGTTCAGTTTGTGAGGTTGAGCCAGTATGCTCCCGAGTTGGTTCCCAGTGAGAGGGAACGATGTGAGAGTTTCCAATCTGGGTTGACTAGAGATGTGAAGACTTATATGCTTTCCTTTGACTACACCGAGTTTGATGTTTTGGTCTCTAGGGCCAAGGATATTGAGCTGAACTTGGGCTCGAGTACCCGTGCTAGTGGGTCTGCTTCTGGGAAGAGACATGTGGATTAGGATAGAGATCATGCCAAGAGGCATAGAGATAGAAGGTATCAGCATGATTCGAGACATAGGGGAGGTGACCTTGGACGGGGCCATCAAGGCCAAGGAGCTGTTGTTCACACTCCTGAGTGCACTAGGTGTAGGAGACGCCATCAGGGTGAGTGTATGGGTACCTTTGGGGTATGTTGGAACTGTGGTTCCCGAGACCATTTGAGGCGTAACTGTCCACACCCGGCTAGGAGCGGACCAGCTCCAGCTAGGGGATTTGAGCATCAGAGAGGCCATGGGCGCAGTCGTGGTAATTTTCAGCCGAGGAACGATGATCAAAAGAACTTAGCTCATGTGGTGGTAGTTCAGCTCGAGGGTCGCTGGGAATGACACGGATGTCATCACAGGTAATTTCTCGATATAGTCCTTAACTTTGCTTTCTTTGATAGATTCGGGTTCGACACATTTGTTTTCAGTTGACATGATGGAATTGTCGTTCTATGGCTTTGATGTGATTTTGGGCATGGATTGGCTCGTAGAACATAGGGTTAGGGTAGACTTTGAGACCAAGAGAGTCTCCTTGAGGCTTACGTATGATTTCGAAGTTGTATTGGTTGGCGAGAACATTAAATTCTTGTTCAATGTTGTTTCTGCTTTGGAAGCTTAGAGGTTGATGGATTCAGGTTGTCAGGCTTACTTGGCTTATGTGATGAATCCGAATATGAGTGAGGTTAGACCGCGAGACATCCGAAAAGTTTGTGATTTTCCGAGTGTTATTTCGGAAGAGTTTCCAGGTTTGCCTGCAGGTAGAGAAGTTGAGTTTGCTATTGAGACGTATTCTGATTTTGCATCTGTGTCTATTGCTCCATATAGAATGGCACCAAAAGAGTTGAAAGTGTTGAAAACACAGCTTCAGGAACTGTTAGATAGAGGTTTCATTAGGCCTAGTATTTCTCCGTAGGGGTGCTCCGGTCTTGTTTGTGAATAAAAAGGACGATAGTATGAGGATGTGTATAGACTATAGGCAGTTGAACAAGGTAACAGTGAAGAACAAGTACCCTTTGCCTCGGATAGATGATTTGCTTGATCAGTTGAGAGGTGCTTCAGTGTTTTCGAAGATTGATTTGAGATCCGGTTACTATCAGTTGAAGGTGAAAGATGTGGGCATACCGAAGACCGCTTTTCGTACACGTTATGGGCAGTATGAGTTCTTGGTAATGCCTTTTAGTTTGACTAATGCTCCAGCCGCATTTATGGATATGATGAACCGAGTGTTCCATGAGTTTTTGGATAGATTTGTTGTAGTGTTCATATATGATATCTTAGTGTACTCTAGGACCGAAGAAGAGCATGATGAGCATTTGCGGCTAGTGCTTTAGACTTTGCTTGAGAATCAGTTGTATGCCAAGTTGAGTAAATGCGAGTTTTGGATTAAGGAGGTAGTTTTCCTAGGCCATGTGATCTCAGCAAATGGAATTAGTGTGGATCCCAAGAAGATAGAAGCCATAGTGAGTTGGAAACAATCGAAGCCGGTGACAGAAGTTCGTAGTTTCCTAGGCTTGGCGGGGTATTATTGAAGATTTGTCGAAGGGTTTTCGAAGATTGTGGCACCTTTGACTAAATTGCTTCAGAAAAATGTTTCATATGAGTGGTCGGATGCAAGACAACAAGCGTATGAGAAGTTGAAGAAAGCTTTGACCGAAGCTCCTATTTTGATTCAGCATGAACCAGAAAAAGAGTTTGTGGTTTACAGTGATGCCTCGTATGTAGGTTTAGGTTGTGTGCTTATGCAAGAAGGTAAGGTTGTAGCTTATGCTTCGAGGCAGTTGAAGGTTCACGAGAAGAACTACCCCACTCATGATATTGAGTTAGTCGCAGTAGTGTTTGCTTTGAAGATATGGAGACATCACCTTTATGGTGAGAAGTGCACCGTTTATACCGACCACAAGAGTTTGAAATACTTGATGACTCAGAGAGAGTTGAACCTTAGACAATGTAGGTGGTTAGAGCTTCTTAAGGATTATGACCTTACGAAAGAATACCATCCGGGTAAGGAAAACATAGTGCCTGATGCTTTGAGTAGAATAGTGGCAATTGAGTTGTGGGCCATGTTTGCGAGATTGAGTGTGTCACGAGATGGAGGTTTGATAGCCGAGTTACAAGTTAAACCTTCATTGGCTCAGTTGATTCGAGAGAAACAGTTGCAAGACGAGTCTTTGGCACCTCACGTGCAAGATATAACTGAAGATAGACCCACATATTTCTGCTTTGGTGAGAACGGGATCCTATGTTTCAAGGATAGGATAGTAGTTCCAGAAGATGTCGAGTTAAGGTGTACTATCTTGAATGAAGCACATAACAGTCTTTTTGCTATGCATCTGAGTAGTACGAAGATGTACCGTGGGTTAAAAGAAGAGTACTACTGGGTTGGGTTGAAGAAAGATGTGGCCGAGTTTGTGAGTAAGTGTATGGTGTGTAAGCAAGTTAAAGCTGAGCATCAGTTTCCTTCAGGTTTGTTACAACTGTTGAAGATTCCGAAATGGAAGTGGGAACGTATCTCCATGGATTTTGTGTCGGGTTTACCTTTGACTCCTTCGAAGAAGAATTCAGTGTGGGTGATAGTCGATAGATTCACTAAGTGTGCCCATTTCATACTTGTTCATACTACCTATACCTTAGATAAGTTGAGCGATATGTACATCAGTGAGATAGTGAGATTGCATGGGGTACCGAAATCGATTGTATCAGACCGAGATCTGAGGTTTACAGCTAGATTTTGGGAGTGTTTACATTGTGCCCTGGGTACTTGGTTGAACTTCAGTACTTCGTATCACTCGCAGTCAGATGGTCAGTCGGAGAGAGTTATTTAGGTGTTGGAGGACATGTTGAGGTGTTGCATCATCGACTTTTAGGGTTCTTGGGAGAAACACCTATCGTTAATAGAGTTTGCATACTTTAATAGTTATCAAGCTAGTATTCAGATGGCACCATATGAGGCTCTGTATGGTAGAAGGTGTAAAACACCTATCTGTTGGGCCAAGGCCGGACAGAAGCTTGTACCTATGCCTGACTTGCTTAAGGGCCCTACCGAGAAGGTAAAGTTGATCTGTGATCGCTTGAAGGCAGCTTCAGACCGACATAAGTCGTATGCCAAATCGAAGAGAAAAGAGAGAGAATATGTCGTGGGCGAAAAAGTGTTTTTGAAAGTCTCACCTTGGAAGAAGGTGATGAGGTTTGGTAAGAAGGGTAAGTTGAGTCCGAGATCATCGGACCTTACGAGGTAGTTGAGAGGATCGGTCCCGTTGCGTATAGATTGAGACTCCCAACCGAGTTAGAGAAGATTCACAATGTGTTCCACGTTTCTATATTTGGGAAGTATAGATCGGATCCGCCTCACGTAATACCAGTGGAAGAGATTCAGTTGAACCCTGACTTGTCATATGATGAAGAGCCGATTGAGATTCTTGCTACAGAAAAGAAAGTGTTGCGTGGGAGGTCTATCGAGTTAGTCAAGGTTTTTTGAAGACACCAAGGTGTGGAAGAGGCTACTTGAGAGAGGAAGGAAGACATGGAAAGACAGTTTCCGTATCTTTTTTCGTTAGGTAATTTTGGGGACGAAATTCCTTAAGTGGGGCGGAGTTGTAACACCCCGGTTTAGGGCCCGAGAGTTTATCGGTTTTGATCTAGGATTAGTTTCAGGTTAAATTTAAATTAAAATGATGATTTTATAAAAATTTTCATTATTTACAAAAATGTCATTAATGAAATTTGAAGATGGGAATTTGCTAAATGAAATAAAGAAAAGTTTGAGAGAAAGCTATCTTCTTCAAAAAGAAAATCTTCTTTTACACCAAAACCATCCCCTAAACCCATTTCACTATTCCATTGATATTTCTACTTCAACCAAGCAAGATTTCTCAAGGTAATTTCTTCCTCATCATGATTTTTTACTTATTTGAGTTGTCCTCATCGAAACCTTTCCCTTAAATCTATAAAAAAAGCATTTTTAATTTGGTGTTAGGTTGGAGAAATGGGTTTTTTCTATGAGATTTCCGTGTGGGTATTTTAATGTCATGTTAAGGGTGTTGTTAATCATGCTTTAGTGTTTTAAAAATGTTAAAATGGTGGCTAATAGTGGGGAACCCGAAATGGGTATAAAAATGGGATTTTTAGGTTGAAAATGTTGGGTTTTTGGCTTGGTTTTGGGTTGAAAATGCTGTTGGTGGTTCCCTTGATGATAGGGGATGATTTTAGATGATTTTGGTGTGTTTAGGATGTTTAGTTTGATGGGTTATTGTTGGGTTTTGCTTAAGAAGGGCGTTACGGCTTTCGTTTTGGCTCTATCGGTGAGTGGTAATGTTTTGAAGTTTTAAATGATATCAAAGTGGATTCTTGGGGGTTTCGGTGGTGCCTTAAGGGCTAGCCTAAACCCAAGTGTAAGTTTGATAAATTACCTTGTTTCGTTTTAGTGTTGTTGTGTAGTCGTTGTTGATGTCAAGCCTCACGTGATGGTTGTCGTTGCTAACGGTGATGTGTAGTTCCACCGGTAGTGACTAGTAGAAGAGTACGGTGATGTGTAGTCCCATCGGAAAACTGCTAGTTGTTGTGAACGGTGATGTGTAATCCCACCGGAAATGGTTGTGCATGTGCAAACCATGTTTGGTCTATGCTTGTGTTTATTTCATCTCTTACTTAAATAGTTTTGTTTCTAAAACTAATATTTATGTTTTAGAACTACATTGTTGTTTTGTTTTAGAGCTCCGCTCACTAAGCTT
Organism: Hibiscus tridactylites; assembly: GCA_958450335.1. Taxonomy (NCBI): domain Eukaryota; kingdom Viridiplantae; phylum Streptophyta; class Magnoliopsida; order Malvales; family Malvaceae; genus Hibiscus; species Hibiscus tridactylites. Next base: position 16,563,654 of record OY288289.1, on the reverse strand, counting down.
TAAGCTTACGCTCTCTTTTTCCAACAATGCAGATCGTTAAAGGTTCCGGGAGGCAAGTGGGCAAGGGAGGAGTTTCTTGGAGTTCTTGCTAAGCTCAAAGTAAGGTTTTTATGTTTTGTAATAATGCTTAGACAATGGGAATACTAGGCTTTTGTTATGGATTTGGTGTTCAAACTCCTAAGTATTGTTATTGTTAATGTTGTTGACATGTTTAAATGTTGAAGCATGCCTTGTTATGGTCTTTGACTCTTTTGTTGGATGTTAAGCATGTTTGGTTGGATGTTATACCTTGGTTGAAGACTTGAGCTTTGTTTTGTGTTGGAATGACTTAAATGAATGTTTCTTGCTTGCCTTGAATCATATGTATGATTATATATTGCTTAAATACTTGTTAAATGCCTTTGTGTTGAGTCCCTTGTATTTTTTACAACTAAAACCAGTCTTGCAGGGCAGGGCTTATCGATACGCTCAAGGCCGGTATCGATACGGTCCCTTGTTTTGGGCAAGGCCTACCGGTACACGGGGGCATATCGATACCCAAAATGCTCTCTGGAAATCTGAGAAATTGACGAGATTTTGGCGTATCGGTACGAGTCTTGAGAGTATTGGTATGGTGTTCGTAGTTGACCATGGGAAGTTGATCGTTGAGGGCGTATCGATACTCACCTTGTGGGTATCGATACGGTTTCCCTAGGTTTGACTTGGGGTGTTGACCAAGTACAGGCGTATCGATACAGTCCTTTCGTGTACTGATACGTCCTGTTGAAAAATCTGAAATGGTTATCTTAATTGCATGTTTTGCTTGTTTTGTATCTATGTGTGTTTCCGTTGCGTGTCCTCTGACATAGGATATAATTAACGCATCAAGACAAGATAATTAAGGGGAATAAATAGGGTTGCTAATTAGGCCGAGATCTTGACGGGTTTCGCTTCGATTTTCCCCGTGTAACCCGTTCAGTTCACTCTGTTGACTAGACCGGGACGAGGGGTTACAGTAAATCAGGCAAAGTGGTAGCCGATTTTAAGAGCTTTAAACGTCGGATTTTTTTTACACACTTTGTGTGGTAGTCGGAGCTCGAGAAGAGGATGAAAACATAGAATGAGGGATAAAGTTAGACGTTTGGCCAAAAGTGTATATTGTAATAAATTAAAGAGATTCACCTCTTTAATTAAGATTAGTCTAAGTCCAACTTAACTTCCTCTCCAAGAATGATTTGTGCCTACACCTTCCCCTATATAAGGGGGCTTCCTGTCATCAAGGGGGAGGGATTGAGAGGGGAGAAGAGAGTTCGGGAGAGAGAAAAAGCTTAGGATTTAGTTTGTGTTTTCTTTTCATCCATTATGTTCTAATTTTCCGTGGGTTAGGATTAGTTTGTTTAGTAGTTGTGTTAAGACTTTTGTACTTTGTTTCTGTTCTTAATGCAATTAAGTTGAGGTTTTCTTATTCTTGGTGTTAATCATTCTTGCATTCTTGTCGAGAGAGAGTTTGTGAGATTATTCATTTATTCGATGTCGAGAGAGTTGAATTCACGAAACGAGTAAGCATGGTTTTCATCTAAGGGTGTTAACTAATTCAGCTTAGAGATAGGTTAATAATTTCAGGGACTAAGAGAAGCGTGTGATTGGTTGGTGTTTGACTTTGGTTTACGCCGATAGGTATGGTCAGATTTTAGCCATCAACAGTGTTCCGAGCTTAGAGATAAGGAAGAGCCATTCAAGGACGCTTTGTCGAACCTTAACAGCATTTGCGCAAGAGCAAGAGATTGCCGCGGCATAGATTCAACCTTTACGGCCGCGGCAGGAACTTAGGTTACTGCCACGGCAGAATAGTTTTGCAGTATTCAAGAACAGATACAAGTCAATAGGATTCCACACTACGATGCATTCTAATCTGGCCCATTCTATCAACCCTGATCTTCTCTTTACTTTTATTTCTGGCTTGCTTAAGTTTTAGTATTTTTAGATTACTCAACAAGCCCACTCATCTGTGTTTTTACTTTAATTGTTTTGCAGTGCGAGGAAGTATGACCAAAAGGCTAGCCCAATCCCTGTGGAGACGATACTTGATATATTTATCATTGTATTACTTGACGTGTACACTTGCACTATTGCAGGGAAATTTTACGCGAGCATCAAGTTTTTGGCGCCGTTGCCGGGGATTGGCAAATTTTGTTTTTATTTTCCTACAGTCTTTATTTTATTTATTTTTAATTTAGTACTAATCATACTTGGTTTTGTCTTGGTGCATGACCAGAGCAAACCCAGACAGCCAATTGCGAGATCTTGATCCAGAAATCGAACGTACTTACTGAAGGCTTAGACGAGAGAACGAAGCCGCAATGGAGAAACTTGAGGTTCAAGTCCAAGGTCGCGACCGAGGCATCAACCAAGGGGCCCCGACCGAGGCATCAACCAAGGGGCCCCGACACATAATGTCATAGGGCAGACTCCTGCTGAGGGGAAGCCACTTGGCAATGGGCAACATAATATCCGATAGGAGATGGAGAAAATCTGCGAGCTCCATTCGTACCAATACGACACCCAACAGTCTGAGACTACCTTGAAGAGGACCTGAACGGAGTAAACCCTGGAGTTGTTACCCCAGAGATAGAGGCCGCCCACTTTGAGCTGAAGCCCGTGATGTTTAACATGAGCAACACTATGGGACAATTTGGCGACTCAGCAACTGAAGATGCCAGACAACACTTCAAGTCCTTCCTCCAGATCTGTAATTCATTTAAAATACATGGAGTACATGAGGATATTCTGAGATTGAAATTGTTCCCCTATTCACTGAGGGATAGGGCAAAAACCTGGCTCAACAACATCCCAGCAGGATCAATTGGATCCTAGAGTGATTTATATCGTGATTTCTTAGCACACTTCAACCCTACAAATTTAATTGATAAATTGCGTAACGAGATCACTTCTTTTTGATAGGCTAATGACAAGTCCATGCATGAGGCTTGGGAGCGTTATAGAGAGATATTACACAAATGCCTCTTGCACAGATTCCCAGTATGGACGCATGTGACAATGTTCTACAATGCGGTTAACACGACAACTAGGATGATGCTCGATGCCTCGGCAAACGGAATACACTTAGACAAAGAACCGAAAGAAGCCATGGAGATTCTAAACATGATGGCCAAGAATGACTACCAGTTCCCTACGGCCAGAAGGGGAGGAATCCCATGTCAACTCACAGTTGTTGCGAATAGTAATCATCACGAAACCCTTGGCATTCTTTTCATCCACAGCACTGACGTTGTAAAAGTAGTGAAAACACCAACAAAGGGCTCTTCATCATGAAGCCTACAATTGAGAAAGTAGTTCATCAATACCCACAAACCCAACCTGGATAACTGCCTTGGAGCTACCCTATACCAGTTGAACCACTCCATAAAAAAGGATGGATCATAAGATGAAATCCCGCCTTGAACGCTTATAAAAGCAAAAAAATAGGGGCGTTCCCCTTTCTTTACCATACTAAGACGATACGACCCCTTGGGCACTATAAGCGGGTAACGAAAATGATCCCAGCAATGTAAACCCTAGTTCTCCAACAGATCGTACATTTCTTGTATCATCGTAGAACACTCAAAGTTCTTACTCTCTACCATGCATAGATTACCCTCGGAGGCCATCAGAATACAAGCAATAGAAATATAAAAAGAATAGCGGCGAAAAGCAAAAAGAAATTACCTAATCAATTTTGACTAACGAACGACAATGATGGAATAAGAAAAACGATTTGTCTTCCAAAAATGATATGTCTTCCAAAATGAAATGATTTGTTTCACCCAAGGGACACATGGCAATAAACGATTGAAAATTTTGCACAATTTTACTAGGATAATAATTATCTGTGTTGGTCGTAATAAATACAACATTTCATTTTTACGAAACCACAAACTCACGTGCGTGCCAAAATTTAATTCAAAATTTTTAAACTTCGAAATCTCAAATAAGCACCATCACAAAGAAATAGCCACCACTCAAAAGATCTATTTCAATGCCCATGTTCGTGAAGGTCACTTTATAACCTTCCTTCACCTGGGGGGCAAGTGTTAGCCCATGCGAACCTCCACCATACGGACCTCCATCATACGAGCTCATGCGAACCTCTACCAAACACAAACCCAATGGGGGAGCCCACAAACGTATGAACATGCAACTCCGATCTCCCCCTTGTGAACATGTTGTAACACCCCAATTTTGGGCTTGGAAGTTTAGGGTCTGAACCGGACCGGTCTGATTTTCGGTTCGAATATAAAAGGTGGTTTTAGGGAAAACCTAGTTCGGGATGCATTAAAAATATGGAAAATATCTAAAAATCCTATTTTAATATATATATATATAAGAGTGGTGAAATCAATTTTACTAAATGAGGCTTGGAAATATGACATTTCGAGTTAGTGACTAAAATGTAATTTTTGAAAAGTTCGTGATTGTTTTGAAAGGATTGAAACTTTGAATCTTTAAGGAGCTAATTTACCCAAGGGAGGATTTCTCCAGATTTTTCCTGATTTTTAAAGACTCGTTTAATATTTAATTAATAAAAAGAAAAGAGGGAAAAAAATATTTTAGTTTCATAACTAACTTTTGCTAAAATTTTCCCATTTCATTTTCTCTCAAAATTCCCTCAGCCAAACACATTTCCACAGCAGCTTTTCTTTTGATTTTCACACCAAATGATGAGATTTCAATCCTCAAATGATTCCTAATCATTTCTACATCAAATCCTCTTCATTTGCATATTGGATTTTCAAGGATTTTAGCTCTAAACAAGGAGAAATCCACATTTAGAGGTATGAACGTCCTTCTCCTCTGAATACTCAGTTCTTTACTGAAATTCCCAAGTTCTCAATCCTTAAATTAAGTTTTATTAAATGTTTTAATATTATGATCTTGATTTTGGCTTAAAACTTGATATTTTGATCAAATCTTGAAGAATTTCGTGGAGGTTGTTTGGGCTCTGTTTTGAGATGCCCTTTTAATGTATTTTGGATGTTTAATGATGTGTAATTGAGGTTTAATCAATGCAATCCCGAATAGGTTGATTTTCCTAAGTTTTTACTTGTGAAAATGGTGGTTTTGGGGGTGATTTTGGTGTTCTATTATAGCTGGAGGTATAAGGACGTGATTAGATCCTTTTTGGATGTTAATTGATGTCTAAGAATGTTTAGAAGTGATGGATCTTGGCTGGGTAATATTGTGGAAGTGTTTGGATGTGTTTTCGGTTGTGTTTGGTAGCCGAAATGTGAGTTTTGGTGAGAGCAGCGAGTTTAGGTGCAACGGCTGAAGATTTAAATGCATGATGATGCATTAATCCTCTACTTTGATGTGTTTAAAACAGGGGAGACATCTTCGAATCCTTGTGGTGTTGATCCGGAGGCTTGAACGGCGTTTCGGCAAGCTTGCGAAACGGAATTGGTGAGTGAAGTTTGGTTTTTAGCTTTGAAACCAATGTTTGATGGTTTTGGGAGCTTAGTTTAAGTCTAAGCAACTTAACTAAGCTCAAGAGTAAGTTTTCGGAGAAACTCTCTCTTTGATGAACCATGAGATGGTTGGATGCAATGTGTTTAATTTGCATGTTTAAATTCTGTTTTGAAAGCATATGTTAGCATGTTTAATGCTGGTTTTGAAAGCCATGTGTTGAAGGATGCTCAAGGTAAGAGATCCTTGGTTTGACATTGATAAATGTGGTTTGATGCATAGTGATGCATGATTGTTTAATGGCTTTGTTTAATGCTTTAAAACAGTGGATTGATGATGGTAAATGATGTATATTGGCAAGTGATGTGTTGGTTTAAAAGTACTTGAATCGGATATAGTTAGCCGGCTATAGGATTGGGTGCACCGTGAATAAAGTCGCCTTGGATGTTGAGGGGTTGTAATGGTACCGTAAACTCCATCCAAGTACACTAACGAGATGTCTAAGATCATAATGGTGGTTAAAATGCCATGTGTAGATCTTGTGTTGTGTGTCTCGTGTTCTCGTTATTGATGTTATACAACTACCAATGAGTGATGTGGAGGGGTTGTGATTGTACCGTTAAACTCCATCACGGGTCTTGAGGGGTTGAGACTGTACCGGTAAACTCCACCTTGTGTGCTTGGTAGTGTGTATGAAGCGTATGGGACAACGCTTGTAATATGCGTATCCGATTGTGTTTTGTCGTGAAAAATGGTTATGGTATCACTTGAAAGCCAATATGACATGTTGATGTAATGAAGCATGAGATGCTTGTTGTGTATGCATTGTTGCATGAGTAATGATGTTTATGAATTTAAAAGCCTTGAAAGGTGTTTTATAAAGTGCATTATTGTGTTGTTTCATTAGAGCATTTCTCACTAAGCATATGTGGTTACGCTCTCTTTCTTGAACCAATAATGCAGAGAATTGAAGTGCTTTAAGGGCAGCAAGGAGGTCAAGAATCCAAGAGAAAGACTAAGCTCATGTATGGTGACTATTTTTACAACACTATTAGTTTTTGGTGTTTGGCAATGGCAACCTAGGTTGTGTTTTTGGGAGATGTTTTAGACTCCCTAAGTTTGGCATGATGCCTATGATGTATTGGATATGTAATTGGCCATTATGATCTTTTCTTTGTTGGTTTGATGTTTGGTTGGTTGGAGTAATAGGTTGTATGCCTATAGATTGAGGTTTTCCCTAATTGATGCCATGAATATGTTTTGTTGATGCAAATATGTTCCTTTTATGCATGATGACTTGTTGGCATGATTAGAAAGTCATAGGGATGTGTTTGATGGGTCGAATGTGTGTTAAACTAGAAAATTTCTGCACTTCTGGGCAGCCCGTATCGGAACGGGTACTACTGTTTCGAAACAGGGGTCTGAAATGGCATTGGTGTTCCGAAACGGGTAGAGCCGTTCCGAAACACTTTTGCTACTACCAAGCCCTGTTTCGGAACAGGTTTCGAAACGGTCCCGCGTTTTGGAACGGTCAACCCCCTTTCCGGAACACTTGACCGTTGGGCACTGAATTATATGGTTTTATGTTTTGAAATCTTCATGTTTTAGTCCTGAACTTCATTTATGCAATTGCTTGAGTTTGGGATGTCCGTTTGAGGTGAAATTTGGCAGAGAAGCATGAAACATGACTAATTTTGTAATGGTATCTTAAAAATTGGTAAAGTTCTCTTAATTTCCAGAATTTACAATTTGGTCCCTAAATTTGTATGTTGTGCAATTGAGTACCTTTTTGCTTTTCGATTGCTGTGATTTTTTAGTATGCTTATCTCAAGAGTACGCCTAGGGTTAAAGTGCATCTAGACAAGTTTAAAAAGAAAAAAAAAGGGTCGTTAATCAAGGTTGACTTTCGGGTTGACTTTGGTTTTCCCTGTGTAATCTTCGTAGTTCGGGTCAACCGTCTAGGCCGGGCTAAGGGGGTTACACATGCACCATACGAGCTCATGGGAACCTCCATCGAACACAAACCCACTGTGGTCGAGGCCACAAATGTGTGAAGACGCAACTCCGATCTCCCGCGAACATGGTATACATACGATCATCGATGAGACGTACGAAAGCTCGTATGGCCCACACATTATCTCAGACCACGTGACAACGTACGTGGTCCACATCAATGATGAGTCGACCTAAGCCATCACATCTTAAAACGTCTAATCAGCACCTATACTACGACGACTCTCTCTCGACACATATATATTCTTTACCAATCCTATATAAAGAGCCATGCAATAGATAGTGAGAAGACACAAACATCAATTGAACAAAAACCTACCAAAACCCTAACAGACAACAAGAATTCTCAACTCCACCATCCAAGCAACCTCCAATCACCGTCTAAACAACCTTTCACCACCATCCCAATACAATGATCATTATAGCAGAAAACAAAACTATTTTCACATTTACACACATAATTAACTAACAACAACGCCATCTCACTTTTTTTTATTCTTCCCCCATCATAATAGCAATGATTCAACAAAAGATTCCAACTGAACTTGATCTTCGTTTGTTTTCAACAACTGGAGATACTCTTCATAAATCTTCTAAAAAACATGATCATCTTCACTTGTTGGTACACGAGAATGACTCTCCAAATCCGAGCCATTTACAAGACCATGATCTTCATTGTTATAAGCCGAAAGAAACTCGGTCTCGTTTCTAACATCGTTGACATATATTGTGACCAATAAACCTGTATGACCTCAGCATTTAAACCTATTTCCCTTCCTTGGCTCGAAGACACCGTGTTGAATGTATTGTATTGGTCGAAGATGTCATTTCTTGGTAAAGACAATGAAGTTACCCCAATGGGTTTTGGGATATGGAGTTTGTGTAGTTCTTCTTCTTCTATAGGAGGCTCAAGTGTTGGCGTTGCTTTGCTTTAACCCATGAAATATGCTTGATGTAGTGTGGTCATAGATGCTAAAATCACCACATCTAACATGAATAGAGAAACTGAAGGTGCTAAAGATGCAGTGGATCAAGTTAACCACTATCTAATGCCTGCAAGGGAAACTAGAGATACAAGTGAGCACACCATCAAGGGCCATGCACTCAATTTTGTTAAAGCATGAGGCTCAATATTTTAATTTGTATTAAAATTATTTTTTATATTAAAATTAGGACTAAATTGATTGTATGTGTAAATTTGGAGGATTAAATGTATAATTATACAAATTTTTTTCAACTTGGTGGTTAAAATAGGAGTGAGAAAATAGTTTAGTGACTATCTAGGTAATTTACCCATTTTTTTACTGTGCCAAGTTGCACCGTCAGTTGTCTAACGATAACTAACACTCGAGTGATCAAATGTTTAAAAAACGAAAACGTAAGTGACCATAACATTAGTTTTTTTAAATTGGTGAGAAAAAGTGTAAACCTAACAAATGTAAGTGACTTGCATTGTAGTTTACCCCCCAAAAGAATTAGGGTAAATTACACCAGATGCCACCGAACTATGACTCGAACTTGAAAATGCCACCGAACTTTAAAATCCTTCAAATATAACACTGAACTTTAGTTTTTGACTCCTTAATGTCACTCTGTCGTTAACTCTTAATGTGCCCATTAAATCAAAACAACGTCGTTTTGGTGTGGCTGCTTTAAAGCCTAATTTAATCCAAAACGACGTCATTTTGTTGGAGGAAAAATATTAAAACCATGCACTTGGAGAGATTTAAACTCATGACCTTCAAATAAAGAGACTAAGCCTTAACCACTAGACCAACATGACATTATATAGTATTTTACCACAAATATTATATATCTCAAACTACTTGAGATTAATTCAAATTATTTTATGAAAGAAATAATACTATAAATAATATTAATATATAAAATAAAAATATATTTTTATATATCATTTATAATATAAATATATTATTTAAAAAAACCAAAAATATTCATAAAAATAATATACTTAAATTATAAATAATATAGAAAATCCATAAACCCAAACCCCAAATCCTAAACTTTGAACCCCTAAGATTTGGGGTTTAGGGTTTGGATTTTATGGTTTAGGGTTTTTATATATTATTTATAATATAAATATACTTTTTATAACTATTTTGGGCTTTTTAAATAATATATTTATATTATAGATAATATATAAAAATAATATACTTTTATTTATATATATTGATATATATATATAATATTTTATAGTATTATTTATTTCATAAAATAATTTGAATTAATCTCAAGTGGTTTGAGATATATAATATTTGTGGTAAAATATTATATAATGTTATGTTGGTTTAGTGGTTAAGGCTTAGCCCTTGTATTTAAAGGTCATGGGTTTAAATCCCTCTAAATCCATGATTTTAATATTTTTTTTCTCTATCAAAACGACGCCGTTTTGGTATAAATTAGATCACTCGTGTAGTTTACCCTAGAATTAATTAGTATTATATTATAAATACAGTTCTTGTTTGAGTTAAAATTAGAGATTTGAATCATTTTTAAAACTGACAAGTCAAAATTCTCTAATTCGAATCTTTGGTAAACAAGTAATTTTTATAATGAATTGAGGCGAGACATCTCAAATTGAAGAAAAAAAACTCTCTTAGGAGTTTTTAGTTGGATTGAATATATGAGTTTTAAAGGCTATTTTGTCCTTACATTTATAAAATAAATTCTCTAAATAGTCTAAATTTAAATAACTAATAAAACTAATAGATAATTTAATGTATAGAAAATTGATATATAGATTAATGTATATACATCTAAATTTAATAAGTAATGAAATTATATTAAAAATATAATTTCATAAATAAGAAATTAATATATATATATATATATAGACTAATAATTAATAAAATCATATTAAAAAATAATTTCATAAATAACAAATTAATATATGCATCCTTCAAATATACTTAATAATATTATATTAAAAATACATTACTAACGGGGTTGGTCCAAGGGTAAGCAACTGGATGTCGCTTATGCATGTCTTGAGTTCGAGGCCTTGTGTATGCAGAAAATCTCCGCCCGGAGACTCGCCTAGCAAAGCCAACAACCAAGTGTGCGACGCAGGTCGGTCCAAATTAGTTAGGGCATAGATCCGAATAATTTATTCAAAAAAATATTGAATATTATATGTCGAACAACTATTAATTATCAGTTAATTTTACCAAACACTTTTATACAATCAGCTAATGCAATCTACTAGCTAAATTAACTAATACAATTTACTAATTATCAAACATAACCATAATTATATTCAATGCATCACACTGAAAAAATATATATAAAAAAACATTAGTTAATGTGTTTTTAAGGGCATTCCATAATTAATCAAATAAAATCAAAGTCAGCCACAATGGAGAGCGAACAATGTTGCATAATAACAAGTTAAGGGAAATATAATCAAATACAAGTACTAGTATTTATCAACTCTAAAGTAGTGAACAAGGGACGCTTTGGCCGAGTGGTTAAGGCGTGTGCCTGCTAAGTACATGGGGTTTCCCCGCTAGAGTTCGAATCTCTCAGGCGTCGCAGATATTTTAAAATCCTTGAAAATCATTTTTCAATAGTAAGGATTGTAGGGATGCCTGAGCTTCATTCCCACCAGCAGTTCCTTCCCTTTTACATACCAAAGCCAACTACGAAACTTCATTTCTCTCGGCTTAACTACAAAATAAGTACTTAAATATTTTAGGCACCTATTTCAGCTAAAAAATACTTTAAGTGCATATTGCATAGTTTAAACACTTATTTTAAAGTTAAGTCTTTTATCAAACACTATAATTTCACCACTTCAACTATACATATCAATTACAGCATTCTAAGTTATATTTCAAAACAAGTCCATGGATTTGGCGGTACGTATCAACTGGGAGAAGGCTATGACAGATTTGGCGGGGGTTTTGCATCGTGAGAAAAAGGGTAATGAGACAAGTCCATGAAACTATGTTTGGTTGAATGTTAATATCACTTCATCATTACAACAGTAGAGCAGTTAACATTACAAATAAGTAACTTGATAATTATTTTATTTTTTCCATCGAAATAACGTAGGAGTATTCAGAGATAAGACAAGACAACAATACAACGAAAAAAAAAACTAGAATTAGACAACACACGAATATATTTATGCATCTATATATATAACCATTGCTTTATGCCAATTCAAGCTTCTTTGTCTTCTTTTCCCATCCATATTCTTCTCCCAATGCCTTATATCTAATCACATTCCCACATTCAACTACATTAAATTAACCTGAAAAAAGTGTATCGAATATTTACGTATTTAGTTTAAATAAAAAAGTATTGTCGGATATGTTCACCTTTTTATCGATATAGTCGGTCCGGAATAAGGATTGCGGTTGTTGGTTCGGATTGGATGGAAGAAAAGGCGATTTGTGGTCCCAAACTTCATCGATGTATCAAAGGATGACGATGGATTCGGAAATGGGTTTGCCATTGTGGATGAGGTCAGGGATCTTTTGGTGAATTGGGTTCATTTGAAGGAGGAGAGGACTCTTGTTGAACAAGTCCTCCCATTTCAAAAGAGCTCTGCCAAAAATCAAGTAGAACAACTTCATCTTCCATTTCAAAGATTTTCTTGTTTTGTTTGTGTGATTTTAGTGCATTGAGTGAATGAAGCTTGTCTATTTATGCTTGTTTTCCTACACAACAATGGCGTAATTGCTTACTTGTATATTGACCAACTTTTGGTTTTCTTCAAAAATAACACAAAACTAAGATTGAAGAATCAAAATGGTAATCGAATCGGTATCAAACCCACCTCACATTGAGAGTGTCACTTTCTTTTTGAAAATGTTTTAGTTTATCCTATAAAAACTTTGAAAAGGAAGGGACAGCGAAAATACAATAACATAGTGTATCTTTGACTGATATGATGGACCGATTTATTAGCTGTGATTAATCGGGGATCTATTTGTAATTTTTCATAGTTAATGGACTTAACAAAGAATTGAGTCATAATCGAGGGGCCATTTATTGTAGTTTACCCATATTAAAAACATAGGAAATAAATAAATAAATGAAAAACCATTATCTAAATAATTGTAGGTGATAGGAGAGCTGTTTTTTTTTTTTTGATGAAAATAGAATGTTACCATTGTCTTCGTTAAAAGTTTTCTTAAACTTAAATGGAGGAATAGACTACCTCTGACAACAATTACAGAAACAACAACGAGCAAGGCTCAATAAGATAAAACCTACAAAGCAACCTAACCACCAATATCAAACTCTAACAAGAGATCAGTGTCTATCAGAGGTGCATCAAAAATATGTATCACCAAGTCATCATCCGAAACCAACCGTGCCATCTTATCCGCCACTCGATTGCCTTCATGCTTAACATGTTAAAAAGACACATGTCAATCTCGGTCATACAATTCGCGAATATGCGAAACGATCCCCAGGAGCCCCTTGCATAAATGGCTCACCCTACATGAACCGTATCACTTCCAGGCAATCCACTTCGACCGTAATATTTCGAATATGCAACACACATGCATATTTCATCTTAAAAACAAATAAGAATATTAGGATATGGCTCATCCCCTTGTGTCTTGGTGGCAAAGGTAGATGTTTATCATCCATTGGGACCCGGGTTTGAGCACCAGTAATGCATGTTGTGTGTGCCATCTTTGAAAAGACTACGAAAGTTGAACAGATGCTACCCTTGCATCACACCAGTATATTCAAAACTAATAATAGGATATGGAATGGTCTTTCTTCTCAAGGCAAATCATTGTCGTCAACCATTCGATACAGTTAAGTCGAACTTGAAAATTGATCCCTAATTACTAAAAATTTCAAGTTATTCAAAATTTCATTTTATAACTCAAACTCTATTTAAAAAATTTCAACTCAAATTTATGAAATTATGATTCAAATCAATTCGAGTTGAGATTTTCACGTCACATGAAATTGAGAAATTTGAGTTTTTGAGTCGAGTTTTGTTTACCTCTACCCAGGGGCAGAGCTCCCTAGGGGCCCAAGGGGGTCCCGGCCCCTGTTATAAAATTGGAGTACTTGATAATTTTAGTTTAATAACAATTTGGCCCCTGTAAAAAATAATTATTCAAATTAAAAAATATAAGAGTTTATTAGGTATATAATCAAGTAGGATTGAACTATGGGTGTAAATGAACCTAGCTTGAACGAATAAGGTTTTATTTGTGTTCGTTTATTTATATTTAAAGGTATGTATTTCAGTTCGTTTAAATTTCTAAGGTAAAGTTCACAAAGGGCCACTGAACTTTGTTAAGAAAAACAGAATGGTAACCAAACTTTCAAATGTTACAAAATGACAATTAAACTTTATGTTTTGTAACAAAATTGTAATAAAATTTGTATAATAGCACATTTAATCCTCTATATTAACACATGCAATCAATTTAGTCTTAATCCAAAAAAATCACTAAATTTAGCCCTCGTTATTTCTCCATACACTGGTTTCTTATTGTTGGCTTGGCTCTTTTGCGAGTAAGAGGAAATAGGTGTGTCCCAGCACCGCCACCCAATTTGATGGAAGCCACCTTCTTTAGGTCTGCTTCTGGAGTCTTAAATTTTGGTGCCTCAAAATTCTGACAATCAAAAGATTCAAAAGCTAACATTAAAAGATCTGGAAATCAGAAAAGGAAATAACTTTTACGGTTAGAAATCTAGCATTAGTTGTGTAATTTCTGGGGTGAGAATAGAGTGAACAACGCCAAGCTTAGCTTTTTTGACACCATTTTCAGCTCGCAAACTCTTCTATAACTGCTTTTAAGACCTACTCTAATACTCCCACCCCAGAAAACTGTGTTGACATTAATCGGACTGCATTAGCCTTAAGTGACATGCAAAATGATTCCATTGCTGAGTTTATTTACCAAAAACCATAGGAATCTCCAGAAATTCTAACAGAAAAAAATAAATATTAAAATACCAACCCTCGGCAAATTTGGAAACTTAGCAAGCAAAGGAAGAAAATGAGACAAAAAGCAAAGAACTTTGCTAGTGGTCCCAAGATTTCATGGCCACAAACTGTAACTACTAACTAGTAAGAACAATGATCAATGTGGGATATTTGATTAATTAGTTGAGACCAGTTTAGACTTCATCCAAGTCAAAGAAATCTCAGATCAAGAAAAACTCTAAACCTTGCAAGTTCTAATTCAGTACCTAGAGGCTGAAGATGGTCGGTCGGATAACTAAAATTTGTGGAGAATAGAGCTTTTTAGTGAATAAAGAAACCTATTTTGGTTGAACTAAAAGTATAAGTGGGAAAAGCTTAAAAGACAAAAAGTTTGTAACAAGTTGATAGTTGGGTGACTGGGAATTCAAATTTACTTTAAGTACCAAATTAAAAGAATGTGTAATTAACGAGGGCTAAATTTAGTAATTTTTTTCGAACTAGGACTAAATTGATTGAATGTGTAAATATGGAGGATTAAATATGCTATTATACAAAGTTTCATAACAACCACGTTAAGTACTTGACGGCGACTTACTATTTTGTTACAAACATAAAGTTTAATTGTCATTTTGTAACATTTGAAAATTTATTTACCGTTTTGTTTTTTTAACAAAGTTCGATGACCATTTGTGAACTTTATCCAAATTTTTAATATCATGTTTGTGTTTGTTTATTTATTTTTTATTGTGTTCGTTTGTTTAACGTTCATGAACATGTTCATGTAATGTTCGCGAACATATTCGTGTAATGTTCGTGAACATGTTCATTTAAATGTTCGTCAAAATGGTGGAATTATACACTAGTCTTTAAGCTCATTGGGCTTTACAGTTTGAACTTAAAAATTCACTGTGTGTTCAATTTAGTCCATACATTCACCAATATTTAAAATGTAAAAAAGGAAAAAGAAACGAAGTAAATGATCTTGTTCGTGAACATAAACGAATAGAATACACCTTTGTTCCTTTTCGTTCTTGTTAGGAATTTGGTATGCGACAAAATAACCAAAGCGATAACAACATGGACCAAGACATGCACAAGAGACAAGATTTAACATGGTTCAACATACCCTACCTCCACGGACGAGAGAAACGAACAATCCACTATCAACATAGAGAACAGGAAGAGGAAAAATACATGATAACCCATGTAATCCCAAAACTCAGTGTACAAATCCCATGACCCGGTGGAAGCGAAACACTCTTTTCAACATCCCTACAATACATATCTTTACAACATAGTCACAATAGTTGTAGAGAACCTAAAAGTGGTTACATCTCTTAGAGTAATTCCCCCCCCCCCCCCCCTCCTCTCATTCTCTTGTTCTCTCATAATTCAAAAGCTTAAACCTAGCATATATTTATAGATCCAAATACTTAATCACTAAGAAACCTTATTCAATAAGATCTCATACCTAAAATAGATATTTACTCATTAAAGAAAATCCTAATTACCAAGTAATCTTCAACCACTAGAATTACAATAAAACCCAATTTAATTACCAATTAGAATTTGAGTCGAAATATAACAAATCTTCCCCTTGACACAAATTCTATTCGAGTATTGGTCTTCAATTCTTCAACATCTTCAATTTTTACGTAAGCCAAATATTTGTTGAAGCATCGCTGTCAAGTCTTCAACAACTCCAATTCTTACGTAATATCCTTGAAGCACTATTGAATCGATTGAGAATTACCCCCTGCAATTGAAAGCTCGTTGCGGCAATACTCCTCTGCCGATTCACCAACATCGCTCCACAAAATTCGCAGCAAAAATTCCTTCTAAAATGCGCAACTCAAACCATAGCTCATGATACCATTTGTTAGGAATTTGGTATGCGACAAAATAACCAAAGTGATAACAACATAGATCAAGACATGCACAAGAGACGAGATTTAACGTGGTTCATCATAGCCTACCTCCACAGACGAGAGAAACGAACAATCCACTATCAACGTAGAGAAATTAGAGAGTACAAATACATGATAACCCATGTAATCCCAAAACCCGATGTATAAATCCCATGACCCGATGGAACCAAAACACTCTTCCCAACATCCATACAATATCCATCTCTACAACGTAGTCACAATAGTCGTAGAAAATTTCCCTTCTCTCTTGTTCTCTCAAAATTAAGAAGCTTAAACCTAGCCTATATTTATAGACCCAAATACTTAGTCACCAAGAAACTTTATTCAATAAGATATCCTACCTAAAAATAGATATTTACTCATTAAAGTAAATCCTAATTACCAAGTAATCTTCAACCAATAGGATTACAATGAAACCCAACTTAATTACCACTTAGAATTTGAGTAAAAAAACATAACAATTCTTTTCCCTTGCACAAAATTTGTTCATACTCGTTTATTTAGCTTAATAAACGAACTTTGTACAAAAGGTTCACTAACAATTCGTCGAATGCTCTGTTCATTTACCCCTCTATGTTGAACTAAAGAAGATTGAGTCGAGTTTTTTTTACCTCTGCCCAGGGGTAGAGCTCCCTTGGGGCCCAAGGGGGTCCCGACCCCTGTTATAAAATTGGAGTATTTGATAATTTTAGTTTAATAACATTTTGGCCCCTATAAAAAATAATTATTCAAAATAAAAATAAAAATATAAGAGTTTATTAGGTATATAATCAAAGTAGGATTGAACTATGGGTGTAAATGAACCTAGCTTGAACGAATAAGGTTTTATTTGTGTTCATTTATTTATATTTAAATGTATTTATTTCAGTTCGTTTAAATTTCTAAGGTAAAGTTCACAAAGGGCCACTGAACTTTGTTAAGAAAAATAGAATGGTAACCAAACTTTCAAATGATACAAAATGGCAATTAAACTTTATGTTTTGTAACAAAATTACTTTAAGTTGATTGAATGTGTAAATATGGAGGATTAAATATGCTATTATACAAAGTTTCATAACAGACACGTTAAGTACTTAACGATGACTTACTATTTTGTTACAAAACATAAAGTTTAATTGTCATTTTGTAACACTCTTCCCAACATCCATACAATATTCATCTCTACAACGTAGTCACAATAGTCGTAGAAAATTTCCCTCTCTATCTTGTTCTCTCATAATTAAAAAGCTTAAACATAGCCTATATTTATAGACCCAAATAATTAGTCACCAAGAAACTTTATTCAATAAGATATCCTACCTAAAAATAGATATTTACCCATTAAAATAAATCCTAATTACCAAGTAATCTCCAACCAATAGGATTAGAATGAAACCCAACTTAATTACCAATTAGAATTTGAGTAAATAATATAACAATTCTTTTATTAATCGGACATAAAAATTTGTTTATACTCGTTTAATTAGCTTAATAAACGAACTTTGTACAAACGGTTCACTAACAATTCGGCGAACGCTCTGTTCATTTATCCCTCTATGTTGAACTAAAGAAGATTGAGCATGTATCCTCAATTTTTTAGTCCAATAACAATTTGGTCCGTATAAATTTAATTATTAGACAAATTAGGTCTTGCCCCATAAATTTTGAGTTTAAATACGTAATAAGTCCTTGTATTTTTTAAATTTAATATTTTAGCCCCTTCCAACATTCGATCCTGGCTCTGCCCCGCCTTTGCCTGTCCTTATCCCTTGCATGAAATTATGTCACGTGTTTACTTTTTTTGTTAATTTCTTTTATGGAAAATGTGGGGTAAAGCTAATTCATTCTCTCAACTTTATATTAATTTTAAATGTTGGGTAATTTGTTTTTTTTTTTGGTAATTTCTATAATTTGATCCTAATTCAAAATAATTTAATAAATTTAACCCTTAATATTTAAAAGTTACATCAACCAAGTAAAAAATCACGTTGTCGTCAAATCAAACGAGTCTATCGGATCACAGAAACAATTGGACAACCGCATTCTACAATAAAACAACTTATTGTTAAACCTTTATTATACCAGAAAAGTATTATAATATTTCTGGGAAAAGAACAAACAATTTAAGAGAATAACAAAAAATAATTTGATAGAATTTTTAAATATAAATGGTTAAATTTATTGATTTATTTCGAATTAGGATCAAATTGATAGAAAGTATAAATTTTGGTACCAATTTGAGAGAATGTGTCTTGTTCAAGTACTAAGTTGGGAGCAAAAATTCTTTAGGTGCCAACTTGAGAGAATGTGCCTAGTTCAAGTACAAATTTAAGAATAAAATTCTTTAAGTACCAACTTGAGAGGGTGCACCCTAGATTAAGTACCAAATGTATATTTAAGCATTAATATTATTAGAGTAAGATACCCATCAACGGGTTACAAATGAGAAAGGCCCGAAGTGGTTACCCATACGAATGGCAAATGCCCCCACCATACAAGACAGTTAGTAAGCAGTCTTCTCTGCAAAGCAACCGTCTCGTTTTTGAACCGTATCCATGGTACTGATAAAATGATGCTGTGAAGACACTGACACATCAAATGTTTTGAGAAATCTCATATTTGTAGGCCGGGATTTGATACCTGCAATGGGTGGTACACCTCAAATACAGATGACAAGCATCGTTTCTGCAATTTCCTTAAGCAACCAAGACAAGGCTTGATATTTACATGATCCAAGAAACTACATATTCTCCTCAAGACAAGGCTTCGGGCATAAATATCGGCAAAATTAGAAGGAAAACAAAAAGAGAGTTAATTTTGCAAGTAGAGAGAGGCATAGGCAATATTAAGCAGTCACATGTGAAATCCATTTTCTATTTTTCAGAACACAGAATATAGCATGCATGTCGAAATTAATTATTTAATCCTTTCAATCTGTCCCTTTTTTCCTCATAAAATGAAGCAACAAAATTTCTGGTAACAAATGATTTCACACTCACTTCTAACATTTAAATTAATTCAACAAAGAAGCTTCTACAGTTCATGTTTACTTTTACCAAGACCAATAAACATTTATTTAATGAAAATACATTTTTGGCCAGGTTCTGGTTTATGGCACACAGTTAAACGTAATCAAAAGGGGGTCGATTAGCAGTTAATCAAGTACACAATTTTTGATTCAATTTTGCCATCATTTCTAAATTTTAAAGTAATCCAACAATCAAGAACACAGTTTTAAAGAAGCATCTGCACATCATGTTTATTTACCAAGATCAAAATAGTGCAATCAACACATTGAATTATTCAGATTAAGAATTAAATTCCAATCCAACTCACATGTCGGTGGGTGTTACCGAGAGTTTGATATGCTTTTCCGATTCTGAACCATTAAATTCCAATCCAACTCACGAGTACAAACGTTTTGATGGCGTCAAATCCCGTGCCACCGATGTGAAGTTCATCGAAACATTTGATGCGACCTGCTTGAGGTAATCTCTTCATAGCATCATCTATCGATATCAAGAATACGGTACGGGAAAGAGACGGTTGCTGTATAGTGAGAAGGATCTACCCAACACCCAAGTAGCTTCGGTTTAAATGGATCGTACACATACTGATTTTCACTCTAAAACTGATTTTAAATTGTTAAACCAACTCTAACAAGGTAAAAATCAGTTTGTGTACGATCCATTTAAACCGAAGCTACTTGGGTGTTGGGTAGATCCTTCTCTCTATACAGCAAGTGTCTCTTTCCCGTACCGTATTCTTGATATTGATAGATGATGCTATGAAGAGACTGCCTCAGGCAGGTCGCATCAAATGTTTCAATAAACTTCACTTCAGTAGAACAGGATTTAACACCAGCAAAACGTTTGTACTCGTCAATGACAGAAGAGAAGCACCAGTTCTGTAATTTTCTAAAGCAACCACCAACAAGCCTACCCGTTCGATGCTGCATGAAGGACAAAGTAGACAAAGTTGCAAAAGTTTTCATTAACCACACAAACATACCACATAGTTAACATGCACTTCATCAAGCAAAGCTAATAACTCTAGGATAATAGCTGGATTTGGACTATTACCTTTCAGTGATTGCAGTGGATCAAGACCGGATGATTTCTCACATCTGTGAAGAAACAAGTTTATCTTTAATGTTTGCAAAGGTAAAACAACATGGTAAGGTAAAAAGATGAAACAAAAGAGTTGATTCCAAAATTTATGAATGACTTACCAATTAAGAGCTTGAGAGCTTCCCTGATGGCATCTGTGGGAGCAGCAAATGAAGGCTCCTGAGAAGTAAAAAGCAAAAGTCGACTTCAGGTATTTAAAACTGAAAATTACTTGAATTCAATAAGTATCAAACAAGCTAAAATGAAGCTACAAAGTTTCTGGTAACAAATGATTTCACACTCACTTCTAACATGTGAATTAATTCAACAATTAGAGATACAATCATACAAAGAAGCTTCTGCAGTTCATGTTTACTTTCACCAAGACCAATAAACATTTATTCAATGAAAATACATTTGTGGCCAGGTTCTAGTTTATGTCACACAGTTGAATGTATTTAAAAGGAGATCGACTAGCGATTTCGGTCATCATCCGATCAGCCCTCAACAACCCTGCTTCAACTCAAAAACCAGCCTCAAACAAAAAAACTTCTACAAATCCCAGGAAAAACAAGCAACAGATTTTACACCCTACTAATCAACACCAACAGCAATATCATTCCAAGGAAACTCCATATTGAAAAGTACCCTCCTACATCACACCACACTCCTAAGAAACAAACTAAGAAACTCTTATAGAATCTTAAAAAAAAAAGAAAAAAACTAACCCTGCAAAGGAAGATGAAACAGAACCTAGACCACCCAACTAAAACCAAACTAGAGGGACTAATTTTTGCTAAAAGTCTCTAATCGCACTATATCTGCCACCACCTCCTCTTCAATCTGTCTCTTTTTTCCTCTTAATTTTCTAAGAAACCAAACAGTCGCAAAGAAAACAGAAAATCGAGATTCTTTTCTAAAAAAGATCTTAATTGCTAAGAAAGACGATGGCAGTATGAAAGGAAACCAAACCTCGAACAAAAACCTTGAAAAAAAGAAAGTAAAACTAATAAGCAATGGCATTACGACGACCCAAAAAGATAAAAGAGAGTTGCCAATGCAACAAGAAACGAAGTACAGAGAAAGAAGAGAGCCTTACATGATGGAACGGAGGTTTAAGGTTTCTAAGAAGGAGAAATTGGATGGTCAAGGTCGAGGGAATTGAATTGAACTGCTATATATACTTTTCTATTTTCCCCCTTCTTTCCTTTCTTTCCCTTTCTTTTATTTTATCTTTATATTAAAATAAACAATTTGTCCGGTGCTGAAGGGCAAAAAAGGAATCCTAACTCTTTTATGTATAAACTAAAATAATGAAAAAGGGTAAAGTACACAAACGGACACTAAACTATCTCAAAAAATATAAAATGATAATCAAACTTTTAAATGTTACAAAATGATAATTAAACTTTTGATTTTGTTACAAAACGGTAACTTCACCGTTAGTTCACTTGACCGACGTTAGTTCACTTGACCGACGTTAGTTCACATTTAAATTTAATGGGTAATTTCTCTTATAGTCCCTCCTCCCCTTCCCCTTCTCTCAACCCTCCTCCTTTCGTTTTCTCTGTTTAGACTTGAAAATCAATAACTTCAAAGAATCCCCCTCTTTATTTGTTAAACTTGAAAAATAAAAAACTCAACTAACAATGGCGATTTCGCTAACACCCTCAAAATCTATTCTTCAATGTTACGAAACACTAATGTCCATGGCAACAACTTTACTTTCTCATTACTCTTCAATGCATGTGTTGCTTTTAATTGCTGCAATGCGAGATACCTTTGGCGAATTCAGTTGTAAATATGTATGTTAAATTTGGTTTAATTGACGGTGCTCGTTCCATTTTTGATACAATGGACTACTATGATTGCTGGTTATGTAAGTGATGGGAATGTTGGGGAAGCATTCAATCTTTTTAATAGAATGAGGCAAATGGGATATGTTAGTCAAGATACGGTGTTTTTTGTTAAGATTCTTTCGGGTTGTATAGATGCAGGGAATTTGTTATTGGCATCATCAGTTCATTCTCTTGTTCTAAAAATAAGATATGATGGTGATGCTCCGATCAACAATTTGGTTCTTAACATGTATGCAAAGTGTGGCGACATTGTCTTTGTTCGATGAGTATTCGAAATTGTAGATGAGAAATGTATTTTTCTTGTGGACATCGATGACTACTGCATATACTGATAAGTTTGTGCACTGGGGGGTCGCTTTCAGGGATTTCAATTGTCATCTCAGGGGAATGAAACAAGAGTTACAGAGAAAGGAGGGGGTGAAGAGAAGGGGAAGGGGATTAGGGGACCAAAAGAGAAATTACCCATTAAATTTAATATGAACTAACGACGGTCAAGTGAACTAATGGTCGAGTTCCCGTTTTGTAACAAAATCAAAAGTTTAATTGCTATTTTGTAACATTTGAAAGTTTGGTTACCATTTTGTTTTATTTTTTTGGTATAGTTTAGTGACCATTTATATACTTTACTCTAATAAAAATTATAATTATCATATTTTCAATTCTATACTAAATGATTTAAAAAAATCAAATAAAAAATTCCAAAACATATAATTTGTATGTAGTTAAAATTTAATTTATTTTCAATTAAAATAGTAAATCATTTTTTGCTCAATAATATTTATTTAAATACATAAAAATATATAAATAAATTATGTCGAGGAAATAAAAGAAATCGAGATAATTTAGTATTTCTTTTTTGAAAATATAAAAAGATGGGTAAAAGTGGAAAATGTGGCGGCGAGAATTTGAGTGATGGAATTTTGAAGTGAATTTTACTCATTAAGATTTTTTATTTGGATTTGAATTCCTCCCCGTGGTATATCTTTTTTTTTTTATTTTGAAATTCTTTTGAGTCGTAGAAATTAGTAAATTTTTTTCTCCGCAAATCATATGATTTTATTAAAAGGAATCATACAAGGCCTTCATCATCACAATTCACAAGCTTTATTAAAAACTTTCATAGACCTAAGTGGGGGAAAAGAGTACTTATGATAGTGGAAACAAAAAAACGCTCAAAGCATAAGCGACACAGTATGAAACAAATTAACAAACGTCAAAATCTAAAACGAAGACACAACAACCAACTCATCAACTTAACTATATCAAGACTACTCCATCATTTGAAACCACGAGATACGATCAACCCCACCTTTAACAAAAGTATCTGTCAAACTGTTAGCTTCACAATATATGTCATGGAAACACACACAAGGCAAAGCCTCACATGCTAAATCAATTTGCCAGAACCATGACCATAATTTTCATAGTCGCTTCTCTTTATTGAGCACCCACGCCACCGCCATTGTAACACCTTCGACCCGGATGTCACATTTGGGCCTCAAGCCCAACCTAAAACCATACGATAGCGCAGCTAGATTTAGCCCAAACCACATTCATTCATTAAATCCATTAAGTTTGAAACATTTTAAAAATAGAAACATAGTTAAAATGTTACATGAGGAGCTTCATTTAAAATTTCATAGTTAAAGCATTCGACAGTTAATTTGAAATCCAAAATAAGAGTTACAATACAACAAAGGGTCCTACGAATACATAGCCCAAATAAAATAAGTATTGTACTTAGACACAAGTCGATTTCAATGTCCTACTCCGATGGTGCTCCGGCGATGTACTTCAACCTACAAACCTACAAACGAAAACAATAATTCCGAACATCGAGCTAACGAAGCTCAATGGATACACTTACACTCAACCATGCTTCATGCAAATCATAAATAAGAGCGTCCGCCAAACGTTCGCTTCACGATATATGTCTTAGAAACACACACAAGGAAAAGTCTCACATGCTTAATCAATTTATCGGAACCATGACCATAATTTCTATGGTCGCCTCTCTTTATTGAGCACCCACACCACCATCACAATCGAATCTGATTTAATCACAATAGAGGTTGGCACACGCCACTTCGACCGCTGAATCATTGTCAAAGCATGGAAAATCGCTCTCAATTTCACTTTGTTGGAGTCAAGATTCCCCAATGGCCCCAAAAAATATGGCCAAAATCTTCCCTTTGCCATTTCGTAATACACCTCCATAACCTGTCATGCTCGGCTTCCCTCGCGCAGAACCATCTACATTAAATTTAAGCACACCAGTCGATGGTGGTTCCCAAACAACATGCACCTTGTTTGCTACCTTCGATGCACGAGGTGCACAAAGTCACGGACAATCTCACCATATTGGTTCCAAAACCTCACATGGCTTAGAAGCTTCTTTAACCCAATAAAGTGATCGTAATTTTACAAGAAAAAACATTTCATCAATATGCAACCTCTTGTCCGAGAAGATTAGCTCATTTCGTGCGAGCCAAAGGGTCCAAAGAACATGCACACAACCCAACAACCACCAGTCACGTACCACACCCGTGAAGAAGCTATGAAAACATTGATGTAAAAACTCGTGAAGAAATAAGTAATTTAAAAAGGATTTTGCTATTGACAGCCCTTAGGACGGTTAATAAAAATTTCATAGATTCTTATAATCAATGTTTGTTTTGCTTTTTAATAGAAAATAATTAATTACATTCTTAAAAAGTTGTGTTTAATTAATTTAGGGTGTTTAATGTAATTAATACTCACCTAAAAGGGTTTATGATTTAGTGTTAGTGTTTTAGGAGTTTAGTGTTTGGGGTTTATGTTTTTGAGTTTAGGCTTTTGAATTTTAGGTTTAGGTTTTAGTGTTTAGGGTTTATGATTTTAGGTTTTTAGGTTTTAGATTTAGAGTTTTAGGACTTAGTGCTTAGGGTTTAGAGTTTTTAGGTTTAAGGTTTAGGGTTTTAGGACTTAGTGTTTAGGGCTTAAGGTTTAGGGTTTAATGTTTAATTATATGAAAAAGTTTAGATTAATGGAACATAGGTTTTTAGGAATGTAATTAATTACATTCTACTAGATTCCATTAAAAAGTCAAATAGACATTAATGACATGAATCATATAATTCTTATTGACAGCCCTTCATATATAAATTCAACTCTTTTTAAAATATATTAATATTTAAATTTTAACACTCACCCTTCATATATAAAAGAAAAAATGAGCACTTAGCAAAATGTATATATTAATTGAATGATTTAAATGTTGTTTGATAAGTCAAAAAAATAAATAAATAAAAAGAAATGGTGTTTTTATAAGGAAGAGAACTACTAGCACATGCCTCGTTAAAAAACCTCGCTAAACCTAATCGGAGGAAAAAGAGTACACATACTAGTAGCTAAAATATTCATGATACATCAAAAAAGATTAAACTAACAACCATACAAAATAAAACCAAAACAAAACAATCCTCACCCAACACTCAAAATAAGGTCTCGGCTCCTTCAGCGCCCTCGTTAAGAAATGTTGTTTTTAAAGTCTACTTATAATTGCCTGAATTATTGAGTTAACTCTCTAAGCCTTAAAAAAATAGAGACAATTATGTTAAATTATATTTTTTTTAACTTAGTAGTTTAATAGTAATTTTTAAATATTAGTACAAAAATTCGATTTATATTTTTTAATTTAGTGTTGATGATGATTAATATAAGTTTAATGTTTTGAATATTTTTGTGTTAAATAAGGGTTGAAGGTTGAAGGTGAGAAATATTGTTAAAGAAAATTTTTAAATTTAGTATTATTTATAATTTTAATTTTAATTTTTTAATTATATGTTGTAGTTAATATTATTTTTTAAAATTTAGTAAGAAAATTTGATTTATATTTTTTAACTTAGTGTTGATGATTAATATACAAGTTTAATGTTTTGAATATGTTTGTGTTAAATAGGGGTTGAAGGTTGAAGGTGAGAAATATTGTTGAAGAAATTTTATTGAGAAGGAGATAGTAAAGAAGAAGAAGATTTGGAGAATATTGTAAGTATATTAGATGTGTATTTAAATTTTTTATTTAGTAATATTAAATAACTTTAATTTAATTTTTAATTGCGTTGTAGTTTAATATTGTTTTTTAATTTAGTATGAAAATTCGAATTATATTTGTTAACTAAGTGTTGGTGATGATTAATATAAGTTTAATGTTTTGAATATTTTTGTGTTCAGGTGAAAAAATTTGTAGAAGAAATTTTGTGTGAAAAATGATTAAAGAAGAAGAAGAAGAAGAAGAAGAAGAAGAAGAAGAAGAAGAAGAAGAAGAAGAAGAAGAAGAAGAAGAAGAAGAAGAAGAAGAAGAAGATTTTTTGTGTGAAAATTGAGTAAAGAATTGTATCAGTTTATTTTTTATTTTATCGAGGTCTCGGTAAACAGGAAGCCATTGATCGAACGTACACAGGGTTCAACTACTGCAATTTGTGAAAGGTACCTTGGGAATGTGCCATATGGTACTAATGTGAAAGAGTCTCGTGTGAAATTGATTTGGATAGAGAGTGAATTTCGACTCAATCCTTATAGTACAATTGATGAGATTTATAAGGTCAGTCGAGCATATATTCTACATATGATTAGAGGGATACCGATGCCAGATAAATCTAGCAATCTTGTCCAGGTACGGTATCTACATTTTTTGGATACTCCTTGGGGAGCTGGTTGTTAATATAGTTGGGGATTGGCCATATTAGTATGATTATATTCTACAGATGATTGGAGGGATACTGATGCCAGATAAATCTAATAATCTGGTCCATGTACGATATCTACATTTTTTGGTTACTCTTTGGGAAGCTGGTTGTCAATATAGTTGGGGATCGGCCATATTAGCATGCTTGTATCGTGAGTTGTGCAAGGGCGCTATATTAGAATAGGGTAAAAGGTAAGCGGTATTGGTGGATATCTGCTATTATTGCAAGCGTAGGTTTGGCAGCGACTTCTCTTTTTTACACCGATTACTCGAACACATATACAATTTCCTCTTGCTACAAGGTAAATATCCTGGTTTTGAGTTGAATGTTTAAATTAAATTTACTTATTTTTAAAATATTATTGTGATTTGTATACAAATGGTGCGATGAAAAGCATGAGACGGGAGTGGCGCACAACAACGTCAGAGTATGTAGATCTGCTATTGACTCGTATTGTCAAGATCATGTATCTGAATGGAAAGTTTATTTGGTTAAATGTATTATTTACACTTAGTTAGATGTATTATTATAAATAATCATATTTTTTGCAATTTATTTGGATGGCGTACAACGATGACCGTATATTTCTGTCAAAATATATGACGAAGGATCCAGTTTTATGGTGTAGTGTTACACTGCTAATCCACTTTCATATTGTTGAGTTCCACTTTGGAGGTAGAGTGTTGAGGTAATTTGGCTTCCACCAGCCCATTTCGTGTTTTCCACGTGATCATTACTTTTTCACACCTTTGATGGACGTGGCAGGCCAAATACGAATTGGGAAGTCGTACATGCTGATTACACTACTTTATGGAACGACAGAACTTCATCGTTGTCGTATCAAAATCCAATACAAGCTAATGATTTTGGTTTTGAGAATTCAGAGTACATGATATACTATCGTAGTCATGGAAAGTCATATTTAACTACTCTCAAATAACAGAAAGAATGCCAGAGGTATAAGAAACAAAATATGGTGGCAAAAGTAAATCATCGTAGACTGCAGTGGGCACATATGAGAGTAGAAACGTTTGGAGTAGAAACCCCAAAGGTTGGCCAACCACATGGGAGCCAGATATGAGTACATTAATGCCAAAAACTATATGGGAAAGAGAACCGGCTCCTACATGTGTACAACTAGAAGTGGGCCCTAGCTCCTCAGATAATCTAGGGTTGGATGATGCTGGTTTATACAGACCTGAGTTTTATCCCCCTCCTACATGTGTACAACCAGAAGTGGGCCCGAGCTCCTTAAATAATCTAGGGTTTGATGATGCTGGTTTATACAGACCCAAGTTTTATCCACCACAATCACCCATTTACTTGAACTTTGGCGAGAACATGAATTTTTAGGAAATGAAAATTTTCATGAATTCACCAGAGATTATGGGAGGGCGGAGCGGTTACATTGATTTGTTCACAACACTGCCTCTTACACCTTCGGTGACTGAGGAGGTGAGCTACACTGAAAAGGATGTTGAAGAGGATCCCGAGGCACCACAGAGGCCACAACGTGCTTGACGACCGTTGCGGACTTATCTTTTGACCACACCCCGTCATGTGCAGAAATTACGTAAGAAATTATTTTTTGTCTTTTGTGTAATACATTGGAGTTTTGAATTTTATTATAGTTTTTTTATTTATCCACTATTTTTTATTATTCACTTAATCTAAATCTAATTTACTTTAATAATGGCTTAAATGTTCATGTTCATGTTCACGCTTTTAATGATACAAGTTAAAAATTAGAAATGGCTTGATGATGAAAGTTAAGAATTAGAAATGGCTTAAATGTTCATGTTCATGCTTAAGACTATGTAATTAAGTTACCTAATAATAAAAGTGACAATTAGGGGTTAAAATGACTTAAAATGTCATATTTTGGTGAAACATGACAAAGGTTTCGAAACTATACTAAGAGGTATTGAAACCTACATTCTAGAATTAAAAATATTTCCTACTAACAAAATACAAAACTACGTTGGTCCTTGAAACTTTTAGAAATTTACAAATTAGTTCTACTTAGTAATCTGTCCCTAATTATTAAATTAGAATTAAGCAATATGATAGTAGTAAAAACATAACATTATAAATAACTAATTAATACTAATGCAAATTAGAATATTTTCAATACAAACTATAATACCCGTATTTTGTTCGGGCGCCTATATATATAGTTCTCTATAAATAAAACCAAAATAATAATAAATAAATAAACAATACAAATAGTGGTCCATTAAATAAATAAATGTTCACAAATGTCCATTATACAAATCCACAATAATATACAAAAACCAAAAGCCCAAAACACAAGTGCTAAGCCCAAAATAAAATTATTCCCGCCCATTTACATGACCAAATCGGCCAAACAAACAAAATAGGCCCATATGTGCTAGGTGGCAGATCATTATTGGCTCGTGCGTCTTTCACGCGGATTAAATCTCTGTTGACGTCAACAACGTCAGCAACTATAAATAGAGAGAGAAAAATGATTAGATAATAATGAGGAAATTATTGTTTGGCATTTATTGAAGAATGAGGAGAGGAAGTTGGAGAGACTACCTGAATCTGAAGAGGCGTTTGAAAGCTGAACAGTCACCGAAGAACACTGTCGGAGTTCGCTAACCATCGTCCGAAGGTAAAGCTCGACCTTCTCTTTCATTTTTCTTGCACTAAGCACTAAAACAAGCTAGATCTAAGCTTGAAACTTAAAAAAAAACAGAAACCTAAAAATGAAACCCTAGATTAGGACTTATCTCGTGGTTATTATAGTGCTTCTTGGCTGCCGGACGATTTAGAGTATCTGGCAGAGTTGAAGAGGGAAGATTAGGTTCGGTTCGGGTAGTTTAGGTTTAGGATTGGGCAGAGATGGGCATATTCTTTTAAATCCGGGTTTAGAATAAGGTTTAGAGTTAAAATTGGCCTTTTAATGGTTTTCTTAGGTTTTTGGCATGGTGGCTGGAAATCGCCTGGTGGTGGCGGACGATGGCCGGAACTGGACCAGACGGTGGTCGGAGCGAGGTCATGGAAGACTGAAGTTGCAGGGTTGATCGGAAGGGATGACCAAAAGACGAACGATGGTCAGCGTCGCCTTCGACAGCCGGCAAACAACTCAAGGTTAAACAGAATGGGTAGCGGTAGATCAAATAGGAAAATTTGAAGAACACAGTTTGGTTTTTGGTCGAATTAAGAGGTTTGATCCGAAAGAAACATGAAGTGTAAGGGTTTTAGGCTTTGCTTGGTATGAAGGATGGAAAATATGTTAATCAAATGGTGGAGATTCATAACCACCTTCTTAGTTTGAATCTTAACCATTTGATTAACAAATTTTCCATCCTTCCACATTTCCATCCTTCATACCAAGAAAAGCCTTAGTGTTTGTCATGGATCAAAATGAGGAAATGGGATGAACGAACGAAGAACAAGTGATGAATTTGGGGTTTTAATCAAAATGAGGTGTGGTTTTCTGTGCTTTGTGTGTTCAAGTCGAGAGAGTTTAGAGAGAGATGGATTGAGGAGAGAGAGAGAGTGAATGTATCAAATGGCCGAGTTGGCTCGGTTCACCAGAAATAAACGAAATCACAATGTGGATTAGGACTTATCTCGTGGTTATCAGAGTGCTTCTTGGCTGCCAGATGATTTAGAGTATCTAGCGAAGTTGAAAAGGGGAGATTAGGTTCGGTTCGCTAGTTTAGGTTTAGGATTGGGCAGAGATGGGCGGACTCTGTTAAATCCGAGTTTAGAATAGGGTTTAGAGTGAAAATTGGCCTTTTAATGGTTTTTTTAATTTTTTGGCACGGTGGCTGGAAATCACCAAGTGGTGGCGGACTGTGGCCAGAACTGGACCAAACGGTGGTGTGAGCGAGGTCAGAGATGACCGGAGTTGTAGGGTTGGTCGGAAGGGATGACAAGAGTTGTAGGGTTGATCGGAAGGGATGACCAGAAGACGACCGATGGCCGGCGTCGCCTTCGGCGGTCAGCAAACAACTCAGGGTTAATCAGAATGGGTAGTGGTAGATCAAATAGGAAAATTTGAAGAACACGGTTTGATTTTTGGTCGAATTAAGAGGTTTGATCCGAAAGAAACATGAAGTGGAAGGGTTTTAGGCTTTGCTTGGTATGAAGGATGGAAAATATATTAATCAAATGGTGGAGATTCATAACCACCTTCTTACTTTGAATCTTACCATTTGATTAACAAATTTTCCATCCTTCCACATTTCCATCCTTCATACCAAGAAAAGCCTTAGTGTTTGTCCTGGATCAAAATGAGGAAATAGGATGAACGGACGAAGAACAAGTGATGAATTTGGGGTTTTGATCAAAATGAGGTGTGGTTTTCTGTGCTTTGTGTGTTCAAGTCGAGAGAGTTTAGAGAGAGATGGATTGAGGAGAGAGAGAGTGAATGTATCAAATGGCCGAGTTGGCTCGGCCCACCCTCATTTAAGGGCGAGTCAATGCGTTGTCATTTTGGGAGGCCAGTAAAACTAGATTCTTGTATTTTTTAAGCAGGTTCGGATATGGGTTTGTGATCCGACTCGTATTTTTAAAGGTCGTACTGCTTATTTGGGTTTGGGCCGAATGCATGTGGGCTTGGATCAGGCTTATGAAGGAATTGGATTTGAGTTCTTAAAATTTCCTTTTCTCACAATTTAGTCACCATTTGTTTGTAATTAGGGCTCATGGGTCTCTTTTTATTGAAATTCAATCCCTAAATTGTTTAACTGTTTTTCTGTTTTATTGTTTTAAATTATTTTCTTGAATCATGTATGTGTGCACATTTTTAAATGGGCATGTAGTATATTTGTTTAGGTGACTAATTCACTCAGTGTAAATAATTAGAGCCTTAGTATCTTTGGTTCTTTAATTAAATTAAATAATCTAAATAGGTGAGATAAATTTAGAAAATAAATGAATATTAAATGGAAACTCTAATGTTTTAAGTTGATTAATGTGTCATTGTAATGAGATGTTAATCAAGGGAATATTTTGGTTGAATATTTAATATTTCATTTAAACCTAGAACAATGAAATCACATAGTTAATCTAATTAAAATGAAATTAGGATAAGATTTAAATAGTTAGTGTCATTAAATGTTTAGGAATATTATTAATTTAGGGCCTAGTATGGATAGTTCTCAGTTGTTTGGGTGTAATCACATAAATCCTAAACTTGATAATATTCATAGTGTTCTTAATTAATTAAATCAATGGGAGCCTTAATTAGGTTTGAACTTAACATTGACAAGAAAATAAATGGACATGCATTAAAACCTTTTGTGCTGAGGTACATTCTAAATATAAATTGAAGTATCCTAAAGTAACTGGGTGTTTCAAAACTTATATTCGCCTCAAATGTATTTTCTCACAAAAGGATATCTCCATCCGGAATGAAATTCAATTAACAATTAAGGATTTAATTAAGTTCAAATTATTGCTCAAAATGCCAAAATGCCATGTGGAATTAATAAGGTACCGATAACGGGAATTTGTAGGGGTGCTAATCCTTCCCTACACATAATCGACTCCTAGACCCAAATTTTAATAAAAAGAATCTCTGGTTTGTTTTATGGTGTCTGGTCTACCAAAGTGACCGGTGGTGACTCCAAATTGATTTTTAAGAATAAATAAAGGGAAACTCGACTTAAAATGAAAAAAAAATCAAAATTTCAGAATTAAAAGAATAAAATGGAGAAAAAACCCTAATTTTCAAAAAAGAATCAATCGTCAGGCTATTTTTACACTTGATTTTAAAAATGGTCGCGAAAGCTTGGTGACTCTGTTGAGGACAAAAATTGAGAGTCGGACCTAATTAATTAATTTCACGTGGCATTTTGGCATTCTAAGCAATAATTTGGATATAATTCTTTCTATGAATTGTTGGATGAATTTTCAGGAAAAATGGAGGTAGCTTTTATGTATGATATATCTGTCATTCACGCATAAACCCTCGACCTGGGTTTTTCACCCTTAAATGGGAGAAAGACAATATATGACGTGTTGCTCTCCAGCTCCGAGTTCAGATTTTTGTTTTCTTCCGGTATACTAACCTTATGCACTATGGGGCCCACGCCTCCGTTATAAGGGATCTATACCGGATCGATATTTTACTGTCGTAGTAGATGGTAATGATAGTTCGGGAACCTAGAGTCTAGAACAAAGCCCGCATTTTGTTTTTAGAAACCTACCCCGCTAGAGCCAGACAAGGACCTAGGACAGGTGCTGCCGGTTTAAATACTTTTCTCTGGTTATTTTCTTTGCAAAATATATCATGTTTTCCTGTGTTTGAATTTTGTTTATTTGCTTTTCATATTAATTCACAATACTAACACAAGTTTCTTTTTGTTTTGTTTGTTTCGTGTTACTTTGTTGTTTTAAATGAACCCTGTCATATTGCATTTGTTTTGGCATCGGTTCGGGGTCAGTTAATTTGGAAGTGTTCAATATGCCTGGAGGGTTTAAAATAGGAGAAGACAATACGATAGTCTGGACTTGGTCAGAGCAGACTCATCATGAGAAAGGAGACATCCTTAGTAAGGATGGCGTGTCACAGATGAATGGTCAAGCCAAGTTGAATACTAATCAGAATGTTTGTCTACTGGAAGTCAAAGAAATATGGGATCAGTGGGGAAAAGATATGAAAGAGTTATTCAAAAAATAATTTGGAGATATAGTGTTGAGTGGATCGAAAGATCGATATGAACCAAGAGGGGGTGAATTGGAAATTTAAAGGTTTTGTGGTGGAAATTGCAAATTAAAAATAGTAGACAAGGGATTTTAGAGTGGTTCAAGTTCCAAATGAACTCTACATCCACTACCTTAGCTTCACTAAGGATTTTCAACAATTCCACTAATTGTTTTTCCCCATTTTCTAGGCTAAGGGGGCAACCCTTACAATTTCGGTTGAATTTTCTACCCAAAATTCAACACAATCCTCACAACAAGAGAACAAAGAAATTTGTTGGCTAATAAGGTATCTCTCAATACAAATGATAGCCCAATTACAAGCACTCAACCCAATTGAACAAGATAAGAATGAAAATTACAATTGGGGTTTCTAGACAAATATGAATTTTTGCACAATTGCTTGGATTTGATGAATAGATGTTTTCTTGAAGATCAATAGTTGTTGTTGTAGCTTTTGGATGTGTCTTTTATACCTCCTCATTGATTTCTAGCCGTTTGGGTGGTTGGGAACATAAATGGAGCCGTTGGAACCCTCTCTTACCACCATAAATGCACTTCTGCAGCTATGCGTATCGGTACGCGTGAAGGTGTATCGATGCCTATCTCAGAAAAGAAAGAGCTGTTGTGTGCAATAAATGAGGGGTATCGAAAAGCACGTAGGCGTATCGGTACAGGGTATCGAAACGGTAAAGGTCGTATCGATACCTTTTTCTCAACTTAGCTCACTGTCGATATCCGTATCGGTACGGGGGTTAGGCGTATCGATACGGGTCAACGACCTTTTAAAGTTTGGTTACCAACCGTATCGGTACGCTATTCAAACTCTTTGAATTTTAACACATGGGCGTACCGATACGAGGGTTTGCTGTGTCGATACGTGTTCCGAAAGTAACCAAGTTTGGCAAAAAGGTATCGATACGCTTGGTAGTGTATCGATACACCTGAACGATTTTCAATGGTTTTGCCTTGGAACACTTAGAAAATATTTTGAGTTTGAGTTTTTCAAATCAGTTTTAAAGTGTTGGTGTTTTAAAACTTATTAAGGGACTTATAAAAACAATTTTAAGTTTTTCAAATTGATCCTTAAAGATCTAATTATATCAAAATCAAACATAGGTTTTACATATAGCTTTATTGTTGAGTGTAAAAATAGATCATGAATTGCTTAGGGCAATGGCACAATTTTGGAATCCTGCATATAATTGTTTCGCCTTTGGCCAAGTAGACATGACGCCCATACTATAGAAGTACGAGGCATTGGTTAATTGCCCTATGCATATATGGGTTAGTTCTGTTTCCATGGACTCCTGAGCACATAGATCCGTCGACAGTAGGGTTGTTCGAGCGATTGGAGAAAAGGGTAAATCTAGTGCATGCTATCTTAACTGAAACTTATAGATCACTGAACGCGTGTAAGAAATCATGGGAAGGAATATTTTGGGGATGTGCACAGCTGCTTGAGATTTGGTTCAGAGATCATAAGTGGAACACTCCTTACAGAGGTATCAGGTATCTCGATACATACTCACCAACAGAAGAACATCTAACCAGCTGCTCGTTGGAGAAAAGGAACGAGAAACAATGGGAAGAATACTTCAAGAATATGAAGGATGTTGATGTTGTATGGAGGGATCCCTAGTTGAACAAGGGGACAACCTTTTTATATCGATATGGAGACAGAGATTGGGCCCCGTTACCTGGAATTTGGGGAGGAACAACTAATTGCCCCCTGTTGGTGTCTAGACAGTTCAGTTCGAGGCAGTTTCTACTAGCCACTGCGGGTATGACAAAATTTGAGTATGCACACAGGATAGATGATTATAAAGGGATAGTAACTCCAACTACGAAAACATGGGAAAAGTCGAGAAAGGTTCAATCGTATTATGATTTGGAAGTGATGGTAAGATATGAGGAATGGAGGACACGAAGAGTTAATGATAATATGCTTCAGGAAAGACAAGTGAATGTCAGCTTGTCTGCTCAATTTGTTAGAGAAGCACCTTCTGCACCGGAAAAACTTAGGCATGATCGAGAGTTAGACTTGAAGGAGTATGAGAAAGGAATTAGTGGCCTTACTGGAGAACTAACAATGGCAAAACTGCAAGTGAATATACATGAAGGAAAGGAAAAAGAGTTAATGGAGAAAAACAAAAAGATCAGTCGGGAACTAAAAGAGCTGCAAGAAATTCATGACAGTTACAAGGCAAAGAAAAAAAGAGGGATAAGTAAGGTGGTGAAAAACTTGTTAGAGAAATTGGACACCGTGACAAAAGAAAAGGATAATTACAAAAAGATGTACGAGAGGAAGTCCCGGGCAAGCAAGGAATCAAGCAGCAAGGCAAAGAAGAAACTAGAGGAAGAACAAGCTAGAAAATTTGATTTAACAAATCAAGTGTCACAGTTAGAGCATCTGATCATGAAAGACCATAATGAAGACAATATCTAGATGAAACAAGAGAAGGAAGGGTTGCAGAAAAAGATATCAGAGCTAGAAAATATGGTGCAGGATATGAAGGAGCGTTATACCAAGAAAGCGAAGCACGAAAGGATAAGTATGAAGTAGCACAACGCACAGTCCAAAACCAGAATGAAGAATTGTTAAACTTCAAGAAACAAGTTAGGAGCGTTGCTTCATATGTGCAGATATTGTCGAGGCAAGACACGAGCCCGTTGAAACGATCAAACCTCGAGTTGGAGCATAGAGAATTCATTACTCATATGCTACACGAATTAGTCAATCTAGAAGTTAGAGCTAGTAGTTTTCTATAGAAGAAATTATATTTTCCTTGTATTTGGACCTTCGAGCAAATGAATGTTTCCAAAAGACTAGTTCTTGAATTCGATGCCTTTTGCATTCATGCATTCATACATGCACATTAATATCACATTATATTATATAAAATAAGGAGTTTAATAAAGAAAGATTTCATGGCAGTTTGTTTTTAAGCCGTAATCATTCTGCATTCGTATGGAACCCGCTTGCGCTTTAAAGCCATGGTTGTTGATGATCAAATTGCCAGTTTAGAGAATGATCGAGTGGAAACACAAAACCGCTTTGATAGAATGGAGCAATCTATCAAGGATTATTTTTCTCAGTCTCAAAGAGAAATTATCAATAAGCTAATTGCTCTACTGAGACCGAAAGAGTCTGGAAAGGCCAAAGTATCTGAGGGTGCTTCCATTGAAATAAATGACCAGGCAGAAACCACATCTCACACTAGGGTGCAGCCCGAACGACCTCCTCCTACGAAGAAGGTCTACATCAATCTGGCAGGACCAACGCCTAGTCATCTAGTGCAAGCTGGAAAATGTTTTGGAAGTGGTGAAGAGGTTCCTGGTCTGAGTACTTTGAATGAGATAGAGATTGAAAAGAAGTATGAGGTGATAATTGCCCAAAAGTCTTATATTTTGACCCCTTTTTCATGGCAATTATCACTCAACATACACCCATTTGAGCCGCATTATGGCCCTTTATGCGTATATTTCATCATTTATGCCTTTGATCTTTATATTCTATTTATTCTATGGAAAATGTACTATTTGATGCATGTTTGGTGCTTTTGTAGATTTGCACGATGCAGGGGGTAGGATGATGCCGTGACAGCACTGGAAGACAATGGAAAAAAGAGGCAGAACTAGCTAGTAGCAGACTCTTATCAAACCAAGCCACAACCGATAGCTTTTACTGAGGGGAAGCTGACTTATGATGATACCTTGCGGAGCAAAGCCATTCACAAACCCATGATGTGGCAGCTAAAAGCCATACTGGAGTTGTGTACTATTGTACATGCCAGAAGGTAAATCAGGCAAAGTGATAGCTGATTTGAAGAGCTTTAAACATCGGATTTTTCTACACACTTTGTGTGACAGTCGGAGCTCGAGAAGAGGACGAAAACATAGAAGGAAGGATAAAGTTAGACTTTTGGCCAAAAGTGTATATTGTAATAAATTAAAGATATTCACCTCTTTAATAAAGATTAGTCCAAGTCCAACTTAACTTCCTCTCCAAGAAGGATTTGTGCCTACATCTTCCCCTATATACGGGGGCTTGCTGTCATCAAAGGAGAGGGATTGAGACGGGAGAAGAGAGATCGGGAGAGAGAAAAAGCTTAGGATTTAGTTTGTGTTTTCTTTTCATCCATTATGTTCTAATTTCCTTAGGGTTAGGATTAGTTTGTTTAGTAGTTTTGTTAAGACTTTTGTACTTTGTTTCTGTTATTAATGCAATTAAGTTGAGGTTTGCTTATTCTTGGTGTTAATCATTTTTGCATTCTTGTCGAGAGAGAGTTTTTGAGATTATCCATTTATTCGATGTCGAGAGAGTTGAATTCACAAAACGAGTAAGCAAGATTTTCATCCAAGGGTGTTAACTAATTCGACCTAGAGATAGGTTAAGAATTTCAGGGACTAAGAGAAGCATGTGATTGGTTAGTGTTTGACTTTGGTTTATGCCAAGAGGTATGGTTAGAGTTCAACCATCAACAGTGTTCCAAGCTTAGAGATAAGGGGAGCCATTCAAGGACGCTTTCCCAAACCATAACAACATCCGCCCAAGAGCAAGAGATTGTCACGGCAGAGATTCAACCTTTGCGACCGCGGCAGGAACTTAGGTTACTGCCACGGCAGCATAGTGTTGCAGCATTCAAGAACAGAGACAAGTCAATATGATTCCTCACTACGACACATTCTAATCCGACCATTCTATCAACA
Source organism: Hibiscus tridactylites (assembly GCA_958450335.1). Taxonomy (NCBI): domain Eukaryota; kingdom Viridiplantae; phylum Streptophyta; class Magnoliopsida; order Malvales; family Malvaceae; genus Hibiscus; species Hibiscus tridactylites. Next base: position 16,525,275 of record OY288289.1, on the reverse strand, counting down.
CTGATCTTCTCTTTACTTTTATTTCTGGCTTGCTTAAGTCTTAGTATTTTTAGATTACTCAACAATCTCACTTATCTGTGTTTTTACTTTAATTGTTTTGCAGTGCGAGGAAGTAGGACCAAAAGGCTACCCAATCCCTGTGGAGACGATACTCGATATATTTATCATTGTATTACTTGACGTGTACACTTGCACTATTGCAGGGCAATTTTACGCGAGCATCAAGTTTTTGGCGCCATTGCCGGGGATTGGCAACTTTTGTTTTTATTTTCTTGCACTCTTTATTTTTTTATTTTAGTACTAATAATACTAGGTTTTGTCTTGGTGCATGACCAGAGCAAACCCAGGCAGCCCATTGCGAGATCCAGATCCAGAAATCGAACACACTTATTGAAGGCTTAGAAGAGAGAACGAAGCCGCAATGCAGGAACCTGAGGTTCAAGTCTGAGGTCACGACCGAGGCATCAATCAAGGGGCCCCTGCACATAATGTTATAGGGAAGCCTTCTGCTGAGGGGCAGCCAATTGTCGATGGGCAGCATAATATCCGGCAGGAGATGGAGAAAATTTGCGAGCTCCATTCGTACCAATATGACACCCAACAGTCTGAGACTACCTTGAAGAGGACCTGAACGGACTAAACCCTGGAGTTGTTACCCCAGAGATAGAGGCTTCCCACTTTGAGTTGAAGCCCACGATGTTTAACATGAGCAACACTATGAGACAATTTGGCGACTCAGCAACTGAAGATTCCAGACAGCACCTCAAGTTCTTCCTCCAGATCTGCAATTCATTTAAAATATAGGGAGTACATGAGGGTATTCTGAGATTGAAACCACTCCCCTATTCACTGAGGGATAGGGCAAAAACCTGGCTAAACAGCATCCCAGCAGGATCAATTGGATCTTAGAATGATCTATGTCGTGATTTCTTAGCACACTTCAATCCTACAAATTTAACTGATAAATTGCGTAACGATATCACTTCTTTTTGACATGTTGATGACGAGTCCATGCATGAGGCTTGGGAGTGATATAGAGAGATATGACACAAATGCCCCTTGCACGGATTCCCAGTATGGACGTAGATGACAATGTTCTACAATGCAGTTAACACGACAACTAGGATGATGCTCGATGCCTCAGAAAACGACATACGCTTAGACAAAGAACTGAAAGAAGCCATGGGGATTCTAAACAAGACGAACAAGAATAACTACCAGTTCCCCACAGCCAGAAGGGGAGGAATCCACCGTCAACTCACAGTTGTTGCGAATAGTCACCACCCTAAAGAAATAGCCACCACTCTAAAGATCTATTTCAATGCCCAGGTTCGTGAAGGTCACTTTATAACCTTCCTTCACCTGGGGGCAAGTGTTAGCCCATGCGAACCTCCGCCATACAAACCTCCATCATACGAGCTCATGCGAACCTCTACCAAACACAAACCCAGTGGGGGAGCCCACAAACGTATGAACATGCAACTCAGATCTCCCCCTTGTGAACACGTACCATACGAGCTCATATGAACCTCCATCGAACACAAGCCCACTGTGGTCGAGCCCACAAATGTGTGAACACGCAACTATGATCTCCCGCGAACTCAGTATACGTACGATCATTGATGAGACCTATGGAAGCTTGTATGGCCCACACATTATCTCAAACCATGTGACAACACACGTGGTCCACATCAATGATGAATCGACCTAAGCCATCACATCCTAGAACGTCTAATCAGCACCTATACTACGATGACTCTCTCTCGACACCTATCTATTCTTTACCAATCATATATAAAGAGCCATGCAATAGATAGTGAGAAGAAACAAACATCAATTGAAAAAAAAACCTACCAAAACCCTAGCAGACAACAAGAATTCTTAACTCCACCATCCAAGCAACCTTCGGTCATCGTCTAAACAACCTTTCACCACCATCCCAATACAATGATCATCTTAGCAGAAAACAAAACTATTTTCACATTTCCACACATAATTAACTAACAACAACACCATCTCACTTTTGTTTTTATTCTTTCCCCATCGTAATAGCAATGATTCAACAAAAGATTCCAACTGAACTCGATCTTCATTTGTTTTCAACAGCTGCAGATACTCTTCATAAATCTTCTAAAAAACATGATCATTTTCACTTGTTGGTACACGAGAATGGTTCTCCAAATCCGAGCCATTTACAAGACCATGATCTTCATTGTTTTAAGCTGAAAGAAACTCGGTCCCGTTTCTAACATCGTTGACATATATCGTGACCAATAAACCTGTATGACCTCAGAATTTAAACCTACTTCCCTTCATTGGCTCGAAGACACCGTGCTGAACATATTGCATTGGTTGAAGATGTTGTTTCTTGGTAAAGACAGTGAAGTTACCCTGATGGGTTTTGGGATATGGAGTTTGGGTAGTTCTTCTTCTTCTACAGGAGGCTTGAGTGTTGGCGTTGCTTTGCTTTAACACATGAAATATGCTTGATGTAGTGTGGTCATAGATGCTAAAACCACCACATCTAACATGAATAGAGAAACTGAAGGTGCTAAAGATGTAGTGGATCAAGTTAACCACTCTTCAATGCCTACAAGGGAAACTAGAGATACAAATGTGCACACCATCAACTAGGGTCATGCACTCAATTTTGTTAAAACACGAGGCTCAATATTTTTATTTGTATTAAAATTATTTTTATATTAAAATTAGGACTAAATTGTGTAAATTTGGAGGATTAAATGTATAATTATACAAATTGTTTTCAACTTGGTGGTTAAAATAGGAGTGAGAAAATAGTTTAGTGACTATCTAGGTAATTTACCCATTTTTTACTGTGCCAAGTTGCACCGTCAGTTTTCTAACGATAACTAACACCCGAGTGATCAAATGTTTAAAAAACGAAAACGTAAGTGACCATAACATTAGTTTTTTTAAATTGGTGAGAAAAAGTCTACACCTAACAAATGTAAGTGACTTGCGTTGTAGTTTACCCCCCAAAAAGAGTTAGGGTAAATTACACCAGATGCCACCGAACTATTACCCTGACTTGAAAATGCCACCGAACTTTAAAATCCTTCAAATCTAACACCGAACTTTAGTTTTTGACTCATTAATGTCACTTCTTCATTAACTCTTAATGTCCCCATTAAGTCCAAACGACGTCGTTTTGGTGCGACTGCTTTGAAGCCTAATTTAGTCCAAAACGACGTCATTTTGTTGGAGGAAAAATATTAAAACCATGCACTTGGAGAGATTTGAACTCATGACCTTCGAATAAAAAGAGTAAGCCTTAACCACTAGACCAACATTACATTATATAGTATTTTACCACAAATATTATATATATCAAACCACTTGAGATTAATTCAAATTATTTTATGAAATAAATAATACTATAAATAATATTAATATATAAAATATAAGATATTATATATATAATTTATATTTTTATATATCATTTATAATATAAATATATTATTAAAAAACCAAAAATATTCATAAAAATAATATACTTAAATTATAAATAATATATAAAAATCATAAACCCAAACCCCAAATCCTAAACTTTGAACCCTAATATTTAGGGTTTAGGGTTTGGATTTTATGGTTTAGGGTGTTTATATATTATTTATAATATAAATATACTTTTTTTTAATATTGTGGGCTTTTTAAATTATATATTTATATTATAGATAATATATAAAGATATAAAGATAATACACTTATATATATATATATAATATTTTATAGTATTATTTATTTCATAAAATAATTTAAATTGATCTCAAGTGGTTTGAAATATATAATATTTGTGGTAAAATATTATATAATGTTATGTTGGTTTAGTGGTTAAGGCTTAACCCTTGTATTTAAAGGTCATGGGTTTAAATCCCTCTAAATGCGTGATTTTAATATTTTCTTCTAGCAAAACGATGTCGTTTTATCCTAAATTAGATCACTCGTGTAGTTTACCCTAAAATTAATTAGTATTATATTATAGATACATATCTTGTTTGAGTTAAAATTAGATATTTGAATCATTTTTAAAACTGACAAGTCAAAATTCTCTAATTCGAATCTTTGGTAAACAAGTAATTTTTATAATGAATTGAAGTGAGGCATCTCAAATTGAAAGAAAAAAACTCTCTTAGGAGTTTTTAGTTGGATTGAATATATGAGTTTTAAAGGCTATTTTGTCCTTACATTTACAAAATAAATTCTCTAAATAGTCTAAATTTAAATAACTAATAAAATTAATAGATAGTTTAATGAATAGAAAATTGATATATACAATTTCATAAATAAGAAATTTAATAAATAAGAAATTATATTAAAAATATAATTTCATAAATAAGAAATTAATATATATATATATATATCTAGACTAATAATTAATAAAATCATATTAAAAAATAATTTCATAAATAACAAATTAATATATGCATCCTTCAAATATACTTAATAATATTATATTAAAAATAAAATACTAATAGGGTTGGTCCAAGGGTAAGCAGCTTGATATCGCTTATGCATGTCTTGAGTTCGAGACCTTGTGTATGTAGAAAATCCCCGCCGGGAGACTCGCCTAGCTAAGCCAGCAGCTAGGATTGGGGATTACTAGGGGCATTCTTGGGACTACTAATTTCACAAACTTTCTTTTTTATCATTCACCCTGTTGTCGAATCCTTATTCCTATAATTCCATTTGCGAACGAGACAACCAACATATTCATTAAGAAAGTTTGCAGGTTCCTCAACCAAACTCAAAAAAATAAACGCAACCTTAGCGAAGCGAGTGCTACCATGAGGCCATGCTTCTAAATGGCGAGGGGCCTTTGCCAACAAGCAACAACTCAGCATGGACAATGTTCTTTTCAATATCATTCTACTGATTAGGATTATTCTTCATCAAACAATAAACAACACATTCCTAAGGGTTCCCACTATCTCATATCTAAAGGGAGGCCCTGCTTGCAATCTATCGATCTGTGTTATCTCCGTTGGTGAAACATTGCTAGCTTTCAGCCTCTCACTGCTAGCTTTAGAAGGCTTGCACCAATTCAAGACACGTGGAAATTGATCAAATTTACATTCTACCTTGATGTATTTTTTTCCTATCAGGGTGAATATTGATCGCCATGTTGCTCATAATAGACTGCACGTTGTTGCGAATAGTAATCATCACGAAACCTTTGGCATTCTTTTCGCCCACAGCACTGACGTTGTAAAAGTAGTGAAAACATCAACAAAGGGCTCTTCATCATGAAGTCGACAATGGAGAAAGTAGGTCATCAATACCCACAAACCGAACCCGGGTAACTGCCTTGGAGCTACCCTATACCAATTGAACCACTCCATAAAAAAGGATGGATCGGAAGATGAAATCCCGCCTTGAACGCATATAAAAGCAAAAAAACAGGGGCGTTCCTTTTTCTTTACTATACTAATACGATACGACCCCTTGGGCACTGTAAGTGGGTACCGAAAATGATCCCAGCAACGTAAACCCTAGTTCTCCAAGAGATCGTACATTTCTTGTGTCGTCGTAGAACACTCATAGTCCTTACTCTCTACCATGCATAGATTACTCTCGAAGTCCATCAGAATACAAGCAATAGAAATATAAAAAGAATAGCGACAAAAAGCAAAGAGAAATTACCTAATCGATTTTGACAAACGAACGACAATGATGGAATAAGAAAAACGATTTGTCTTCCAAAAATGATATGTCTTCCGAAATGAAATGATTTGTTTCACCCAAGGGACACATGGTAAATTGGCAATAAACGATTGAAAATGTTGCACAATTTTACTAGGGTAATAATTATCTTCGTCGGTCGTAATAAATGCAACATTTCGTTTTTACGAAACCACAAACTCACGCGCTCGCCAAAATTTAATTCAAAAATGTTAAATTTTAAAATCTCAAATAAGCACCTTCGCAAAGAAATAACCACCACTCTAAAGATTTATTTCAATGCCCAAGTTCCTAAAGGTCACTTTATAACCTTTCTTCACCTAAAGGCAAGTGTTAGCCCATGCGAACCTCCACCATACGAACTTCTATCATACGAGCTCATGCGAACCTCTACCAAACACAAACTCAGTGGGGGAGCCCACAAACGTATGAACATGCAACTCCAATCTCCCCCTCGTGAACATGCACCGTACGAGCTCATATGAACCTCCACCTAACACAAACCTATTGTGGTCGAGCCCACAAATGTGTGAACACGCAACCCTGATCTCCCGCGAACTTGGTATACGTACAGTCATTGATGAGACATATGGAAGCTCGTATGGCCCACACATTATCTTAGACTATGTGACAACGCACGTGGTCCACATCAATGATGAGTCGACCTAAGCCATCACATCCTAGAACGTCTAATCAACACCTATACTACGACGACTCTCTCTCGACGTCGTTTTGTTGGAGAAAAAAATATTAAAACCATGCACTTGGAGAGATTTGAACTCATGACCTTCAAATAAAAAGAGTAAGCTTTAACCACTAGACCAACATGACATTATATAGTATTTTACCACAAATATTATATATCTCAAACCACTTGAGATTAATTTAAATTATTTTATGAAATAAATAATACTATAAATAATATTAATATATAAAATATAAGATATTATATATAATTTATATTTTTATATATCATTTATAATATAAATATATTATTAAAATACCAAAAATATTCATAAAAATAATATACTTAAATTATAAATAATATATAAAAATCATAAACCCAAATCCTAAACTTTGAACCCTAAGATTTAGGGTTTAGATTTTATGGTTTTGGGTTTTTATATATTATTTATAATATAAATATACTTTTGATAAATATTTTGGGATTTTTAAATAATATATTGATATTATAGATAAAATATAAAAATAATACACTTTTACTTATATATATATAAATAATATTTTATAGTATTATTTATTTCATAAAATAATTTGAATTGATCTCAAGTGGTTTGAGATATATAATATTTGTGGTAAAATATTATATAATGTTATGTTGGTTTAGTGGTTAAGGTTTAACCTTTGTATTTAAAGGTGATGGGTTTAAATCCCTCTAAATGTGTGATTTTAATATTTTTCCTTTAGCAAAACGACGTCGTTTTGGCCTAAATTAGATCACTCGTGTAGTTTACCCTAAAATTAATTAGTATTATATTATAGATACATATCTTGTTTGAGTTAAAATTAGAGATTTGAATCATTTTTAAAACTGACAAATCAAAATTCTCTAATTCGAATCTTTGGTAAACAAGTAATTTTTATAATGAATTGAGGTGAGGCATCTCAAATTGAAAAAAAAAAACTCTCTTAGGAGTTTTTAGTTGGATTTGAATATATGAGTTTTAATGGCTATTTTGTCCTTACATTTACAAAATAAATTCTCCAAATAGTCTAAATTTAAATAACTAATAAAATTAATAGTAATTTAACGAATAGAAAACTGATATATACAATTTCATAAATAAGAAATTTAATAAATAAGAAATTATATTAAAAATATAATTTCATAAATAAGAAATTAATATATATATATATATCTAGACTAATAATTAATAAAATCATATTAAAAAATAATTTCATAAATAACAAATTAATATATGCATCCTTCAAATATACTTAATAATATTATATTAAAAATACATTACTAACGGGGTTGGTCCAAGGGTAAGCAGCTTGATATCGCTTATGCATGTCTCGAGTTCGAGGCCTTGTGTATGCAGAAAATCCCCGGGGGCGGGAGACTCGCCTAGCAAAGCCAGCAGCTGGGTGTGCAACGCAGGTCGGTCCAGATTAGTTAGGGCATAGATCCGAATAACTTATTCAAAAAATATTAAGTATTATATGTCTAACAATTATTAATTATCAGTTAATTTTACCAAACAGTTTTATACAATCAGCTAATGCAATCTACTAGCTAAATTAACTAATACAATTCACTAATTATCAAACATAACCATAATTATTTTCAATGCATCACACTGAAAAAATATAAAAAAAAAAAACATTAGTTAATGTTTTTTTAAGGGCATTCCATAATTAATCAAATAAAATCAAAGTCAACCACAATGGAGAGCGAACGACGTTGCATAATAACAAGTTAAGGGAAATATAATAAAATACAAGAGATAGTATTTATCAACTCTAAAGTAGTGAACAAGGGACGCTTTGGCCGAGTGGTTAAGGCGTGTGCCTGCTAAGTACATGGGGTTTTCCCGCGAGAGTTCGAATCTCTCAGGCGTCGCAGATATTTTAAAATCCTTGAAAATCATTTTTCAATAGTAAGGATTGTAGGGATGCCTGAGCTTCATTCCCACCAGCAGTTCCTGAAACTATGATAGATTTGGCGGGGGTTTTGCATCGTGAGAAAAAGGGTAATGAGACAAGTCCATGAAACTATGTTTGGTTGAATGTTAATATCACTTCATCATTACAACAGTAGAGCAGTTAACATTACAAATAAGTAACTTGATAATTATTTTATTTTTTCCATCGAAATAACGTAGGAGTATTCAGAGATAAGACAAGACAACAATACAACGAAAAAAAAAAAAACTAGAATTAGACGACACACACGAATATATTTATGCATCTATATATATAACCATTGGCCATTGCTTTATGCCAATCCAAGCCTCTTTGTCTTCTTTTCCCATCCATATTCTCCTCCCAATGCCATATATCTAATCACATTCCCACATTCAACTACATTAAATTAACACGAAAAAAGTGTATCGGATATTTACGTATTTAGTTTAGATAAAAAAGTATTGTCGGATATGTTCACCTTTTTATAGATATAGTCGGTCCATAATAAGGATTGCGGCCGTTGGTTCGGATCGGAGGGAAGAAAAGGCGATTTGTGGTCCCAAACTTCATCGATGTATCAAAGGATGACGATGGATTCGGAAATGGGTTTGCAATTGTGGATGAGGACAGGGATCTTTTGTTGAATTGGGTTCATTTGAAGGAGGAGAGGGCTATTGTGTTGGGTTATCCAATAATAATGGGCACATATGTATAATGTATGTTGCTATTATAAAGTTTAACACGAAAATTAAGTGACTAATTATGTTACACGTGTTATAGGTATTAAATTGTCATGGAATTAAAAGTGTAGGTACAGTAAGTTATATTTATAACTCAATGAGGGGTATAGTTGTAAATATTAATAAACTGTTTTTAATTCAGTTTATATAAAGGGTAGTGGTCCCCGAGATCTAGGTTAACTTGCATATCTCTCCTTCCCCGTCAGAGAGTTGTGTGGCAAGAGGTAACCTATCATCTTGGAAGATCAAACCCTCTCTAGAAAATCTTCGTCAATGGATTCAGGTACGCTTCCGCAAATCTAGTCTTTGTTCTTAATAATTTGGCATGTATGGATCTTGAGTTTATATTCGTATGAATATATTTTGGTTCTAACAAGTGGCATCGAGCCATGTTTTGTCGAATCATTAAGAATTAATTCTGTATTTTGACGTGGTTTGATTTCTATGTTGTTTATTCTTGTGCGATGAAGATCTCTTAATTTTGTTTCTTCGCATATATTAGGGTTTGATGCTTCGCATATTTTGAAATTGTTTCGGTAACCCTTTTGCGTGAGTAATCGGTAATTAACATTGATGTTTTCAATTGGGAATATTCTTGTTGGCCTATGTTGAATTTGGGATCAGTTTTCAATTGAATTAAAATTGATGTTTGCCGATTTAAAATTGGTTTTGGATTTTTTTTTTCAATTGCAAGATTCTTTGGGGGAAAACAATATTTTATGTTTTGGTTTGTGAATGGTATTCTGTTTCCAGAATATGACAATACTCTTAAAATTTTGTATTTTTTGTTTGTTTTAAGTATGAAATATATATTTTATTCAAAATATATATTTTAATTCGTTTAGATCAAAATTTTAGTTTTGATCATTACGTATTAAGATAAATCTTTAGAAACGAATAAAATTCATGTTTTGGCTATGTCTAATATTTTAGTGAGTTAATTGAAACACAATGTCACCAAAGTAACCGCTTCTGCATAGATTAACTTATTTAAAATATCAAGATGTTTGTGTTTTTGTAATTCATGCGTTTATTAATTGGCCCAAAGGAATACTAATATTTGGCCGAATTTCAACGACACCTGTGGTAATAAACGTGTGACAATTATAAGGTATTTTATGTGTGCAATACATTAGTCCAAAGATTAATCTGTTGTTCGACATAGTTTATTGTCAATGTTTGATTACTACAACAAGAGTATCGCTTACTGTTAATATTACTGTCCAAAGACTTGATATAATGTTGTGTTTCGTATCTTGAGGGGAATTAGTCATTTCTTTGAATTTATTTGTTTACTTATGAAATATTGATGTGAGCCTGTTTATTTTTATTTTGTTCTATATTCAGCTAGTTCTTCTGCTGTCACAATATTTGCTAATATCAGTTCTATACTCATGCTTAATGAGACAAATTTCAAGGAATGGAAAAGACACATACTTATAGTACTTGGTTGTATGGACATAGACCTTGCATTAAGGCAAGAACAACCTGCACCTCTCACTGCGGATAACACCTCTGATGCTAAAAGGGATTTTGAGAGGTGGGATCGTTCTAATCGCACGAGTCTGATGATCATGAAACACAGCATTCAAGAAGCCTTTAGGGGCACTGAATCTGAAGAGATTACTCAGGATAAGTCTTTCCTTGACGATCTTGAGTAACGTTTTGCTAAAAACGATAAGGTTGAAATGACATCACTTCTGACTTATTTGATGTCTATGAAGTATAAGAGTCAAGGAAATATAAGGGAGTACATTATGGAGATGTTCCATATTGCTTCAAAACTTAAGGCACTTAAAATCGAGCTTTCTGAAGACTTGCATGTTCTTATGGTTTTAGTATCACTTCCTGCACATTTTAACCAATTTAAAATTAGTAATAACTGTCAAAAGGAGAAATGGACTCTAAATGAGCTCATTTCTCATTGTGTTCAATAGGAAGATAGGTTGAAGCGTGATAAAACTGAAAGTGCTCATTTGGCCAGTGCCTCTAAGAAAAAGGGCAAGAAAAGAAAATATCAGAATGAAGCTGCTAAAGTTTCAACTCAAAAGAAACAAGAGCAAGTTTCAAATAATTGTTACTTTTGTGACAAACCTGGACACTTGAAGAGAGATTGTACCAAGTATCACACATGGCGTGCTAAGAAAGGTATGAATCTTACTTTGGTCTGTTCTGAGGTTAATTTAGCTTCAGTACCTAGAAACACTTGGTGGTTAGATTCTGGTGCTACTACTCACATAAGTGTTTCTGTAACCCCCTCGTCCCGGTCTGAACGTTTGACCGGTCCGAGTAGGCTACACGGAGAAAATCGACGCGAAACCTGTTAAGGTCCCACCTCGGTTAGCAACCCTAGAAAATTTCTTTTATTTATATCTTGTCTATAGGCATTATTAAGTCCTATGTGAAACACGACAACGGAACACAAACAACATACCAACGACCATCCACAACAACACATTAAAACAACCTATTTTCCCTTTTTAAGCAGTCGTATCGATACACCTGTCAAGGGTATCGATACGCCTTGACCAAGGTTAACACCCTATGGTCAACACAAGAATACCGTATCGATACAGCCCTTGAGCGTATTGATACGCCCTTCTCGGTCAACATTTCGTGGTCAACGAGATAAATCCGTACCGATACACTTGGAGTCCGTATCGATACGCCAAAGTCTCACAAAAATATCAGATTTCCAGTGAGCTTTGACTATTACAATCTACAATTTAAAGTTCATACTTGAGCTAACCAAAAGCGACACTTGGAGACCTTTCCTTGCCCTTGCCACCCACAAGCTACTGATCTGCATTGTCGAACAAAAAGGAGCGTAAGCATAAAAGCTTAGTGAGGGTAGCTCATAAAAGAAACCTTCGACAATGCAGGGACCAAGCACGAGCAACAATCAAGATAGAATGCATGGTCTTACCTCCGATCCTCAAGAGCCAAAATATACATGATGCATGAACATATAATCAACACTATGCCATGATCAACAATTCATAAGCCCAACACACGAAGATACATGTATCAATGTATCATCAACAACATATCTCAATCTATAATGGAATCACATTTCATATCATATTGGCACCTAGCTATGACTCGAATACGCGGATAACAAGTTGGAACACATTTCCAACACAACCATTACCTTCGATGGGATTCCACTCATCACCGGTTCTCGCCGAGGGGATTCCACTCATCCTCACGCCCCGTCGATGGGATTCCACTCATCACCGACTAATATATAAAGATTTCCGAGCGAACCCGTACTCCTCCTTGGTGACTTAACGCCACCAAGGCCACGCGCGCGTTTGACTCTCGTGTGCACACTAACATCCTAATGATCGATCATTTTACCCAAGCATACTAGTGCCAATATTAAACAAAATTCATAATCTTTCACAACGTAATATCACAACAACTTCCGTGCTTAGCACGTACTCACCATGATCCTTGAAATCATGCAACCACCTCATAATATCATTTCACAAGTCAACACTACATGTATATCATCAAAACAATTATCACATCATATTTCACCCATATATATATATCCACATTATACCTATCATCAACATACATAGGACAATGCATCAAACCATGCCTCAACATACATGTATAACAACATATACATAACCACCATAATCTCAATTAAACATGAGTCACCAACATCAAATAGAGTACAACCAAAGTCTCTAACTAAAGCTTAAGATTAGGCTACCACTCTAATCCCAACTCTAGGTGGGTCTACCAATCCCAACCTAGTCCACATGCTTGAACCAATTACTCAAAACCATTTAAAACATTTTAATCACTCACCTTCACCTCCAAGCTCAACTACCAAGCAACTAAGGTCTTCAAGCTTCCGGATTCATTCCCGATGCTTCACCAACGCAAACCCTTGTCTCTAAACAACTCAACACAATCTAAAACAACCTTAAATCAGCCCATACGACAATGTAGCAAACCCAGAATACAATTCAAGCATCAAACAAAAAAATTTAAGCCATGAACAACCCCCCAAACACCAAACTCGAGCAGCCCTCAAACCCCAACAAAAACTCATGATTTCAACCCATTTAACACTTCCAAATGATTCCAAAACAACCTTTAACTAACATACTAACATTAGCCTTCCATTTCCAACATAAAACACACCAAAAACCAACCTTTAAACCCTTCAAAACCCCCATTGAAACCCAAATTCGGGAATCAACATAAAACCATGTAAAAATCAACTATGTTGGACCTCAAGGTTCATAAACAACATACACTACAACAAATTTATTTATTCTTGACATTGAAAATAACGTCACAAAAACTCACATTTACGTCACTGTTTGTATTTTGTGACATAAAATTTGACGTCACGACGATCGTCACGCTAGGTGTGTCACTAAATGTCTAATGTGACGATATGCCTTTTTTCGTCACATATTGTTAAACATGTAGTGACATTTATGTAAAACGTCACATTATAATTGTTTTCAACGACAATTAACTGCGTCACTAAATGATATAAAATTATGTCACTAATTATTTATATTGTCACCAATAATATAACAAATTTAATGTTTAAATGACGAAAAAAATAGTCACAAATTTCATTATTAGAAAATTAAAATATTTTATCAAAAATAAAAATCTTAAAATTACACTAAGAGTCTGGAACTTTATATAAATTACAATAAAAAATATTTTTATTATAAATTACAATAAAAATATATTTTTATTATAAATTACAATAAAGGTAAAAACTCTTTTAAATTACATAAATGCTAATTTTTTATTACAAAAAACCCCAGATTTTTGCAAATTACAATAAACCCCTATATTTTTACAATCATTACAAGTTGGCCCCTTCTAAAATACCAAAACAACCCACCACATCTAGTCAATGGATTTTTAGGGTCATGCTTATAGACCGCCATCATCATCCAAACATATCGTCGAAGACCGCCATCATCATCAAAACATATCGTCGAAGACCGCCATCATCATCCTCAAGACGTACGAATATGAAATTCGATTTGGGAAAAAGTTGGAAACCTTGTTTGGATTTCGATAGTGATCTACCCTCACTTCAAAATATGGTTCCCTACTTGCCATTCATAAACAACGGTAGATTAGTTTAGAAATAGGATTAAAGTAAAATAAAAAATTACATTAGTATTGGATAAAATTCAAGAAAAATGAAAAACAAAGAAAAAACTAAAACAACAGTACTTATATGGGATCATGGATAAAAGCCAAAATTGGTGTATGACCGACACTTAAATCATGTATTTGAAAGATCTTGAAAGGTTCATATCCTCATAATCATAAATGAATATGTCCCGCACATAGGCTTCAGTATAAAAAAATTAGAAGTGGTTTGACATATATACTTAGAAACTTGCAACAACAGTCACACATGTTCAACAAAAGAACTCTGCTTGGGGCTTTGGTTCGATCAATGCACATCACACAACCGAGGGCTGCGTAGACGAACGATGTGCGTGCGATGACTGTGGTTGGGAAAGTTAGTCCCGATTTGCGGTTTCGAGGGTGACAGTGAAATCACGTTAGGATCATCATATGGTGGTCCAGCAGAGGGTAACACAACACGTTAGGGTTGAGGCGCGATGAATAGCTGAAGGCAAGCCTATGGTCGGGGTGTAGTGCAGAAGGTGGCGGCATTAGGGATAGATGAACGGCTGAAGAAGGATACAACGGGGAGAATAAGGAAAATCAATTATGGTTTCAGGGAGAAGAAGGAAGCAACGGCTGAAGGGAAAAATACGTATTTATATTTAACTCCAATGGTTAAATTGAGGTTAAGGGCCCTTGATTATTTAGGGTTTACAAAGAAGCTCGAAATTGCTTCTCTTTATGATTTTACCCCAAAATTCCAAAGTCTAAATTTTCATATTTTTCAATTTGGTCCTAAATTTCACAATTCTAAACTCCACATAAACAATCAACACACAATTTGGGCATGATAGTTAATCATAAAAATATTTAAATATTTGTATTATTAAAATATGACAATAAGTTATCAAAAGTTAAAGTAAAATTTAAAAGTATGAAACTGAGTAATTTAAAAATATGTCAAATGAGCAATACAATAAATAACGAGATTGAGAGTAATGTGTATTTTTATTTTTTGTTTATGAGTGTTTAGTCAACAATAATATAAAATTACAAAAACACCTTTTTGCTTGATTTTGTTAAGTGGCGAGCATTAAGTGATTGTTTTTGAAAACCGTCATATAAAATATAAGGATACAAATTTGTGACAATTAGTCATTTTCGTCGCATTAAACCACATTTTACGACGCAAGTAAAATGTAACCTTTTATATTTTTTTAAAATATGACGAATCAAATTGTCACAAATAAAAGCTATTGGTAATAAATCTGCAACGTCACTAATTAAAATTGAATTGTCATAATAGTTATTCGTCACTAATATTTTTCATTTCATTAGTGACGATTTTACAATGTCACTATTTTGTCTAAACGTCATTGAAATAAATCTCTCCAAATCTTTTTTAGGCGCCAAACTTATAGTGACGAAAATCAATGACGTTTTTTAAAATTGTCAAAAATGATATACCATTATTCACTAACTATGACGAGAGGAAAAATCGTCACATTTATTGTATATTTTGTGACGTTATATGCAACATCATATAGAAATTTCGTCATAAATTGAAAAATTTGTTGTAGTGATATCTAACGTTATTAAATCAATAGCTTTGATAAAAACTCAAAAAGCTCCATCCTTTAACCAAAACTTTTAAAAACCCAAATTACAAAATACCTAGTTTTAGTGAAATCTAAAGATACCAAAATGAAGAGGAGATCAAAGCCAAGTCAAAAATATGTTTACCTTTATAAAAGCTCCAAGAATAAAGAAGAAAGTGTAACGACTATTTTTTTGAAAAACACTTGTATATAGGGGTATGTGTAGGTGGGATATAAGTATGGTGGGAAGGATATTTTAAAAATTTTGAAATGACGGTGAAAAAGGGAATTTTTAGAAATTGAGGAGTAAAATGGATTTTTTTAAAAAAAATATTGGAAAATTGGGGGTAAAAAGTGGATTTTGAGAATTATCGGAAAATAGGAGGAATTTAAAAAAGGTTTTAAAAATAGAAGGGAGCTTAGAAAAATATTTAAAAAAATAGGAGGATATGAAAAAGATTTTAAAAAATAGAAGGAGTCGCCACCGGCCACTTTGAAATGGTAGACCGGACACCGGAAAAAGAAACCAGAGATTCGAAAGGGTTCGGGAGTCGGTTACACGCGAGGAAGGGTTAGCACCCTCGACATGCCCAAAATCGGTACCAAAACTTTACCGCTTAATTAAAATCGAATTTTACGAATCAAAGTGACAATTTTAACCGAGACTTAGTTATACACGCGAGTAAATTTCGAAAATCCTAATATTCGAGAGTGAACGTCCGAACCACCACCACTACGACTGGTACTGGCCTCGTTCTCTTCCGAATAAAAGGACATCGCATGATATTTTTTTGTTCCAAAAGTGGCTTAGCATGACATACAAGAATAAATAAATAAAGCATGAAAATAATTCGAATAAGTTGGCAAGGATGAATGAAATAAATAAAGCATAAAAAAACAAGTATCAAATCGAGGTATTTAAATGCATGGATGAATCACGAATATAAACAATCGTACTTATAAAATGTTTGGCGCTAAACAAATGCCCTACATACGATAAAATATGATATGAAGTTATATGGCCAAATGCCAAATAATGTATATGTTAAATATATATATACAAAGGACTTAAATTTTGACAGTGGCCATGTGTTTGTGCAACTTTTAAACTATGCGTTCCTTTATAATTATATATGTATACGTATCTACATATATATGTATATAGATAACTATGTGCAAAGCATATGGCAAATATATACATGTACACGCAACCATAAAGAGAAAAAAAACTTTAAAGATAACGAAAAGACGCCTAAAAGAGGGAAAAAGAGAATTTTAGGGCCTGTTTTTAGTTGCGTTTTGTAACTAAAAATCACTTTTTTAAGTACTTTTAGTTAAAACAGACTGTTTTTGGTTGCTTTTAAAACTAGATTTTCCACTCAAACCAAGAAGTTGGATTTTATAGCTTCTTGGGTGGAAAAGCTAGTTTGAAAATAAAATTACTTTTATACCCTTATTATTTAATTATAATTTACTGTTAAAATAATGTTTAGGCATACATAATTGTAAAATAATATATATTTTATAATATTTATATTAAAAATAAAATTGTTTTATTTGTACTTATTTTATATTTATTATTAATGTGTAAGTGGTATGCCCGTATATAATCTAGAATGTAGTTAATATTTTCAAATTAAATTTTATAAAAAAATATTTATTATTATAATTAAATTGATTTATTTCATAAATCATAACATTAATTAATTTGAACAATCACCCAAATTTATTTTTACTTTTCAATATCATGTCTAAAATAGACATTTTATCTCCTCAAAATCACTTTTTGACATCAATGACAAACACTAACCAGCTTTTCAAAACTACTTTTCAACAGCTAGTTTGAAAATCACTTTTTTCGCCGCACTTTTTAAAAGCAACCACAAACTAAGCCTAGTCAATCTGGGAATTGATTATTCGAGTGAATAATTAATAAAATATAAAGAATGAGAGATTTTCGTGTAAGCAAAAAGGAAAAAGGTGCTTAGAAATCAGATTTGTTTAGGGCTTTTACTCCCATTTTATTTTTTACCTATTTTTCTTCTCAAACACTAAAGCCGCCGCCGCCCTCTAAGCCGGCGTTCCGGCCGCTCCGACGAGCTTTTCTGACATGCAACGCCATCGGCGTGACCTCCTCGTCCTCCTCTATCTTTTGATCCAAGTGGATCTCACCGGAGATGGTCAGAAAGTCGTGAACGGGAGACGAAAGTCCTGACTTTTCGAAGCCTTGGCTAGCCGCCGTCCACCGTTGGATCGCCGTGATATTTTGATATGACGTTCGCCTCACCGGGATGAAGACGTTCACCGTTGTGATTGTCGGAAATACGCTCCAGCCGCCGGCGAGGTTGAAACAGAAGGTAAATAACAAAATTCTCTTTTATATTCGAAATGAAAACGAAAGTAAAAAAAAGGATCCAGGTGCCTCTGAAATTTTTCTTTGTCTTGATTTGTGAAAATGGTTACAACGATTTTGGGGCCTTTTTTTCGAATTGAATTCCCCCGAAAAATTCTCCCCCCTTCTTTGTTTTCGGTTCTCTCTATATAACCGAAAAAAAGAGGTTACAATGGGTCTTAGTGAACAGAAATATACTCGAAAAATCCTATTGGTTACTCCCTATGCTTTATTGGTATTCATTGTGATTTTCGCCATTTTGATCTCTGTTGTTCTGCGTTTTTTTTTTCTGCATGTCAGGTTTTCCCGATCGGTCCCTGAGATTTCTGTTGCCATGCTTGCATTTATTTTTGTTTGTTTTTTCTCTTCGTTCAAATCTCACTTTGGGTAATCTGACTTTCTACTTTTTTTCTGTGCATGTCGGGAGCTACCGGAACGGGAGGGGCCTTGCTGGTCACGGCAGACGGCGTGGAGGTGGCAGACGCGTGGAAGAGTCAGGCGCGTGGGAAAGACAGGGACAACGCGAGGGACGCTGAAGAGTCGCGCGTGGGGGATCTGGAACCTTCTCTTGGTCATCCGGGACCGTTAGATCGACTCGATCTAACGGCTCAGGTTGTGCGGCGCTTAATCATAAGATGAGCATCTAGGGTTTTTTATCCGGGATTAGATCTGGACCGTCAGATCTCAGCAGATCTGACGACTATAGATAGGGGCGGCTGCATCAAAAAGAAAGGGGAATTAGGGTTTAGTATAGCTGGGCTCATATTGGGCTTATTGTACATTTGGACTGTGTCTTATTTATTTCAAACATAATTTGGGCTTTTATTTACCTATGTTTTATTTTCATTTTCATAATAGTAATAATAATAATAGTAATAAATAATAGTAATTATAATAATATCCTAATAATGGTGATAATCACATACTAATAGTAGATATAATAAATAATAATAATAAGTGATCAACAATAATAATATTAGGTGATAATAAATATAATAATAAGTAATAACACCAAGATTATGATAACAATAGCAAAGTAATGTAACCAAAGTACAACAAACAAAGCTACGTAATACTTAGTAATGTTTAGGAGGTTTTTTTTAGCCCTAAAAGCCCAAGAATCATAAAAGAAATAAAAATAAAATTAAGGTCCGGGACAAAATTAGTGATTACAGAAAGGAGATGGAAGAGTGAGATGAAGAGGAAGCTCTCTTCTTGTCGTGAGATAGCAAAATAGGGGAAGTGAGGAAGATGACAAAGGAGATATTTTAATAAAAAGGGGGTTTAAAATTTGAAAGATCAACTATTTACAAAAATGTCATTAAAATGGCTATTGGGCTTCAATATCACAAATTTGGTCCAACACTTTAAATTTAATTTTGCAAAACAAAACCGAAGTATTATTTTATTTATTTATTTCACCGACCCCCAAATCCGGGTGTTACAAATCTCCCCCACATAAGAAAATTTCGTCCCCGAAATTTATCGAACAGGAAATGGCACGAAAATTGCTCTTACACACTTTTCTTTCCTTCTCACCACAACATTTTGCCCAACTTGAAAGACTTACCACGCAACAATAGATATCTGGTGCTAAGATCTCAACTGGTTCTCCACTACATGTCAAATTTAAACTCAACTCAATCTATTCATAAACATAGCATGGGACAGACCTGACCCACATTTCTGAATCATAAATACATAAAACCCATCACAAACCCCTTTCTAACTCTGGTGGTAACCGCAACAAATAAACAACAAAACTAGCCCAATTCACAATCTCATACGGTACCGTTTGAATACTTGACCGAGAACTTTTTCTGACTAACCATCTGACTTCAACAGGTAATCAAACACTATGCAGACATCCTCAAAAATCTAGTTGAAATCTCGAATCTCTATTGGCCACTATCGAATACAAGACACTGTACAACTCACACTCTTGCTAAGGCACGACTCCGCCATCTTACACAAGGTACAAGTAACGTGAACATGTATAAAATGAGCACACTCGATGCAACTATCATTGTTTACTCGGCTAAGCTCTCACGGAGGAAATCGAAGGCGAATCAGACACAAGGTCCCTCAAATTTATTACCCACTTTCATTAAGAATCTTCCACGGATGTAACAAACTAGAAGAAAACTGATGCTCGACCTTGACACGCTGTCAAACTATACACTTACTCTCATACTAAACCACATCATCCATCAACTCAATCCATAAGTACTCATCTTCAACCCACAATACGTCTTCATACTACTCTGATGCAATACAATGAACTGCCGTGTGCTTCAGCCAAAACAATACGTCTCCAAACACTATGTCAATCGGCACAACTATTCTGTCTCTGAAATGCAAAACTCTATCATCTCTGAAACTATATTATGAAGGTCTTCTTTCTGCTATGTCTTGCACGTGAGGTGCCAAGAACCTGTCTTGCAACTGCTTCTCTTCAAGTATTCTGACTCAATGTAGGTTTAACCTGAAACTCGGCCACAAAACCACTATCATTTGATAAACTGAATCTAGCAAATAGCTCGCAACTCGGCTGCCAAACTAACAACAAATATAACTCGGAATATCAATTACTACGTTAACTCTCTTCGGATGGTACTCAATCTTGAGATTACGGTCTTCAAGCAGTTCTAACAACTTATGATGTTCAAGTTTCAACCCTTCCTAAGTCGTCAGATATTTCAAGTTCTGATGATAATTATATACTGTGCATTTCCTACTATACATGCTTTGTCTCTAAGTCTTCGAAGCAATTACATCTGTAATTAACTCTATGCCTTGTGTTAGATAATTCTTTTCAAGGTCTTTCGACTATCTCGATGAATAGGCCACAATCTTCTGTCTTGCATAAGCACACAACCTAACCCTACATGTAACGCATCACTATGGTTCACAAATTCTTTCTCTAATATAGGCTAGATCAAGGTCGAAGCTCTCTTCAAAGTTTCTTTCGGTTACTCAAGGGCTCGTTGTCTCGCATCTGACCACACAACTGAACATTCTTCTGTAGCAACCTGTCCATGGAGCAGCTATCTTCGAAAGACTATTTACAAACCTCCGAAAGTAACAATGTTAGGCCTAAGTACTATAGATACCTTTCACGGTCTTCAGTTTCTTCCAACTCACACCTTCTTCTGCCTACTTGGGATTTACTCTAATACACTCGACTGATCTACATGTCCTAGGAGAACATCTTCCTTGACTTGGAGTTCACGTTGCACAACCTGTCATACAATTGATTCTCTAATAGGATCTACAACACTAACTCCAAAGCTTGTCATGGTCTTCTCTGGTACATGAATATACCCATGTATCATCTATGAGAACTACTACAACTGATCAAGGAACTCAGGAAATATTCTGCTCAACATCTCTATAAAAGCAACTAACACACTAGTCAAACAAAGCGGCATAACTCAGAACTCAAAGTGATCATATCTTGCCCCAAAAACTATATTCGGTACATCAACCTCTCTCACTTTCAGCTGGTAGTAATCTGATCTCAATTAATCTTGAAAATACTGAAGCACACCCTAACTGATCAACAAATCACTGACGCTCGGAAATGGATACTAATTATTCACTGACTATTGTTTCAACTACCTGTAATCTAAACACATTCTCGTATTGTCTTCTCTCTTCTTCACAAATTGCACTGTCGTACTCTAAGATGATGTACTAGGCCTAATGAATCTACGGTCTAAAAAATCTCGAAGTTGATTCTTCAACACTCTCAATTCTTTCGGGAGCCATAAGATATAGAGCAAATCAAAACAGGAGAAAACTCGGAGACGATCTCAATAACAAACTTTTCTTCCCTGTTAGGAGACGAACTGGGCAAGTCTTGCAAACACTTCAAGGAAAATCACAAACTATTCTAACATTCTGCGGTCTAATCTTCATTCAAAAATCAAATCCATCACATTTTCTAGGTAAGCCACTACAGTCTCACAGAAATCTGCAACTTCAAGGCAACTCTCTCTTTGTCTCAAAATATACTCTAGCTCTGTGTTCTACAAGCCAAACGATGCCAAATGTTACATCAAAATCATGAAAAGATAATTACTTCACATCAACTAGAACACGTAACCCTGAACCATCAACATACATCTTCCGTACATCTTTCTGACCACCACTATCTCACTAAAATGTCTAGTCACATGCGTCCCTACGTCTAAGATCTCAACAAGTATAACTAATTTCCTTCCATGCATACACAAAAGGAAGAATCCGCAGAAATTGCAACTTCACATGTACACATCTGATAGTTTTCGGTTCTCTTGTTTTCAGGATGGTCCTTCAAACATAACCTAACTCTTCAAAACCGTTCTTAGAGCATCTCGAAACTTCAAAATTCAGTTCTGATCACACACAAACAATCATGATTGAACTTGTTCTATAACATCGATCCTGACGACTCGAGACATCCCACTACCAAACAATCTGGACTCAAAGCTCAAGACTTCCTCCTTGGCTCAACTATATTGGAAGTGACTTCATCCATCCTTCTTGCTGGAAGACAACTCAGACGCACACTGGCCCAATTACACAAATCGATTCCCACTCACGGATATTGACCGGCTGTCTTGTATTAAAACCATAGGCCGAACCCCAACGATCACTAACTAGCATTTATGTGTTTCAGATTACTCACACGAGACCCTTACCCTGGTCTTGCCAAAAGAACTAAGGTACTCGTACCTACCCCTAACACTTCCCGGACACATTCAAACTTTGCATGCTCGCTAACAACATACAGAAGTACAGATTCAGAATCAATTGGAGGGGACAAACTCAAAACTGCACCAAGGGCTTATCTACCATAACATTGATACTACTCTGAATCTCACTCATAGGTCTTCACTTCTTTTACCAACTAATACCAGAATCAGTCTTGTCGCCCCTCACCAACAAGAATCAACCCACATACATACTAACGCAAACAAACCAATTGTACCTCAACTCTGGTACAACCATACCTCCCTGACTAAAGTGATGAACTCCCTCAACATCATCCACATCTCCAGAAACCACAACTTCTACTTACTGATTCATGGCCCACGTCTTGGCCTCAAACTTACTAAAAAGCAATAAATCAACAACAACAACAAATTTACATACAACTGGGTAAGCAAAGGAAAGGGTCCAAGTGGCTCAAGTATGACTCCCTCACTTAAAATCTCTTTATTTTTGATATAATAGAAGCAATGAGACTCTACTCAACATGCTTCAAGCAACACTCACGTACGATCAAACAACATACACCAATCATACTTGATAAACAAGCAAACATGCTTACATGGCAAGCAAACACCTTGCAATTACAATACAAGAAATTAAACTTACCTCACTTACCTGCTCAAGGTCTCGGAAACCTTAGGCTCTGATACCAACAAATGTAACCCACTCGTCCCGGTCTGAACGTTTGATCGGTCCGAGTAGGCTACACGGGGAAAACCGACGTGAAACCCGTTAAGGTCCCACCTCGGTTAGCAACCTTAGAAAATTTCTTTTATTTATATCTTGTCTATAAGCATTATTAAGTCCTATGTGAAACACGACAGCAGAACACAAACAACATACCAACGACCATCCACAACAACACATTAAAACAACCTATTTTCCCTTTTTTAAGTAGGCCGTATCGATACACCTATCAAGGGTATCGATATGCCTTGACCAAGGTTAACACCCTATGGTCAACACAAGAAGACCGTATCGATACAGCCCTTGAGCGTATCGATACGCCCTTCTCGGTCAACATCTCGTGGTCAACGAGATAAACCCGTACCGATACACTTGGAGCCCGTATCGATACGCCAAAGTCTCACCAAAATATCAGATTTCCAGTGAGCTTTGAGCGTATCGATACACCCCCGTGTATCGATACACCAAGCCAAAACTGAGTCCTGGAGGGCAAACCGTATCGATACGGCCCTTGGGCGTATCGATACGCCCTGCACTGCAAGTCTCCATATTTCAGCCCAACAACTTAGGACTCGACTCTAGATGCGATTTACGACTCCTCTAGCCACAAACAACATACATACAACCCTTAACCACCAAGATATCAACATACATGGCATTCAAAACATACAAGGATCATGCAACAAAAGGATTCATACATTCATAAAAAAGAAGACATACTTAACACATAAAGGTTCATGCCTTAGAAACAAGCATATATGCATTCATGACATGCAACATAAACAAGGTTTATAATTCAAACAAAGCATCCAAAAGCCAAACCAACATCAACATATGTCAAAGCTCAAATCAACAACACCTATCCCATTGCTTGACTATTACAATCTACAATTTAAAGTTCATACTTGAGCTAACAAGCGACACTTGGAGACCTTTCCTTGCCCTTGCCACCCACAAGCTACTGATCTACATTGTCGAACAAAAAGGAGCGTAAGCATAAAAGCTTAGTGAGGGTAGCTCATAAAACAAACCTTCGACAATGCAGGGACCAAGCACGACCAACAATCAAGATAGAATGCATGGTCTTACCTCCGATTCTCAAGAGCCAAAATATACATGATGCATGAACATATAATGAACACTATGCCATGATCAACAATTCATAAGCCAAACATACGAAGATACATGTATCAATGTATCATCAACAACATATCTCAATCTATAATGGAATCACATTTCATATCATATTGGCACCTAGCTATGACTCGAATACGCGGATAACAAGTTGGAACACATTTCCAACACATCCATTACCTTCGGTAGGATTACACTCATCACCGGTTCTCACGGAGGGGATTCCACTCATCCTCACGCCCCGTCGATGGGATTCCACTCATCACCGACTAATATATAAAGATTTCTGGGCGAACCCGTACTCCTCCTTGGTGACTTAATGCCACCAAGGCCACGCGCGAATTTGACTCTCGTTTGCACACTAACATCCTAATGATCGATCATTGTACCCAAGCATACAAGTGCAAATATTAAACACAATCCATAATCTTTCACAACGTAATATCACAACAACTTCCGTGCTTAGCATGTACTCACCATGATCCTCGAAATCATGCAACCACGTCATAATATCATTTCACAAGTCAACACTACATGTATATTATCAAAACAATTATCACATCATATTTCACTCATATGTATATCCACATTATACCTATCATCAACATGCATAGGACAATGCATCAAACCATGCCTCAACATATATGTATAGCAACATATACATAACCACCATAATCTCAATTAAACATGAGTCACCAACATCAAATAGAGTACAACCAAAGTCTCTAACTAAAGCTTAAGATTAGGCTACCACTCTAATCCCAACACTAGGTGGGTCTACCAATCCCAACCTAGTCCACATGCTTGAACCAATTACTCAAAACCATTTAAAACATTTTAACCACTCACCTTCACCTCCAAGCTCAACTACCAAGCAACTAAGGTCTTCAAGCTTCCAGATTCATTCCCGATGCTTCACCAACGCAAACCCTTGTCTCTAAACAACTCAACACAATCCAAAACAACCTTAAATCAACCCATATGACAATGTAGCAAACCCGGAATACAATTCAAGCATCAAACACAAGAATTTAAGCCATGAACAACCCCCAAAACACCAAACTCGAGCAGCCCTCAAACCCCAACCAAAACTCGTGATTTCAACCCATTTAACACTTCCAAATGACTCCAAAACAACCCTTAACTAACATACTAACATTAGCCTTCCATTTCCAACATAAAACACACCCAAAACCAACCTTTAAACCCTTCAAAAACCTCATTGAAACCCAAATTCGGAAATCAACATAAAACCATGTAAAAATCAACTATGTTGGACCTCAAGGTTCACAAACAACATATCCAACGTTATTAAATCAATAGCTTTGATAAAAACTCAAAAAGCTCCATCCTTTAACCAAAACTTTCAAAAACCCAAATTACAAAATACCTAGTTTTGGTGAAATCTAAAGATACCAAAATGAAGAGGAGACCAAGGCCAAGTCAAAAATATGTTTACCTTTCAAAAAGCTCCAAGAATGAAGAAGAAAGAAGATAGAAGAGTGAGATGAAGAGGAAGCTCTCTTCTTGTCGTGAGATAGCAAAATGGGGGAAGTGGGGAAGATGACAAAGGAGATATTTTAATAAAAAGGGGGTTTAAAATTTGAAAGATCAACTATTTACAAAAATGCCATTAAAATGGCTATTGTGCTTCAATATCACAAATTTGGTCCAACACTTTAAATTTAATTTTGCAAAACAAAACCGAGGCATTATTTTATTTATTTCACCCGACCCCCAAATCCGGGTGTTACAGTTTCTATGCAAGGTTGCCTGAGCTAGCGAAAGCCAAGTCATGGTGAAAGAAGCATTTTTGTGGGCGATGGAAAATTGGTAGAAGTTGAAGCAATTGGGCATTTTAGGTTGTTATTAGGAACTGATTTTTATTTAGATTTGAAAGACACTTTTGTTGTTCTGTCTTTTAGGCGGAATTTAGTTTCAGTTTCTTTATTGGACAAATTTGGATATTATTGTTCATTTGGAAACAATCAGTTTACTTTGTCTTTAAATTCAAGTATTGTCGAAACTGGTTATTTAAATGCTCATGACAACCTTTATTTGCTAGATATAGTTGCATCATATAATGAAACCTTGCACGTGGAATCACGTGGTACTAAACGCGAATTAAATAAGGAAAATTCGACATCATTATGGCATAAGCGCTTAGGTCATATCTCAAAAGGTAGGATTGAGCGACTTATATCTAATGGTATTTTGGAGTCCCTTTACTTTTTAGACTTTAATGTTTGTGTTGATTGTATCAAGGGAAAACAAACCAAAACTAAGAGATTAGGTGCCAACAAATCTACAGACGTCTTAGAATTAATTCAAACTGATATTTGTGGGTCATTCCCTATGGCATCTTGGAATGGTCAACAATATTTCATAACATTCATAAACGATTACTCACGTTATGGGTACCTATATCTCATTCATGGAAAATCTCAGTCTTTGGACGTGTTCAAATCTTATAAGGCTGAAGTTGAGAATCAACTCAACAAAAGAATTAAGAAAGTTAGATCTGATCGTGATGGTGAGTACTACGGTAGGTATGATGGCTCAGGTGAACAACGTCCAGGACCATTTGCGAAATTCCTAGAGAATGTGGTATTGTCCCACAGTACACCGTGCCAGGATCACCTAATATGAATGGTGTAGCTGAGAAACGTAATAGGACTCTTAAGGATATGGTAAGGAGTATGATTGTCCATTCTACCTTACCTGAGTCCTTCTGGGGAGAAGCATTAAAGACAACAACGTACATTCTGAATAGAGTACCAACTAAAGGAGCTGAAAAGACACCTTATGAGCTTTGGATAGGTCAAAAACCTAGTCTAAAGCACTTTCACATTTGTGGATGTCCAGCTAAGGCAAGGCCTTATAGGCCACATGAAAAGAAATTGGACTCCAAAACTGTGAGCAACTACTTTATTGGATATTATGAGCGATCTAGGGGCTGTAAATTTTATGATCCCATGATTAAGAATATTTTTGAGACGGGAACTGCAACATTTTTTGAGGATGTTGAACTTGGAGGGAGAAATAAGGTTAGAGGCATTACTTTTGAGGAAGAATTGAGTTCCAACTCAATTCATACTATCACTTTTGATAATGTTCAGGTTCCCATACATGTCATTAATCAAGAAGTGAATCCGGAACCTCAACAAGATAATTTTGAACAACTTCCTCCTATTCTGGATAAGGTAATTGTTCCAGAAGAACAAATTCAACAACCTCAACAACAAGTGACATTAAGGAGATCCACGAGAGAAAGGAGAAATGCTATTCCGGATGATTATATTGTATTTCTCCAAGAAAATGAGGATGATAATGGAATGATAGAAGATGACCCAATCAACTTTCATCATGCCATGCAAAGTGTTAACTCTCAAAAGTGGATTGATGCCATGCAGGAAGAGTATAAATCCATGCAAGACAATAAAGTTTGGGAACTTGTCCCATTACCTGAAGGTGCAAAACCAATTGGTTGTAAATGGATATTTAAAACCAAGAGGGATGCAAATGGTAATGTGGAGAGGTATAAGGCACATCTTGTAGCTAAAGGATATACTCAAAAGGAAGGCGTTGACTTTACAGAGACTTTCTCTCCGGTTTCATCGAAAGACTCTTTTAGGACAATCATGACACTTGTAGCTCATTTTGATCTTGAGTTACATCAGATGGATGTTAAGACCACATTTCTTAATGGAGACATTGAAGAAACAATTTATATGGTGCAACCAGAAAACTTTGACTCGGGAGACCCAAAGCATATAGTTTGCAAATTAACAAAATTCATCTATGGACTCAAGCAAGCTTCTTGTCAATGGTACCACAAGTTTCATCAAGTAATTGTCTCGTTCGGTTTTGAGATGAATATCATTGATGATTGTGTGTATCACAAGTTCAGTGGGAGTAAGGATATATTTTTGGTTTTATATGTCGATGACATTTTGCTTGCCACAAATGATATAGGCTTATTGCACGAAACTAAGAGATTTCTATCTAAGCATTTTGAAATGAAAGATCTTGGGGACGCTTCTTTTGTTTTTAGGAATTCAGATACATCAAGATCGATCTTGGGTTATTCTTGGATTGTCGCAAAAGAACTATATCGATAAAGTGCTTAAAAGGTTTGGCATGCAAAATAGTAAACCAATGGACACCCCTGTCGCTAAAGGAGACAAGTTTTGTCTTACCCAATGCCCTAAAAGTAACCTTGAAATTCAAGAAATGCAGAAGATTCCCTATAGATCAACTATTGGGAGTTTAATGTATTCTCAGGTTTGTACGCGTTCGGATATTGCGTACATTGTTGGGATGTTAGGCATATATTCAAGCAACCCTGATATGGACCATTGGATAGCAGCCAAGAGGGTTATGAGGTATCTTCAGAGAACAAAAGATTACGTGCTCACTTATAGGAAATCAGATCATTTGGAGGTCGTAGGGTATTCGGATTCTGATTTAGCTGGGTGCCAAGATAGCAGAAAATCTACATCAGCCTATATTTATCTATTAGCTGGAGGAGCTATATCCTAGAAAAGTGCTAAACAAACACTTCTAGCTTCTTCCACTATGGCAACAGAGTTTGTAGCATGCTATGAGGCATCTAATCATGGAATATGGTTACGGAACTTTGTCACTGGGCTGCGTATTTTGGAGAACATGGAAAGACTGCTTAAATTGTTTTGTGACAATAATTCAGCAATATTGTATTCCAACAACAATAGGAGCTCGTCGAAGTCAAATCACATAAACATAAAGTTCCTAGTTGTAAAAGAAAGAGTGCAAAGTGGACAAATATCCATAGAACACATTGGGACAAACTCTATGATAGCGGATCCGCTCACAAAAGGTTTACCACCCAAGGTCTTTCATGAGCACACTGCTCATATGAGTGTTGTATCATTTGAGGATATTATTGTTTGAGTGGGAGTTTGTTATTTGTTTGCTTTATGTTTCATTTTGGACATTTATGTATTCGGTTATTTTTCTGATCAGAAATGAAGTATTCAGTTTATTCAGTCTTTTCTTATTTTGATAAGGACATCACTTAAGTTTAAAGAGGACCAATTGGAAATAGGCATGTTCGGTTCACATTTACATGTAATTTCCATGCTACGCATCCATGATTGATCTATGTCATTTGATTGTGTTTGTATACGTGACCATTGATGAGTCTAGTCATGATTGATATGGCTAAGACCGCTTTGATCCTATATAGATATGGTTGATGGACGAGATTGTTAAAGAATACCTATTGTATGATAGCAAATTTTTTAGCTCATAAGATTATACATTTGTCAGGAAACATATGTTGCCCAAGTGGGAGATTGTTGGGTTATCCAATAATAATGGGCATATATGTATAATGTATGTTGCTATTATAAAGTTTAACACGAAAATTAAGTGACCAATTATGTTGCACGTGTTATAGGTATTAAATTGTCATGGAATTAAAAGTGTAGATACCGTAAGTTATATTTATAACTCAATGAGGGGCAGAGTTGTAAATATTAATAAACTATTTTTAATTCAGTTTATATAAAGGGTAGTGGTCCCCGAGATCTAGGTTAACTTGCATATCTCTCCTTCCTCGTCAGAGAGTTGTGTGGCAAGAGGTAACCTATCATCTTGGAAGATCAAACCCTCTCTAGAAAATCTCCGTCAATAGAATCAGGTACGCTTCCGCAAATCTAGTCTTTGTTCTTAATGATTTGGCATGTATGGATCTTGGGTTTATATTCGTATGAATATATTTTGGTTCTAACATCTTGTTGAACAAGTCCTCTCATTGCAAAAGAGCTTGGCCAAAAATCAAGTAGAACAACTTCATCTTCCATTTCAAAGATTTTCTTGTTTTGTTTGTGTGATTTTAGTGCACTGAGTGAATGAAGCTTGGCTATTTATGCTTGTTTTCCTACACAACAATGGTGTAATTGCTTAGTTGTATATTGACCAACTTTTGGTTTTCTTCAAAAATAACACGAAATTAAGATTGAAGAATCAAAATGGTAATCGAATCGGTATCAAACCCACCTCACATTGAGAGTGTCACATTCTTTTTGAAAATGTTTTAGTTTATCCTATGAAAACTTTGAAAAGGAAAGGACAACGAAAATAGAATAAAACATAGTGTATCTTTGATTGATATGATGGGCCGATTTATTTTTTAATTGAATTGGACCAATTTGTTAGTTGCGATTAATTGGGGATTTATTTGTAACTTTTCATAGTTAATGGACCTAACAAACAATTGAGTCATAATCGAGGGGCCATTTATTGTAGTTTACCCATATTAAAACATAGGAAATAAATAAATAACTGAAAACCCATTATCTAAATAATTGTAGGTGATAGAGAGCTGTATTTTTTTTGATGAAAATAGAATGTTACCATTGCCTTCGTTAAAAATTTTCCTAAACTTAAATGGAGGAATAGAGTACCTCTGGCAACAATTACAGAAAAAACAACGAGCAAGGCCCAACAAGATAAAACCTACAAAGCAACCTAACTACTAGTATCAAATTGTAACAAGAGATTAGTGTCTATCGGAGGTACATCAAAAATATGTATCACCAAGTCATCATCCGAAACCAACCGTGCCATCTCATCCGCCACTCGATTGCCTTCATACTTAACATGTTAAAAAGACACATGTCAATCTCGGTCATACAACTCACGAATATGCGAAACGATCCCCGGAGCCCCTTGCATAAATGGCTCACTCTACATGAACCGTATCACTTCCAGGCAATCCACTTCCACCGTAATATTCCGAATCTACAACACCGTCAACCATTCGATACATTTAACAAATTTTGTTAAAATTCAAAATTTATTTAACTTTTTGGTCAAATCGAGTTGCTCGAGTTTATGGTCAAATTTAATTGTAAATATTTATAATGTTAGGACACTAATTGATTTCAAATTAAATGACTTTCTATCACCATATCCGAGATATATATATATATATATATAACTTGAAAATTGATCCTTAATTACTAAATATTTCAAGTTATTCAAAGTTTTATTTTAGAACTCAAACTCTATTTAAAAAATTTCAACTCAAGTTTATGAAATTATGATTCAAATCAATTCGACTTGAGTTTTTCACGTCACATGAAATCGAGAAATTGGAGTTTTTGAGTCGAGTTTTGTTTACCTATGCCCATGGGCAGAGCTCCCTTGGGGCTAAAGGGGGTTCCGACCCCTATTATAAAATTGGAGTATTTGATAATTTTAGTTTAATAACAATTGAGCTCCCTTGGGGCCCATGGGGGTCCCGACCCTGTAAAAAATAATTATTTAAATTAAAAAATACAAGAGTTTATTAGGTATATAATCAAGTAGGATTGGACTATATGTGTGAATGAACCTAGCTTGAACGAATAAGGTTTTATTCGTGTTTGCTTATTTATATTTAAAGGTATTTATTTCGGTTCGTTTAAATTTCTAGATAAAGTTCACAAAGGGCCACTAAACTTTGTTAAAAAAACAAAATGGTAACTAAACTTTCAAATGTTACATAATGGCAATTAAACTTTATGTTTTGTAACAAAATGGTAATAAAAAAATTGTATAATAGCACATTTAATCCTCCATATTAACACATACAATCAATTTAGTCCTAATTAAAAAAAATCACTAAATTTAGCCCTCGTTATTTCTCTAGACACTGGTTTCTTACTGTTGGCTTGGCTCTTTTGCGAGTAATAGGAAAGAGGCGTGTCCCAGCACCGCCACCCAATTCAATGGAAGCCACTTTCTTTGGGTCTGCTTCTGGAGTCTTAAATTTTGGTACCTCAAAATTATGACAATCAAAAGATTCAAAAGCTAACATTAAAAGATCTAAAAATCTGAAAAGGAAATAACTTTTACAGTTAGAAATCTGGCACTAGTTGTTTAATTTCTGGGGTGAGAATAGAGTGAACAACGCCAAGTTTAGCTTTTTTGACACCATTTTCAACTCACAAACTCTTCCATGACTGCTTTTAAGACCTATTCTGATACTCTCACCACAGAAAACTGTGCTGACATTAATCGGACTTGCATTAGCCTTAAGTGACATGCAGAATGATTCCATTGCTAAGTTTATTTACCAATAACCATAGGATTCTCCGGAAATTCTAACAGAAAAGAAAAATAAGTAAATATTAAAATACCAACCCTCAGAAAATTTGGAAACTTAGCAAGAAAAGGAAGAAAATCAGACAAAAAGCAAAGAACTTTGCTAGTGGTCCCAAGATTTCATGGCCACAAACTGTAACTACTAACTAGTAAGAACAATGATCAAAGTGGGATTGATTAATTAGATGAGATCGGTTTAGACTTCATCCAAGTCAAAGAAATCCCAGATCCGTGAAAAACTCTAAACCCTGCAAGTTCTAATTCAGTACCTGAAGGCTGAAGATGGTCGGTCGGATAACTAAAATTTGTGGCGAATAGAGTTTTTTTAGTGAATAAAGAAACATTTTTTGGTTGAACTAAAAGTATAAGTGGGAAAAGCTTAAAATACAATATGTTTGTAACAAGTTGGTAGTTGGGTGGCTGAGAATTCAAATTTACTTTAAGGACCACATTGAAAGAATGTGTAAATAACAAGGGCTAAATTTAGTGAATTTTTCGAACTAGGACTAAATTGATTGAATGTGTAAATATGAAGGATTAAATATTCTATTATACAAAATTTCATAACAGCCATGTTAAGTACTTAACGACAGACTTACTATTTTGTTACAAAACATAAAGTGTAATTGTCATTTTGTAACATTTAAAAGTTTAGTTACCGTTTTATTTTTTTTAACAAAGTTTGGTCACCATATGTGAACTTTATCCAAATGTTTAATATCATGTTTGTATTCGTTTATTTATTTTTATTGTGTTCGTTTGTTTAACGTTCATGAACATGTTCGTCTAATGTTCGCGAACATATCCGTGTAATGTTCTTGAACATGTTCATTTATATGTTTGCCAAAATGGTGAAATTATACACTAGTCTTTAAGCTCACTGGGCTTTACAGTTTGAACTTAAAAATTCACCGTGTGTTTAATTTAGTCCATACATTCACCAATATTTAAAAGGGTAAACTATACTAATGACCACCAAACTATAGGATAGGTGTCGATTTGACCACTATATTTTTAATTGTGTCAAATATACCACTTAACTATTTAAATGGTTCCAATTAAACCACCCGCCGTTAAAAAATGAAAAAGTTTACGGAACTATAAAATTAGTATAATTACACATTTGATCCTCTATAATAATACAATAAATCAATTTAGTTTTAATTTAGTCCCATAATTACACAAGTATCGTACTCCGCAAGCAAAGCCGTAGAAACTCACATACCGACATTGATAACTGCAACATGAGCGATCTTTTAACCTGCGGTGGTAAAACAACGTGAGCTTCGAAAAGCTCAGTAATAAAAAACTACCCGAAGATGCTATATGCAATATATAAGTATAAGGCAAAGCGCAAAGCTAACGTAAAGTTCCAAGCAACTATAGATTTCGATTATGATTCGATATTTCAGTGAAACGTTATATTAGAAGGTAACAGAGTTGTTCTTTATTTGATTACTCGAACATTGAGAGGTGAGTCTAAATCCGGAGATTCAAAAGAGATTCAGATTTCAGAAGTTGGATCAAGCAGTTCAGAATGGTTCATTAAGCGGGAATTGTAAGTTTACTGAGAGTTCAACTTTGATACATTAATTTAGTAGGGTATGTTTCAGAAGAAGTCAGGAAGTTTTATTAATTTACTTAACTACCCTCCAACCATATGTCAATATGCAGAAACCCAGAACAGTATCCAGAAAGACTTACCCTAGGCCCGTCGGGCATAGGAGCTTACAGAGAGGCTTACCCTAGGCCCATTGGGCGTAGGAGCTTAGGTCCAGAAGGGCTTATCAGCGCTGAGCCTACAGATCTTCATTTATATCCCAGATAATATACCATAGATGAAATTTAGTTTATATTCAAAAGACAGTAATATCAGAAAACATATATCAGATTTATTTTTATATTAGAAGGCATATATCATATTTATTTTTGTATCAATAGATGGATATCAAATACATTTCTGTATCAGAAGACAAAAGCCAAGAGTTGAACTTTCATTATGGGTAACAAAGTTATAATTTTAATTCAGAGCAGATAGTCTTAGTTTAAAGCAGAGTGTATTCACGGACATAGAGTACACACTTTATGGTTCAATGTATTTCTCAGAGACACTTGATAATTATCAGAAAAGAAGCATAGAACGTCTGGCAATTTGGACTGATTTTAGAACGAGGTCCCTAGGCAAGGGAGCTCGGTACTAACAGCTCAGGCCAACATTCGGAAGTTGACCAATCTAGAGCATTGAGATTTTAGATGTATTGAGAGTGATCCAATCATTTAAGCCTACAAGGGCATTTTGGTCATTTTGGCCTTTAGGGGTAGGTTGGTAATTAGACTATCGGGTAAAAGCTATGACGTACGGGGTTCAGAAGTTCTGGTTACTTATCAGATTTCCGAGTCCCTTTGAGCTAATCATAAACCATCGCACAAGGTTTAATATTTAACCAAATCAATACACCGCAAGTACTCACTTCTCAAAATTGACTACATTGTATAACAAAAGCTCGTGTTCGGCAAGCAACCATTGAACATACAACGAGAAATCAATTAGATACTCAAATAGTATTTCCCAAGTAATCGAACATGTGTAATGCATCTAAACTCGATCCATAGCATTAAATACACACGAAGAACATGTTGCTCTTTCCATTGACCTAAGTACTTTCTCTAAATAACTTGAACATACCATTATATGGTATTCTTCCAACATCACAATAGTTCTCGAAACGACCAACCAACAGGGGTCGTGTATTACCACTTTCAGAGCTATTGCCCTTGCTTGGCTTTATTGATATTTCTCATTCCATGTCTTAGAGGTATTTTCAATCATTTATATTCGAGTGTATTTTAGACAATTCGATGCTCAAGGGTTTTTTAATTATTCAGTGCTTTTGGTCCTTCCAACTATTTATTCGTTTCAAACCTCGAGGATATAACACACAAGTCGGTCGATCGACAATTATTGATCGAGGAAAATTCAATCTCTAGTGTCATTCAAACCCATTCAATCTTTCAGTAATTTCAATCCTTCTTTTGTCATCGCAATCCATTCAATATTTTACGCCACATTGATTAATTCAAACGTATGAATATTTTTCTGTAAATTTATCTTCGAAGATTTATTCAAAATTCCAGAAACCCAAGTACTTTACAGTCGCCAATATTTAGGTCTTGTTACTACAACATTTTAGGAAATCAAAGGTTTTCAATTGCATAGGATGTCTTACGAATCAAGTATAGCTTCTCGGGTTGTGCTTATAATTAGGGGTATTTTTGTCTTTCGTTAATCAGATATTTTCGACATTAATCCTTTTAATAAAAGAGATAATCAGACTTAAATATTTATTATCTCAATAATCGTGTACTAAACTCAAAAGTCCCACCGATTTATCAAACCTCTAATTCGAATATTTTTCTTGGCCATTATTTTTTTATCGCATAAATGATCTACATAGGGGAAAATAACCATATGCTCAAACATGGTCATGCAAACATTAACCGAATACCAATATCTTACAAAAGGATGCATAAGGTAGTAATGTATTACCTTGGCTCCAAGCTACATCGGCCGATCCATGAACGACGTTCGAACACTCTCAAACCCGGGTTTGACGTCCCTCAACAATTCGTATTCAAGGAACTGTGAGTACCATCAATTACACAAATTTACATTTCAATCCTTATTCACAGTACCCTTAACTGAATAATTAGATATATATATATATAAGTTCGGGTTCAAGGTCCGATTCGGAGGCTTTTGGGTCAGAATTTTGCGAAATGGGCTTCAAAAACGGACTCAAGACGTCGAAAAACATAAGATAGGGCTTTTCGAAAAAAAAACTGACTTTTTGATCAAAGTCAACGTTGACATTAGCAGGTCAACACTAACGTCAGCAGGTCAACGGGGTCAGGGTCACCGGAGCGACCCACGCTAAAATTTTAATTAAAACAAATTGTCAAACCATAATTCAAATTCGGAATTTAAAATACAATTTCTGAAATCATTTATACAATAAAACAGAAACTATGATATAAATTGCTAAAACAAGTTTCATACTCAAATATGAAACAAGATGTGACATACATGCCCTCTAATTACACAAGTACCGTACTCCGCAAGCAAAGCAGTAGAAACTCACATACCGACGTTGATAATTGGAACATGTGCGATCTTTTAACCTGCGATGGTAAAACAACGTGAGCTTCGAAAAGCACAGTAATACAAAACTAGCCGAAGATGTTATAGGCAACATATAAGTATAAGGCAAAGCGCATAGCTAACGTAAAGTTCCAAGCAACCATAGATTTCAATTATGATTCAATATTTCAGTGAAACATTATATTAGAAGGTAACAAAGTTGTTCTTTATTTGATCACCCGAACCTTGAGAGATGAGTCTAAAGCCGGAGATTCAAAAGAGATTCAAATTTCAGAAGTTGGATCAAGGAGTTCAGAATGGTTCATTAAGCGCGAATTGTAAGTTTACTGAGAGCTCAACTTTGATACATTTATTTAGTAGGGTATGTTTCAGAAGAAGACATAAAGTTTTATTAATTTACTTAACTACTCTCCAACCATACTTCAAAATGAAGGAACCCAGAACAATATCTAGAAAGACTTACCCTAGGCCCGTCGGGCATTGGAGTTTACAGAAAGGCTTAACCTAGGCCCATTGGGCGTAGGAGCTTAGGTCCAGAAGGGCTTATCAGCGCTGAGCCTACAGATCTTCATTTATATCCCAGATAATATACCCTATATGAAATTTAGTATATATTCAGAAGAGAGTAATATCAGCAAACATATACTCCCTCCGTCCCACTAAAACTGTCACATGTTGACATTTTTCAGGTCAAAATTTTTCAACTTTGACTATAATTTATTTAAAAATTTTAATTAATTAAAATTTATAAAAAATATATTTAAAAACTACTTGATTCAAGGTTTTTAAAATATATATTTTAATATTTTTATCACTAATAAATTTTAAATTATAAGAGGTCAAAGTTAAAAAAGTTTGACCCAAAAATTATCAGCATGTGACAGTTTTAGTGGGACAGAGGGAGTATCAGATATATTTTTATATCATAAGGCATATATCAGATTTATTTTTGTATCAACAGACGGATATCAAATAAATTTTTGTATCAGAAGACAAAAGCCAATAGTTGAACTTTCATTACGGGTAACAAAGTTATACTTTTAATTCAGAGCATATAGTCTTAGTTTAATGTAGAGTGTATTCACGGACATAGAGTACACACTTTATGGTTCAATGTATTTCTCAAAGACACTTGATAATTATCAGAAAATAAGAATAGAACGTCTGACAATTTGGACTGATTTCAGAACGAGGTCCCTAGGTGAGGGAGCTCGGTACTAACAGCTCAAGCCAAGATTTGGAAGTTGACCAATTGAGAGCATTGAGATTTCAGATGTATCGAGAGTGATCCAATCATTTAAGCCTATGAGGGCATTTTGGTCATTTTGGCGTTCAGGGGTAATTTGGTAATTAGACTATCAGGTAAAAGCTGTGACGTACAGGGTTTAGATGTTCAGGTTACTTATCAGATTTCCGAGTCCATTTGAGCTAACCGTAAACCATCGCACAAGGTTTAATATTTAACCGGATCAGTACACCGCAAGTACTCACTTCTCAAAATTGACTACATTGTATAACAAAAGCTCGTGTTCGGCAAGCAACCACTGAACATACAATGAGAAATCAATCAGATACTCAAATGGTATTTCCCAAGTAATAGAACATGTGTAATGTATCTGAACTCGATCCATAGCATCAAATACACACGAAGAACATGTTGCTCCTGCCATTGACCTATGTACTTTCTCCAAATATCTTGAACATGCCTTTATATGGTATTCTTCCAACATCACAATAGTTCCTGAAATGACCAACCAACAGGGGTTGTGTATTACCACTTTCAGAGCTATTGCCCTTGCTTGGCTTTATTGATATTTCTCATTCCATGTCTTAGAGGTATTTTCAATCATTTGTATCCGAGGGTATTTTAGACAATTCTATGCTCAAGGGTTTTTCAATTATTCAGTGTCTTTTGGTCCTTCCCACTATTTATTCGTTTCAAACCTCAAGGATATAACACACAATTCCGTCGATCGACAATTATTGCTCAAGGAAAATTCAATCTCTAGCGTCATTCAAACCCATTCAATTTTTCGGTAATTTCAATCATTCTTTTTTTCATCACAATCCATTCAATATTTTACGCCACATTGATTAATTCAAACGCACTAATATTTTTATGTAAATTTATCTTCGGATATTTATTCAAAATTCTAGAAACCCAAGTACTTTACACTCGCCAATATTTAGGTCTTGTTACTATAACATTTCATGAAATCAAAGGTTTTCAATTGCATCGGATGTCTTACGGATCATGTATAGCTTCTCGAGATGTGCTTATAATTAGGGTAGGCTATTATTTTTTATCGTATAAATGATCGACATAGGCGAAAATAACCATATACTCAAACATGGTCGTGCAAACATTAACTGAATACCAACATCTTACAAAAGCATGTAGAAGGTAGTAATGTATTACCTTGGCTCCAAGCTATATCGGTCGATCCATGAACGACGTTCAAACACTCTCGAACCCGAGTTTGACGTCCCTCAACAATTCGTATTCAAGGAAATATGAGTACCTTCAATTACACAAATTTACATTTCAGTTCTTATTCACAGTACCCTTAACTGAATAATTAGATACATATATAAGTTCAGGTTCAAGGTCTGATTCAGAGGCTTTCGGGTCAGAGTTTTGCGAAACGAGCTTAAAAAACGAACTCAGGATGTCAAAAAACATAAGATAGGGCTTTTCGGAAAAAGTTGACTTTTTGGTCAAACTCAACGCTGACGTCAGCAGGTCAACGGGGTCAAGGTCAATGCTGACGTCATCAAGTCTACGCTGACGTTAGTAGTCAACGAGTAGAGGTCAATTGAGTTGACTCGACTGACTCACTGAGCTGACTCGGACTGAGTTGACTCGATAGACGGGTTGGGGTCAGATATTGGTCGGGTTATCAAGTTCAGATCGGATGGGTCAGGCACGGGTTCGAGTTTGGGCTAAGATCGAGTTGGGCTCGGACCGGGTTGAACTCGGACCGAGTTGAACCGATTCAGACCATGTTTTACCTTTCAATAAGGCCTCATCGGCTGATCACCGAAAAAAGGTCATCGGAGACACTTCTGACATCAATTCTACCGGAAAACAGAAGCACATCAAATCCACACTCCAAACCACACGATAACAGTACGAAATGAGCCAAAAATTTACCTGAAATGCGAACATTGCGCCGGAAAATACGAAGCTCCGACGAGAGCCTTATCGTCGTCGGACGGACGATTGGCCGATAGGCTTTTGCTCAGCTCGGTTCCCTAAGAACAATGGTGGCTTCCGATTCACACCATGACGCCTAATCACGACGGAAAACACAGAAAATTGAGACAAGGTTTCGGGCAAACCTTCAAACTGGTTTTTCCCAACGAACGATGGCTGCTCGCTGCGAGTGGTGGCTATGGCGAGGTCAGGGCAAGACGATGGTTCTGATGGCGTCGGTGGTGACGACCACGGACCGCCGATGAGGTAGATCGGACGGCTAACATGGGTAAAAACCCTCTCTCTCTCGATGGTGAAGATGATGGTAAAGCAAAGGGACGGTAGGTGAACGGTCAATTCAAATATTAAATATGTTTTAACATACTTCTCAAACTTAATTCAAAAGTCTTTCAAAGCAACATTTAACAGACATGAGCATTTGTCTTAGTGGTTAAAGCTCTAGCATCCCATCCTAAAGGCCACGAGTTTAAACCCATGTGTCACCAATTCCATTTCTTCTCTCTCTTTTTTTTTGCCCACTTCATTTTATCTCATTAAACCCTTTTTTTGGTGTTACATCCTTGGTTCGAATCCGTCCAAGTGCATTTTCTTCTCTTTTATTTTTCAGGGCATTAACAATCATTAAAGACATATATTAATTGTTGTACCCCATAGCACAAAAGCGTGCTTGGTTCAGTGGCAAGCACACACCTTGGGTACTCCAAGGTCTTGGGTTCAATTCTTGATGGTGGTGATTTTGTTGCTCTCATTTTCCACCTCCAATTGGGTGACACGTGTCACCATCGTATTGAATAATTAATTTATTTTATTAGATTAAAATTAGGGCTAATTGATATATTGTATAAATATAGAAGACCAAATGTGTAATTATACAATTTTTTTAATAGTTCTGTCAACTTTTTCATTTTTTAACGGCGGGTGGCTTAATTGAAACCATTTAAATAGTTAAGTGGTATATTTGACACAATTAAAAATATAGTGGTCAAATCGACACCAACCCTATAGTTTGGTGGTCATTGGTATAGTTTACCCTATTTAAAATGTAAAAAAGGGAAAAGGAAACGAAGTAAATGAGTTTGTTCATGAACATAAACGAATGTAATACACCTTTGTTCGTTTTCGTTCTTGTTAGGAATTTGGTATGCTGCAAAATAACCAAAGCGATAACAACATAGACCAAGACATGCACAGGAGACAATATTTAATGTGGTTCAACATACCCTACCTCCACGGACGAGAGAAATGAACAATCCACTATCAACGTAGAGAACACGAAGAGGACAAATAGATGATACCCCATGTAATCCCAAAACTCGGTGTACAAATCCCAAGACCCGGTGGAAGCAAAACACTCTTTCCAGCATCCCTACAATACACGCCTTTACAACATAGTCACAATAGTTGTAGAGAACCTAAAATTGGTTACATCTCTCCAAAGTAATCCCCCTCTTTCTCATTCTCTTGTTCTCTCATAATTCAAAAGATTAA
Organism: Hibiscus tridactylites; assembly: GCA_958450335.1. Taxonomy (NCBI): domain Eukaryota; kingdom Viridiplantae; phylum Streptophyta; class Magnoliopsida; order Malvales; family Malvaceae; genus Hibiscus; species Hibiscus tridactylites. The sequence goes on along the minus strand of OY288289.1, from coordinate 16,483,487 downwards.
ACGTAGCCTATATTTATAGACCTAAATACTTAGTCACCAAGAAACCTTATTCAATAAGATCTCCTACCTAAAAATAGATACTTACTCATTAAAGAAATTTCTAATTACCAAGTAATCTCCAACCACTATAATTACAATAAAACTCAGCTTAATTACCAATTAGAATTTGAGTCAAAATATAATAAATCTTTCCCTTGACACAAATTCTATTCGAGCATTGGTCTCCAAGTCTTCAACAGCTTCAATTTGTACGTAAGCCAAATATTTGTTGAAGCATCACCACCAAGTCTTCAACAACTCCAATTCTTATGTAGTATCCTTGAAGCACTTTTGTATCGTTTGAGAATTACTCTCCCTGCAACTAAAAGCTCGTTGCGGCAATAATTCTCTGGCGTGTCACCAACATCGCTCCACGAAAACCACAACAAAAATTCCTTCTAAAACGCGCAGCTCAAACCATAGCTCATGATACCATTTGTTAGGAATTAGGTATGCGGCAAAATAACCAAAGTGATAACAACATAGACTAAGACATGCACAAGAGATAAGATTTAACGTAGTTCGGCATAGCCTACCTCCACATACGAGAGAAACGAACAATCCACTTTCAACGTAGAGAACACATAAAGTACAAATACATGATAACCCATGTAATCCCAAAACTTGATGTACAAATCCCATGACCCGGTGGAACCAAAACACTCTTCCCAACATCCCTACAATATTCATCTCTACGACATAGTCACAATAATCGTACATCTCTCCATAGTAATCCCCTCTCGCTCTCTCATTCTCTTGTTCTCTCATAATTAAAAAGCTTAAACCTAACCTATATTTATAGACCCAAATACTTAGTCACCAAGAAACTTTATTCAATAAGATCTCCTACCTAAAAATAGATATTTACTCATTAAAGGAAATTCTAATTACCAAGTAATCATCAACCAATAGAATTACAATAAAACCCAACTTAATTACCAATTAGAATTTGAGTAAAAAATATAACAATTCTTTTTCGGACATAAAAATTTGTTCTTTATTTAGCTTAATAAACAAAATTTATACGAATGGTTCACTAACAATTCGTCGAACGCTCTGTTCATTTACCCCTCTATGTTGAACTAAAGAAGATTGAGCATGTATTCTCAATTTTTTTGGTCCAATAACAATTTAGGCCCGTAAAAATTTAAATATTAGATAAATTAAGTCTTGCCCCATGAATTTTGAGTTTAAATACGTAATAAGCCCTTGCATTTTTAATATTTTAGCCACTTCCAATATTCGATCCTAGCTCTGCCCATGCGTTTGCCTTTGTCCTTTTCCCTTGCATGAAATTATGTCACATGTTTACTTTTTTGTAATTTTTTAGGGAAAATTTTGGCTAAAGCTTGTAATTCATTTTCTGAACTTTATATTAATTTTAAATATTAAAATTGATAGAAAATAAAAATAAAAACTATAATCATTAAAAAAACAACTTTTTTCTATTAAGTTCTCTATTCGAACTTAACAAATATATTGGATTTGAAACTTGATTTTTCTTAAAATGATTGAGGTTTGTATAATCATAAAAAAAAACAACTGGTTTGCCATTTGTTTCAAATTCAATTTTTTTATTAAATAGAGAGGTATTACATTCTCATGTTGGGATTCGAACCCAACCAAAATGTGGTAATATGATTGACAAGTGTCGTTTTTGTCAAATAAATATAGCCTTAATCTCAATTTAGATCAAATAAATAAACGTAGTATAGAGAAGAAGGTGTCGATCCTCCAGCTTTGTGTCACCTCAACTCGTCTCGATCACTGAAGTAATTTTACTTCGAATTCTTGCCGCTTACAATCTACAAGGCACAACCCTTGTAACTTGCTCTTCTCTATGGTAAACTAATTTTCCAAGGTCAGTCCTTAGAATTTAGTGCTTGTTTGGACTAATGTCGGCTATCGATGCTAGTGTCAATGCTGAATTTTGTGCTAGAAAAACTCGTGCTCGGATAATTTTGTCTCAACGAGAATCGTATACGATCTTGATTATGTCACGAGCCTTACATGATGGAACAGAGGTTTAAGGTTTCTCAGAAGGAGAAATTGGATGGTCGAGGGCAACCGGCTCTGTAAATGCCTTCTTCCACTGAGGAAAAATTGTATGGCGGTTCCATGATGGCGTTGCCTCTGTCATCATCTTCGGTTAGGTTTGAGTTCTACGAGGGGAATTGAATTGAACTGCTATATATACTTTTCTATTTCCCCCCTTCTTTCCTTTCTTTCCCTTTCTTTTATTTTATCTTTATATTAAAATAAAAAATTTGACCAGTGCTGAAGGGCAAAAAAGGAATCCTAACTTTTTAATGTATAAACTAAAATAATAAAAAATGGTAAAGTACACAAATGAACACTAAACTATCTCAAAAAATATAAAATGATAATTAAATTGTTAAATGTTACAAAATGATAATTAAGCTTTTGATTTTGTTACAAAACAGTAACTCCACCGTTAGTTCACTTGACAGACGTTAGTTCACATTTAAATTTAATGGGTAATTTCTCTTATGGTCCCTCCTCCCCTTCCCCTTCTCTCCACCCTCCCCCTTTCGTTTTCTCTGTTTAGACTTGAAAATCAATAACCTCAAAGAAGCCCCCTCTTTATTTGTTAAACTTGAAAATAAAAAACTCAACAATGGCGATTTGCTGACACCCTCAAAATCTATTCTTCAATGTTACGAAACACTAATGTCCATGGCAACAGCTTTACTTTCTCATTACTCTTCAATGCATGTGTTGCCCTTACATGTCTTCAAGATGGCATAAAGCTCCACGCTAACGTGCTTCAGCTCGTTTTCCAACAAGACATCTTCGTACAAGCATCTCTTCTCGTTATGCGCTAGAAATGCAGTGATTTGGATTCTACCCAAAATTTGTTCGACGAAATGGCTATGAGAAATGTTGTTTGTTGGAATACTACAATTCTGCTTATTGTCGTTGTCCCCGTGAGATGGAAGAGATGAATTTATTGAAAGAAATGTAGGTTCTTGGTTTTGAGATGAGTTCTTCCACTTTTATTAGTGTTATAGCAGCTTTATTCGATCGTCGACTTAGCTTATCAATGCACTGTTGTGTGTTTAAACTCGGATTGCTGCAATGCGAGATACCTTTGGCGAATTCAGTTGTAAATATGCATGTTAAATTTGGTTTAATTGACGGTGCTCGTTCCGTTTTTGATACAATGGATGAAAGATCAATCCCTTCATGGACTACTATGATTGCTGGTTATTTAAGTGATGGGAATGTTGGGGAAGCATTCAATCTTTTTAATAGAATGGGGCAAATGGGGTATGTTAGTCAGGATACGGTGTTTTTTGTTAAGATTCTTTCGGGTTGTATGGCATCATCAGTTCATTCTAATTGTTCTAAAAATAAGATATGATGGTGAAGCTTTGATCAACAATTTGGCTCTTAACATGTATGCAAAGTGTGGCGACATTGTCTTTGCTCGATGAGTATTCAAAATTGTAGATGAGAAATGTATTTTTCTTGTGGACATCGATGATTGTTGCATATACTGATAAGTTTGTGCACTGGGGGTCGCTTTCAGGGATTTCAATTGTCATCTTAGGGGAATGAAACAAGAGTTACAGAGAAAGGAGGGGGTGAAGAGAAGGGGAAGGGGATTAGGGGACCAAAAGAGAAATTATCCATTAAATTTAATATGAACTAACGACGGTCAAGTGAACTAATGGTCGAGTTCCCGTTTTGTAACAAAATCAAAATTTTAATTGATATTTTGTAACATTTGAAAGTTTGGTTACCATTTTGTTTTTTTGGGTATAGTTTAGTGAGCATTTATGTACTTTAGCCTAATAAAAATTATAATTATCATATTTTCAATTCTATACTAAATGATTAAAAAAAATCAAATAAAAAATCCCAAAACATATAATTTGTATGTAGTTAGAATTTAATTTATTTTCAATTAAAATAGTAAATCATTTTTCTCAATAATATTTATTTAAATACATAAAAATATATAAATAAATTACGTCGAAGAAATAAAAGAAACCAAGATAATTTAGTATTTCATTTTTGAAAATATAAAAAGATGGGTAAAAGTGGAAAATGTGGCGGCGAGAATTTGAGTGATGGAATTTGGAAGTGAATTTTACTCATTAAGATTTTTTATTTGGATTTGAATTCCTCCCCGTGGTAAATCTTTTATTTTTGTTTTGAACTTATTTTGAGTTGTAGAAATTAGTAAATTTTTTCTTAAAAGGAATCATATAAGGCCTTCATCATCACAATTCACAAGTTTTATTAAAATCTTTCATAAACCTAAGTGGAGGAAAAGAGTATTTATGATAGTGGAAACAAAAAACGCTCAAAGCATAAGCGACACAGTATGAAATAAATTAACAAACGTCAAAATATAAAACGAAGATACAACAACCAACTCATCAACTTAACTATATCAAGACTACTCCATCATTTGAAACCACGAGATACGATCAGCCCCACCTTTAACAAAAACATCTGTCAAACTGTTCGCTTCACAATATATGTCATGGAAACACACACAAGGCAAAGCCTCACATGCTAAATCAATTTGCCAGAACTATGACCATAATTTCCATAGTCGCTTCTCTTTATTGAGCACCCATGCCACCGCCATTGTAACACCTTTGACCCAGATGTCACATTTGGGCCTCAAGCCCAACCCAAAACCATACGATAGCGCAACTAGATTTAGCCCAAATCACATTCATTCATTAAATCCATTAAGTTTGAAACATTTTAAAAATACAAACATAGTTAAAACGTTACATGAGGAGCTTCATTTAAAATTTCATAGTTAAAACATTCGACGGTTAATTTGAAATCCAAAATAAGAGTTACAATACAACAAAGGGTCCTACGAATACATAGCCCAAATAAAATAAGTATTGTACTCAGACACAAGTCGATTTCAATGTCCTACTCCGATGGTGCTCCGACAATGTACTTCAACCTACAAACCTGCGAACGGAAACAACAATTCCAAACGTTGAGTTAACGAAGCTCAATGGATACACTTTCACTCAACCATGCTTCATGCAAATCATAAATAAGAGCGTCCGCCAAACATTCGCTTCACGATATATGTCTTAGAAACACACACAAGGCAAAGTCTCACATGCTAAATTAATTTATCGGAACCATGACCATAATTTCTATAGTCGCCTCTCTTTATTGAGCACCCACACCACCATCACAATCGAATCTTATTTAATCACAATAGAGGTTGCCACACGCCACTTCAACCGTTGAATCATTGTCAAAGCATGGAAAATCGCTCTCAATTTCGCTTTGTTGGAGTCAAGAATCCCCAATGGCCCCGAAAATATGGCCAAAATCTTCCATTTGCCATCTCGTAATATACCTCCATAACCTGCCATGCTCGGCTTCCCTAGCGCAGAACTATCTACATTAAATTTAATCACACCACTCGACTGTGGTTCTCAAACAACATGCACCTTGTTTGCTACCTTCGATGCACGAGAAGCACAAAGTCATGGACAATCCCACCATATCGGTTCCAAAACCTCACATGGCGTAGAAGCTGCCTTAACCCAATTAAGTGATTGTAATTTTATAAGAAAAAACATTTCATCAATATGCAACCTCTTGTGCGAGAAGATTAGCTCATTTCGTGCGAGCCAAAGGGTCCAAAGAACAGACATACAACCCAACAACCACCAGTCACGTACTACACCCGTGAAGAAGCTATGAAAACATTGATGTAAAAACTCGCGAAGAAATAAGTAATTTAAAAAGAATTTTGCTATTGACAGCCCTTAGGGCGGTTAATAAAAATTTCATAGATTCTTATAATTAATGTTTGTTTTGCTTTTTAATAGAATCTAATAGAATATAATTAATTACATTCTTAAAAAGTTGTGTTTAATTAATTTAGGGTGTTTAATGTAATTAATACTCACCTAAAAGGGTTTATGGTTTAGTGTTAGTGTTTTAGGAGTTTAATGTTTAGGGTTTAGGTTTTTGAGTTTAGGGTTTTGGATTTTAGGTTTAGGTTTTAGTGTTTATGGTTTATGATTTTATGTTTAAGGTTTATGGTTTTTAGGTTTTAGATTTAGAGTTTTAGGACTTAGTGCTTAGGGTTTAGAGTTATTGGGTTTAGGGTTTAAGGTTTTAAGACTTAGTGTTTAGGGCTTAAGGCTTAAGGTTTAATGTTTAGAGTTTTAATGTTTAATTATATGAAAAAGTTTAGATTAATGGAACATAGGTTTTTATGAATGTAATTAATTACATTCTACTAGATTCCATTAAAAAATCAAATAGACATTAATGACAGGAATCATATAGTTCTTATTGATAGCCTAAGGCTATCAATAGCATAACCCATTTAAAAATTATTATTATTTAATATTTAAATTCAACTCTTTTTAAAATATATTAATATTTAATTTTTAACACTCACCCTTCATATATAAAAGAAAAAAACGAGCACTTGGAAAAATGTATAGATTGAATGATTTAAATGTTGTTTGATAAATCAAAAAATTAAATAAATAAGAAGAAACATTGTTTTTTTTATAAGGAAGAGAACTATTAGCACATGCCTCGTTAAAAAATCTCCTTAAACCTAATCGGAGGAAAAAAAGTACACTTACTAGTAACTAAAATATTCATGATACATCAAAAAAGATTAAACTAACAATCATACAAAATAAAACCAAAACAAAACAATCCTCACCCAACACTCAAAATAAGGTCTCGGCTCCTTAAGCGCCCTCGTTAAGAAATGTTGTTTTTAAAGTCTACTTATAATGGCCTGAATTATTGAGTTAACTCTCTAAGCCTTAAAAAATAAAGACAATTATGTTAAAGTACATTCGAATTTATATTTTTTTAAATGTTACAATAGCGATAATATCAATCAAACTAACGATCGATAGGCTAATTTAGTATAGATTTTAAGTTATAACATTTGTTTGAAATGATACTTTAAACTAAGCGGATAATATAATAACATTGCTTGATAAATATAAAACACTATATGAGAAATGGATACAAACAACATTATTTGTAAAAAATTAAAAATATATACGAATAATATAAAACATGCAGAAAAAATATAATTTTATTAACCATCCAAAATAATGGGGTAAATAACAATTTGAATCAAAATTAAAGGTTTAACCGGTCAAATTCATTACTTTAGATGTTTAGTTAATAGCGGATTATAGGTAAATTAGAGGTTTGAGTGCTTGGATTCCAACCTAATGGCGTGGGTTCAAAATTCTACCCAGCTCAATTTTTTTCCTTTTATTTGTTTCCTTTGTTTCCCACCAACCATGTGGTGACACGTTTCACCATCTGATTGGTGGGAAATAAACTTATTAAATTAAATAAAATTAATTTAAACTCCTCTAATAAGGTTGTGACACGTGTCATCATAGTATTGTATGATTAAATTCTTTAAAATAAATTAAAATCATGACCAAATTGATATAATATGTAAGTAACATAGACTAAAAGTATAATTATACAAATTTTAGTTAACTGCTATGTCACCTATTCCGTTAGATTTTAACGGCTGGTAGTCAAAATTTGAGCACTTTAATAGTTTGGGAGCTTGCTTTCCAACCTACTAGCGTGGGTTCAAATCTTATCCACCTCAATTTCTTATTTTTATTTGTTTCCTTTATTTTTCACCAATCAAGTGGTGACACATGTCACCATCTGATTGATCAGAAATAAGCTTATTTAATAAAATAAAATTAATTTGAACTCTTCCAATAAGGTTGTGACACTTGTCATCGTAGAATTGAATGATTAAATTCTTTAATTAAATTAAAATCATGATCATCTTAATATAATATGTAAGTAACATATACTAAAAGTGTAATTAAACAAATTTTCGTTAACTGGCATGTCACCTCTTTCATTAGGATTTAATGGCTGGTGGTCAAAATATGAGCACTTTAATAGTTTGGTGGTCTGATTGACGAGCTTGTTAGTTGGTAGTCAAAATAGGAACGACCCCATAGTTGGGTGGTCAATGGATTAGGAATCAATTGATGATTGAAACCTCATCATTTCATGTGAAGATCAAAAGAAATGTTGCTGTAGAAATGTGTTTGGCTGAAGGAATTTTGAGAGAAAATGAGATGAGAAAGTTTTAACAAAAGTTAGTTATGAAATCGAAAAATTGGTTTTTCTCTTTTTCATTAAATTAATTAAATATTAATTAAATCATTAAAATCTAAGAAAAATCTGGAGAAATCCTTTCTTGGGTAAATTAGCTCCTTAAAGATTCAAAGTTTCAATCCTTACAAAATAGTCACCACTGAACTTTTCAAAAATCGCATTTTAGTCACTATTTCAAAATGTCGCACTTCCAAACCTTATTTTGTAAAATTGATTTCACCACACTCCAATATATATTAAAAGAGGATTTTAAATATTTTCCCATATTTTTAATGCAACCCGAACTAGGCTTTCCCTAAAACTACCTTTTATATTCGAACCGAAAATCAGACCGGTCTGGTTCAGACCCTAAACTTCCAAGCCCAAAATTGGGGTGTTACAACTCTCCCCCCCTTAAGAAATTTCGTCCTCGAAATTTACCTGGAGGAAAGAGATACGAAAACTGCTTCTTCATGTCATCCTTTCGTTCCCACGTGGCTTCCTCAACACCACGATGCTTCCACAACACCTTTACCAACTCAATGGTTTTACCTCGAAGAACTTTACTGTCTGATTCCAGAATTTCCACCGGCTCCTCATCATAGGTCAAGTCTGGATTCAACTCCACTTCCTCCACATACATAACATGCGAAGGATCCGACCTATACCTCCGAAGCATAGAGACATGAAACACATCATGAATCTTTTCCAACTCTTGCAGCAATCTCAGCTTGTACGCAACAGGACCCACACACTCAATCACCTCGTATGGTCCAATGTACCTAGGGCTCAACTTACCCTTTCGACCAAACCTCATCACCTTCTTCCAAGGCGAAACCTTCAAAAACACACGGTCACCTACCACATACTCAATCTCCTTACGCTTCAAATCCGCGTAAGACTTCTGTCGATCAGAGGCTGCCTTCAATCGCTCACAAATGAGCTTCACCTTCTCGGTGGTTCCTTTCAACAAAGCTGGCATTGAAACCAACTTCTGACCTGTTTCAGCCCAACAAAGAGGAGTTCTACATTTCCTCCCGTACAAGGCTTCATAAGGTGCCATTTGAATACTTGCCTGGTAGCTATTGTTATAAGCAAACTCTACCAAAGGCAAATGCTTCTCCCAAGAGCCTTGAAACTCAATCACACAGCACCTTAACATATCCTCCAGCACTTGGATAACACGCTCAGACTGTCCATCCAACCGTGGATGATATGAAGTACTGAAATTCAATCGTGTACCCAAAGCTTGATGCAAGCATTCCCAAAATCGCGGTGTAAACCTCAGATCTCTATCCGATACTATAGACTTTGGCACACCATGCAACCGCACAATCTCAGCAATGTACAGCTCTACAATCTTATCCAATGTATACGTAGTATGCACAAGTAAGAAATGAGCACACTTCGTAAGGCGATCTACAATCACCCACTCCGAATTCTTCTTTGATGGCGACAAAGGCAAACCAGACACAAAGTCCATGGTAATCCTTTCCCACTTCCACTCAGGAATCCTCAACGGTTGCAACAACCCAGAAGGAAATTGATGCTCTGCCTTAACTCGCTGGCAAACCATGCACTTGCTCACATACTCAGCAACATCTTTCTTTAATCCCACCCAATAGTACTCATCTCTAAGATCACGATACATCTTAGTACTACCAGGGTGCATAACAAAAGGACTACTATGAGCTTCAGTCAGAATAGCACGCCTTAACTCAGCATCACTGGGCACTACTATCCGACTCCCAAAACATAGAACTCCATCATCATTAAAACAGAAATCCGATGGTCTATCCTCAGCAATATCCTGAACATGTGGCACCAAAGAATCATCCAACAGCTGTTTATCCTTTATCAACTGAACCAAGGATGGTTTCACTTGCAATTCAGCCACAAGACCTCCATCTCACGAAATACTCAAACTAGCAAACATAGCTCTCAACTCTACTGCCACTTTCCTACTCAAGGCATCCGCTACAACATTATCTTTTCCCGGATAATACTCGATCGTCAGATCGTAATCTTTAAGCAACTCCACCCAACGTCGTTGCCTAAGATTCAACTCTTTTTGAGACATCAGATACTTCAAACTCTTGTGATCCGTGTACACCGTACACTTCTCACCATACAGGTAATGTCTCCAAATTTTTAAAGCAAAAACCACCGCAGCTAACTCAATGTCATGCGTAGGATAATTGCGCTCATGCACCTTCAACTGGCGCGATGCATAAGCCACCACCTTACCTTATTGCATCAACACACACCCTAAACCAACATAGGATGCATCACTATACACCACAAACTCTTTCCCTGATTCAGGCTGAACCAAGATAGGAGCTTGCATCAAAGCTGCCTTCAGCTTCTCAAAAGCCTGCTGTCTTGCTTCCGTCCACTCATACTTAACATCCTTCTGCAACAACTTTGTCAAAGGTGCATCAATTTTCGAAAATCCATCCACGAACCTCTGGTAGTATCCTGCCAAACCAAGGAAACTACGGACTTCATGAACAAACTTAGGAGGCTTCCAATTCATCACTGCCCCAATCTTCAGAGGATCAACATGAATCCCCTCAGCAGAAACCACATGACCAAGGAACACAACTTCTCTAAGCCAGAATTCACACTTGCTTAACTTAGCATAAAGCTGATTATCCAACAAAGCCTGCAACACAATCCTCAAATGCCCCTTATGCTCCTCCTCAGTACGAGAGTACACAAGGATATCATCAATGAACACCACAACAAACTTGTCCAAATATTCATGGAACACTCTATTCATCATGTCCATAAAAGCTGTAGGAGCATTCGTCAAGCCAAATGGCATCACAAGGAACTCATAATGCCCATACCTCATTCTGAAGGCTGTTTTTGGCACATTCACATCCTTCACCTTCAACTGGTAATAACCTGACCTTAAGTCAATTTTAGAGAACACAACCGCTCCCTGAAATTGATCAAAAAGATCATCAATCCTCAGCAATGGATACCGATTCTTGATAGTCAACTTATTCAGCTGACGATAATCGATGCACATTCTCATAGTGCCATCCTTTTTCTTCACAAACAACACCGGTGCACCCTAGGGTGACACACTCGGCCGAATGAAACCACGATCAAGCAACTCCTGAAGTTGCGTCTTCAGCTCTTTCAACTCCTTAGGTGCCATTCGATAAGGTGTAATGGACACTGGAGTTGTGTTTTCATACAACTCAATTCCAAACTCCACCTCTCGATTAGGAGGCAACCTAGGCAATTCCTCCGGAAACACACCAGGAAACTCTCGCACAGTCCTGATATCTTGAACTCGCAACTCCTTAGAGCTAGGATTCATCACAAAGGCTAGGTAAGCTTCACACCCTTGCCTCAGCATTCGGCTAGCCTCTAATGTAGACACAACATTGGCAAGAAACTTCACATTCTCACCAACCACCACTACCTCATAATCATCTGCAAGCTTTAACGACATTCGCTTGTTCTCAAAATCCACCACAGCTCGATGTTCAACAAGCCAATCCATACCAAGGATTACATCAAAACCATAGAATGGCAATTCCATGAGATCAACATGAAAAACATGATTTTGCACAACCAAGGGACATCTTCTATACAACTTCCGTGTCACAACAGTATCACCAAATGAACTAGTCACACGCATACCAACATCCAAAGACTCAACATGCAAACCAAGCAATTGAGCATGTTCACGTAATATGTATGAGTGTGTAGATCCAGAATCAATCAAGGAAAGTAATGACAAAGACTGCAAAGTAAAGGTACCTGCGATCACGTCCGTGTCATTCCTCCCCTCTCGCTGAGCATACACTCGAGCCTGGCCTCCACCCTCAGGTTGGACAGCCACCACATGTGCCACGTTCCTTCCACCATCATCCCTGTGCTGGAAGTTACCACGACCGCGCCCACGACCTCTCTGTGGTGCAACAACTCCAAAAGCACGTCCCTGACCACAACCGGCCAACAAAGGACACTCCCTCCTCATGTGGTCTGCCGAACCATAATTCCAGCACGAGTTACCGATCACTGCCACAGGAGCCTGAACTTCTCTCGCTGCTCGAGGACAATCACGCCTCAAATGGCCACGCGATCCACACGCCCAGCACGTGTTCGGATCAGCTCTCGCCCTGTCTCCCTGAACAGGCGCACCATGCCCTCCATTACCACGCCTAGCAGAAGACTGATACCTCTTATCTCGTCCTCTCTTGTTCCGTCCACCACCGGAACTATACTCAGCAGCTCTGTTGCCCGAGCTCGAACCAACACCTCTAGAAGATAAACCCAGGTTCTGCTCAATGTCCTTCACCCTACTAACCAGGACATCAAAATCCGTGTACTCAGCAGCAAGCATAAAGGTCTTTACATCCGTCACCAAACCATATCGGAAATGCTCACACCTCTCCCGCTCATCAGGGATAAGCTCTGGTGCGTATTGACTGAGACGGACAAACTGGATCTCGTACTCAGCCACCGTCATGCTTCCTTGTGTAAGAGACATGAACTCTCTTTTCTTTTCATCCAGGTATCGCACACCTAGATACTTCCGCTTGAACGCGTTCAGAAAGAACGTCCAAGTCACATCAGCTTCCTCCATTCCGGAGAGAGTGGTCGTCCACCAGGTATACACATCATCATGTAACAGCGATACTACACAACCTAACTTTTGCACATCATTGTAGTTCATTTGTCCCAATATCCTCTTGGTACTTTCCAACCAAGATTCGGAACCCTCAGCAGACAACCTCTGAACTCAGTCCCTCCCAGACTGCGCAGACGTTCCAAAGGTAATCTCGCATTAGCATCACCCTGATGCCCAGCTCCATGAGCTCCAGCTACTGCTGCCTGAAAGGCTCCAGCAATAGCATGTATCAAAACTGTCATATCAGGAGCAGCTTGCCCCTGCCCAGCTTCAGGTCCAGTGACCCCAGCACCAGCACCAACACCAACTCCATCACCTCCAACACCACCACCACCGGGCGGTCCACCACCAGGACGAGGAGGTATATCCACAACATTTTCAGCATTGTTCTCATTCCCGTTCTGAGCCATAGCTCGCGTATTAATTCTCGTCTCTCTACGAGGTCCCATTCACTAAAACAATGCACTAACACAAATGCAATAAACATAATCAGGCTCAACAAGGTAAGAAATCCAAGTACTCAAGCTCATTTCCAAACAAAAACAATTCATTTCATTAGCTTTGATATGGCAATGGGTCCCTCTAACATGCTTCAACACAGCATAACATCACAATTGTAACATACTTTACAATTCACACATCAAACTTCATTTAAAAGGCATATCATGCAATCATGCATACATCACCCACATAACCATTCCCGTTTACTCAAGAACTCATCTCTGATACCACCAAATGTAACCCCCTTAGCCCGGCCTAGACGGTCGACCCGAACTACGAAGATTACACGGGGAAAACCAAAGTCAACCTGAAAGTCAACCTTGATTAACGACCCTTTTTTTCTTTTTAATATGATCTAAATGCACATTAACCTTAAGCGTGCCCTTGAGAAAAACATACTTGAAAAGCACAACAATCGGAAAGCATTAAGGGACTCAAGTGCACAACATACAAAAGTTAGGGACCAACATGTAATTTCTAGAAAGATGGAGGACTTAACTGATTTTTAAGTTACCAAAGTCAAATTAATCGTATTACATGCTTCCCTGTTAAATTTCACCTTAAACGGACGTCTCAAACTCAAGCAATTACAAAAACGATTTCCAGGACTAAAACGTAAAGCTTGCAAACCTCAAAACCATTCAAATTAGTGCCCAACGGTCATCTGTTTCGGAACGGGGTTGACCGTTCCGAAATGCGGGTTCGTTTCGAGACCTGTATTGAAACAGGGCCTGGCAGTGGCCAAAACGTTTCGGAACGGCCTCTACCCGTTTCGATACACGAAGACCATTACAGGCCCCCCGTTTCGAAACGCTAGTGCCCGTTCCGATACGGATTGCCCAGAAAGCGCAGAATTTGCTGGTTTAACATACATTTAACCACTCAAACATATCTTAATGACTTCCTAATCATGCCAACAAGTCATTATGCATATAAGGTACATGTTTGCAACATTAAAACACATTCATGCCATCAATTAGGGAAATCCACAAGTCTATAGGCATGCATCCTAATAACCAAGCCAAACAACCATTAAAGCATCAAAGCAAGCACCAAAATGGCCATTTACAAGTCCAAAACATTTAAGGCATCACGCCACAACTAGGGAGTCCAAAACATCTCCCCAAAACACATCCTAGGTTCGCATTGCCAAATATCAAAATCTAATAATGTTGTGAAATAGTCACCATACATGAGCTTAGCTTTCCCTTGGATTCTTAGCCTCCTTGCTGCCCTCAAACACCTCAATTATCTGCATTATTCGTTCAAGAGAGAGAGCGTAAGCACAAATGCTTAGTGAGGCATGCTCTAAGGAAACAACACAATAATGCATTTTATAAAACACTTTTCACAAAGCCTTTTATCACATAAACATCTCTTCTCATGCAACATTGCATTCACATCAAGCATCTCATGCTTCATTAGCATAACATGTCATATTGGCTTCCAAGTGATAAACCATAACCTTTTACAACATAAAACACAATCAGATACGCGGATTACAAGTGTTGTCCCATACGCTTCAAACACACTACCGAGCACACAAGGTGGAGTTTACCGGTACAATCACAACCCCTCAACACCCGTGATGGAGTTTAACGGTACAATCACAACCCCTCAACATCACTCATCGGTAGTTGTATAACATCACTAACGAGAACACGAGACACTCAACACAAGATCCACACATGGACTTTTAACCACCATTGTGATCTTAAACATCTCGTTAGTGTACTTGGATGGAGTTTACGGTACAATCTCAAC
The DNA here is from genome assembly GCA_958450335.1 of Hibiscus tridactylites. Classification (NCBI taxonomy): domain Eukaryota; kingdom Viridiplantae; phylum Streptophyta; class Magnoliopsida; order Malvales; family Malvaceae; genus Hibiscus; species Hibiscus tridactylites. The sequence goes on along the minus strand of OY288289.1, from coordinate 16,468,387 downwards.
CCCTCAATATCCAAGGCGACTTTATTCACGGTGCACCCAATCCTATAGCCGACTAACTATATCCGATTCAAGTACTTTAAAACCAACACATCACTTGCCAATATACATAAATTATCATCAATAATCCACTGTTTTAAAGCATTAATCAAAGCCATTAAACCATCATGCATCACCATGCATCAAAACCACATTTACTAATATCAAACCAAGGATCTCTTACCTTGAGCATCCTTCAACACATGACTTTCAAAACCAGCATTAATCATGCTTAAACATGCTTTCAAAACAGAATTTAAACATGTAAATTAAATACATTGCATCCAACCATCTCATGGTTCATCCAAGAGAGAGAGTTTTCCCGAAAACTTACTATTGAGCTTAGTTAATTTGATTAGACTTAAACTAAGTTCCCAAACCTTCAAACATTCGATACAAAGCTGGAAATCCAACTCCACTCACCAATTCCGTTTCGCAAGCTTGCCGAAACGCCGTTCAAGCCTCCAGATCAACACCACAAGGATCCGAAGATGTCTCCCCTGTTTAAAACACATCAAAGCAGAGGATTAATGCATCATCATGCAATAAAATCTTCAGCCATTACACCTAAACTCGCTGCTCTCACCAAAACTAACAATTCGGCTACCAAACACAACCGAAATCACCTCCAAACTCTTCCTCAACATTACCCAGCCAAGATCCATCACTTCTAAACATTCCTAAACATCAATTAACATCCAAAAAGAACCTAAACTCGTCCTTATACCTCCAGCTATAATAGAACACCAAGATCACCCCAAAAACCACCATTTTCGTAAGCAAAAACTTAGGAAATTCAACCTATTCGGGATTGCATTGATTAAGCCTCAATTACACATCATTAAACATCCAAATTACATTTAAAATCCATCTCAAAACAGAGCCCAAACATTCACCATGAATTTCTTCAAGATTTCTTCCAAATCTTGAGTTTAAAGCCAAAATCAAGATCACAGCATTAAAACCTTTTATAAAACTCAATCTAAGGATTGAGAACTTGGGAATTTCAGTAAAGAACTGAGTATTTAGAGGAGAAGAACATCCTTACCTCTAAATGTAGGTTTCTCCTTGATTAGAGACAATTTCCTTGAAAATCCAATAAGCAAATCAATAGAATTTGATGTAGAAAGGATTAGGAATCAATTGATGATTGAAACCTCATCATTTGGTGTGAAGATCAAAAGAAATGTTGCTGTAGAAATGTGTTTGGCTGAAGGAATTTTGAGAGAAAATGAGATGAGAAAGTTTTAACAAAAGTTAATTATGAAATCTAAAAATTGGTTTTTCTCCTTTTCATTAAATTAATTAAACATTAATTAAATCATTAAAATCTAAGAAAAAACTGGAGAAATCCTTTCTTGGGTAAATTAGCTCCTTAAAGATTCAAAGTTTCAATCCTTACAAAACAGTCACCACTGAACTTTTCAAAAATTGCATTTTAGTCACTATTTCAAAATGTCGCACTTCCAAACCTTATTTTGTAAAATTGATTTCACCACTCTCTAATATATATTAAAAGAGGATTTTTAGATATTTTCCATATTTTTAATGCAATCCGAACTAGGCTTTGCCTAAAACCACCTTTTATATTCGAACCGAAAAACAGACCGGTCCGGTTCAGACCCTAAACTTCCAAGCCCAAAATTGGGGTGTTACAGGATTTGTCTTCTAAAATTAGCCTTAGCTCCACGTAGCGTGCTAGCAGTGTCATTGACATTGTTCAAAAACGGTGGCTGCTAGCTCCGTCTTCAGCATAACCATTGACATTGTTGGCAGCTTTGCATGCATGCACTCTGTTCGAGGGGGCTGATTTAATTTTGAGAAGGGTGGCAGCATCTTTAAAGATGGTGGGGAAAAGAAATTGGGGAATGATGAAATTTATGATTGGAGGGTGGGTTGGTGGGTTGAATGGTTGGGATTTAATTTTGGTGTGTTAAATAAAGGTTGAAGGTTGAAAGAGATAAATATTGTTAAAGGTTGAAGGAGAGAAAAATTTTGAGAAGAAGATTTAGAGAATTATTGTACATATATTTTTTAACTTAGTAGAACTAGCTAGTAGCAGACCCTAATTGAACCAAGCCACAACCGATAGCTTCTACTGAGGGAAGCTGACTTATGGTGAAGCCTTGCAGAGTAGAGCCATTCACAGACCCATGCCGTGGCAGCTAAAAGCCATGCCACGACCGTGTACTATTGTACCTGCCAGAGGGTAAATCGGGCAAAGTGGTAGCCGATTTGAAGAGCTTTAAATGCCGAATTTTTCTACAAACTTTGAGTGACCGTTGGAACTCGAGAAGAGGACGAAAACATGGAAGAAAGGATAAAGTTGGACTTTTGGCCAAAAGTGTATATTGTAATAAATTAAAGAGATTCACCTCTTTAATAAAGATTAGTCCAAGTCCAACTTAACTTCCTCTCCAAGAAAGATTTGTGCCTACACCTTCCCCTATATAAGGGGGTTTGCCATCATCAAGGAGGAGGGATTGAGAGGGGAGAAGAGACTTCGGGAGAGAGAATAGCTTAGGATTTAGTTTGTGTTTTATTTTAATCCATTATGTTCTAACTTCCTTAGGGTTAGGATTAGTTTGTTTAGTAGTTGTGTGAAGACTTTTGTACTTTGTTTATGTTCTTAATGCAATTAAGTTGAGGTTTGCTTATTCTTGGTATTAATCCTTCTTGCATTCTTGTTCAGAGAGAGTTTGTGAGATTATCCATTTATTAGATGTCGAGAGAGTTGAATTCACGAAATGAGTAAGCACGATTTTCATCCAAGGGTGTTAACTAATTCGGCCTAGAGATAGGTTAAAAATTTCAGGAGCTAAGAGAAGCGTGTGATTGGTGTATGTTTGACTTTGGTTTACGCCGAGAGGTATGGTAAGAGTTTAGCTGTCAACAATGTTTCGAGCTTAGAGATAAGAAGGAGCCATTCAAGGATGCTTTGCCGAACCTTAACAACATCTGCCTAAGAGCAATAGATTGTCTCGGCAGAGATTCAACCTTTGCGGCAGTGGCAGGAACTTAGGTTACTGCCACGATAGTATAGCGTTGCAGCATTCAAGAAAAGAGACAAGTCAATAGGATTCTATAGTGCGTTTTGGTGTTCTCTAAATATGAGTACAAGTGCAGACTCCTGTCAAGTTATAGTATAAAAGATATCGTCTCCCACAGGGATTGGACAACTTATTCGAATTGTAATTCCTGCACAAAGAAAATTAAATGCACAAGTAAGTTTAGTTTATAAAAGAATTAAAAGTAAATAAAACACGAGTAATTGAAGAAAAGATCAGGGTGATAGGCTGGGTCAGATTATGATGCTCCCTAGTGAGAAATTGAGTTGAATGGGTTAAGATGTTCTGCGCTGCCAGACTTTGCTGCCTTGGCGGAAGATGACAGATTGGCTGCTTTGACGCTTTTGATGCCTCGACAGTGGAACAAACGATTGGCTTGGTGGCAAACTCGGCAGACCTTCAAGGCTCAGTAGAACGCTTCGATATTGATCCTGCTTATGTCTAAGTCAAAATACTATTGTTGCCCACTGCAGATAATAACCGTCACGACGTGAATCTTGCAAAGACAACAACCTTGGTTCGTCCTCTTTTAGCCGCCTCAAACACGCACCTATGTCTAGGCTGAATTGATCAACACATGATTAGGATGAGGATCATACTTATCCCTTTCGTGAGTTCGACTCTCTCGATACCGAACAAATGGATAGTTAACAACTAATCTTTCGAAGTTAATTTTTTTTAACTCGGCAACATGCATGTTTTATTAAAGTTTGAACATACATGACCATCACGCTCACAGGCCTCGTTAAAAACCTCTCTAAATCCTACAGAGGAAAAGAGTACCCATGAGCGTGTATACATAACAAACACCAAGAAACCAAACAATCGAACAATCTAAGCACATTGTTTAAACCAATTTGCCCTATCTACGCCGCTTTTCGCCTGTGCATCCGCAAGCCTATTCGCCTCTCTATATACATGCTGAAAACATACATCATTCAACGCCTCACAGGCCTCATCAATCTGCCAAAACCAACGCCAGAATTTCCACGGCCGTTTCTCCAAATGCAATACCCAAGGAACAGCTGTTGTAGAATCCGACTCCACCACTAATGGATAGTGTCCCAACCGTGATCCTACCACGATCACCAACGCATGGCAAATAGCTTGGAGCTCCGCTTCATTCGAGTCCGCAACCCTTATTGGTACCGAAAACATAGCAAAAATACGCCCAAGCTCATCCCTTAACACACCCCCACACCCTGCCTTACCCGACTTTCCCCTCGCCGAACCATCTACGTTGAATTTAATCACTCCCGCCGACGGTCTTTCCCACTGTACATTAACCCGTAACAATGCAGCAGGTGTATGAGTTTCACACTTCCACGGAGAATCCCACCACGCCGACTCCAAAATCACACATTCACTACTTACCATCCGCACCCAATACATCGATCTCAACTTGATTAGGAAAATGATTTCCCCCGATGTTGCTTGTGTCTTATGAAACAAACAATTATTACGAGCCAACCATAATGACCATAGCGTCGCTGCACACCCCTCCATCCACCATCCTCGCATCTGTCCCACAAACAAGCAATCAAAACACATTTCCAGCAACGTCTTTACCTCCCACGGCTGCACCATTTCAACACGCCACCACCGAAAAAAGCCAGCCCACACCTCCCAAACAGCTGGGCATTGAACCAGTATATGATCAAGCGATTCCTCCCTCGCCCGACACCACACACAACGGACATCCTCCCCCGCTAATTGCACCCCTCGTGCGATCAAAACATCCATCGTCAGCAACCTATTCAGCCAAGCAAACCATACAAAATATTGCACCTTTGGCGGTATGGGCAGCCTCCAAATCATAGTCAGGTCCGCGTCCTCCTCCAACCCAAACGATTGCATCAATCTAAACAAATTCACCACGGAAAACTCACCGGTCTTGGAATGTATCCATACAAGCCGATCACATTGTGTCGGAAATAGGTGAAAATTCCAGCATAGTGCGCGTACCTCCTAGAGTTGATTGAGTTCCAATGATCGCAATGGGCGGACAAAGAACTTATCCCATTCCTCATGTTCGAAATTCCCTCCCCTCGTATACCCCTTTACCGTCATCTCCTTCTCAATCACAAGGCGATATAATCTCGGAAACAAGACTGCCAAAGGCTCATCACTACACCACACATCCTGCCAAAAAAGAATTTTCTCGCCGTCACCCAATTGCCACACAAATGCTGCCCGACACATCAGCCCATTCACCTCTCCCTCGTCATGTATTGTAACAATTTGTCGCCAAACGGTCGACATCTTCTGTAATCCCACTTCGTTTGGCAACCATTTAATATCACTACACCCATATTTCGCATCGATAATATCGCGCCATAGTGAATTTTCTTGCATAGCGTATCTCCATCTCCATTTGGCTAATAGCGCTAAATTTCTTGCGCGCCAATTAACCACACCCAAACCCCCCAAGGCGACGTGGTCTACAAGCAATCGTTCAAATCAATCGACTAAACTTAATCTTAGTGTCCGAACCACCCCACAAAAATCTACGGCGAATATGATCAATCCTATTTATTATACTCCTCGGAACCAAAAATAAACTCATATAGTATAATGGTAAGGCTGATAAAACTGAATTAACCAAGACTAACCTACCCGCAAAGGATAACGTGTCACATTTCCATCCCGCCAAATAATGTCTGAATCGTTGAATTAACGGATCCCACATTTGTAAACTCCGCGGATTGACACCCAAAGGCAACCCCAAATAGAGAATCGGTAATTTGTCACACTCGCACCCCAAAACAGAAGCAATCTGCAACATTAAGTCTTCATCCACCCCCTCCCCATACAACCTTGACTTTGCAAAATTAAATTTCAAACCTGATGCGTATTCAAAACACGTCAAAATACGTTTCAAATCTCTTGCATACTCAAGTTTCACCGGGAAAAAAAGGATCGTGTCATCCGCAAACTGCAAATGTGACACCACACATCCCTCGGCCACTAACACCCCATTAAACACCTCCAATCGCATGGCATTACGCAAAAAATGGTGTAATAATTCAGCCACGATTACAAAGAGTAAAGGCAACAACGGGTGACCCTGCCGCAATCCCCTCTGCATTTCAAATTCACCCGTCGGCGAGCCATTGACTAGAATCGACAATCTTGTTGTACATACACACTCCATTACCCATCTACGCCATATCGCTCCAAATCCCATTTTGCGCAAAATGTGATCCAGACATTCCCACTTAATACAATCATAAGCTTTCGAAAAATCCAATTTTAAAATTAAACCCCCTCACCACCTTGTCGTTTCTGCATCGAGTGAATAGTTTCATTTGCTAGCAAAATGCCATCTAAAATCTGCCTACCCCGAACGAATCCGGATTGCACATTGCTAATCAATCTTGGCAGCACCTCCTATAATCTCTTTGCTAAGCATTTAGCCAATATTTTGTATAGTGAATTCAAAAGACATATTGGCCTATAATCACTAACCACTTTCAGATTCTCCTTTTTCGGAATCAATACTACAAATGCTGAATTTACAGCCCGTGGAAGCTTACCCGATTTCGTAAAATCCGTAACAAAATTCAGCACATCTCTCTTTAAAAAGGACAATCCTTTTTTATAAAACTCGAAAGTGAACCCATTCGGTCCGGGTGTTTTCGATCCCTCACAACTCCACAACACCTCTCAAGTTTCCTCCTCTATAAAATCAATCTCCAACCATGTCGCATCATATTCACTTAAGCAAGGAAAATCAACCAACGCCTCCATCGACCCCGCCATCGCAATTCGTGCAAAATGTTTCCTAAATTCAAAGAAAAAATAGGCCTTTAATTGTGTCGGCTCCGTTACCCATCGACCTCGCCACAACGCCCCTCTAATTGAGTTACACATCATACGTATCCTCGCAGCTCGGTGGAAGAAGTTTGTATTCTGATCACCTTCCTTTAACCAAGTCAATCGCGACTTTTGTCGCCAATGCACCTCACGTAACTTCGATAGCCTCCATAATTCCACATTTAACTTCCAATGAGCCTCTATGTCCTCCCATTTAACCGAACCATCCTCTACCATACAATCAATTTCATCCAACTTTCTAGTCGACATTTTGATACGGCCATCTACATTTCCAAACGATTGCTCATTCCACTTCTTTAGATACGATTTCATCCCTCGCAACTTCGCTAAAATACCCAACCTCCCCCACCCCACATCTGATGACCCCAATCTCACCCATTCATGTGTCATCATTTCTATCGAACCCTTTGATAACAACCAAGCATTCATGAAACGGAAGGGCTTTGGTCCGATGTCCCTTGGATCGCTTACCAACAACAACGACACATGATCCGACACTCCCCGCGATAAGCCATTCAGCTGCAATTCCTGAAACTTGTCCAGCCAATCCGATGTCAATAAGAACCTATCGAAACGACTGCACTATTTACCCGGACCAAATCAAGTATAACACTTGTCCCTCAACGGCATATCCAGCAGCGCATTTGTTTCCACAAATTCCTGTAGCATAATCATACCCCTCGACCTTGCTACACAACCCCTCCTCTCTTTCGGATGCAACACTTTGTTGAAATCCCCTCCAACGCACCAAGAGATCTCCTTATTCGTCATTTCATCCGTCACCATTGTCCACAATTCCATTTTTTCATTCACCACACAAGGCGCATATAACCCGATCACACCGCAACGCCAATCTTCAGGGATCCACACACCTTCGACCGTCACAAAGCGAGCACCAATTCTCACCGATTCTGCCTTAAACCGTGTCGTATCCCATATCACTGCAACACCCCTGGATCGTCCCTGGAGCATAAGCAAATTCAAATTCATCCGAGGTCCACAATCGACTCACCATATCACCCAGAATTTCCTCCATTTTTGTTTCCTATAAAATGATCAGCTCACACCTATGTTGTCGTACCAAACTTTGCACCGCTCTCCGTTTCACACTCGAGCCCAATCCCCTTACGTTCCACGACAACATTCGCATCCCTTACTGCTATTGATTCCCTTCGCAATCCGCGATCAGCCTTTCTATATCCTGTACAATGTTTTCCTCGTTACCAATTGCCTCCGCACCAATATATTTCCCCAACGCCAATGTCTCCCTCGCCTCCTTGATTATCGATTCTTCCTATTCTCAAAATCTGAATCCGAGAGTGAAATATTTGCAAAATCCTGCGAGGCAATCGATTTCTTTTTTGGTCGACCTCTACCCCTTTTCGCCAATTTTTTCTCTGCTTTTTGCCTCTTTTCAGGGGATAATTCAGCTAGTAGAATTTCAGATAAATTCCTTGTTGAGTGTGTAAAAGTTCTATTATTTACACCCTTTTTAACCCATATTTCTGCTGCATTCAAGCATCATTGCATTGCATTTAGGTTAGTTTTCAGCAAAACATCACAAATATGTAAAAGGCACGGATTCTACTAAAAGATGGCTGATTTTGCAGGTAGCTGCCATAGTTGACGAAGAAGGCAGGCGCAGGGCAGAGAAGCAGTAAAGCTGAACTGGACAAGCAGACGATGAGGACGAAGCTACCAAGGACCTGTCGTGACAGCAAGGTGACAGCAGACTTATGAGGAGGAAAAATAAAGTGGACCTCGACAGATAGAGAAAAATCTGCTCGTCTGTCGTGTGAAAGCAAAATATTTTTCCAAGCCCCGGATCAAAAGATATGTCAAGCCAAAGCTCAAGGAGAGGAATTCCCTAGAAACAAGGATGGCGGCTGCAAAGTAGGATACTTAGAGATTAAGTCTTTATTAGAATCTTACTTTTAATTAAAGTTGTAATCCTTGTTACCTTAGAATACTTGAGCCCAAAGCTTATATAAGGGCATAGGTTTTAACCTAGAAAGAGGATCCCTCATTCTACCCCATAACCGATAACCTAAACCCCTCTGTCGTTTACCCGTCACCGACATGTTCTAAATTCCCCCTAGGGCCACGGGTTGTTTTGTAAAGTAGTTGCAAGGGTTGTTTTGTTTTAGGATTTTCCAAGTTCAATAAAATAGACTTCAAGTTCTCTTATTTTGGTTATTAATATCTTGCAAGAGCATCGGGAGAGCATTGTGATGTTATCCATTTACTTAGCATCGGGAGAGTTAAGTATACGAAAGAAATAAGAGCGAGTTCTCTAGTTTATAGTTGAACTATCTTGTGCCTAGGGATAGGGCAAGGTTAAGTGGCTAAGGAAGAATTCATACACATCGGTGTTCATCCTTCGATTCACGCCGGGAGGTATCATCAAAGACGTGATCATCGATAGACTTGGACCTAGGGATAGGCCAAGGCAGATCTGGGATTCTTGCCAAACTTGAAGTACGAAGTTGGTGTGTTGCTGCCGCGACAGCCAACGGACAGCCGCCGCGACAGGTGCTGCCGCGACGGGCACGACGACAGAACTGGAGTTCCTAAGCAATCCAATACCTGCACTACCGAGCAATTCAATACCAGCCCATTCTCTCTATCTTGATATCTCAATCTTTTTATTTACGTTTTTCTTATTATTCTCGTGACAATCTTCTAAATTATTTCCTTTACTTCGTGCAGTAAACTAAGGTGAAGTCATTAGCCTAATCCCTGTGGAGATGATATCCGATACTTCGTATCACTTTACTACTTGCGTCGTGTACACTTGCACTACAATTGCGATAGACTCTTTTACACGCAACAAGTTTTTGGCGCCGTTGCCGGGGATTGGCAACATAACTACATCTTTCTTTTATTACACTTTTCATTTTTATTTTTGTTTTCGTTTTTGTTTTTATTTTTCTTTAATTTTTCTTTTGTGCTTTCAACTCTCGCTTTTCATGAGGTTTTCTTGTTTATGCGCAGATCTAAAAGAGGTGAAGATCCTGAGTATCCATTAGATCCGGAAATCGAACGTTCCTTCAGTCTCAAGAAACAACTTTGCCGACTTTTAGACAGAAACGAATACCTCGAGGAACAGCTAGAGAAGATGGGCCATAACCAACCTGCTGGCGGTCGCATACCACCCCTTGGCGACAATAACCCGCCTGTCGGTGACCCGCTCGCAGCAGATGGACGACGGTCATGTCGTGACTACATGCTGAACGATCATGTAGAACTGGAGACCACGCTGCCGGATATTGATGTTGATAACTTCGAGCTTAAGCCTGTCATGTTTAGTATGATCAACAATGCCGGGCAGTTTAGTGGTGCTGTGACAGAAGATGCTAGGGAGCATCTCAAAACGTTCCAGGAGATCTGTGGTTCGTTTAGACTGCCAGGAGTTAGTCCGGAGATATTGAGGCTTCGGTTATTTCCCCATTCATTGAGGGACAGAGCTAAAACTTGGTGGAATAAACTTACACCGGGTTCAATCGTAACTTGGGCAGATTTATCTCGTGAATTTTTATCTTGTTTTAATCTTTCGCATTTATCCGAGCGATTACGTAATGAAATTGCTACTTTTCAACAGGAAGATGACGAGCCAATGCACGAGGCCTGGGACAGATTTACTACTCTTCTACGGAACTGCCCAATGCATGGATTTCCTGTCTGGAATCAGGTAACTAAATTCTATAATGCTGCTAACTTACAAACTCGCATTCGAATTGATTCTGCAGCAAATGGACTATTATTGGATAAAGATCCAGACGAGGCATTGCAAGTTTTGAAAAATCTGGCCAAGAATGAGGAGCAGTTTCTGACAGCTAGAAGAGGGGGTAAACGGGTACTTGCTGTCAAGGACTATGAGGCCGACAGCACTATGAAATCACAGGTAGCATTCCTTACTAAAGCAATGAAACGGTTATTGAATGAAGATGAATTACAAGGATTTGCTGTTGAGGAAGTTTGTACCATCTGTGAGGGAAATCATAGTCGGGATGAATGCCCAATACAAATAGAAGAGGGAAAGTATGTTGGAAATTACAAGCCGATCTACAATTCCAACAATTATAATCCCAATTGGAGGAAGGACCCCAAATTTTCCTGGAGTAATCCTAACAATGCCCTGAATCCGCAAGCACATAATTAGAATCAGGGAGGACCTAGACTGCTGACGCGACAGCAACTGCCGCCGCACCTGCCGCCGCAGTAGCAACAACAGCCACCACCTGCCACGAGCAGTATATTGGAGCAGACTCTGGCCACCTTTATGTCTCAGACCGGTACGTATATGGAAAATATGAATCAGTTTGTCAAGAAAACAGAAACCTTTATGGATAAAACCGAGATGAGGATGACAAACCATGAAGCTACATTGAAATCTCTAGAGACACAAATGGGTCAGGTTTCTCAACATATTAAGCCGAGGCAGAATGGAGGATTCCCTAGCAATACTGAAAATGCTAGACCGCCCACACATGAACAATGCAAGGCAATTACTACTAGGAGTGGGAAGAAACTACCAGGGCCGGAAAAAGAAGCTGAAACAGAAAAGGAACCTGCCTTGGATAAACCTGCCGAGGAAGCTGCCCCGACAGGTGATAAACAGACTGCTGCCGATGAGCCTGTCACGACAGCAGAAGCGACAGAGGAGAAAAAAGATGATTAGCGTCCTCAGATTCGCATGCAGTGGGAAGGGCGTATTGCTGATTATCGTCCCCCACCACCTTTTCCCCAACGGATACAACAAGCTAAGCATGAATCTCAACTTAAAAAGATTTATGATATTTTTAAACAGGTTCATATTAATATTCCGTTGTTAGATGATGTTAGGGAGATGCCCGGTTATGCTAAATTTCTCAAGGATATTATGTCGAAAAAATCTAAACTTGGGGAATTTGAAACGGTAAAGATGCAAGAAGGTTGCATGAGTATTCTTCATCGGCAGCCACCCCAGAAAAAGAAGGATCCGGGGAGCTTCATCATACCTTGCGTAATCGGAAATAAATTCGTGGGTAAGGCACTTTGTGATCTTGGTGCTAGTGTTAATCTAATGCCCAAATCTGTTTTTCAGAAATTAGGTATTGGGAAGGCGTGGCCCACGACAGTAATTCTGCAGTTGGCCGACCGCTCTTACGTTCACCCAGAGGGAAAAATTGAAGATATTCTGGTAAGAGTGGATAAGCTTATTTTTCCTGCTGACTTTCTTATCTTGGATTGTGAGGCAGATGAAAACGCACCAGTCATCCTTGGGCGACCCTTCTTAGCCACGAGAAGATCATTGATTGATGTGGAGAAAGGAGAACTCACCATGCGAGTAAACGATCAAGAGATTAAGTTGAATGTTCTCCAAGTGATGAAACATGCTGATGTGGACGAGGAATGCAAGGACATCATTGAGGTAACCTTTGATCACCCCTGCATCAGGTCGGGCTGTTGTGATATAAAATTTGGTCACTGCCGCGACAGCCACCTACAGGCCTGTCACGACAGCAACGACGACAGCACCGACGACGGCGACTCCTTTGAATCCGATACATCTTATACTGAAGGTCAGGAGGAGGTAAACTGGTTAGGCCATCGTCCAGGTAAGTTATTCGAACCTTTGAACTACACTTCGGATAACCATTTAATCCAAAAGCCATCTACTGTTGAACCACCTGTCTTAGAACTTAAGCCCCTGCCAGGGCAGTTAAAATATGCTTATCTTGGTTGCAATGACACACTGCCCGTAATCATCTCTGCTAAGCTGCCGCAGGAACAGGAACGACAGCTCATCAACATGCTAAGGCAGCACAAGAAGGCGATTGGATGGACGATAGCAGACATTCAAGGCATTAGTCTGGCGTTATGCATGCACAAAATTCTTCTAGAAGAAGATCATAAGCCGACTATAGATGCCCAAAGGCGGTTAAACCATGCTATGAAGGAGGTAGTGCGTAAAGAAATAATCAAATGGTTAGATGCTGATATCATTTACGCCATCTCCGACAGCAAATGGGTGAGCCCGGTGCAATGCATACCAAAGAAAGGAGGAATGACCGTGATAACCAACGAGAACAATAAGTTAATCCCAACCAGGACTGTGACCGGTTGGAGGGTTTGTATGGACTATCGGAAGCTTAACAAAGCTACCCGAAAGGACCACTTTCCTTTACCCTTTATTGATCAAATGCTTGATAGATTAGCAGGTAAGCCTTACTATTGTTTTCTTGATGGTTACTCAGGTTATAACCAAATTGCTATCGCACCGGAGGATCAAGAAAAGACGACTTTTACATGCCCCTACGAAACATACGCATTTAGGAGGATGCCGTTCGGCCTCTGTAACGCACCTGCCACCTTCCAAAGGTGCATGATGGCTATATTCTCCGACATGGTAGAGGACTTCCTTGAGATTTTCATGGATGATTTTTCCGTCTTTGGAGACGATTTTGAGAGCTGCCTCGGCAATCTTCAAAAGGTACTTGAAAGATGTGAAAAAGCTAATCTTGTTCTAAATTAGGAAAAATGCCATTTTATGGTGGATGAAGGGATAGTCCTAGGCCATAAGATTAGCTGCCGTGGGATAGAAGTCGACAGGGCTAAGATTGAAGTAATTGAAAAGATGCCGCCGCCAACTACAGTCAAGGGCATTAGGAGTTTTTTAGGGCATGCTGGTTTTTATAGGAGATTCATTGCAAATTTCTCAAAAATTACCAAGCCCTTATGCCATCTCTTAGAGCAGAACTGACCTTTTGACTTTAATGATGAATGTACTGAAGCATTCAAGGTTCTGAAGGAAAAACTGGTGACAACCCCCATAGTACAGCCACCAGACTGGACACAGCCATTTGAGATTATGTGTGATGCTAGTGACTATGCTGTCGGGGCAGCACTTGGGCAGCGCAAAGACAAGTTGTTTCATGTCATATACTATGCCAGCAAGACGTTGAATGATGCCCAAGTGAATTACAGCACCACAGAAAAGGAGCTGTTAGCTGTGGTGTTCTCCATCGACAAGTTTCGTTCTTACATACTTGGAACGAAAGTAATAATACACACCGACCATTCTGCCCTAAAATATTTGTTCGCAAAGAAGGATGCAAAGCCTAGATTGATACGGTGGATCTTGCTATTACAAGAATTCGACCTTGAGATCAAGGACAAAAAGGGGACAGAAAATCAGGTGGCAGATCAGTTGTCAAGGTTGGAGAAGGGACAGAGTCTACCAATCGACGAGACAAACATACTGGAGACCTTCTCAGATGAGAAGCTCTTTGCTGCCGCAATCGCTGTCGCGACAGCCATGGCGGCAGGTAAGTCTTCTGAACTCCCCTGGTATGCTGATTTCGTTAATTTTATAGTTAGCGGAATACTTCCTTCTGATCTTAATTATCAAGCCAAGAAGAGGTTCCAAAATGATGTTAAACATTATTATTGGGACGAACCTCTTCTTTTCAAACTATGCGCAGATCAGGTTATAAGGAGGTGTTTACCACAAGAAGAGCAAGAAGACATTCTTCATCACTGCCATGCTTCACAATATGGAGGTCACTTAGGAGGCAACAAAACTGTTGCCAAGGTGCTGCAGTCAGGGTTCTACTGGCCGACACTGTATAAAGATGCACAGGAGTTTTACAAAAACTGTGACAGGTGCCAGCGGACAGGTAACATCTCGAGGAGAAACGAGATGCCACTGCAGAACATTCTCGAAGTCGAGATCTTCGACGTTTGGGGGATTGATTTTATGGGACCCTTTCCATCTTCGTGTGGAAATCTATACATTCTCCTAGCAGTGGACTACGTCTCTAAGTGGGTCGAAGCCATCGCCACTCAAAAGAATGATGCCAAGACGGTCCAAAAGTTTTTGCACAAAAACATTTTTTTCTAGATTTGGCATCCCTAGGGCGATTATCAGTGATGAAGGGAGACATTTTGATAATAGGGTAATTGCTGCCGCCTTGAAGAAATATGGTGTCAAGCACAGAATCGCGACAGCATACCACCCACAAACCAATGGACAGGCTGAGATATCCAATAGGGAAGTGAAGAACATTCTTGAAAAGATGGTTAAGCCAACTAGGAAAGATTGGTCTTTACTTTTGAATGATGCATTATGGGCATACAGGACAACTTTTAAGACTCCATTGGGCATGTCTCCATACCGTCTGATTTATGGGAAAACCTGTCATCTGCCTGTCGAGATCGAGCACAAAGCATATTAGGCAATCAAGGCAGTGAATATGGACTTGGACAAGGCAGGCCAGAAAAGGCTATTAGATCTGAACGAGATTGAGGAATTACGGACAATGGCCTACGACAATGCAAGAATCTACAAGGAAAAGACTAAGAAGTGGCATGACAAGAAACTGCTGCCACGACAGTTCTGCCCAGGGCAGCTTGTGTTGTTGTTTAATTCTAGACTTAAACTTTTCCCAGGGAAGTTAAAATCTAGATGGTCTGGCCCGTTCCAAGTGGTACAAGTTTTTCCCCATGGTGCCATCACTATCCGATCATTAAAAGACGGGCATCAATTCAAAGTTAATGGACAGCGCCTTAAACACTATCAGGGGACTAAAGCCCCAGGAATTCAGGAAGTGGTTACTTTAGGAGATGCCCCACAAGGCACTCCTAATTTAACCTAAATTTTATTTTTATTTATTTTTATTATTTATTATTAGGAAATTAGGTTATTTTATTCGAATAATGTTTTGTTTTTCTAATTTCTGTTTTTAGGAAATAAAGGAGTCAAAAAGAAAAGGAGAAGTGACCCAAGCCCACCACCCATCCTTCAGCCCAACAAAGCCCATTTATGGAAGCCTGTCGTTTTGGCTGCCGCCGCAGACAGATATGACAGGCTGTCACCAGACTGACACGGCAGACGCAGAAGCGTGTGGCAGACGCGTAACAGACGCATAATTACGTGTCAGACGCGTCAGACACGCTAAATCCCATCCGTCGCCCCGTTATTCACGCCTGCCGTTACAGCATTAAACGGGCAGCAACTCGACCGCTATAAAACCCCGTTTTCATTTTCATTTTTTCTCACTTCTGCTTACTCTTCCTTGCTTTCTCCTCTAGTTTTATTTGCTTTCTTCATTTTTCACAACCCTTGCAACTAACATGTCGTCTAGACAGACCCGCCGTAGTGCTGCCTCAACTTCTTCTTCAGCAGCAGCAACGCCCTTCGCCACAAAGGAGTTATGGGAGGAACGGGGTTTCGTGTACATCCGAAAGGCACCCAACATGGGACTCCGGCCGTTCATCGTAAAGGCCATCACAGCTCAACTATGGGAGCACTTCGCGGAACAACTGGCAGAACTAAACGACACATTAGTCCGGGAGTTTTATGCTGCCATAGACAGCAGAACGGCAACATCTGTCACCGTTCGAGGAGTGAAAGTGCCCTTCACAGCCGACAGCATCAACCACATGCTTGGCCTCTACTTTGGCCCCGATGATGATGCTCACCAGAAATTTCTCGACACCCTCGATGCTGCCGCCTATGGTGCTGTTATGGCGGAGGTGACAGAGGAAGGAACAACATGGACAACCAGCAAAAAGAACCCCCACTCTGTCAAAAGGGGGCAGCTCCTACCTGAAGCCAAACTCTGGAACGCTTTTATCAAAAAGCGTATCATGCCTTCTTCACACCACACGACAGTTAACCAACAGCGGCTCGCCCTCATTCATTCAATCATGCACGACCGGCCTATCAATGTGGGCCGCTATATGAGGGACAGCATCCTGGACTGCACCTTCTGCTCCGACTCCCGCCTCTACCTGCCGTTCACAATAACCTCCTTATGCCGCTGTGATGCTGTCCCCGAGGAGCCCTCCGACAAAATAATCAAGGGCAGAGGCTGGACAGACAACAACATCAACAGCCTCATGGAGCTAGTAGTGGCTACGCCTATCTCTTCTTTCAACCCAGCCGGCTCCCCAGCAGAATCATCAGAGGAGCCTGCCCCTGAACCTGCCACCACCACCGCTCCGACAGACCAGTCTGCCCACATCCTTGCTGCACTACAACGGGTAGAGGAGAGACAAATGGGAATGATGACCTTCATCCGGGATTTCGCGAATTCGATGGTAAACTTCATTACCCAGACTTTAAATTTTCCCGATGTTCAATTCCCTACTTTTCCTGCCCATTATTTCCATATCCACACCCCTGTCTACACACCTACACCACCTGCCTCCCCACATTCCCACTCTACTGCTTCCACCCCATCACTTGCCCCGACGGCAGCAAGCAGTCCACCGGCCGACACCTCTGCCAGAGGAACAAAGAGACCTGCCTCCGATGACAGCCCTCTGATTAGGAGGAATTTGGAGAGAGAGTTTACGCCTGTCAAGAGGCAGAAGCACGTGGCAAACAGAAAACTGATGCCCAAGGCTAGCACCACCACCAGCAGCACTTGGGACAGTGGCAGCAGTTCCGACGTCCAGCTCGTGGAGCAACCTGCCCCTGCACCTGCCCCTGAACCTGCCCAGCCTCCTCCACAGCCTAGACGCCGCCGTCAGATCCGTGTCAGCAGCAGCAGCGAGGACATCGACTGAATATTTAAGTTTTTATTTTCCTCTTATTGCTGCCTGCTTTTATCATTTGTGATGTACTTTTCTTCATACTTTTGTTTTTTTCTGTCATTTTGCATTGAGGGCAATGTAACCCTCGAGTTTGGGGGTGGCAACCCTCCATCATTAATGGAGTCTTAAGTATATCTTTTTATTAATTGTTGTGTCTTTTATTTATTTAATTTCTCTTAAAAAAATCAGAAAATATAAAACTGTTGGCTTAAAACTGTGAAGTTACTTACCTGTCATGACGGCTCTGTCGTGGTAGCATCTTTAGGACAGTTTAAGGAGAAGTTTAGAGCCTTTCTATAGTTCTGAAAAACTTAAACACCTTTGTGACTGTTATATTGCTTAGATTTCTTTTAGCCAAACTAGAATAGGATGCTTAGAACTTGAATAGCCCCTAGAGGTGCCTAACACTGGCTCTAGGAAAGAAGTTTAGCAAAAGAAAATAAAAAACCTAGAGGTGCCCGAAATCGGCTCTAGGAAGCTAACTAGAGGTGCCCAAAACTGGCTCTAGAAAAATTTAGCTTGAAAATAGAAGAAAAAGAAGCATGAAAATGTGTCTTCAAGAAAATAAACTTTGGCATGAAAATTCGAGTTAAAAAAGTTGAATATTCTAGTGAAACTAAGAGAGTCTTAGCATATAACTGTTCAAAGCATGCACACACGACACGAGAGCTATAGGGAGATTCCGGACAGATCCTAACCTTTCCGACAGGTTGCTGCCGCCATAGAGAGTGAGCGACGGGTAAGGGACAGTTCACTGTTTGAAGGCCAACACAAATTTTTTTTTCATTTTTCTTTTAGTCTTAATTGCTTGAGGGCAAGCAAAAACTTGAGTTTGGGGGTGTGTTGAGTGTGTAAAAGTTCTATTATTTACACCCTTTTTAACCCATATTTCTGCTGCATTCAAGCATCATTGCATTGCATTTAGGTTAGTTTTCAGCAAAACATCACAAATATGTAAAAGGCACGGATTCTACTAAAATATGGCTGATTTTGCAGGTAGCTGCCATAGTTGACGAAGAAGGCAGGCGCAGGGCAGAGAAGCAGGAAAGCTGAACTGGACAAGCAGACGATGAGGACGAAGCTGCCAAGGACCTGTCGTGACAGCAAGGTGACAACAGACTTATGAGGAGGAAAAGTAAAGTGGACCTCGACAGATAGAGAAAAATCTGCTCGTCTGTCGTGTGAAAGCCAAATATTTTTCCAAGCCCCGGATCAAAAGATATGTCAAGCCAAAGCTCAAGGAGAGGAATTCCCTAGAAACAAGGATGGCGGCTACAAAGTAGGATACTTAGAGATTAAGTCTTTATTAGAATCTTACTTTTAATTAAAGTTGTAATCCTTGTTACCTTAGAATACTTGAGCCCAAAGCTTATATAAGGGCATAGGTTTTAACCTAGAAAGAGGATCCCTCATTCTACCCCATAACCGATATCCTAAACCCCTCTGTCGTTTACCCGTCACCGATATGTTCTAAATTCCCCCTAGGGCCACGGGTTGTTTTGTAAAGTAGTTGCAAGGGTTGTTTTGTGTTAGGATTTTCCAAGTTCAATAAAATAGACTTCAAGTTCTCTTATTTTGGTTATTAATATCTTGCAAGAGCATCGGGAGAGCATTGTGAGGTTATCCATTTACTTAGCATCGAGAGAGTTAAGTATACGAAAGAAATAAGAGCGAGTTCTCCAGTTTATAGTTGAACTATCTTGTGCCTAGGGATAGGGCAAGGTTAAGTGGCTAAGGAAGAATTCATACACATCGGTGTTCATCCTTCGATTCACGCCGGGAGGTATCATCAAAGACGTGATCATCGACAGACTTGGACCTAGGGATAGGCCAAGGCAGATCTAGGATTCTTACCAAACTTGAAGTACGGAGTTGGTGTGTTGCTGCTGCGACAGCCAACGGACAGCCGCCGTGACAGGTGCTGCCGCGACGGGCACGACGACAGAACTGGAGTTCCTAAGCAATCCAATACCTGCACTACCAAGCAATTCCATACCAGCCCATTCTCTCTTTCTTGATATCTCAATCTTTTTATTTACGTTTTTCTTATTATTCTCGTGACAATCTTCTAAACTATTTCCTTTACTTCGTGCAGTAAACTAAGGTGAAGTCATTAGCCCAATCCCTGTGGAGACGATATCCGATACTTCGTATCACTTTACTACTTGCGTCGTGTACACTTGCACTACAATTGTGATAGACTCTTTTACACGCAACATTTCTTACCCTCCAAAGTTCCCCATTTTTTTCAACAATTGTCGCTTTGCCAGCTTGCTCTACTTCCGATCTCATCCCCTGCTTCCCCTGATGTTCATCCGTCCCAATCTCCATCGATGTATCTCGAATCTCCTCACTCAAAGCTCTCTCATATTACACACCAACCAGCTGCATCTGATCCGCTGTAGGGCGTGACACCAGCCCCACATCCTCATCCGCCAACCATGTTCTATCCCTCGTCGAGGCCTCCACAATTTCCACCTCAATGCTCTGTTGCTCCTTCCACAAATCATTCCAATGCATCACCTTATTTGTTGCCCTCGATAGTGAATCCGGCACAATTGTGTCCCCATCCGCATGACTACTTCCCCCTTCTCCACGGCATTTTAATTGTGCCTCGCTCGATCCATCATCACTGCCCGTTTGCTCATCCCCAAGCTCCTCCTCTACCCCGCAACAACAATCGCACTTTACGCCCAAAATTTCCTCCGTCTCAGATACATGCACTCTGAACGATTGTCCCCCCTACATTCACGGTTAGTACCTAATCTATCGTTTCCAGCCAATCCGTCTCAATTAGAAAGCGACATCTTTCAAACGATGACGGTGTGATCGTCTCCCCATCCAATTGGATGAATTCACCCCACAAATGAGCAATGTTTCGGCACGTACCTTCGGACCATGCGTGTATTGGAATTCCACTGGCGAACAACCATACTCTCCTATTCGGCAGTCCCAATGTCGCATTCCACGGCATTACATTTTCCAGCCACTTCTCAAACACCTGCTCCTCTAATAAACGCGAGCGAATATCAATATCCTCAAACATCAACAATATCATTGAACCCGCCACTCTCATGATTGAGAAGCCTTTCAAATTTTCTTTCCGAAATTCCGTAGCAAGATCTCGTATTTTGAATGGCGATTTACAAAACGCCACTGCACATTTGTCAAGAATCTCCATTTTATCGGCATCCACCACACCTTCCACAATTCGGGTATCCCTTAATGTATTTTTCTTCCCCTTATTCTCTTGGGGTTCATGATCTGCCTGCGGCCTAGACCTCGTCGAATTCGTTTCTTTCTCAATTGATTTCTGCGAGTTAGTCCTCATCGAATTCGACTGCTTCTCCATAGATTTCTTTCTCCAACATTTTGATCTCACCTCCCTATGTGCATACGATACCCTAATCCAAGCCCCATACAATCTGAATCCGTTCAACCTCTTAATAACCCTATCCGCATTTGTTCTTGATTCTATTCGCACAAACCCAAACCGTTTTCCTTCCTTCGATTTCTTCTTAGGTATGAATACATCAAGAACTCTCCCATGCCTGTCGAACACCTGCCACACACCCTTCCAATGCAACTGTAATGGGAAATTCATCACGAATAGTGTCCATACCTTACGTTGTGATCGCCCTTGAGATTGCTCCGATGCCAACACCATTGTTCCACATTCAAACTTAATTGAAAACTTTGAAGAGCGTGGAATAAGCAAACCTTGAAAGTTTTATTGCAAAAATAAACTTAATTCCTAAACAACAATTCTCACACTAGTTTACAACATAAGGCACATTTTCATGCTTCTTTGATTTTTTTTGACTCGATTTCTCTAAAGTTTTACTAGAGCCAGTTTTAGACACCTCTAGTTAACTTCCTAGAGCCAGTTTCGGGCACCTCTAGGATTGTTGAGTCTCTTTTGCTAAACTTCTTTCCTAGAGCCAGTGTTAGGCACCTCTAGGGGCTATTCAAGTGCTAAGCTTCCTATTCTAGTTTGGCTAAAAGAAGTCTAGCAGTATAACAGTCACAATGGTGTTTAAGTTTTCAGAACTATAGAAAGGCTCTAAACATCTCCTTAAACTATCCTAAAGTTACTGCCACGACAGAGCTGTCACGACATGTAAGTTCAATTCACAGTTTTAAGCCAAAATTTTCAGTTTTTCAGATTTTTTTAAGAGAAAAATAACTAAGCAAAAGACACAAAATTTAACTAAGATGTACTTGGACTCCATTAATATGGAGGGTTGCCACCCCCAAACTCGAGGGTTGCATTGCCCTCAATGCAAATGACAAAATATAAATGAAAACATATGAAGGCAGTACATCACAAAATATATAAATAGCAGGCAGCAATAAGAAAATTAGAAACTTAAATTTTAGGCACTGTCTTCACTGCTGCTGCTGAGGCGGATTTGGCGGCGGATTCTGGCTCTTGGGGCGGGCTGGGGTGGTTGTTGTACAACCTGAATGTTAGAGCTGCTGCTGCTGCTGTCACTGCTGCTGGTGGCCTTTGGCAGAGTTTTCTTATCTGCCATTCTTTTTTGCCTCTTCATCGGTGTAAATTCTTTCGACAGGTTCCTCTTAATAGAGGGTTCAGCGTCGCTGTCTGCCCAGACGGAGGAGGAAGAGAACCCAGCAACAAAGGCAGCAAGGTCATCCGAGGGCACTGGTCGCTTTGTTCCTCGAGCAGATGTTTCAGCATGGGTGCTGCCAGCTGCCGTCGGGGCAGGTGATGGTATGGAGGCGGCATATGGTGTTTGTAGGGTTGCAGCATGTGTAGGTGTGTGGACAGGGGTGGGGACAGTGAAGTAGTGGGCAGGGAAGGTAGGGAAAACAACATTAGGGAAATTTAAAGTAGTTTGAATAAAATTTACCGTGGATGCGGAAAAGTCCTTGATGAATGTCATGAGGCCATACTGTCTGTCCTCCATCCTTTGAATGGCAGCTAGGATCTGATTGGAGGGGTCTGTCGGAGCAGCTGCTGCGGCGGCAGGTTCAGGATTTGGCTGCTCTGATGATTCAGCTGGGGCGGCAGCGGGGTTGAACGATGAGAGAGGGGTTGCCACTGTCAGTTCCATGAGGCTGATGATATTCTTTTCTGTCCAACCCTGTCCTTTCACTATGGAATCGGTGTCGGCTTCCAGCACATTATGACAGCGGTAGAGGGACGTGATGAGGTAAGGGAGGCAAAGGAGGCTTGACGGCCGATGTGCACTTTCCAAAATACTCTCTCGCATATAACTACCCACATTAATGGGTCGTTCGTTTAAAATAGAGTGTATTAAGGCTAACCTCTGCTGGTCAACGGTGGTATGATGGGATGACGGCAGGATTCTCTTTTTGATGAAGGCATATAAGGAGTTTATGCGGTCGGCTGTAAACGGTACCTCCTTTCCTCTGACAGTCACTGTTGTCGTCGTTTTGCTGCTGATGGTAGCATAAAATTCTCTCACCAACGTCTTGTTCATCTCCTCTGGTTGCTCCGCAAATGATTTCCATAATAGAGCTCTAATCTTCCTAGCGATGAAAGGCTTGAGGCCTAGATTCTTTGCCTTTGGAGTATAAATGAAGCCTCGTTCTTCCCACAAATCTCTGGTTGCAAAGGACGGTGGGGGAGTTGCTGCCGGTGAAGAAGTTGAAGCAGCACTGCGGCGGGTTTTTCTGGAAGACATTTTAGTGCAAGGGTTGTGGAAAGTAAAAGAAAGCAAATGGAAACTAAAGATGGAGAGCAAGTAAGAAAGGCAGGAGTGAGTGAAAATGTAAATGAAACGGGGTTTTATAGAAGAGGAATTGCTGCCCGTTGAAACTGTAACGGAATGCGCGAATAACGGGGCGGCTGTTGAGCTTTAGCGTGTCTGACGCGTCTGACACACGTTTCCGTATCTGTTACGCGTCTGTTACACGTTTCCGTGTCTGTCGTGACAGCATGGTGATAGCCTGTCTTTTCCGTGTCTGCCGCGACAGTTGGAACGACAGGCTTCAATATTGGGCTTTGTTGGGCTGATGGATGGATGGTGGGCTGGGTTCACTTCTCCTATTCTTCTTGACTGCTTTATTTCCTAAAAACAGTAAACATAAAAAACATTATTCAAATAAAATAAACCTTATTTCCTAATAAATAATAGATAATAAATAAAAATAAAATTTAGGTTAAATTAGGGATGCCAGGTGGAGCATCTCCTAAGGTAACCACTTCCTGCATTCATGGGGCTTCAGTCCCCTAATAATGCTTGAGGCGTTGTCCGTTGACTTTGAATTGGTGCTCGTCTTTTAATGATCAGATTGTGATGGCACCATAGGGAAAAACTTGTACGACTTGGAATGGGCCAGACCATCTAGATTTCAGTTTCCCTGGGAAAAGTTTCAGTCTAGAATTGAACAACAATACAAGCTGCCCTGGGCAGAACTATCGTGGCAGCAACTTCCTGTCATGCCACTTCTTGGTTTTCTCCTTGTAGATTCTTGCATTGTCGTAGGCCATTGTCTGTATTTCTTCAATTTCGTTCAGATCTAACAGCCTTTTCTGTCCTGCCTTGTCCAAGTCCATATTTACTGCCTTGATTGCCCAGTATGCTCTGTGCTCTATCTCGACAGGCAGATGACATGTTTTCCCATAAATCAATCTGTATGGAGACATTCCCAATGGAGTCTTAAAAGCTGTCCTATATGCCCATAATGCGTCATTGAGGAGTAAAGACCAATCTTTCCTAGTTGGCTTAACCATCTTCTCAAGAATGTTCTTAACTTCCCTATTAGATATTTCAGCTTGTCCATTGGTTTGTGGGTGATATGCTATCGCGATCCGATGCTTGACACCATATTTCTTCAAGGCGGCAACAATAACCTTATTGTCGAAATGTCTCCCTTCATCATTGGTAATCGCCTTAGGGATGCCAAACCTAGAAAAGATGTTTTTGTGTAAAAACCTTTGGACTGTCTTGGCATCATTCTTTTGAGTGGCGACAGCTTCAACCCACTTAGAGACATAATCCACTTCTAGGAGGATGTATAAATTTCCACATGAAGATGGAAACGGTCCCATAAAATCAATTCCCCAAACGTCGAAGATTTCGACTTCTAGAATGTTCTGCAGTGGCATCTCGTTTCTCCTTGAGATGTTTCCTGTCCTTTGGAACCTGTCACAACTCAAGTAGAAGATTTGAGCATCTTTATATAGTGACGGCCAATAAAACCCTGACTGCAGCACCTTGGCAGCAGTTTTGTTGCCTCCTAAGTAACCTCCATAATGTGAAGCATGGCAGTGATGAAGAATGTCTTCTTGCTCTTCTTGTGGTATACACCTCCTTATAACCTGATCTGCACAAATTTTGAAAAGAAGATGTTCGTCCCAATAATAATGCTTAACATCATTTTGAAACCTCTTCCTGGCTTGATAATTAAGATAAGAAGGAGTTATTCCGCTAACTATAAAATTAACGAAATCAACATACCAGGGGAGTTCAGAAGACTTACCTGCCGCCATGGCTGTCGCGGCAGTGATTGCGGCAGCAAAGAGCTGCTCATCTGGGAAGGTCTCCAGTATGTTTGTCTCATCTGTTGGTAGACTTTGTCCCTTCTCCAACCTTGACAAGTGATCTGCCACCTGATTTTCTGTCCCTTTTTGTCCTTGATTTCAAGGTCGAATTCTTGCAATAGCAAGATCCACCGTATCAATCGAGGCTTGGCATCCTTTTTCGCGAACAAATACTTCAGGGCAGAATGGTCTGTGTGCACTATTACCTTCGTTCCAAGTATGTAAGAACGAAACTTGTCAATGGAGAACACCACATCTAATAACTCCTTTTCTGTGGTGGTGTAGTTTACTTGGGCATAATTCAGTGTCTTGCTGGCTTAATATATGACATGAAATAACTTGTCTCTCCGCTGCCCAAGTGCTGCCCCGACAGCATAGTCACTAGCATCACACATAATTTAAAATGGCTGTGTCCAGTCTGGTGGCTGTACTATTGGGGCTGTTACCAGTTTTTCCTTCAGAACCTTGAATGCTTCAGTACATTCTTCATTAAAGTCAAAGGGTCGGTTCTGCTCCAAAAGATGGCATAGGGGCTTGGTGATTTTTGAGAAATTTGCAATAAATCTCCGATAAAAACCAGCATGTCCCAAGAAACTTCTAATGCCCTTGATTGTGGTTGGTGTCTGCAGCTTCTCGATCACTTCTATTTTGGCCCTGTCGACTTCTATTCCACGGCAGCTAATCTTATGGCCAAGGACTATCCCTTCATCCACTATAAAGTGGCATTTTTCCCAAGTTAAAACCAGGTTTGCTTTTTCACATCTTTCAAGTACCTTTTGTAGATTGCTGAGGCAGCTCTCAAAATCGTCTCCAAAGACTGAAAAATCATCCATAAAAATTTCAAGGAAGTCCTCCACCATATCGGAGAATATGGCCATCATGCACCTTTGGAGGTGGCGGGTGCATTGCATAGTCCAAAAGGCATCCTCCTAAAAGCATACGTTCCGTAGGGGCATGTGAAAGTCGTCTTTTCTTGATCCTCCGGTGCGATAGCAATTTGATTATAACCTGAATAACCATCAAGAAAACAATAGTAAGGTTTACCCGCTAATCTATCAAGCATTTGATCAATAAAGGGTAAAAGACAGTGGTCCTTTTGGGTAGCTTTGTTAAGCTTCCGATAGTCCATACAAACCCTCCAACCGGTCACAGTCCTGGTTGAGATTAACTCGTTGTTTTCGTTGGTCACCACAATCATTCCTCCTTTCTTTGGAACACATTGCACCGGGCTCACCCATTTGCTGTCGGAGATGGCGTAAATAATACCAACATCTAACCATTTGATTATCTCTTTACGAACCACCTCTTTCATCACATGGTTTAGCCGCCTTTGAGCATCAATAGTCGGCTTATGATCTTCCTCCAAAAGGATTTTGTGCAAGCATAACGCCGGACTAATGCCTCGAATGTCGGCTATTGTCCATCCAATTGCCTTTTTGTGCTGCCGCAGCATGCCTATTAGCTGCCGTTCCTGTTCCTGTGGCAGCTTAGAAGAGATGATTACGGGCAACGTATCATTTGAACCAAGAAAAGCATATTTTAGCTGCCCTGGCAGGGGCTTCAGTTCTAAGGCAGGAGGCTCAACAGTAGATGGCTTTTGGATTGCATGGTTATCCGAAGTATAATTTAAAGGTTCGAATAACTTACCTGGACGATTGCCTATCCAATATACCTCCTCCTGATCTTCAGTATCAGATGTATCGGATTCAGAGGAGTTGCTGTCGTCAGTGCTGTCGTGACAGCCCTGTAGGTGGCTGCCGCAGCAGTGACCAATTTTGATGTCGTGACAGCCCGACCTGATGCAGGGTTGATCGAAGGTAACTTCAGTGATAACCTTACATTCCTCGTCTGCATCAGCATGCTTCATAGCTTGGAGAACATTCAACTTAATCTCTTGATCATTCACTCGCATGGTGAGTTCTCCTTTCTCCACATCAATCAGTGATCTTCCCGTGGCTAAGAAGGGTCGCCCAAGGATGATTGGTGCGTTTTCATCTGCTTCACAATCTAAAACAAGAAAGTCAGCAGGAAAAATAAATTTATCCACTCTTACCAGAATATCTTCAATTTTTCCTTCCGGATGAACATAAGAGCGGTCTACCAGCTGCAGAGTTACTGTCGTGGGCCGCGCCTTTCCAATACCTAATTTCTGAAAAACAGATTTTGGCATTAAATTAACACTAGCACCAAGATCACAAAGTGCCTTACCCACATATTTATTTCCGATTACACAAGGTATGATGAAGCTCCCCGGATCCTTCTTTTTCTGGGGTGGCTGCCGAAGAAGAATACTCATGCAACCTTCTGTCATCTTAACGTTTCAAATTCCCCAAGTTTAGATTTCTTTGACATGACATCCTTGAGAAATTTGGCATAACCGGGCATCTCCCTAACGGCATCCAACAGCAGAATATTAATATGAACCTGCTTAAAAATATCATAAATCTTTTTTAGCTAAGATTCTTGCTTAGCTTGTTGTATCCGTTGAGGAAAAGGAGGTGGGGGACGATAATCAGCAATACGCCCTTCCCACTGCATACGAATCTGAGGAGGTTTAGGTTCATCAATCTTCTCCTCTGTCGCTTCTGCTGTCGTGACAGGCTCATCGGCACCAGTCTGTTTGTTGTCTGTCGGGGCAGTTTCCTCGGCAGGTTTATCTAAGGCTGGTTTCCTTACTGTTTCAGCTTCTTTTTCCGGCCCTGGTAGTTTCTTACCACTCCTAGTAGTAATGGCCTTACATTGCTCATGTGTGGGCTGCCTAGCATTTTCAGTATTACTAGGAAATCCTCCAGTCTGCCTCGGCTTAATATGTTGTGAAACCTGACCCATTTGTGTCTCCAAAGATTTCAGAGTAGCTTCATGATTCGTCATCCACATCTCTATTTTATCCATGAATGTCTCTGTTTTCTTGACAAACTGATTCATATTCTCAATATAAGTACCTGTCTGAGACATAAAAGTGGCCAGAGTCTGTTCCAATATACTGCTCGTGGCAGCTGGTGGCTGTTGTTGCTGCTGCGGCAGCAGTTGCGGTGGCAGTTGCTGTCGCGTTAGCAACCTAGGTCCTCCCTGATTCTGATTGTGTGCTTGAGGATTCAGGGCATTATTAGGATTACTCAAAGAAAACTTGGGATCCTTCCTCCAATTTGGATTATAATTGTTGGCATTGTAATTCGGCTTGTAATTTCCAACATATTTTCCTTCTTCTAGATGTATCGGGCATTCATCCGAACTATGATTTCCTTCATAAATTTCACATACCTCCTCAACAGCAAATCCATGTTGTGCATCATCATTCAATAACCTTTTCATTGCTTTAGTAAGGAATGCTACCTGTGATTTCATCGTGCTGTCGGCCTCATAATCCTTGACAGCTAGTACCCGTTTACCCCCTCTTCTTGCTGTCGGTAACTGCTCCTCATTCTTAGCTAGATTTTTCAATACTTGCATTGCCTCATCCGAATCTTTATCCAATAATAGTCCATTTGCTGCTGAATCAATTCGAATACGAGTTTGTAAATTGGTAGCATTATAAAACTTAGTTACCTGATTCCATACGGGGAATCCATGCATTGGGCAGTTCCGTAGAAGAGTAGTAAATCTGTCCCAGGCCTCGTGCATTGGCTCGTCATCTTCCTGTTGAAAAGTAGCAATTTCATTACGTAATCGCTCAGATAAATGTGAAGGATTAAAACGAGATAAAAATTCACGAGATAAATCTACCCAAGTTCTAATTGAACCCGGTGTAAGTTTATTCCACCAAGTTTTTGCTCTGTCCCTCAATGAATGGGGAAATAACCGAAGCCTCAGTATCTCCGGATTAACTCATGGTAGCCGAAACGAACCACAGATTTCCTGGAACGTTTTAAGATGCTCCCTAGCATCCTCTGTAACAGCACCACTGAATTGACCGGCATTGTTGATCATGTTAAACATGACATGTTTCAGCTCGAAGTTGTCAACATCAATGTCCGGCAGCGTGGTTTCCAGTTCTACATGATCGTTCAACATGTAGTCACGACAGGACCGTCGTCCGGTAGCAGCAGCGGCAGCAGGGTTGCCGGCAGGTGGTATAATATCGTCGATAGGCGGGTCGTTTCCATTGTGGGCCATCTTCTCTAGCTGTTCCTCAAGGTATTCGTTCCTGGCTAGTAAGTGACGAAGTTGTTTCTTGAGATTGAATGAACGTTCGATTTCCGGATCTAATGGATACTCAGGATCTTTACCTCGGTTCGATCTGCGCATAAACAAGAAACCTTTTGAAAAGCAAGAGTTGAATGCACCAAAGAAAAACAGAAAAATAAAAACAAAAATAAAAACGAAAAGTGCAGTAAAAGAAAAGGTAGAGTTATGTTGCCAATCCCCGGCAACGGCGCCAAAAACTTGTTGCGTGTAAAATAGTCTATCACAATGGTAGTGCAAGTATACACGACGCAAATAGTAAAGTGATACGAAGTATCGGATATCGTCTCCACAGGGATTGGGCTAATAGCTTCACCTTAATTCGCTGCATGAAAGTAAATAAAATATTTGAGAAGTTGTCACGAAAATCATAGAGTAAACGCAAATAAAAGAGTAAAAATATCAAGATAGAGAGAATGGGCTGGTATTGAATTGCTCAGTAGTGCAAGTATTGCAGAGTTTAGGAAATCCAGTTCTGTCGTCGTCACCCGTCGCGGCAGCACCTGTCGCGGCAGCAGTCCGTTGATTGTCGCGGCAGCAAACACTCAACTCAGTACTTTCATGTTTGGCAAGAATCCCAGATCTGCCTTGGCCTATCCCTAGGTCCAAGTCTGTCGATGATCACGTCTTGATGATACCTTCCGCCGTGAATCGAAGGATGAACACCGATGTGTATGAATTCTTCTTTAGCCACTTAACCTCGCCCTATCCCTAGGCACGAGATAGTTCAAGTATAAACTAGAGAACTTGCTCTCATTTCTTTCGTATACTTAACTCTCCCGATGCTAAGTAAATAGATAACCTCACAATGCTCTCCCGATGCTCTTGCAAGATATTAATAACCAAAATAAGAGAACTTGAAGTTTATTTTATTGAACTGAAAATTCCTAAAACAAAACGACCCTTGCAACTACTTTACAAATCAACTCGTGGCCCTAGGGGGAATTTAGAACATGTCGAGGGCAGGAAAACGGCTAGGGGTTTTGGTTATCGGTTATGGGATATGAGACGTGCCCTAGGTTAAAATACATTCCCTTATATAAGCTTTGGGCTCAAGTTATCTAATTTAACAAGGATTACAACTTTAATTAAAAGTATGATTCTAATAAAGACTAAATCTTCAAGGAATCTACTTTCCAGCCGTCTTCCTTGTTTCTTGGGATTTTCTCTCCTTGAGCTTTGGGCTTGACATATCTTTTGATCTGGGGCTTGGAAAAATATGAGGTTTTCACACGACAGACGGGCTGAATTTTCTCTATCTGTCGAGGTCCACTTTGCTTTTTTCTCCACAAAAACTGTTGTCGTCCTCTACTGTCACAGCAGCACCATGGCAGCATCGTCTTCTTTGTCTGCTTGTCTAGTTCACCTCTTCTGCTTCTCTGCCCAGCGCCTGCCCTCACCGTCTGCTACGGCAGTAACCTGCAAAAACAACCATTCTTAGTAGAATCTGTGCCTTTTAATATATTTGTGATGTTTTGCTGTAAACTAACCTAAATGCAATGAATAATGCTTGAATGCAGCAGATATATGGGTTAAAAACGATGTAAATAATAGAACTTTTACACACTCAACAGAATGGTCCCATAAAATCAATCCCCCAATCATCGAATAATTCAACCTCCATGATGGTTTGTAGAGGCATTTCGTTCCTTCTTGATATGTTTCCTGTTTTTGGCATATGTCGCACTGTTTGTAGAAGGCAAGGGCATCTTTATGCAGTGTTGGCCAGAAGAAGCCTGATTGGAGTACTTTTACTACCGTGTGCTGCCCTCCGAAATGACCTCCATATGGTGCTGCGTGACACTGAGATAGTATGGCTTGTTGTTCATCTTCATAGACACACCGTCTAATGACATGATATGCACAGTTTTTAAACAGGAAAGGTTCGTCCCAAAAATAATGCTTAGCATCATATTGGAATCGTTTCTTTCTTTGGTAGTTAAGGTCATAAGGTAAAACACCAATTACCAAGTAATTAATGATTTCTGCGTTCCAGGGTGTGGCTGTTGACGTTGCTGTCGCGACATCTTTATGGGCGGCCAGTGAGATGCCTTCAGCTTCCAAGGCGGCTACTAGGGCGGAGGCCAATTATAGCTGTTCATTAGCGAATGCATCCTGGATTTCGCTGCTGGGTGTCTTTCCTTGTTCATTCTCAAGATGAGATAAATGATCTGCTACTTGATTTTCTGTGTTTTTCCTATCTTGGATTTCAAGGTTGAACTCTTGTAGTAGAAGGATCCATCGGATTAGGCGAGGTTTGGCATCCTACTTTGCGAACAATTACCTTAAGGTTGAATGATCTATGTGGACGATCACTTTTGTTCCAATTAGATAAGGCCAAAACTTATCGAAGGCGAACACTACTGCCAATAGTTCTTTCTCGGTGGTGGTATAGTTGGTCTGAGCAGGATTCAGCGTTTTGCTAGTGTAGTAGATGACATGAAAAATTTTGTCCCTACGCTGTCCGAGGGCGGATCCCACAGTAGTATCACTAGCGTCACAAATTAGCTCAAATGGCTAGCTCCAATCTAAGGGAACTACCACATGTGCTATTACAAGCTTTTCTTTGAGGGTTTTGAATGCTTCCATGCATGCCTCGTCAAAGTTGAATGGTTTATCCTGTTCCAGCAAGGTGCACAATGGTTTAGAAATTTTAGAGAAGTTTTCAATGAATCAACGATAAAAACATGTGTGCCCTAGAAAACTTCGAATGCCTTTGAAAGAAGTCGACGACGGCAAGTTGGCGATGATTTCGATCTTAGCCTTGTCTACTTCTATTCCTTGTGCCGAGATTTTATGCCCTAGAACTATGCCTTCATCGACCATGAAGTGGCATTTTTACCAATTGAGTACTAGGTCCGTCTCCTTGCATTTCAAGGTTGTCGAGGCAGCTGTTGAAGTTGCTTCCGAAGACAAAAAAGTCGTCCATAAATATCTCCATGAAGTCCTCTATCATGTCGAAGAAAATAGCCGTCATGCAGCGTTGAAATGTGGCAGGGGCATTGCATAATCTGAACGACATTTTTCGGAAGGCGTAGATGCCATAAGGACATGTGAAGGTTGTATTGGCCTGGTCTTCCGGTGCAATGGAAATCTGGTTATAACCTGAATATCCATCCAAGAAACAATAGAAAGGTTTGCCAGCAAGGCGGTCAAGCATTTGATACATAAAAGGGACAGGGAAGTGATCCTTTTTAGTTGCGTTATTTATCTTGCGGTGATCCATGCATATTCTCCAACCGGTTATTGTCCTAGTTTGAATTAATTCATTGTTATCATTGCTTACCACAATTATACCTCCTTTCTTTTGTACACATTGTACCGGGCTTACCCATTCGTTTTCAAAGATAAGATATATGATTCCGGCATCTAACCATTTGATTATCTCCTTTTTGAAAACTTCTCTCATGGCATCATTTAATCTCCTATGGGCATCTACATCTGCCTATTGCTTTCTTGTGCTGCCGCAACAGCGCTATCAGTTTCTGTTCCTGTGTAGGCTGCAACTTAGAGGAAATGATTACGGGTAGTGTATTATCGGGTCCCAAATAAGCATACTTAAGTTGTGTAGGCAAGGCTTTTAAATTCAAAGGTAAGGGGCTGTTCAACAGATGGTTTGAACATTTTGCCACCATTTTCTGTATAATTTAACGGATCTAAATACTTACCTGGCCTGTTTTCTATCTAGTACGCCTCCTCGTGCCCCTCCAGTTCCTGCTTTGTCCATTCGCTACGTTGTTCATCTTCCAAGAAATTATCTAAATGGTTGCCGAGACAACTGTCAATATTACTGCCCTGGCAATCATGCTGCAGGCAGGGTCTGTTGGCTTCGAAATTGAACTATAAGGTGGCATCCATTAGCTGGCATTCTTCAGGATCATCAGCTTGCCTCATAGTTTGGAAGACGTTCAACTTTACTTGCTGATCATTCACTGTCACCGTTTTCAACATCGATCAGCATTCTGCCTATAGCTAGGACTGGTCGCCCTAGAATTATCGGCGCCCTTTCATCTGCTTCACAGTCTAGAACCAGGAAGTCGACAGGGAAGATGAATTTGTCCACCTTTACCAAGATGTCTTCAATCTTTCCTTCCGGTTGTACATACGTTTTGTTAGCTTGCTGCATCATTACCGTCGTTGGACGGGCGTCTCTGTTCCCTAGTTTCTTGAAAACAGACTTGGGCATTAAGTTGATGCTTGCCCCTAGGTCACAGAGGGCTTTCACGGAGTGGTTGCTTCTTATTTTAGAGGGAATTATGAAGCTTCCCGGATCTTTCTGTTTAGTCAGTGCCTTATTGTGCAACATAGCCATGCATCCCTCTATTACAGCCACTGTCTCAAATTCCCCGATTCTTATTCTTTTAGATACCATATCTTTTAGGAACTTAGCATAGCTGGGCATTTGTTCTATCAATTACACCAATGGAAGATTGATTTTTACATGCTTCAAAACATCCAGGAATTTTCTGAACTGCATGTCTTGTTTCTGTTTTTCAATCTTTGTAGGAATGGTGGTACAGGTGTAGTATCTACGATTTTTGCCTTGGAAAGAAACTTATTATGGGGGTAGTAATTGGTTCAGATTCCGTCTGGTCATTTGTAGTGTCATCTACCGACCCTTTTTGTAGATCCGTGCTGTCTTTTTCAGGTGCTGCCGTGGCAGGATTTCCGGTAGCTTGGGTTGGATCAGCATGTGCTTTTTCTTTCGCAACAAGCTTTGATGGCTCTTGCAACGTTATCCCACTTCTAGTTGTTACAACCTTGCATTGCTCTTGGTATTTTTTCCTTCGTGGTTTCAGTGTAACTGATAATCCTCCTATAGGCCTAGTGTTAACAATCTAGGCAAACCTTCCAAACTGGGTCTCCAGATTCTTTATTACTGCCTCCTAGTTGTTCATCCTTATTTCAGTCTTGTCCATGAAAGATTCAGTTTTGTCAATAAATTTATTCTTATGGACAATAAAGTCATTAGTACGAGATATAAAAGTATGTAAAGTAGACTCTAATGAATTATTGTTCATATTATGTAGCTGCTGAGGAGGTAGTTTGGACAGGT
Organism: Hibiscus tridactylites; assembly: GCA_958450335.1. Taxonomy (NCBI): domain Eukaryota; kingdom Viridiplantae; phylum Streptophyta; class Magnoliopsida; order Malvales; family Malvaceae; genus Hibiscus; species Hibiscus tridactylites. The sequence goes on along the minus strand of OY288289.1, from coordinate 16,434,090 downwards.
TTTGTTAGTATCCTCCTGGTTGATGAGTTGGATTCGCAGCTGTGTTTGGATTACTCCAGGAGAAGTTTGGATGTTTCATCCAGCTAGGGTTGTAAGTGTTGTTGTTGGGCCTGCTATTCCTCTCATAGGTTCCCATGAAGTTGGCAGATTCACTGCATTCAGAGGAACCGTGGTTGCCCCCACACTCATCACAAAAAGGCTCCACAACCTTGGCCTCATTTGTCTTTCCTTTGGTCATATTCATCACCACCTTTGTCAGGTTATCTAGACGGGCATTAACAAATTATGTGACCTCTACCTCATTCACAACAGCTGGCCGCCTTATGCCACCGCAGCGGGCTGTAGGGAACTTGTAGTCGTACTTAGCAATCTTGTTCAGGATCTGTAGTACCTCCTCAGGTGGTCTATCGAGGATTATCCTGTTGGCAAACACGTCGAGCATCATTCGAGTTGGGTAGTTCACTCCAATGTAAAACATTGACACCTGCGTCTAGGCCGGAAAACCATGAAGCGAGCAGTTATTGAGCATCTATTGGTACCGCTCCCATGCTTCACGCATTGGTTCGTCATCCCCTTGTTAGAAATTTGTGATCTCGTTTCGTAGCCTATCTGTGACATTAGATGGGCTGAAATGACCCAAGAAGTCTTTGCACAACTCCGTCCATATGCTGAATGAACTTCTCGGCTGGTTGTTCAACCACTACTTCGCCCTATCCCTTAGTGAATAGGGGAATAACCTCAGCTTTAGCACATCTTGGTGGACTCTGTGTATCTTGAATGCTCTGCATATGTCTAGGAATCCTCTTAAGTGCTGTTGAGCGTCTTCTGTGGCAGTTCCTCCAAATTGCCACAATGTGTTGATCGTATTTAACATTACGGGATTTAACTCAAAATGGTTTGGGATTTCAGGCTCTGCAACAGTTGGGTCAAATCCCCTGAAGTCATGCTCCAAGTAGTCCATGGTGGTTCGTACATATTGTTGCTGCATGTGCGGAATTTGGGGGTTGCTGTCTATGTGGGACTTGCTGCTGATGTCTGGGCGGCGGATCTTGTTGCCCATCCCTTTCAATACGGGCATCGGTGGTAGGGTTATCGTCTTGGGCGTAAAACATTATTGCTTTTGCTTTCCCCCCTCTTCCTTGACTTTCCCTAGGGCTTCTCTGACTTCTTTCTTAAGTTCTCATGCTCTTCGTTCGATGTCAACGAAATGATTTCGCCCTTTGGATTTGCTCTAGTCATGCACTAGCAAAGGAAACTGTAAAATTCTTTTTTTCGAATGAAATAAAAACTAAAAATTAAATGCAAATAAATAAAAGTGCAGAAATATAAAAACAAATTTATTGTTTCCAATCCCCAGCAACGGCGCCAAAAACTTGTAGATCGTTTTGGTGTTCTCTAAATATGAGCGCAAGTGCACACTCCTGTCAAGTTATAGTATAAAAGATATCATCTCCCACAGGGATTGGACAGGTTACTCGAATTGTAATTCATGCACAAAGAAAATTAAATGCACAAGTAAGTTTAGTTTATAAAAGAATTAAAAGTAAATAAAACACAAGTAATTGAAGAAAAGATCAGTGATATAGGCTGGGTCAGATCATGCTGTTCCCTATTGTGGAACTGCGTTGAATAGGTTAAGATGCTCTGCACTGCCAGACTTTGCTGCCTCGGCAGAAGATGGCAGATTGGCTGCTTTGACGCTTTCACTGCCTCGTTAGTGGAACGGACGATTGCTCGGTGGCAAACTCGGCAGACCTTCAAGGCTCGGCATAACGCTTCGATATTGATCCTGCTTAAGTCTAAGTCAGAATACTATTGTTGCCCACTGCATATAATACTCGTCACGATGTGAATCTTGCAAAGACAGCAACCTTGGTTCGTCCTCTTTTAGCCGCCTTAAACTCGCACCTATGTCTAGGCCGAATTGATTAACACCTGACTAGGATGAGGATTGTACTTATCCCTTTTTGAGTTCGACTCTCTCGATACCGAACAAATGTATAGTTAACAACTAATCTTTCGAACTCAATTGAAAACTATGAAGAACATAGAATAAGCAAACCTTGAAAGTTTTATTGCAAAAAAAAAACTTAATTCCTAAACAACCGTTCTCACACTAGTTTACAACATAACCCAAACCCAAAAGAGAATTTAGAACATAATGGTAGCAAGAAAACCTAAGCTATGCCCAAAGGAAAACCTAAGTTGTCTACAATTACAAAATATGTCAAGTATATATAGGCATTAGCTAAGTCAAGTCCTCCTTGGAGTAGAAGTATTCAAAGTAGCTTTCGCATTAAATGCAACCTTTAATTCTGACTTCTTTGAGTTGAATGTGGACTTCTTCTTGTTGCCTTGTATTGCAAGTTATCTCGATTTCCTTCTTCGGCGGCTCTGTCCGTTGTTCCAGGCGTTAGAAAATTGATTGGATGACATCGTTAGAATCAGGATTTTCTGCTCTACAAATCACACTCTAATTCTCCAATTCCTCAATTAGCTACCATGGGTGGCAGGTACTCGGCAGCGACTTTCTCTGCTTGGAACTGCATCAGTACAGCTCCCTGGTCTGCTACCTCTGCATCCTCGCCTTTGATCTGTCCTCCTCCTAACAACTCCTAGCCCTGAAATGGAAACTAAACTAAAACATATTTTTTCTTACCAAATAGAAGATAATCAATAAAATCATGGCAAAGTAAAGAATACTGTAAATATGCAATGTATGAACCTAAATATGCCTAAAATGTACTTAAGAACATCAATAATATGAGATGGAATGCATATAAAATATAGGACTAATGAACACTTTACAGATTCCACACTACGGCACATTCTAATCCGGCCCATTCTATCAACCCTGGTCTTCTCTTTACTTTTATTTCTAGCTTGCTTAAGTTTTAGTATTTTTAGATTACTCAACAACCCCGCTCATCTGTATTTTTACTTTAATTGTTTTGCAGTGCGAGGAAGTAGGACCAAAAGGCTAGCCCAATCTCTTTGGAGTCGATACTCGATATATTTATCATTGTATTACTTGATGTGTACACTTGCACTATTGCGGGGCACTTTTACGTGAGCATCAAGTTTTTGGCGTCGTTGCCGGGGATTGGCAACATTTGTTTTTATTTCCTTGCACTCTTTATTTTATTTAATATAATTATTTAATTTATTTTTATTTTAGTACTAATAATACTTGGTTTTGTCTTGGTGCATGACCAGAGCAAACCCAGGTAGCCCATTGCGAGATCCAGATCCAGAAATCGAACACACTTACCAAAGGCTTAGACGAGAGAACAAAGCTGCAATGCAGGAACCTGAGGTTCAAGTTCGAGGTCAGAGCCCGAGGCATCAACCAAGGGGCCCCGACATATAATGTCATAGGTTACCCACCTGCTGTGGGGCAGCCACTTGTCGATGGACAACATAATATCCGGTAGGAGATGGAGAAAATCTACGAGTTCCATTTGTACCAATACGACACCCAACAGTCTGAGACTACCTTGAAGAGGACATGAACTGACTAAACCCTAGAGTTGTTAGCCCAGAGATAGAGGCCGCCCACTTTAAGCTGAAGCCCATGATGTTTAACATGATCAACACTGTGGGACAATTTGGCAGCTCAGCAACTGAAGATGCCAAACAGCACCTCAAGTCCTTCCTCCAGATCTGTAATTCATTTAAAATACATGTAGTACATGAGGATATTCTGAGATTGAAACTGTTCCCCTATTCATTGAGGGATAGGGCAAAAACCTGGCTCAACAGCATCCCAACAAGATCAATTGGATCCTGAAATGATCTATGCCGTGATTTCATAGCACACTTCAATCCTACAAATTTAACTGATAAAATTGCGTAACGAGATCACTTCTTTTCGACAGACTGATGACGAGTCCATGCATGAGGCTTGGGAGCGATATATAGAGCTATTACAAAAATGCCCCTTGCACAAATTCCCAGTATAGACACAGGTGACCATGTTCTACAATGTGGTTAACACGGCAACTAGGAAGATGCTCGATGCCTCGGCAAACGGCATACTCTTAGACTAAGAACCGGAAGAAGTCATGGAGATTCTAAACAGGACGGCTAAGAACGACTACCAGTTCCCTACGGCCAGAAGAGGAGTAATCCGTTGTCAACCCACAGTAAATGAAATAGGGTCCTCAGACTCAATTTCATCTCAAATCGCCACCTTGACAAAGCTGGTTCTGAACTTGCAGTCGCAAAACAATCAAAAGGAAGTCAAGGTAATAGATTTATTTTACGAAAACTGTGGAGGTAACCATGTTTTTTTCTGAATGCCTGCAGAACCCAGAGTCGGCTTGCTATGTTGGAAACTTCAACCGTAACAACAACCAGATGTCCAACAATTACAATCCAGCCTAGAAAAAGCACCCCAACTTCTCCTGGAGCCGTAGAACAAGCAGAAAGAACCAGAAAAAATCAGAGGAGTCAACTGCCATAACTCAGACCAAAGACACTGGGCCGTGGCAGCAACCAAAAATAATGTTGGGCCAGCAGAACCTGTGCAGTGCCTATGACAGAGCCCAACCCCACCATTCCTACAAAGGTTGAAACAACAAAAGTAGGAGTACCAGTTTAAGAAGTTCCTGGACATCCTTAAACAAGTACACATTAATATACCTTTGGTGGAGGCAATCAAGGAGATCCCAAACTATTCCAAGTTCTTCAAGGACATACTGTCAAAACGAAAAAGGATTATGGAATTTGAAACAATGGTCGTAACGGAGGAATGCATGGTCGCATTACACAACCGAGCTCTGTCCGAAAGATGGCTGCTCACCGGAAATATGAAAAGCTATTGATACACTGCTTTCAGGATAATTTAACTGGTTTAGTGGAGCGATGGTACACACAACTGAGCCGTATGAACATTCGATCATGGAAGGATCTCTCTGGAGCTTTCGTGGAACACTACAAGCACGTGACAAAAATGATTCATTACTGGGTTATGTTGCAAGGCATAGAACATAGAAGTGATGAGACACTCTGACGTATGCCCAAAGATGGAGGGATATAGCGGCCCAAGTACAGCCTCCGTTGATGGAAAGTGAGGTTGCCAAGATGTTTATTTAGACTTTGAGAGTACCACTTTTTGAGAAATTGACTAGTAATGCTACGCAGAATTTGGCTGACATAGTAATGACTGGGGAACTGATAGAAGCAACGATTAAAAGTGGTAGGATCAAGAGTGGGGAGAGCTCCCGAAAGAATTACAAGAGGAAGGATAATGAGGTATAATACGACTACATATGATGCTCCTAAGAACGTAGCCATCACTTCACCTGGTACAACATCGGGAAATTCACAAGGTTCAAACAAGATTCTCGTGGCCCAAGAAATGACAAGATGAATTTTACACCAATATCGATATCGTATGTTGAACTATACCCACAGTTCTACAAAGAGGATTTGGTAAGGCCATATTATTTGACCCCTCTACAGCCTCCTTACCCCCATGGTACAAACTTGATGCTAATTGCAAATTCCACGCCAGAATACCATGGTATTCAACTTAGACCTGCACGACATTTAAAAAGGTGGTTCAGAATCTGATTAACAATGGGATTTTGAAGTTTGATAAGCCTAGTATTGCAGTGAATCCCTTGTCGAGCCACAGTGGGCGTGGAGTGAATGTCATAGAAGAAGATGATGAAGCAAAGCGATTGAAGATTAATGTTTCAGAAATTAGATCTCTGTTGAGATGGGTATTTGAGCAGTTGTATAATGCCAGGATGATTGAGATATGCATGAAAGTGGAAATGGAAGTGAAATATGATGTGTATTGCGAGTATCACCAAGAATGTGACCACGAGATTCAACATTGCTCAGAGTTCAAAAGCTTGGTACATTAGATGATGGATAATAAAGAAATTGAGTTCTTTGAGAAAACATGAGTGAAGAAGGAAGTGGAGGTATGTACTTCCGAGTGTTCTGGAGTCAAATACGGAATTGACAAACCTTTGGTTGTTTCTGTTACACCCAAGGCCGGAAGCTCATTAGATGTAAAGTCGATAGTGGCTCTAAAGGTTGTGATTTCATCTCCTGTACCGTTTGCCTTCAAGAACACCCACAAGGTTCCCTGGAATTATGCAGCTAACGTGACTATGCCTGAGGAAGGAAAACCACATGAGGAGATAAAAGTCACTAGATGAAATGAAGACAGTACCGAAAGAAAAGAAGGATGAACAGCCTGGTACAGAAATAGTGAATGAGGTGGGACACTTTACCCGTATAGGTAGATGTTATTCTTCTCCTGAGTTATCTAAGGAAGTAGAGAAGATTAAAGGAAAGGTTGTGGCAGTACTTGAGAAATTTTTTAGGGAAGACCTTGCTCTAAAAATAAATGAGCCAATAACAAAAGAGTAAGCTCAAGAGTTTCTGAAATTTCTGAAGCACAGTGAGTATAGTATAGTCAAGTAGTTGAAAAGGCAACATGAAGGAATTTCTATCTTGGAGTTGTTGCTAAGTTCCGAGGGGCACCACAATGCTTTAATAAAGGTGCTCAATCAAATGTTCGTGTCAAATGACATATCTGTGAATAAGTTGGATAGGATAGTGAATCATATTACTGCCAACAATTATATTACATTCACTGATGATGAGATCCTTAAAGGAGGAATGGGGTTCTTAAAGGCTTTAAACATCACCACGCACTGCAAGGGCTATGTGTTGCCAGGAGTCCTGATAGGCAATTGCTCAGCTCTGAATGTTCTGCCGATGGCAACTCTACAAAGGTTGCCATTCAATGATTCACACATGAAGACATATAAGAACACTGTGAGGGCATTTGATGGTACCACTCATGACATATTGGGGAAAATTGAGGTGCCACTGCTAATCGGGCCAGCATTTTATAATGTAGATTTCGTGGTGATGGACATCAAATCCACGTATAATTGCCTATTGGGTAGACCCTGGATTCATCCAGTCGGTGCAGTCCCGTCATCCCTGCATTAAAAGTTAAAGTTTGTGATAGAAGGGAAGCTAGTCAGCGTTGGAGCAGAAGAAGATATCATTGCTTCGGTAACCACTGATGCACCATATATTGAAGCTAATGAAAATGCCTTCGAATGTTCTTTTAGAGCTTTGGAATTTGTCAATGCAACTTTCATCGCTGAAGGTAAACCCTTTTCTCGACCAAGGTTGTCGAATTGGACCAAGATGACTGTTAGTGAAATGCTCGAAAGGGGTGCAAGAATAGGAAAGGGAATGGGAAAGCATCTTCAGGGATGCATACGTCCAAAACCTATTAGCATGAAAAAGGACCGCTTCGGACTTGGTTTTAAGCCCAGTGTACAGGAGAAGCTAAAAGATCTGAAAAGAAGAGAAGAACAAAGGAGGGCCCGTTTTTTGGGAACTAAAGCTTCTTCCAAACTGTGACCTCATTTGACCTGGATAAAATCTTCAAGTCACGAGGAATTGAAAACATTGAGAAGAAACTCAAAGAGTTAAATCATGAAATTGTAAAGTTACATGATGAGGAAATTTTTGGTAATGATCTGTAAGGACTTTTTATCGGAGGAGTCTTTAAGGGGGCTCAACCTGGGAGATTTCTAGAGAAGATCTGCTCGTGCTTCCTTGGAGAAGTGTTTGGCAACTGAACAGCTGAGGAGCTTTCTCTAGTGTTTAAGAATAAAACAGAGTAAATACCATGAACAACTTTATACCTTTGCCCGCGAGTATAGGGAGTTATCTGTAAAGGGCCATTATATCAGCTCATTTTAATAAAGATGCTTCCATGCTAATTCACAAATGGAAAACATGTTTCTTGTTTTTTCACATCCTTTCCAAAAATATATATTATTATTTTCTTTGCAAGTCTTCAATTATCAATTGCATGAATGATCTTAAACCTAATCCCGGAGTAGATCCTGAGCGGCCAGTGTGCCTAATAGAAGTCAATGAGGTTGAGGATGAAACAAAATGTGAAATCCCAGTAGAATTACTAAGGTTGGTGGAAAAAAGACAAGTAGATCCTACCTCATAAAGAGGAGTTGGAGACTCTTAACTTGGGAACAAATGAAATCAGAATAGAGGTAAAAATAGGGACTACATTCCCGCCAAAAGCAAGACAAGGGTTGATTGATTTGTTGCGAGAGTTCAAAGATGTCTTCGCCTGGTCATATCAAGACATGCTAGGATTGAACATTGACATAGTCATACTCAAATTGCCCATAAGGCCAGAGTGTAAACCGGTTTAGCAGAAGCTTAGAAGATTGAGGCTATAAATGGTACTAAAGATAAAAGAAAAGGTACAAAAACATATTGATGCTGGTTTTCTCGGGGTGTCCCAATATTCGGAATAAGTGGCTAGTATAGTCCATGTACGAAAGAAAGATGGGAAGGTATGCATGTCCGTTGATTACAGGGATCTAAATAGAGCCAGCCCGAAGGATACTTTTCCCTTGCCACACAGACATCTTGGTTGATAATACGTCAGGGCATTCATGGTTCTCCTTCATGGATGGATTTTTTGGGTATAACCATATAAAGATGAACCCAGAGGACATGGTTAAAACAACATTCAAAACCTTGTGGGGCACATATTGTTATAAAGTAATGCCTTTTGGACTAAAGAATGTCGGGGCAACTTATTAGTGAGGAATGGTTACCTTGTTCCACGACATGATGCACAAGGAAGTTGAGGTGTACGTGGATGACATGATCGCTAAGTCTCAGACTGAAGAGGAACATATTTAGAATCTAAGGAAGTTGTTTTTGGGGTTGAGGAAGTACCAATTGAAACTCAATCCCAATAAATGTACTTTTGGAGTAACATCGGGAAAACTCCTGGGATTTGTTCTTAGTAGAAAAGGAATTGAAATAGATCCAGATAAGGTGAAGGCAATTCAAAACTTGTCACCACCTAGTTCACAAAAAGAAGTTTGTGGATTCCTCTGGAGGTTGAATTATGTTTCTCGGTTTATTTCTCAATTGACCGATAAATGCGATCCAATCTTTAAATTGCTTAAAAAGAATAATCCATGAGAATGGAACAAAGAATGCCAAGAAACATTTGACAAAATTAAGAAGTACTTGACGAATACTCCGATACTAGTTGCACTGATTCCTGATAGGCCACTCATCCTTTATCTAACAGTTTATGAGAACTCAATGAGATGTGTGTTGGGGCAGCACGATGACACGGGAAAGAAAGAAAGAGCTATTTACTACTTGAGCAAAAAATTTATAGTGCGAAGTGCGGTACCTACCAATCCAAAAGTTATGTTGTGCTTTGGTTTCGGTAACTCATAGACTCAAACAATACATGTTATACCACACTACTTGGTTAATTTCTCGTCTTGATCCATTAAAGTTTATGATGGAAGAGCAGGCATTGACTGGGAGATTGGCACATTGGCAAATAATGCTGTTAGAATTCGACATTATATATGTGAGCCAAAAAGCAATAAAAGGATGTGCTATAGCAGATTTCCTAGAAAGTCGTGCTTTAGAAGATTATGAGCCCTTAAACTTTGACTTCTCAGATGAGGATGTGATGAATATCTCCACAAATGAAAATGGAATCCCAGATAATTGAACTTAGAAATTGTATTTTGACGGAGCATCCAATGCCCTAGGACGTGGAAATGGAGCAGTATTGATTTCTCCAAACAATATACACTATCATTTCACAAGCAAGCTAGAGTTTTTTGTACTAATAATATGGCAAAATATGAGGATTGTGTCATGGGTTTACGAGCAGCTATTGAAAGAAAGATAGAGGTCCTGAAAGTACACGGGGATTCACCCTTGGCTATCTACTAGCTTCGTGGAGAATGGGAAACGAAGGATGTAAAGTTGATCGAGTATTGAAAATTGATCCTTGAGCTAATAAGAAAGTTTGAAGAAATTACTTTTACATACATCCTCAAGGAAGACAACCAAATGGCGGATGCCTTAGCTACACTAATTCGGTATTCTTAGCAATTAAACCAGAAGACATGATACCAATTCGAATGTAGAGTTATGAGACCTATGCTCACTGCTATAGCACAGAAGAGGAGGCAGATAAAAATCATTGGTATTATGATATCTTACAATACCTTAAATTTCAGACATATCCCCTAGAGGAAAATGATAATGAAAAAAGGACTATTAGAAGAATGGCTTTAGGATACGTGCTCGATGGAGAGATCCTGTACAAAAAGGGCAAAGATCAGATCCTATTAAGATGTGTTAATGGCAATGAAGCTAGAAACATTATGGCAGAAGTGCATGATGTAAAATGTGGTACACATGCAAATGGATTCTCGATAGCCAAGAAGATCATGAGATACAGCTATTATTGGGCAACCATGGAAGGAGATTGCATTGAATATGCCAACAAATGGCATAAATGCTAGATATATGCTGACAAGATTAATTCCCCGCTAGTACCTCTACATACGATGAATTCATCATGGCCTTTTGTTGTCTGGGGCATGGATGTTATTGGGCAGATTCACCCAAAGGCTTCTAATGGACACCGTTTCATCCTTGTAGCCATTGATTACTTCACCAAATGGGTAGAAGCATCCTCTTATGCCAATATCACGAGAACAACAGTTTGCCATTTTCTAAAGAAATATATAATCCGTCGATATGGATTGCTAGACATAATTTTTTACTGATAATGCCACCAGTTTCAATAACAAGGTAATAGCAGAAGTGTGTGAGCAGTTCAAAATTATGCATCACAAATCTATGACTAATGGCCCTAAGATGGATTGGGCAGTGGAGGCGGTAAACAAAAACATCAAGAAGATCATATCGAAGCTGACAGAAACTTACATAGACTGGCATTGGAAGCTAGTCTTTGTACTATTTGTATATCAAACTTCGATACGGACCTCAGCTGGGGAAACACCCTATTTTTTGGTCTACGAGATAGAAGCATTACTTCCTTTTGAGGTTGAAATTCCATTTCTTCGTGTTTTTTCTGAAGTAAAGTTAGATGATGCGGAATGGGTACAAGTTTGATTTGACCAACTAAATCTTATTGAAGAAAATAGGTTAAATGCTATTTGCTACAATCAAATGTACCAGAAAAGAATGATGCAGGTATATGATAAGAAAGTTCAGCCTAGAGAGTTATGAGAGGGAAATCTTGTGCTGAAGAAGATCTTGCAAATACACCGAGATGATCGTGGAAAATGGATACCTAACTGGGAGGGACCTTATGTTGTTAAAAAGGCATTTTCTAGAGGAGCATTGATTCTGACTGAAATGGATGTCAAGGAGTTGCATAAACTAGTGAACTCTGATTCAATCAAGAAATATTATGCTTGAAGAATTCAAAAAGAGATTGAAAAAAGGAAAGAAAAATGAAAAGGCGTAGTGAAAACCCGAAAAAAGTACTTCGCAAAATGAAAATATCTTTGGTGAAAACCCAAAGGGCACCTTAGATATTTAAAAAAGGAAAAAAGGGAAATAAAACAAAAGGGGTTCAAGCTGAAAATCTGCAATGGGCGTCTTGAACCCAAAGGAGGATCTGGGTTGAAAACTCGTAAAGGGTGTCTCAAATATGTGAGAATAGTAATCTAGAAATTAGAACCTCTCAGACACCTAGTATTTCAGTTTGTCATGACTTTTTCAAAACTCTATTATATCTCGATTTATAAGCTCCAATAAAATTCATGAATTCACTTTTGAGCATTCTTTTTATTCTAAAGCATCATAAAATAGCTGATATAATGCATGAGAACATATAATTTCTTGGTGTTACTATGTTTTGAAAGGTGCAAGTGAACTTTAACACTCTGGGTTATTAAAGAATAGTGTACAAAGCGAAGACGATGTTGAATGTCATACTAGCGGGAACTCAAAGAGAGAATTCAAAGCTCATGAAAATCGTTGTAGAAAAGTATCATGATAGGCTTTAGCAGAGATTCTCATATTAACATGGGACTATCATTGACAACAAAGTCTATTACCCGAAAGAACAATGATTTTTATCTCTGTGCACATGCTAGGATGATTGGAACTACAAGGCCAACACATTATCATGATCAGAACTTGTCCATTCTCTATCCTATGTATATCAAAGAAACATCATTGCTATCTCTGCTATTGTTTCAGCTCGTTGTAGTTACTTTGCAGCCTCTCAGTTGGGACAATTTATGAAGTTTGAAGTGGATTCTTAGATAATGATTGTCAGTTTCTTATATCTACAGCTCCATGTTCCTTTGTTGAAAAAGGAAATTTGAATTTTCAACTGTTGAGATGTTGATGTAGTCGATCTGAGCTGTCTGGAAAAAAAGAGAAAAAAAAGGAAGCAGAAAAGAAGAAGAAAAAGGGGAAATGAGAAAAAGAAAAGAAAAATCAAGGTGAAAACCTGAAAGGGAGTCTTCGAAAAAGAAAGGAAAAAGGAAAAAAAATAAGGAAAAAGAAAAGAAAGAAAGAAACTGAAGTGAAAACCCGAAAGGGCGATTCGAGAAAAGCAATCTAAAGTGAAAACACAAAAGGGCGCTTTAGAGCAAAGGGAAAGAAATGCAGAAAGGAGATGTTGACGGCCAATCTTGAATGTGAGATGAGATATCAAGGAAAATGAGGATTAATAAAGAAGCAAAAAAGAAGTACCGGAATGGATCCTCAGAGAACGAAAGCTGGTTGATGAATCTCAGCAAGTCATGGTTCATGCATCATATAGGAAATTAGGGTCATGCTAACCCTTATATTTTGGTTTGTTTTGACAGGAAACCAAAGAAGAAGAAAAAACTCCTAATGTGAAGAGTTCACTCAGCAAAGACATAACTTCTAATGTGAAGAGTTCGCCTAGCAAAGACAGAGCTCCAAATGCGAAGAGTTCGCTCAACAAAAAAAGACTCCAAATGTGAAGAGTTCATCCCCAGCAAAGAAAGAACTTCAAATAAGAAGAGTGCACCCAGCAAAGATAGAATTCCCAGTGAGAAGAGTTCGTGTCGAGGTTCTAAATGACAAGAGCCTATTTTTTGAAGAATGAGGAAGTCCACAATAAGAAGAGCTTTCTTATTTGACGTCTTTATAGAGAGGCAAATTAACAGAAGAGAAGATTGAAGTGTTTCATGATCAGAAGAATAGCTTCAAGGTCAGACGGTTCGGACAAAATTTGTGTCTTTTCAGTCTTTTCCCTATTCATGTTTCACAACAATGAGCAAAGACGGGGAGTTGTAATACCCGTATTTTGTCTGGGTGCCTATATATATAGTTCTCTATAAATAAAACCAAAATAATAATAATAAATAAATATAAAATACAAATAATGGTGCAGTAAATAAATGTTCACAAATGTCCATTATACAAATCTACAATAATATACAAAAACCAAAAGCCCAAAATACAAGTACTAAGCCCAAAATAAAATTATTCTCGCCCATTTACATGACCAAATTGGCCAAACAAACAAAAGAGGCCCCACCGTGTTTTTTGAGCCCACCAATAAGGCCAGGTGGCAGCTCCTTATTAGCTCATGCGTCTCTCACGCGGATTAAAACTCTACTAACGTCAACAACATCAGCAGCTATAAATAGAGAGAGAAAAATGATTAGATAATGATGAGGCAATTATTATTTGGCATTTATTGAAGAAAGAGGAGAGGAAGTTGGAGAGACTACCTGAATCTGAAGAGGGCGTTTGGAAGATGAACGATCACCGGAGAACACCGCCAGAGCTCGCTAACCATTTTCGGAAGGTAAAGCACGACCTCCTTTTTCATTTTTCCTACACCAAGCACTAAAACAAGTTAGATCTAAGCTTAAAGCTTAAAAAATAGTAACCTAAAAATGAAAACCTAGATCTAAGGAAATAAACAAAATATGTTAGATTTGATAGGCTCGATTTCCTTCAACCGAAAAGGATTGCCAAGTGGTGGAGAAGTTGGATTATTTGGGTGATTGGTGGTGGAAGTGAAAAATTAAATAACACGATGATTTATAGTGGTTCGGCCTTCTAACAAGCACCTACATCCACTACCTTAGCTCCCACTAAGGATTTTCCAACCAATTCACTAATTGATTCATGATGTCTTCATCCGGAATCTCCATTCCAAGACCTTTGAGTTGGTTGACGATTGTGGAGAAGTGGTCGAATATCCTCGTGATGTCTTCATCCGGGTCCATCCTGAAGTTTTCATACTCGAGGTTGAGAAGACCGACCTTGGTCTCCTTTACTTTTTTGGTTCCTTCGTATGTAACTTCGAGCTCGTCCCATACTTCCTTGGTATCTTTACAAGAAAACATCTTCTCATAGATGTTGGGGCTAAATGCACAAAAGAGAATGTGCAAAGCCTTACAATTAAGATTCATCTTCTTGTGATCATCCGCACTCCAATCCGCCTTTCTTCGTTGTGGAACGAACGAACCATCTTCAACTATGTCCCAAAGCTTGCAATTATTGGATTTGATGAAGAACATCATTCTTGTCTTCCAATTGGCATAGTTGGTCCCATCAAAGAATGGAGGCTTGTCGATAGATTGCGTCATTTGACCAGTTGATTGAATTGATGTATCGAGATTCCCAGATCACCTCAATAGGATGTTAATCCCCTTCGATTGAGCCTCGCTCTGATACCAATTGTTAGAGTTGATAGGCTCAATTTTCTTCAATCGAAATGGATTGCCAAGTGGTGGAGAAGTTGGATTATTTGGGTGATTGGTGGTGGGAGCGAAAAAATTAAATAACACGATGATTTATAGTGGTTCGACATTCTAACAAGCACATACATCCACTACCTTAGCTCCCACTAAGGATTTTCCAACCAATTCACTAATTGATCCATCTCTTTTTCTAAGCATAGGAGGAAATCCTTACAAACGGTTAATCTTTCTACCCAAAGATTAACCAAACACTCTTTACAAGAGAAATAAAATAAGCAAACTAAAAATCCTCTCACAAGGTATTTGTTTGCACTCTTTAAGCTCTCACCCAAACTTAAACACTTGAGCAAATATGACAATTTTGGCTCACAAGTGTTGTCTATACTAAGAATGTAAAATTAAAGCCCTAAGACAAATTCTTCATCATAATGTTGTTGAAAAATTGAAACATTAGTCTTCTCTTGATGCTTGGAGGTCCCTTTTATACTCTTCTTTGAGTTCATAGCCATTACTAGCTGTTAGGGATGAATTAGAGCCGTTAGAGCCATTATATCCCACCATAAATGCAGTTCTGCAGCTTAGTGTATCGATACTCGGATATCCATATCGATGCGGTACTTTTTAGGAATTAGCCATTAAGCACTTCTAGCTGATGCGTATCGATACGCATGTAAGCGTATCAGTACGGTCCTGCAATTTAGAAGACCGTTGGGAATTTGACCGTTGGGGGCAGTTGAGCGTATCGGTACGCGAACTAGCCGTTGGGTATTTTAAAGTACTCTATATCGATACGAACAAAGCGTATCGGTACGAGTTTTAGATATTGGAATTTTCCTGTAGCTGAAACCCTAAGGCGTATCGATACAGTACATACCGTATCGGTACAGTTACTTGAAAAACACTAGTTTGGATACTTTAAAAGCATTTTTAAGTTATTCCAAAGCCTTGTAAAAACCCTTAAATATATTTTCAAGTGGTTTTTAACTAAAGGCATGTTTTAAATTCTTTTCAATTTAGTCGAAAACTATTTTCAATTATTATATCAAAACATATATTTCTACAAAATCACAGTGTGGATTAGGACTTATCTCATGGTTATCAGAGTGCTTCTTGGTTGTCGGACGATTTAAAGGATCTAGCGGAGTTGAAAAGGGTAGATTAGGTTTGGTTTGGGTAGTTTAGGTTTAGGATTGGGAGGAGATGGGCGGATTCTGTTGAATCTAGGTTTAGAATAGGGTTTAGAGTGAAAATTGAACTTTTAAGGTTTTTTTAGGTTTTCGGTACTATTACCGGAAATTACCTGATGATGGCGGACGGTGGCTGGAGCGAGGTCAGGGATGACCGGAGTCGCAAGGTTGGTCGGAAAGGACGATCGGAGTTGTAGGGTTGGTCGGAAGGGATGACCGAAGTTGTAGGTTTGATCAGAAGGGATGATCGGACGACGACCGATGGTTGTTGTCACCTCTGGCGGCTGGCAAACAGCTCAGGGTTGACTAGAATGGGTAGTGGTAGATCAAATAGGAAAATAGGAAGAACACAGTTTAGTTTTTGGTCGAATTAAGAGGTTTGATCCTAAAGAAACATGAAGTGGAAGGGTTTTAGTGTTTGTCATGGATCAAAATGAGGAAATGGGATGAACGGATGAAGAACAAGTGATGAATTTAGGGTTTTGATCGAAATGATGTGTGGTTTTTTGAGCTTTGTGTGTTCGATTTGAGAGAGTTTAGAGAGAGGGGGATTGAGGAGAGAGAGGGATTGAGGAGAGAGTGAATGTGTCAAATGGTCGAGTTGGCTCAGTTCACCCATATTTAAGGGCGAGTCAATAAGTCGTCATTTTGGGAGGCCGGGTAGAACTAGATCTGCGTGTTTTTTAAACGGGTTCGAATACGGGTCCACGATCCCACTCGTATTTTTAAAGGTTGGGCTACTTAATTTGGGTTTGGGCTGAATGCATGTGGGCTTGGATCACACTTATAAAGGGATTGGATTTGAGCTTTTATATTTTCCTTTTCTCACAATTTAGTCACCATGCGTTTGTAATTAGAGCTCTTAGGTCTCTTTTTAATGTAATTCAGTCCCTAAATTTGTTTAATTTTTTTTTCTATTTAATTATTTTAAATTATTTTCTTGAATCATGTATGTGTGCACATTTTTTAAATGGGCATGATATTTGTTTAGGTGACTAATTCACTTAGTGTAAATAATTAGAGTTTTAGTATCTTAGGTTCTTTAATTAAATTAAATAATCCAAATAATTAGAGATCATTGTAATGAGATGTTAATAAGGGAATATTTTGGTTGAATATTTAATATTTCATTTAAACCTAGAACAATGAAATCACATAGTTAATCTAATTAAAATGAAATCAAGATAATATTTAAATAGTTAGTGTCATTAAATGATTAGGAATATTATTAATTTAGGGCCTAGTATGGATAGTGCCCAATTGTTTGGGTATTATCACATAAACCCTAAACTTGATAATATTCATAGTGTTCTTAATTAATTAAATCTATGGGAACCTTAATTAGGTTTGAACTTAAAATTGACAAGAAAATAAATGGACATGCATTAAAACCTTTTTGTGTTGAGGTACATTCTGAATATAAATTGAAGTATCCTAAAGTAATTGGGTGTTTCAAAACTTATATTCACCTTAAATATATTGTAACCCAATCGAACGGATCATACTGGAATATTGAAGTAAACCGGAAAGGTTCACCTCAATAAACGACCCCTTTTTTTCCTTTTAAACCCGTCTAGATGCAATTTAGGTTCCTAGGTGTTCGTACACAAGCATCGGATAAAACATCAACGCAATTGCCAATTAATTAGAACCAATTAAGGATTAAGGACCATTTTGTAAATTTGATATTTTACAAGGGCTTTCACAACAATCAAGTTACCAATCTTCAATTAGATTCATTACATACTTCCCGGTGAAACTTAAGCTCAAAAAGACATTTAAAACTCATTCAATTGCATGCAAGGAAAATAGGGACCAAAATGCAAGAAACAGAACTTAGAACAATTCAAATACAGACCCAACGGTCAAGTGTTTCGGAACAGAATGCCCCGTATCGGAACGGCCGTTTTGAAACATGGCTGACCGTTTCGATACGAGGGTTCGTTTCGAAACCCCTAGAGACATATTTCAGTACGATGGTTCACAAAGACAAAAGGTTCCGAAACGAGCCTCGCCGTTCCGAAACACCAAGGCCATTACATGCCACTGTTTCGAAACAAGTAAGAGCGTTCCAAAACGCTCGGGCCTGCAACTTTCCAAAAAGCTGGTTTTAATCAGTTCTTACCCTCCGGAGTCATCCCGACACATGCCCTAACATACATACAACTTAAATACACATCAATAAACACATATATGAAGCACAAGCATCATCATAGCATCATTCTCACAAGCTACGACACTAAAGGCATACTTCCTAAAAGATAAAAGCACCAAAAGGCTAAAATCCAAAACCTAGCATATACCAAAACTCAAAGGGCATTTACAAGTCCAAAAATGCATCACAAACTTGCTCAAAACCAGAAATCAACAAATCATTAACATTCAAAGCATCGAACACCCCATTGCCCTTATTACACTAGTTCAATAGTACCACATACTTTTAGCAAAATGTCTTGGTGTGATTCCTTGAAGATTTGCCTCCCAAAAGCCTATTTATCTGCATTGATGAACAAAGAGAGCATAAGCATGCAAGCTTAGTGAGTTTTGCTCAAAACCACATACATCATCAATGCTCAAAATCATTTTTCAATCTTCTGAAACCATTATTCCTTTCTTGACAAAACATGCACTTTTCATCAATCTCGTTGTATTAAACATCATGCAACATGATTGATATGAATTCAGATTTTAAACCATTGCAACTCATTTCCCATGCTTTCCAAGCATAAACACCATTATGCTAAGCTTAACACAAAACATGCATCTTTCAAAATATGCATTAACATCATATTCCACAATAATTCATTTCATTATATTGGCTCAAAAGTGATAAACAACAATCTCAAAAACATATATCGAATACATGGATTACCAAGGGTTGTCCCACACCCTTTATACACTCTACCGGCATTACAAGGCTCACACACAAGAGCGACCCTCCATCGTTGTGACACTCGTGGTGGAGTATTTGGTACAATCACAACCCCTCAACACCACTCATCGATAGATGTATAATCCACTAACAAGAGACGAGACAAACACAAGGTTCGCACCTGGGAGCTACCCTCAACCGTTGCAACCTTAAACAATCCTCAATCGTTAGGGTACTTGGATGGAGTATTCGGTACAATCACAACCCCTCAACATCCAAGGCGACTTTGTTTATAGTGCACTCAATCCTATAGCTAGCTAACTATATCCGAATTCACTTATAAAACATTTTATTCAACATCACTTGCCAATATAAGCCATAACTCATGCATAACTCACTATTTTTACAAAGCATTCATGATAAACCATCAACAAGCATTAAACCATGCTTAAAACCTCATGCATCAACACGTGCATACAAGGACCACTTACCTAGTGCATCCTTAAACCACATGGCATCATCATACACAATTTATATTCTCAAAAACATGCTTTAAAATAGTAGGTAAATGCAATTAAAGTCAAGTGCAACCAAAGGCTCAAGACTACCACAACCGAGGAAGAAATTTTGATTCACTTACTTCCGAACTTAATAAAGCATTTCAAGCTCTTATTAAGTTCTCGAAACCTTTTCTAAAATATTTCCACGTTGGAAAACCAAATTCCACTCAATGACTTGCGAAACCACGCTTCCCGACGCAACTACCGATCTTTTGAAGCCTCCAAAAACACTTCGATTGCTTCCGGATTACTATCCCCTATTTTCAACACATCAAAATAGAGGTTTGATGCATTAAAATGCATCCAAAACTCTAGCACACACAAGAAAACTCGCAGCCCTGCTCTAAAGCATCAAAACACTCATCCGAAACAACCGAAAACTCAATCGATTGACCTCAAACTTCAGCCCAGCCATTACCCAACTCATCCAACACATTCTAAGCATTAATCAACATCCAAAAACAACCTAGAACCATCCTTATACCTCCAGCAACTCGAAATCATTAAGAACACCTCAAAAACTCATCCAAAAACACTTCAAAAACTAAGGATCTCAAGAATTTCGGGATCTATATGATTAAGACTCCACTTCAACACAAAAAACCTTTCAAAACATCAATTAGAAACAATCTCAAACCAGCCATTTAAATCAAGCTCCGAAAATCACCTTTAAATCTATTTTTCAATCAAGATTTCAAGAGTTTAACAAACTAACAACAAAACCTCAATCAAAATTAGTATTAAAGAGTCAAATATCTTTGGAATTTCATTAAAGAACTTAGTTTAGAGGGATAGCACGAAAATTACCTCCAATCCTTGCTTCTCCTCTAATTTGGCAAGATTTGCTTGAAGAAACTTGAAGGAAAATGGAAGAAATCAATGGAGAAAAGATAGAAATCAAGAGAGGGTTTGAGAGAGAAGAAAATCTGGATATTTGAGAGAAAATGAGAAGTGTTTGGTTGAAGTGAAAGAGAGAAATGAAAATGATCGTGAAAACGTTTTAACCGATTAACTAACTTTTTAATTAAATCAAACTAAAAGCTTTTGTAATTTTTAATAACATTTAAAACGCATGCCAAATTAGGGAAAAAGCATAATTTCCAAGTAGCTCCCTAAAGATTCTAAGATATTTTTACTCTTCTTGAAAAACACATTTTCCAACTTTTAAATCTTTACATTTTGGTCACTACCCAAAATGTACACTTTAGAAAACTCATTTTGTAAAATTGATTTGACCAACCTCCTAAACACCATTTTAGAGTATTTTAGGAATTTTTATCATATTTTTATCCCATTCCGAATCCCAAATTTACTAAACCACCTTTTAACGGTTCCAACAACCAACACTAGCTCCACCAGCCCAACCAGACTCACCAAAACACCTAAGCCCAAAATCGGGGCGTTACAACTCTCGCCCACTTAGGAAATTTCATCCTCGAAATTTTACCTGAAGGAAAAAAATGCGGAAATTGCCTCAGCGCGTCCGCCTTGCTTTCCCACGTGACCTCCTCAACTCCTTGGTGTCGCCAGAACACCTTCACAAGCTCTATCATCTTGCCACGAAGAACTTTGTTACTCGAATCCAGAATTTTCACCGGTTCCTCATCATAGGACAATTCCGGATTCAACTCAATCTCCTCAACTGGCATCATATGCGAAGGATCCAATCTATATCTCCGCAACATAGATACATGAAATACACCATGGATATTTTCCAACTCAGGAGGCAACCTCAACCGATAAGCCACAATACCAACTTGCTCTACAACCTCATAAGGTCCAATAAACCTCGGACTAAGCTTTCCCTTACGTCCAAATCTCATCACCTTCTTCCAAGGTGATACCTTAAGAAACACGCGATCTCCAACCGCAAACTCAACCTATTTACGATTTAAATTTGCGTAAGACTTCCGACAATCCGATGCAGCCTTCAATCGCTCACATATGAGCTTCACCTTCTTTGTTGTTCCCTTGAGCACATTCGGCAAGGAAAGAAACTTTTGCCCCGCCTCGGCCCAACAAAGAGGCGTTCTGCACTTTCTCCCATACAAGGCCTCATACGGTGCCATTTGAATACTTGCCTGAAAACTGTTGTTATAAGAAAACTCAACCAACGACAGATGCTCTTCCTAAGAACCTTGGAAATCAATCACACATCATCACAACACATCCTCAAGCACTTGGATAACTCGTTCCGACTACACATCCGACTGAGGATGATATGAAGTGTTGAAATTCAACCGTGTACCCAATGTCTGATGTAAACATTCCCAAAACCTCGATGTAAACCTCGGATCTCTATCCGACACTATGGACTTGGGCACACTGTGCAAATGCATAATCTCAGCGATATACAACTCAGCTAACTTATCCAACGTATATGTAGTATGCACAGCCAATAAATGTGCACACTTCGTAAGACGATCCACAATCACCCATACAGAGATCTTCTTTGACGGTGTCAAAGGCAACCCGGATACAAAATCCATCGTAATCCTTTCCCACTTCCACTCTCGTATCCTCAAAGGTTGTAACAAACTGGAAGGAAACTGATGCTCAACCTTCACCCGTTGGCAAACCAGGGTGCATAGCAAAAGGACTGACATGAGCCTCAGTCAAAATAGTGTGCCTCAACTCAACATCTACTCACACCATTATTCGACTTTTGAAACATAGAACCCCATCATCATTAAAACAGAAATCCGTAACCTTACCATCAGCTATGTCCTGAACATGAGGCACCAATGAATCATTCAACAACTACTTTTCCTTAATCAAATGAATCAAATAAGGTTTCACCTGCAACTCGGCTATCAAGCCACCATCACGCGATATACTCAAACGAGCAAACATAGCTCTTGGCTCAACAACTACCTTCCTACTCAAAGCATCAACCACAATATTGGCCTTTCCAATATGATACTCAATGGTCAGATCGTAATCCTTAAGCAACTTCAACCACCTTGTTGCCTAAGATTCAACTCTTTTTGAGACATAAGGTACTTCAAACTCTTGTGGTCGGTATAAACCACACACCTTTCACCATAAAGGTAATGTCTCCTAATCTTCAAAGCAAACACCATCGCTGCGAGTTCAAGATCATGCATACGATAGTTGTTCTCATGCACCTTCAACTGTCTGGAAGCATAAGTGTAAAACCTATGTTTGATTTTGATATAATTAAATATTTAAGGATCAATTTGAAAAACTTAAAATTGTTTTTATAAGTCCCTTAATAAGTTTTAAATCACCAACACTTTAAAACTGATTTGAAAAACTCAAACTCTAAATATTTTCTAAGTGTTCCAAGGCCAAACTATTGAAAAACTTCCAGGTGTATCGATACGCCTCCATCCGTATCGATACCTTTTTACCAAAGTTGGCCACTGTCAGAACTCGTATCGATACGCTCTTCACCTGTATCGATACGCCCCTTCGTATCGATAAGGCAAACCGATAAGGCAAACCCTCGTATCGATACAGTTTTAATAAATTTTTAAATCAAGTCGGTTTAAATATTTTGACCGTTGGTGTCAGTTGGTTGGTAACCAAATTTTAAATAGTCGTTGACCTGTATCGATACGCAAAACCCTCGTACCGATACAGAAACCGACAGCGAGTTTAGTTGAGAAAAAGGTATCGATACAGCCTTTACCGTTTCGATACCCCGTACCGATACGCTTACGTGCGTATCGATACCCCTTATTAATTGCACACAACGACTCTTTCTTTTCTGAGACAGGTATCGATACGGCTCCCCGTGTACCGATACGGATAGCTGCAGAAGTGCATTTATGGTGGTAAGAGAGGGTTCCAACGGCTCCATTTATGTTCCCAACCACCCAAACGGCTAGAAATCAATGAGAAGGTATAAAAGAGACCTCCAAAAGCTCCAGCAACAATTATTGATCCTAAAGAAAACATCTATTCATCAAATCCAAGCAATTGTGCAAAAATCCCATATTGTCTAGAAACCCCAATTGTAATTTTCATTCTTATCTTGTTCAATTGGGTTGAGTGCTTGTAATTGGGCTACAATTTGTATTGAGAGATACTCTATTAGCCATCAAATTCTTTGTTACCTTGTTGTGAGGATTGGGTTAAATTTTGGGTAGAAAATTTAACCGAAATTGGAAGGGTTGCCTCCTTAGCCTAGAAAAGGGGAAGAGCAATTAGTGGAATTGTTGCAAATCCTTAGTGAAGCTAAGGTAGTGGATGTAGAGTTCATTTGGAACTTGAACCACTCTAAAATCTCTTGTCAAACTTTTTAATTTGCAATTTCCACCACAGAAACTTTAAATTTCCAATTCACCCCCCTCTTGGTTCATATCGATCTTTCGATCCACTCAACAATTGGTATCAGAGCCTACCTCTTTGAGGATTAACAACCACAAGAGGAGTTCCTTGGAAGAGTGTGATCATCATATATCAAGAGATGGCTTCAACCTCCGGTTCGGGCATGTATGAGTCTCAATCCACTACAAAGCCTCCCTTCTTTAATGGTGATAACTATTCTTTTTGGAAGAATAAAATGCGTCTCTTCATCA
Source organism: Hibiscus tridactylites (assembly GCA_958450335.1). Classification (NCBI taxonomy): domain Eukaryota; kingdom Viridiplantae; phylum Streptophyta; class Magnoliopsida; order Malvales; family Malvaceae; genus Hibiscus; species Hibiscus tridactylites. The sequence continues at coordinate 16,410,345 of OY288289.1, read as the reverse complement.
ATTCAAATGACTACCTAGTGTGGGATGTAATTGAAGATGGCCCTTATATTCCATTGAAGCAAGATGGTGAAGGCAAGATGGTCTTGAAGAAAAAGATGGAGATGAGTGAAGAAGAAAGGAAAAAGATTCAAGTCAATGACAAAGCTCTCCACATGCTCTTTTGTTCTTTTGGTACGAACATCTATTCTAAGGTCTTATCCATCGAGAGTGCCAAAGAAGTGTGGGACACTCTTGAGACTACCTATGAGGGCACCAACGATATTAAAGAAACTAAGATTGGAATTCTCAATCTTAGTTATGAGAATTTCAAAATGGAGCCCGATGAGACGGTGTCCAAGATGTTTGATAGGTTCTCCACTATTGTCAATGGGCTCAAGGGTTTTGGAGAAATCATACCGGAAGACAAGCTTGTCCGGAAGCTACTCTATTCACTTCCCGAATCTTGGGATGGGAAGAGAACCGCCATCATTGAAGCTAAGAATTTAAAGACTTTAAAGCTTGATGAGCTTGTGGGTTCTCTCCTTACTCATGAGATCATGAAGCAAGGAAGGGAAGAAGAGAAGAAGAAAGAAGAGAAAAGAGTAGAGAAGCTTGAGGTTGAGAACAAGAAGAAGATGGGAATAGCTCTCAAAGCTTCACAACATGAAGAGAGCTTTTCTTGTGAGGAGGATGAACTAGAAGAATTGGCTATGATAGCCAAACGATTCTAACGTTTTATAAGGTCCAACCGGGGAAGAAAAATCCAAAGAAAGATGGACTTCAAAAGCAAGAACAAAGAAGAAGCAAGGGATCCAACCATTTGCTTTGAGTGCAAACAACCCGGCCACATACGTTCGAAGTGCCCTCAACTCAAGAAGAAGGGCTTTGAGAAGAAGAAGAGGCTCAAAGCCAAGCTTGCTACTTGGAGTGATGAAGAGTCATCGGAGGATGACGAACAAGAAGTGGCTAACCTTTGCCTCATGGCACTTGAGGAAGATTCCTCCATGGTAACCTCTAACTCATCTACTTTAGACTTTACATATGATGAATTGAATGATGCATATGATGAGTTACAAGAGGTCTATGATGAATTAGTTGAGAAGTATAAAGAGTCGGTCATTAGAAACAAGAAAATTATTTTGGAACTAAATGAGAAAAATGACGCACTCACTCAAGCTAATTCAAAATTTGAGAAAAAGATATTAGGGTTAAAAGATGAACTAAAATTCTTTCAAGATGAAAATGTTGATCTTAATAATCTTTTGTCTCAATGTAATAGTGAACACCAAAATGTGTTAAATGAGCTAAATGAGCTCAAAAAGTCCTTTAAAATTGTTGGTAGTATCAAGCATGAAATAGGTGAATCCTCTAGAACAAACCAACCTAAGAAAAGGACTAACTACTACAAACAAGGTAGCTATCCTAGACATAGTAGAGCTAAAAGAATTAGAAGTGTATGGGTTCCTAAGGAACTTGTAAAATCTAATAATATTATTGCTATGTCATCTTGGATTCCTAAGGGAACCAAGGTTTTGGGAGCTAACACTCATGGACCCAAAATGATTTGGGTACCAAAAACAAAAGTTTAATATCTTTGTTTGTAGGGGGAGCATTGCTACAAGGCCAAAGCACAAAGTCAAAACTCATGGTACCTTGATAGTGGATGCTCAAGGCATATGACCGGAGACAAGAGTAGATTCATGGATCTAAAGCCAAAAAGCGGAGGAGTAGCGACATTTGGTGACAACTCCAAAGGCCACATTAAAGGTATTGGCTCCATAGGTGATCACTCTACTATTCTCATTGAAAATGTCTTGTATGTCGATGGTCTTAAACACAATTTATTGAGCATAAGTCAATTGTGTGATAAAGGATTTAATGTTTTATTTGATAAAAATGGATGCAAAATTGTAGACATTAAATCTAATAATATTATGCTCATAGGTCATCGAATAGGGAACATATACATGGTGCATCTAGATGACATTCATACATCTCATGCATGCTTAGTTGCACAAAATGAAAATGATGCATGGTTGTGGCATAGGAAACTAGGACATGCTAGCATAAGTGTTTTAGAAAAACTAGTCTCCCTTAATCTAGTTAGAGGTTTACCCAAGATAAAATTTTCAAATGATAAAATTTGTGATGCATGCTCAAAGGGTAAACAACATAGGTCTTCCTTTAAATCCATTAATGATGTTTCTACTAGTAGATGTTTACAGCTTATCCATATGGATTTATTTGGGCCAATTAGGACTATGAGCTTGGGTGGTAAGTCTTATGCTTTTGTACTTGTTGATGATTTTTCTAGATTTACTTGGGTTCTATTTTTAAGTACTAAAGATGAGGCTTTGGAAAAATTCATCACATTTTCAAAACTAACCCAAAAAGATCTTGAACTTAAAATTTCACATATTAGAAGTGATCATGGAAACGGGTTTCAAAATTTAGGGTTTGAAGATTTTTTAAATAAAAATGGTATTAGCCATAATTTTTCGGCTCCTCGAACTCCTCAACAAAATGAGGTAGTTGAGAGGAAAAATAGAACTTTGCAAGAAATCGCTAGAACTATGCTTTGTGAAAACAATTTACCTAAATATTTTTGGGCGGAAGCCACAAACACCGCTTGTTATATTGTAAATAGAGTAATGATTAGGCCAATTTTAAAGAAAACACCTTATGAGATTTTAAAATCTAAAAAGCCTAACAAAAGAACTTTAGTAGTAGAAGAATCTATTCATGTTTTATTCGATGATAACCTTCTTCCTAGGAAGGATTCTTGTGATGATGATGATGTAGGAATCATAAATGCCTTTGATGGAGGACAAACTTAAAAGGAGGATGAGATTCCAACAAAAGAAGAGGACACACAAGATCCACCTCTTGAAGCCTTGAAGGACTTGGCTCTTGAGGAAAAGGAAGTGAGCTACCCAAGGGAGTTGAACTATGTCAAAGATGGTGAAATCTTGGGTGATCCATCCAAGGGGGTAACCACTCGATCTTCTCTTAGATTAATGAATCATGTTGCATTTATCTCATGCATAGAGCCTAAGAATATTAAAGAAGCATTGAAAGATGACTTTTGGATTATGGCTATGCAAGAAGAGTTAAATCAATTTGAGAGAAGTAACGTTTGGACATTAGTTGATAGGCCTAGTAATCAATCTACCATAGGAACTAAATGGGTCTTTAGGAACAAGGTAGATGAGAGTGGTAACATTGTAAGAAATAAAGCTAGACTAGTAGCACAAGGTTACACTCAAGAAGAGGGAATAGATTTTGATGAATCCTATGCATCCGTAGCTAGAATGGAAGCCATTAGGATGTTGCTTGCATATGCATGTTATCATAATTTCAAGCTTTTTCAAATGGATGTTAAAAGCGCATTTTTAAATGGTTTTATAAATGAAGAAGTGTATGTGGAACAACCACCGGGTTTTGAAGACTCAAAATTTCCAAATCATGTTTTCAAACTCACCAAAGCTCTTTATGGTTTAAAACAAGCTCCTAGAGCTTGGTATGAAAGACTTTCAAACTTTTTAATTGAAAAAGGATTTGAAAAAGGTAAGGTGGACACTACACTTTTTATAAAAATGTATAAAAATGACATCTTAGTAGTTCAAATTTATGTTGATGATATTATTTTTGGTTCTACTAATGAATGTCATTGTCAAGAGTTTGCTAAGTTAATGCAAGGTGAATTTGAGATAAGCATGATGGGGAAGCTCTCATTCTTTTTGGGACTCCAAATCAAGCAAAAGAAGGATGGCACCTTCATCAATCAAGCAAAGTACATAAAAGATATGCTCAAGAAGTTTGGCTTGGAGAATGCAAAGCCTCAAGCCACACATATGAGCTCATCTACAAAGCTTGACAATGATGAAGGAGGTAAGTGTGTTGACTCTAAGCTTTACCGCTCTATGATTGGATCTTTGCTTTACCTTACCGCAAGTAGACTGAATATATTGTTTAGTGTTTGCTTGTGTGCTAGGTTTCAAGCTAGTCCTAAAGAGTCTCACCTTATAGCCATTAAAAGAATCTTTAGGTACCTTAGAGATACTCCTTGTTTAGGTCTTTGGTACCCTAGAGACTCTACCTTCAACCTTCATGCTTACTCGGATGCGGATTATGGGGGTTGCAAAATCGATAGGAAAAGTACTTCGGGAACTTGTCAATTCCTAGGTAGTATGCTCATATCTTGGTTCTCTAAGAAACAAAATAGTGTAGCCTTATCTACCACCGAAGCCGAGTACATATCCTTAGGGAGTTGTTGTGCTCAAGTCCTTTGGATGAAGCAACAACTCTTAGATTATGGAATTAAAGTTGAAACCATACCCCTAAAATGTGACAACACTAGTGCAATATGTCTAACAAAAAATCCCATCCAACACTCTAGAACCAAACACATAGAAATAAGGCATCATTTCATTAGAGATCATGTTCTTAAAGAAGATGTGGTTATAGAGTATGTAGACACCTTAAATCAATTAGCGGACATATTTACAAAACCTTTAGACAAAGAGCGTTTTTGGTCCCTTAGGAGAGAGTTAGGTCTAGCTAGCCTATCTTGACCTTTTAGGACCTCTTTTGTGCTTAAATTTGCTTGATCTCTTGAAATGTCATGTTTATGTGTTTAGCTCCTAATTTCATCCATGCCTATAGTTAGGGGGAGTATGCTTCTATTAAAATATGCTTAGAACTGTTCATTCATCATTTGCATACTTTTAGGAGATATTAAATTCGAGCCTATGGTTGTTCTTAGAACTAAATATGCATTTCTGGGCATAAGGTATCGATACGGATCTACGCGTATCGATACGTGTTCTTCATTCAGATTCCCAGAATTTATTTTGCTTACACGGGTATCGATACGATTAAACCCGTATCAATACGAGTCGTTTCGATACGGATCCCATCTGTTTTGATAGGACTCTCCAACGGGCATTTTTGTGGAAATGACGATTCTACCCACATTTCGATACGCCTTCAGGCGTATCGATACTCGATTACGCAGACAGCTTTAAATTTGGCTTTTAATGTGTTCAACTTTTACCAAAATTAAAACTCTTCAAAACCTAAAAACCCTAGCCGTTTTTGCCTATAAAAGGGCTCTTTCTCCCTCATATTTTCACACCACAACTCAAAATCTAAAAGAGTTTTTAAATCAAGCAAGGCTTTAAGCTCTCTCTCATCAATTGTGCTAGAATTTTTCTTCAATCTCCCAAGTTTCTATCAAGGTAAAATTTCTTTCTTTTCTTTTATTTTTTGTTGTTGTTTTGTTTTGCTTTTTTTATTCTTTCTTTTTAATCAAATTTTTGTTCTTTAAAATTTCTTTTTCTTCAAATCTTTATTTTCTTTTCAAATTTTTTTTACCTTGGTTTTTAACCAAAATTGAAGAAATCTTTATGCATGATTTCTCTTTTAGATCATAGCACCAAAGGAATCGAGGAAGCGTTCAAGGGTTTCTCAAACCGGTGAATCATCCACTCTTCGAGCGATTGCACGACCAAACTACACTTCCATCTATGAACAATCCTTTGAAGGTCCCACGGGTCTAGCTTATTTTCGTCAATTTGAGAATTATAAGATTCGTGCAGAAAGGGTAATATCCATTCCTTTTCTCGACTCGGAGCGTTTTAAGTTTGAATATCTTCCTTTGTTTCGACGTTGGAATTTCATGGATTTCATATCTATTCCCGGTTTTTATTATCGCCTTTTGGTTTTGATTTTCTACACTAATGCCAAACGTATTACTCGCAATGGGGAAGTTGTTGCCATTAGTTCTTATCTCATGGGAAAGAAAATCATCCTTGATGTTAAATCTATTTGTGAAGTTTTTAAATTAGAGGATGAAGGCCTTGAAGATGAGAATGCTTTAGGGCATGTTCTTAGTGGCTCCGTCACCGCCCTAAATTCTCAAGACCGGATCCTCCATTTGATGGTGTCTTGGTGGTTTCGTCCCTCCGGAGGAATATATTCTACCATCCATCAAGTGGATGATTTTTGGATCCGTTGCTTCCGTGAGCGAAAGCGCCCAAATCTTGCTCGAATCATGTTCGGGGAAATCGTCTATCTTGTGCAAAATCGTCACACAACTCTCGTCACCTCCTTTACATATGGTACGACCTTAAGTTATTTCTTTGTTAAAAAGGATATTGATTGTTCTTTTGACTACCCAACTCCCCTCACCGATCCCATTGATGAGCGATCTCTTGCACGGGCAAAGTTTCAATATTTTAATGGTGAATGGGTTCGTCTTGCCGAGCTACCACCCGAGGCCTCCGCCGTATTTGAAGAACCTCAAGCTCCTCAAGCTCTACAACCCTCCATGGATGCTCTCATGACTTATCTCAATGAGCAATTTACTGGGTTGCGCACGGACATGGGAAATCGTCTTAGTGCCCTTGAAACAACTTTTGATACAAGGATGACGAGCATGGAGAATCGCCTCACATCTCTTGAAAGCGGTCACAATTCTTTGAATATTTCCATCTCCGCTTTCCATGATGAGTGGCGCAATAGCATGAGGGACAATGATCCAATGGGAGTTGATGATGAAGATGATGAAGACGACGAAGACGATGCCTAGACGTTTCTTCTTGCATCTCATGCATATCATTTAGGATTTTCTATTTTATGCATCTTTGATTTATGTTCTTAGGACTAAGTTTGCTTTATGTTTAAACCTATGCTTTGATTTTTCTGCTTTTGTTTGGATTTTAAGTTTGATGCTATGATCAATAATATTAATGTTGCTTATTTATACCTTTGCCTAATGTTTATGCACTTATCTATTGTCTCAATATTTTTGATCTAACAAAAAGGGGGAGAGAAACTAGCTCACAACACTTTCAAAAATTTTGATTTCAACTCAAAAGTTACCAAGCTTATATTAAGGGGGAGTTAACTTTACAAAGTTTTTCAAAGTGTCAAAAATTTTAAGTTTTAGTTTTGTTATATCAAAAAGGGGGAGATTGTCAAACCTATGTTTGATTTTGATATAATTAAATATTTAAGGATCAATTTTAAAAACATAAAATTGTTTTTATAAGTCCCTTAATAAGTTTTAAATCACCAACACTTTAAAACTGATTTGAAAAACTCAAACTCTAAATATTTTCTAAGTGTTCCAAGGCCAAACTATTGTAAAACTTCCAGGTGTATCGATACACCTCCATCCGTATCGATACCTTTTACCAAAGTTGGCCACTGTCAGAACTCGTATCGATACGCTCTTCACCTGTATCGATACACCCCTTCGTAAAAGTCTAAAGAGTTTGAATGGCGTACCGATACGGCAAACCCTCGTATCGATACGGTTTTAATAAATTTTTAAATCAAGTCGGTTTAAATATTTTGACCGTTGGTGTCAGTTGGTTGGTAACCAAATTTTAAATAGTCGTTGACCCGTATCGATACGCAAAACCCTCGTACCGATACGGAAATCGACAGTGAGTTTAGTTGAGAAAAAGGTATCGATACGGCCTTTACCGTTTCGATACCCCGTACCGATACGCTTACGTGCGTATCGATACCCCTTATTAATTGCACACAACGGCTCTTTCTTTTCTGAGACAGGTATCGATACGGCTCCCCGTGTACCGATACGGATAGCTGCAGAAGTGCATTTATGGTGGTAAGAGAGGGTTCCAACGGCTCAATTTATGTTCCCAACCACCCAAACGGCTAGAAATCAATGAGAAGGTATAAAAGAGACCTCCAAAAGCTCCAGCAACAATTATTGATCCTAAAGAAAATATCTATTCATCAAATCCAAGCAATTGTGCAAAAATCCCATATTGTCTAGAAACCCCAATTGTAATTTTCATTCTTATCTTGTTCAATTGGGTTGAGTGCTTGTAATTGGGCTACAATTTGTATTGAGAGATACTCTATTAGCCATCAAATTCTTTGTTACCTTGTTGTGAGGATTGGGTTAAATTTTGGGTAGAAAATTTAACCGAAATTGTAAGGGTTGCCTCCTTAGCCTAGAAAAGGGGAAGAGCAATTAGTGGAATTGTTGCAAATCCTTAGTGAAGCTAAGGTAGTGGATGTAGAGTTCATTTGGAACTTGAACCACTCTAAAATCTCTTGTCAATCTTTTTAATTTGCAATTTCCACCACACAAACTTTAAATTTCCAATTCACCCCCCTCTTGGTTCATATCGATCTTTCGATCCACTCAACAATAAGCTACAACCTTCCTACCTTGCATCAGTACGAAACCCAAACAAACATATAATGCACCGCTATAGACCACAAACTCCTTACCCAACTCTGGTTGAATTAAGACAGGAGCTTGCGTCAAAGCTTCCTTCAAATTCTCGAAAGCTTGTTTCCTAACATTCGTCCACTCGAAGCGAACATTATTTTGCAACAACTTAGTCAAAGGAGCAGCAATCTTAGAGAAACCTTCGACAAACCTTCGGTAGTAACCAGCCAACACAAGGAAACTATGCACTTCCATTACTGACCTAGGCGTCTTCAAACTCATCACCGCCTCAACCTTGTGTGGATCAACCCATATACCTTCGGCTGACACCACATGTCCAAGAAAAACCACTTCCTTGAGCCAAAACTCGCACTTGCTTAGCTTAGCATAAAGATGATTCTCCAACAACACCTGTAACTGTAACCCCCTCGTCCCAGTCCAGACGCTTGACTGATCCGAGTGGGCTACACGGGGATAACCGAGATGAAACTCGTTAAGGTTCCACTTCGGTCACCGACCCTAGGAAAAACTTTTTCATTTTACCTTATCTAAATGCATTAATTAAACCTAAGCGGAAGCCCAACAACAAACCGAGCCTAAGCCCAACCCTTGAAACCCTTTAGAGATGTCAAAAAGCCCCAAAACAGGCATGTGTTTCGAAACTGTCAAAGCTCGTTTCGAAACACTAGCTCTGGTTTAAAAAGTCAGGCACCCGTTTCGAAACGCATCCACCCCGTTTCGGAACAGGGTCTCGTTTTGCCTTTCCGTTTCGATACTAGTTTCGAAACAAACAATTCCAGTAGCCAAAGTGTTTCAAAACTGGTTTCGAAACAGGGGCTCACAGTAGCCAAAACGTATCGAAACGAGTTCCGATACGGGGGCCCTGGAACCACACCCGTTTCGAAACACCTGATGTCTGCAAATTTCCAAAATCAGTTTTAGACATCTCCAATTGATCCCAAACGTCCGAAACGGCTACAAGAAGCATACAAATCATACAATTACATTCTAGACGCATGCATCCTATAGCAACATACTCAACATACACAAGATATAAGATAAGCATCCAAAGCCAAACCAACAAAACATATAAAAGGAGTCTAAACATGCTTCTAAACAACAACATCAACATACTTCAAAAGGCTCAAACAACATATACATATCCCATTGCTTGTCCATTACATCATAACCAAAAATAACCATACTTGGTAGCTAGGCTAGCACCACAAAGAACACACACTTGGAGGCCCCTTCTTGCACTAGCAACCCACGAACTAAGGATCTGCATTGTCGAACAAAAGAGAGCGTAAGCATTAAGCTTAGTGAGGGTAAGCTCTTTAAAAACAAACCTCGACAATGCAGGGTCTAAGAACGAGCACAACAAGGTAAATGCATGTTCTCACCTTCGATCCACAAGAGCCAAAAATGTCAATGATGCATGAACAATTATCCAATAATATGCCATGCTCAACAAGCTCAATCCTCATCATATGTAAACACATATAATCATCCCAATAGAGATCACTTTTCATAACACATTGATACACATATCAACACATATTGGCACCTAGCTATGACTCGAATACGCAGATAAATACGTTGGAACTCACATCCAACAACAACTTTACCTCACGGTGGGATTACACTCATCACCGTCCTTGCGGAGGGGATTCCACTCATCCTCACGCCCCGTCGATGGGATTACACTCATCACCGACTAACAATTATATAAGAAGAATTTCCGGGCGAACTCGTACTCCATCTTGATGACTACCATCATCAAGACCACATGCGCGTTTGACTCACATGTGCACACTAACATCCTAATGATCGATCATTTGTACCCAAACATACTAGTGCCAACATTTAACTCAATCCACAACATCATTTAATATCAACTTTCGTGCTTAGCACGTACTCACCATGATCACAATCATGAACAATCCACATGCATATCACAATGCATCAATCCAAGCCTCAACATACATGTATAACACATTTATACATAACCATCACTAACACAATCATCATGAGGCATAAACAACAATTTAAAGAGTGCAACCAAAGTCTCTATTAAAGCTTAGGATTAGGCTACCACTCTAATCCTAACTCTAGGAGGGTCTACCAAGCCCAACCTAGTCCACATGCTTGAACCAAAACTCAAAACCATTTTGAAAACATTCAACCACTCACCTTCACTTCCAAGCTCAACTATCAAGCAACCAACACCTTCAAGCTTCCGGATTCACTCCCGATGTTTCACCAACACACGTTCTTGTCTCTAAACAACTCAACACAATCCAAACAACCTCAAATCAGCTCAAACATCAAAGTAGCTAACCTGGAATACTATTCAAACTTCAAACACAAGAATTCAAGCCATGGACAACCCCCAAAAACCACAATCTCGAGCAGCCAACAAACCTCAACCAAAACTCATGTTTTCAACTCTTTTAACACTTCCAAATGATTCCAAAACAACCCTTAACTAATATACTAACATTAGCCTTCCATTTCCAACATAAAACACACCCCAAAACCATTCCAAAACCCTTCAAAAACCCCTTGGAAACCCAAATTCGGGAATGTTTACAAACCCAAGTAAAAATCACATATGTTGGACCATTTGGTTCATAAACATCATATCTAACATTATTAAATCAAAACCTCAAGTTAAACACAATAAAGTTACCATTTTTATTCAAATCCTCCAAAAACCTAAATTCTAAAACTTGGACCAAAATGAAAACTAGTTGTACTTTTAAAGAGAGGAATATGAGAGCAAGTTGGAAATGTAGTTACCTTTCAAAACCGAGCTAAGATGGAGATGGGATGAAATGGAATAGTGAAAATGGGGTAGAAGAGCTTCTTGTCGTTGGTTTGAGTTTGGAGAAGAAGATGTGATATTTGTTTATTTGAATTAAAATGAAATAAGAAAAACTAAAATGGGTTTTAGTTGGAAGACCAACTATTTACTAAAAAGCCATTAATGAATGGCCAAACCCCACATCTCTTAAAGTCCATGGATTTTGGACTCAAGAGATAGGCCCAACATAGTCTTAAATATTTTGAAATCCCGAGGCCCATGAGAATATTTTATTATTTAATTAGAAGATCGAGACTCAAAATATTATTTAAATATTATTCTCACCCGACCCCTAAACCTGGGTGTTACAGTAACATAATGCTCAAGTGCTTACTCCTCAGAACGTGAGTACACAAGAATATCATCGATAAACACTACAACAAACTGATCCAAAAATTCATGAAACACCCTATTCATCATGTCCATGAAAGCAGTCGCTGCATTTGTCAAGTCAAATGGCATCACCAAAAACCCGTAATGGTCGTACCTAGTCCGAAAAGCTGTCTTAGGTACATCCACATCCTTAACCTTAAGCTGATAGTACCCAGACCTCAAATCTATCTTCAAAAACACTGAAGCTCCACGAAATTGATCGAACAAATCATCGATCCTCGGCAAAGGGTACTTGTTCTTAATCGTCAACTTATTCAGTTGTTGATAATCAATGCATATACGCATGGTACCATCCTTCTTATTCACAAACAGGACCGGCGCACCCTAAGGTGAAATACTCGACCTTATGAACCCTCGGTCAAACAACTCCTAAAGTTGCATCTTCAACTCCTTCAACTCCTTAGGTGCCATGTGGTAAGGAGCAATAGACACCGGAGTCGTGTTCTCATACAACTCTATACCAAACTCAACCTACTAGTTGGGTGGAAACCTTGGAAACTCCTCCGAAAAGACACCCGAAAACTCACATACAGTTCGTATGTCTTGCACATGCACTTCCTTCGTGCCAGGATTCATCACATACGCTAAGAAAGCCTCGCATCCGGACTCCAACATCCAACTCGCTTCAAGAGCCAAAATTGCATTAGACAAGAACTTCACATTCTCGCCTACGATTACTACTTCGTAATCATCTACAAGCTTTAGGGTAACACGCTTAACATCAAAATCCACCACATCTCGGTGTTCAACCAACCAGTCCATTCCAAGAATCACAACAAATCCAAAAAAGGCAATTCCATCAAACCAACAGAGAATACATGAACTTGAACAGACAATGGGCATCTCCTATACAATTTCCTCGTAACCACAGTCTCACCAAAAGAACTCGTTACTTGCATTCCTACATCTAGCATCTCCACAGGAATATCAAGCAGATATACATGCTCACTCAAGATATACAAATGCGTATATCCAGAATCAATCAAAGCTAACAAAGATATGATTTGCAAGGTGAAGGTACCTGCAATCACATCAGTTTCGTTACGTCCCTCGCGATGTGCATACACCCTCGTGGGACTGCCTCCCTCTGGTTGAACGGCAACTACATGAGCCACACCTCTCTGACCTTTCTCTCTCCTCTAAAAGTTACCACGACCGCACCCACGACCTCTCTGCTGAGCAACAACTGCTGCACGACCCTGACCACCATCCTCTAACAAGGGACACTCTAGTCTCATATGGTCAGCGTTTCCACAGTGCCAACATGAATTAGCTCCAGCCGTAGGAGCTTGCACCTCACGAGCCGCACGAGGGCAATCCCTCCTCAAGTGCTCTCGTGAACCACACGTCCAACATGTACCATGCTCAAACCTCTACCTCTACCTCGTCCGAATTTGCCATGCCTAGCCACAAGCTGATATCTACGGTCTTGGTTCCTCTTGCTCTGCCCACCACTTGGGCCAGGATCAGTGGCTCTCTTGCCCAAACCAGAACCACCCCCACGCGAGGTCAGACCCAAGCTTTGCTCTATATCCTTGGCTCGAGTCACAAGCATATCAAAATCCGTATAATCAGTGACTAGTATGTACGTTTTTACGTCTTGCACCAGGCCATATCGGAAATGATCGCATCGATGCCTATCACCCGACACCAACTCCGGAGCATATTGGCTCAGCCGTACGAACTGGACCTCATAGTCAGCTACAGTCATATTCCCTTGAACCAGAGACGTAAACTATCTCTTCTTATCATCCAAGTACCTAACTCCAAGGTACTTTCTCTTGAAAGCAAACCGGAAGAACGTCCAATCTTCCTCTTCCGGCTCTAATGCTGCGGTCGCAGCCGTCCGCCATGTATATGCATCACCATGCAACAAAGGTATTGTGCAGCCCAGCTTTCGTGCATCATTGCACCCCATTTGATCCAATATTCAGATCGTACTGGCCAGCCATGCCTCAGACGCCTTGAAAGATAATCTACGAAATTCTACTCCTCCCAAACTCGTCAATCTCTCCACTGGCAATCCCACTTGCCCAGCGGCAGGAGCCTGCACATGCACTCCAGCATCATCAGCCTGAAATGCTCATGTCATCGCCTGCACTAAAGGCGTCCAATCTCCAATCCCCAGACCAGCCTACCCTTGATGTTCCTACTCTCCACCCCTAGGTGATGGTGGTGGAGGAGGAGGTAAGTTTCCACCAGGAAGAACCTCGTTCTTATGGCCATGATGCCCCTCAGTAGGAGATATCGTTCCAGAACGTAACTCACGCCTCGGTCCCATTGTGCTAATTAACATTTAAACATGAACATAAAAAATCAAATGACCAGGCCAGCTCTTAACAAGGATCCCAAGACTTTCAAACCCAATTTAAAACATTTCACTAGGTAATAAGGCAATGGGCATCCCAATTTTCCCCCAACATAGCATAGAGCATACTACATGCATACTTCAACCATCATATGACTCAAACATCAAGGTTCAGCCCAACCATCATCATATAACAGTTCACATCCATATTCATTCATCATGTATAGCATCATTATCACACATTCAACATAAGCATACTTAAGCATTCACCAGACAAAGCAAATATCACCAAATCACATATCCACATCGCAAATCACTTACCCAAAACTTACCATCATCCCAATCTTTCGAAACCTGGCTCTGATACCACCAAATATAACCCCCTCGACCTGATCTGGCCGATAGACCGAACCGAATGGATCACACGGGGAATATTGAAGTAAACCAGAAAGGTTCACCTCAATAAACAACCTTTTTTCTTTTAAACTTGTCTAGATGCAATTTAGGTTCTTAGGAGTTCGTACACAAGCAGCGGATAAGACATCAACACAATTGCCAATTAATTAGAACCAATTAAGGATTAAGGACCATTTTGTAAATTTGATATTTTACAAGGGCTTTCACCAAATTCAAGTTACCAATCTTCAATTAGATTCATTACATACTTCCCGGTGAAATTTCAGCTCAAAAAGACATTTACAACTCATTCAATTGCATGCAAGAAAAACATGGACCAAATTGTAAGAAACAGAACTCAGAACAATTCAAATACAGACCCAAGGGTCAAGTGTTTCAGAACAAAATACCCCGTATCGAACGGCCGTTTCGAAACATGGCTGACCGTTTCGATATACGGGTTCGTTTCGAAACCCCTAGAGACATGTTTCGGTACGATGGTTCATAGAAGCAAAAGGTTCCGGAACGAGCCTCACTGTTCCGAAACACCAAGGCCATTACAGGCCATAGTTCCAAAATAGGTAAGGGCGTTCCAAAACTCTTGGGCCTACAACTTTCCAAAAAGCTGGTTTTAATCAGTTCTTACCCTCCGAAATCATCCCGACACATGCCATAACATACATACAAGTTAAATACACATCAATGACCACAAATATGAAGCACAAGCATCATCATAGCATCATTCTCACAAGCTACGGCACTAAAGGCATACTTCCTAAAGGATAAAAGCACCAAAAGGCTAAAATCCAAAAGCAAGCATATACCAAAACTCAAAGGGCATTTACAAGTCCAAAAATGTATCACAAACTTGCTGAAAACCAGAAATCAACAAATCATTAACATTCAAAGCATCAGACACCCTTATTGCCCTTATTACACTAGTTCAATATTACCACATACTTTTAGCAAAATGTATTGGTGTGATTCCTTGAAGATGCTACCTCCCAAAAGCCTATTTATCTGCATTGATGAACAAAGAGAGCATAAAAATGCAAACTTAGTGAGGTTTGCTCAAAACCACATACATCATCAATGCTCAAAACCATTTTTCATTCTTCCGAAACCATTATGCCTTTCTTGACAAAACATGCACTTTTTCATCAATCTCGTTGTGTTAAATTTCATGCAACATGATTCATATGAATTCAACAATTAAACCATTGCTACTCATTTTCCAAGCTTTCCAAGCATAAACACCATTATGCTAAGCTTAACCCAAAACATGCATCTTTCAAAATATGCATTAACATCATATTCCACAATAATTCATTTCATTATATTGGCTCACAAGTGATAAACAACAATCTCAAAAACATATATCGGATACACGGATTACCAAGGGTTTCCCCACATTGTAACCCCCTCGTCCCGGTCTGGCTGGATGACCGGTCCGAGTAGGCTACACGGGGAAAACCAAAGCGAAACTCGTTAAGGTTCCCCCTCGGTTAGCAACCCTAGAAAATTTCTTTTAATTAAATCTTGTCTAAAGGCATATTATTTCCTAAGTGATCACGACAACGGAAAACATCAAGAAAGATACACAAACGAATCCCAAAATAACATGTTAACAGTCCATTTTATACTTACAGAGCAGGCCGTATCGATACACCAATCAAGGGTATCGATACGCTCTGACCAAGGTCAACATCTTCAGTCAACGCAGGAAGTCCGTATCGATACAGCCCTTGAGCATATCGATATGCCCTTCTCAGTCAACATCTCGTGGTCAACGAGATAAACTCGTACCGATACGCTAAGACACCGTACCGATACACCAAAGTCTCACCAAAATCTCAAATTTCCAGTGAGCGTTGGGCATATCGATACACCCCCGAGTATCGTTACCCCTTGCCGATTCTATGTCCCAAAGTGTAGAACCGTATCAATACGGCCCTTAGGCGTATCGATATGCCCTGCACTGCAAGACACTAAATTGCAGCAAAACAACCTGAAACTCAACTCTAAAAGCGTTTTAAGACTCCTCTATCCACATACAAGCATCCATACAACATTCCACAACCTAGATCTAGCATGGAGAACAATTTAGAGGAACGATAAGGCATATATCATGGCATTCAGATGAGGGATAGATAAAGCATTGTAAGACATACTCACAAACTTAAAAGGCCAAAAGCACATGCCTTCACATAAAGGTTTACATGCATCACTAACACACATACTCATCCAAAAGCATAGCATCTCAAACAAACATTCAACAAGGCTTAACATGGTTTACAAATCCAAGCTAAACATAAACACCATCAACATCTATGAGTCATACAACGCTCATACAAAATGAGAGCGTAAGCTAGAAGCTTAGTGGGGATGCTCTAAAAACCAAAACAACGGCAATGCAAGGTTCAAGCATGCAATCCTTAATATCACACACAACATACATAGGCATCAACATAGCAAACTAGCTTGCAAGACAAGAGTTAGTAATATGGCATCTTACATCATATTAAGCTCAACAATATAGATCAAATATCTCAACATCATGATCATATGAACAAGTACATTGGCCACTATTAGTTTACTGATGTGCGGATTTACTCTCAACAACAACATTACCTCGGTGGGATTACACTCATCACCGGACCTTGCATGGATGGGATTCCACTCATCACCACATGCTCTACGGATGGAATTCCACTCATCATCACGTATATATAAATAAATTCTGGTGGAATATTACATCACCGTACTCCTTCTTGATGACTTAATGCCACCAAGGCCATGCGCGAATTTGACTCAAACGTGTGCACGCTAATCCTAATGATCGATCATTTACCCCCGGTAAGTTAACTAGTGTCAATTACTTTTAATCCACATTACAACAACCATCATTTATATTATACAACCATCATCACAACTATCCATGTATACATATACAAAATCAATTCATATCTCACAAGATCAATATAGGCATAGGCATCTAAAGTATCATTAACAACCAAGAAGTTAAACTACAAATTTAACTCCTACCTTGGAATGGCCTACCAAGCTCATTCCAATACCTCCACTACACACCCTTGAACAAACTTTAAAACAATTTAAAGTTTTTCTCACCACCCTTCCTTAGCAAACTAAGCAAAGCAAGTCAAGCCTCCTCAATTCCCGGATTCGATCTCGATCCTTCTCCGATGTTTCCTCTAGCTTCTAACCAATAAAAAACAAATATTTCTCAACCGATTCAATGCTAAACTCAATCACAAACCCAACTCACAACCACATGTCAAAGCACCACAAATTCAAACCCAAACTAACCACAAAGTTCTCATTTTCGTGCTCCCCAAATACCCAGCTGAAAAATATAATTTCCAACACCCAAATGACATCTAAAAGCTTCCAAAACACTTCCCTGATAACCTTGCACCATCAGCTCTTCAACCCAACACAAAAACACACCAAAAACTCAACTTTTGACACTTTAAAAAATGCCCCAAAGACCCACTTCCGGATTTTCCCCCAAATCCTTCCATTTTAAGATATTAGATGTATATAAGTGAGATTAATTCAAAACCCAACTCAACAAACCAAAAACAAATGAAAAACCCATAAAAAATTCAAACTTTCATCAAACTTGAAAAACACAAATATTGATAGTTTTGAATTCTACAACCATGGAAATGATGGGGATGATGAGGAGAGTTGAGAAATGAATTTACCTTCAAAAAAGCTCTTGAATTGGTGAAGAGATTGAATGGAATAGTGGATTAGGGGTTTAGAGAGGGTTTGGGTGTATTTCACGTTGGAAACTCAAAATGGGAGAAAGATAACTTTATTTTTTTTGTTCTTTTTGATTCAAAAAGTGGTCTTCATTATTTTCAAGTTATTTACAAAAATGCCACCATGTTAATGTTAAATCTCATTTAACTCAAAATTAAGGTCTAATTAAATTAAACCGATTTTGATGACTCGAACCAAACACACACGCCTAACTCCTAACCCCAAAACACGGGTGTTACAACTCTCTCCCACTTAAGGAAATTTCGTCCCCGAAATTACCTGACTGAAAGAGATAGGGAAACTGCCTTTCCATATCCTCCTTCCTCTCCCTAGTGGCCTCATCCACCCCTCGACGTTGCCACCGCACTTTTACTAACTCAATCGATCTACCCCGCAACACCTTACTGTCAGAAGCTAGGATCTCAACTGGTTCTTCCTCATAAGTCAAATTTGGATTCAATTCAATCTCTTCTACATGCATAACATGTGATGGATCTGACTTATACTTACGGAGCATCGAAACATGAAACACATCGTGTATCTTCTCTAGCTCGGATGGTAAACGCAACTGATAAGCAACTGGGCCAACCATCTTCACAATCTCATACGGTCCTATGTACCTCGGACTCAACTTCTCCTTTCGGCCAAATCTCATTACTTTCTTCCACGGAGACACTTTTAAGAACACCTTCTCACCCACTGAGAACTCAACTTCCTTCCTCTTCAAGTCGGCATATGACTTCTGTCTATCCGAAGTAGCCTTCAAGCGATCGCAAATCAATTTCACCTTATCGGTTGTCCCCTTGAGCAAATCCGGCATAGGTAACAACTTTTGTCCCACTTCGGCCCAACAAACTGGAGTTCTACACTTTCTACCATACAAGGCCTCATACGAAGCCATCTGAAAGCTCGACTGAAAACTATTATTGTAAGCAAACTAAACTAAAGGCAAGTGCTTCTCCCACGTACCCTGAAAATCAATGATGCAACAACGCAACATATCCTCTAAAATCTGTATAACCTTCTCTGACTGACCATCGGTCGGAGGATGATAAGACATGCTGAAATTCAAACGGGTACCCAAAGATATATGTAGACACTCCCAAAATCGACCTGTAAACCTCGGATCTCTATCGGACACAATAGACTTCGACACACCATGCAGTCTAGCAATCTCACCAATGTACAGATCGGCCAATCTGTCTAAGGTATAAGTCGTATTGACTGCCAAGAAGTGAGCACACTTCGTGAAACGGTCCACTATGACCCAAACTGAGTTCTTCTTCGTGAGAGTCAAAGGCAAGCCCGAAACAAAATCCATGGTAATGTTCTCCCATTTCCATTCCGGAATTCTCAACGGTTGCAACAAACCTGATGTTCTGCCTTCACTCTCTGACACACCATACACTTACCCACGAAGTCGGCCACATCTCTCTTCAAACCAACCCAAAAGTACTTATTCTTCAAATCGCAGTACATCTTCGTACTTCTAGGATGCATAGGAAACGGACTACTGTATGCTTTGGTCAAGATCGTACGTCTCAAGTCACTGTTTTCTGGCACAACTATCCTATTTCTGAAACACAAGACCTCATCGGTGATGAAACTGTAATCTGAAGGTCTACCCTCGGCTACATCTTGCACGTGAGGTGCCAAAGATCTATCTAAGAGCTGCTTATCCCTAATCAACTGACCTAGAGTAGGTCTAACCTGAAGCTCGGCTACCAAGCCACCATCTCCGGACAAGCTCAATCTAGCAAACATGGCTCTCAAATCTACATCTACCTTTCTACTCAAAGCATCGACCACTACATTGGCCTTACTCGGATGGTACTCAATTGTAAGATCATAGTCTTTTAGCAACTCTAGCCACCTACGCTGCCTGAGGTTCAAATCTCGATGAGTCATGATGTACTTCAAACTCTTGTGATCCGTGTACACTGTGCATTTCTCACCGTACAAATAATGTCTACAAATCTTCAGAGCAAACACAACTGCAGCTAACTCTATGTCATGGGTCGGATAGTTATGCTCGTGAGTCTTCAACTGTCTTGAGGCATAAGCCACTACTCTCTTGTCTTGCATGAGAACACAACCTAGGCCTACATAGGAAGCATCACTTTAAACTACATAGTCTTTTCCAGACTCTGGCTGAATCAAGATTGGTGCTTGGGCCAAAGCTTCTTTCAACTTCTCAAAGGCTAGCTATCTTACATCCATCCACTCAAACTGAACACTCTCATGAAGCAACTAGGGGTGTGCAAAACCGGGTTCGGTTAACCATTAGCAAATTATTTCGGTTAACCGATAAGTTCGGGTCACTAAATTCTTGACCCTAAACCGTATCCATTCAACCGGTTAACCGTTTAGTCGGTTAACCGAAAAATTCGGTTCGGTTCGGTTCGGGTAATGGTTTTTTATTTTGTTTATTAAAAATATAAATTTTAATAATATGTTAGAAAAAAGTACATACTTTTTAAAATTGACACATGATAATATTATCTTTTCTAATACTAGCAAGTTAAACACTTAAACTTGATAAAATAAAATTATGGTTTTACTTTTGTGGAATGAGAAAATAAAATAAAATTTAATTTTTTAATATAAAATAACAAAATAACATATAATATAATAATATATATTATATAATCGGTCGGTTCGGTTACCCGGTTTATCCCAAAATCGTAAACCGTATCCGAACCGGTTTCTTTTTAAAAAATAAAAACCCGAACCGAAATCAAATTTTTCGGTTCGGTTAACCAATTTTTCGGTTCGGTTTTTTCGGGTTTCGGAATCGGTTTTTCGGTTTTTTTGCACACCCCTAGAAGCAACTATGTCAATGGAGCGGCTAACTTCGAGAAACCTTCTACGAATCTTCTATAGTATCCAACTAAGCCTAGAAAGCTACGAACCTCTGTTACTGACTTCGGTTGCTTCCACTCAACAATAGCTTCTATTTTCTTCGGATCAACTCTAATCTCATCGGCTGACACTACGTGCCCTAGGAAGACTACCTCTCGGATCCAGAACTCACACTTGCTTAACTTTGCATACAACTGATTATCTAACAAAGTCTTCAAAACTAACCTCAAGTGTCGGTCGTGGTCTTCCTCGGTACGTGAATACACCAAGATGTCATCTATGAAAACAACTACAAACTGATCTAGGTACTGATGGAAGATCCTATTCATCATATCTATGAAAGCAGTCGGTGCGTTAGTCAACCCAAAAGGCATGACTAAAAACTCATAGTGGCCATATCTAGTCCTAAAGGCCGTCTTCGGTACATCAACCTCCCTTACCTTTAGCTGATAGTAACATGATCTCAAGTCAATCTTCGAAAAGATTGATGCCCCTCTCAACTGGTCAAACAAATCATCAATTCTCGGCAATGGATACTTGTTCTTCACTGTTAACTGATTCAACTGTATGTAATCTATACACATTCTCATGCTTCCATCTTTCTTCTTTACAAACAAAACTGGAGCGCCCCAAGGCGAAGAACTAGGTCAAATGAATCCTCTATCGGTCAACTCTTGCAACTGAGTCTCCAACTCTACCAGTTCTTTCGGTGTCATACGATACGGAGCAATCGAAACAGAAGTTGAATCTAAATAAGTCTTTATCGTAAACTCTACCTCTCTATCAGGTGGTAAACCCGACAACTCTTCTGGAAACACACTAGGAAAGTCACATACTGTCCGGATATCTTGAGGTCTAACCTCAGTCATATTTGGATTCATCACGTAGGCCAAATATGCTTCGCAACCCATCTCAGCTAACCTCTTAGCCTCTAGAACTGAAACTACATTGGATAAGAACTTCAGGTTCTCACCCACCACCACAATCTCATAATCATCCTCGAGTCTCAAAGAAATCCTATTAGTCTCAAAGTCTATCCTAGCTCTATGCTCAGTGAGCCAGACCATACCCAGAATCACATCAAAGCCATAAAATGGTAGCTCCATCATATCCACTGGAAACACATGTCCCTGAACCATCAACGGACACCTTCTGTACATCTTTCTAACTACTACCGTATCCCCGAAGGAACTACTAACACTAACTCCTACCTCTAATATTTCACAAGGCAATTTCAACAACTTTGCATGCTCACTCAGAATTTAAGAATGTGTAGACTCGGAGTCAATCAAAGAAAGCAAACCCAAAGACTGTATCGAGAAGTTATATGCGATCACATATGCGTCATGTTGATCCCTACGCTGAGCATAAACTCTGGCCTGGCCTCCGTCCTCTGGCTGGACTGCATCTACATGTGCTATGTTCCTCTGGCCATCATTTCTCGGCTGGAAGTCACCTCTACCGCGCCCGCAGCCTCTCTAAAAGTCATTTACTCTAGCAGGAGCCTGAGCTGGTGCGTGCCCCACCTGATGTGAACTGTCACGCCTAATATGATCCCTAGCTCCACAACCCCAACACGAGTGGAAATTTCCCCAACACTCACCGGTGTGATTTCTCTCGCAACTAGCACACGTGGGCAACCTCCCACCAACCCTCTGGCCCTATTGGCCCCTACCATGGTTACCTCCACCACGTCTATAGTCATAGTGATGTCGGTTATCCCGATGCCTCTTGGCATCACCTCTATCAAAGTCACTAGATATCTTCCCAAAACTAGAACCACCAGATCATTTGGTCAAGCCCAAACTGTGCTCCAAGTCCTTGGCCCTCGCGACCAAGACATCAAAATCTGAGTAGTCAGAAGCCAAAGTGTACCTCTTGATCTCTTCATTCAACCCATAGCAGAAACGGCTACAACGTTCCACTTCAGTAGTAACAAGCTCAGACGCATACTGGCTCAGCCTGACAAATCTGATCTCATAGTCTGTCACAGTCATACTCCCCTGTAGCAAAGCCATAAATTCCCTCTTCTTCGCATCGAGATATCGAGGACCCAGATATTTCTTAGGGAAAGCTAACTCGAAGAACTCCCAAGTGATCTCAGCCTCTTCCATACCCGTAGTGATGGTGACCCTCCAAGTGTAGGCATCACCCTAAAGCAAAGACTCAACACACCCTAACTTGCGTTCCCCGGTACATCCCATCTACGACAAAATACGGACAATCTTCTCTGACCACATCTCAGACCTCTCCGGTATCGACCCTCTGAACTCTTCACCTCCCAAACTGCGGAGTCTTTCTAATGGAAAACCAGTACCCTCTCCCTGGGGTTGTGGCACTGCCTGACCCCCAGCCACTGCAGCCTGGAAAGCCCCAGCTATCGCCTGAACTAGGGGAGCTAAATCTATTCCGGCCAGTTCTTGGCCAACTTGAGGTCCTACGCCCTCAGCTCCCGCCTTACCTCCCTCTTGATGAGGAGGAGGTGGAGGAGGTTGAGGAGCCTGCACCCCACCAATTTTCTCAACTCCCAAAGCTTGTGCACGTGGTTCCGGCTGAACCATCCTAGGCCTCCCTCGTGGTCTCATGTTACAGCTAGCAAGATAGCAACTACAACAAGCAAACATAGAAGGATTAAGTTAGCAAAGGCAAGGGTCCAATTGTGCTCAAGTACTTTCCGTTACAAAACCCTTTTAAATTAAGTAATAGTAGCAATGGGCACTCGACACCACATCAAACGCAACAATCATGCTTCCAAACACCATATGAACGATCAAACAACAAGAAATCATGGCAAAGCATACACCGAAACATATCAATTGCTTAACACATCAAGCTTACCTCACTTACCTGCCTGAGGTCCCGGTCTGGCCGGATGACTGGTCCGAGTAAGCTACACGGGGAAAACCGAAGTGAAACCCGTTAAGGTTCCCCCTCGGTTAGCAACCCTAGAAAATTTCTTTTAATTAAATCTTGTCTAAAGGCATATTATTTCCTAAGTGATCACGGCAGAGGAAAACATCAAGAAAGATACACAATCGAACCCCAAAATAACATGTTAACAGTCCATTTTATACTTACAGAGCAGGCCGTATCGATACGCCTTAACCAAGGTCAACATCTTCAGTCAACGCAGGAAGTCCATATCGATACAGCCCTTGAGCGTATCGGCACGCCCTTCTCGGTCAACATCTCGTGGTCAACGAGATAAACTCGTACCGATACGCTAAGACACCGTACTGATACGCCAAAGTCTCACCAAAATCTCAAATTTCCAGTGAGCATTGGGCGTATCGATACACCCCCGAGTATCGGTACCCCTTGCCGATTCTGTGTCCCAAAGTGTAGGACCGTATCGATACGGCCCTTAGGCGTATCGATACGCCCTGCACTGCAAGAAACTAAATTGCAGCAAAACAACCTGAAACTCAACTCTAAAAGCGTTTTGAGACTCCCATATCCATATACAAGCATCCATACAACATTCCACAACCTACAACTAGCATGGAGAACAATTTAGAGGAACGATAAGGCATATATCATGGCATTCACATAAGGGATAGATAAAGCATTGTAAGACATACTCACAAACTTAAAAGGCCAAAAGCACATCCCTTCACATAAAGTTTTACATGCATCACTAACACACATACTCATCTAAAAGCATAGCATCTCAAACAAACATTCAACAAGGCTTAACATGGTTTACAAATCTAAGCAAAACATAAACACCATCAACATCTATGAGTCATACAACGCTCATACAAAATGCATAGCAACCCTATTGCTAAACTACTACTTTATTTACTAAGTCATACTTGAGCAGCTACAAGCTTGGAATGTCCCTTCGCCTTGCTCCTTGCTAACACCACGCTACTGATCTGCATTGTCGAAAATAAGAGCGTAAGCTAGAAGCTTAGTGAGGATGCTCTAAAAACCAAAACAACGACAATGCAGGGTTCAAGCATGCAATCCTTAATATCACACACAACATACATAAGCATCAACATAGCAAACTAGCTAGCAAGACAAGAGTCGGTAATATGGCATCTTACATCATATTAAGCTCAACAATATAGATCAAATATCTCAACATCATGATCATATGAACAAGTACATTGGCCACTATTAGTTTACTCGGATGAGCGGATTTACTCTCAACAACAACATTACCTCGGTGGGATTACACTCATCACCGGACCTTGCATGGATGAGATTTCACTCATCACCACATGCCCTACGGATGGGATTCCACTCATCATCACGTATATATAAATAATTTCTGGTGGAATATTACATCACCGTACTCCTCCTTGATGACTTAACGCCACCAAGGCCACGCGCGAATTTGACTCAAACGTGTGCACACTAATCCTAATGATCGATCATTTACCCCTGGTAAGTTAACCAGTGCCAATTACTTTTAATCCACATTACAACAACCATCATTTATATCATACAACCATCATCACACATATCCATGTATACACATACAAAATCAATTCATATCTCACAAGATCAATATAGGCATAGGCATCTAAAGCATCATTAACAACCAAGAAGTTAAACTACCAATTTAACTCCTACCTTGGAATGGCCTACCAAGCTCATTCCAATAGCTTCACTACACACACTTGAACCAACTTTAAAAAAATTTAAAGTTTTACTCACCACCCTTCCTTAGCAAACTAAGCAAAGCAAGTCAAGCCTCCTCAATTCCCGGATTCGATCCCGATTCTTCTCTGATGTTTCCTCTAGCTTCTAACCGATCAAAAGACAAATATTACTCAACCGATTCAATGCTAAACTCGGTCACAAACCCAACTCACAACCACATGTCAAAGCTCCACAAATTTAAACCCAAACTAACCACAAAGTTCTCATTTTCGTGCTACCCAAATACCCAGCAGAAAACTATAATTTCCAACACCCAAATGACATCTAAAAGCTTCCAAAACACTTCCCTAATAACCCTATACCATCAGCCCTTTAACCCAACACAAAAACACACCAAAAACTCAACTTTTGACACTTTGAAAAATGCCCCAAAGACCCACTTCGGGATTTCCCCCCAAAACCTTCCATTTTAAGATATTAGATGTATATAAGTGAGATTAATTCAAGACCCAACTCAACAAACCAAAAACAAATGAAAAACCCATAAAAATTCAAACTTTCATCAAACTTGAAAAACACAAATATTGATAGTTTTGAATTCTACAACCATGGAAATGATGGGGATGATGAGGAGAGTTGAGAAATGAATTTACCTTCGAAAAAGCTCTTGAATTGGTGAAGAGATTGAATGGAATAGTGGATTAGGAGTTTAGAGAGGGTTTGGGTGTATTTCACGTTGGAAACTCAAAAGTGGAGGAAGATAACTTTTTTTTATTCAAAAAGTGGTCTTCATTATTTTCAAGTTATTTACAAAAATGCCACCATGTTAATGTTAAATCTTATTTAACTCAAAATTAAGGTCTAATTAAATTAAACCGATTTTGATGACTCAAACCAAACACACACGCCTAACTCCTAACCCCAAAACACAGGTGTTACACACATCCTTCATACACTCTACCGGCATTACAAGGCTCACACACGAGAGCGAGCCTCCATCGTGGTGACACACGTGGTAGAGTATTTGGTACAATCACAACCCCTCAACACCACTCATCGGTAGATGTATAATCCACTAACAAGAGACGCGGCAAACACAAGGTTCGCACCCAAGAGCTACCCTCAACTGTTGCAACCTTAAACAATCTTCAATCATTAGGGTACTTAGATGGAGTATTCGGTACAATCACAACTCCTCAACATCCAAGGCAACTTGTTTATAGTGCACTCAATTCTATAGACGGCTATCTATGTCCGATTTCACTTATAAAACATTTTATTCAACATCACTTGCCAATACAACCCATAACTCACTGTTTTTACAAAGCATTCATGATAAGCCATCAACAAGCTTTAAACCATGCTTAAAACCTCATGCATCAACACATGCATACAAGGATCACTTACCTAGTGCATCCTGAAACCACATGGTATCATCATACACAATTTATATTCTCAAAAACATGTTTTAAAATTGTAGGTAAATGCAATTAAAATCAAGTGCAAGCAAAGGCTCAAAACTAGCACAACTAAGGAAGAAATTTCGATTCACTTACTTCCGAACTTAATAAAGCGTTTCAAGATCTTATTAAGTTCCCAAAACCTTTTCTAAAATGTTTCCACGCTAGAAAACCAAATTTCACTCACCGACTTGCAAAACCATGCTTGCCGACGTAACTACCGATCTTTCGAAGCCTCCAAAAACACTTCGATTACTTCTGGATTACAATCCCCCGTTTTCAACACATCAAAATAGAGGTTCAATGCATTAAAATGCATCCAAAACTCTAGCACACACAAGAAAACCCGCAGCCCTACTCTAAAGCATCAAAACACCCATCTGAAACAACCGAAAACTCAATCGATTGACCTCAAACCTCGGCCCAGCCATTGCCCAACTCATCCAACACATTCTAAGCATTGATCAACATCCAAAAACAACCTAAAATCTTCCTTATACCTCCAGCAACTCGAAATCCTCAAGAATACCTCAAATACTCACCCAAAAGCACTTCAAAAGGTTCTCAAGAATTTCGGGATTTATATGATTATGACTCCACTTCAACACCAAAAACCTTTCAAAACACATTTAGAAACAATCTCAAACCAGCCATTTAAATTAAACTCTGAAAATCACCTTTAAATCTATTTTTCAATCAAGATTTCAAGAGTTTAACAAACTAACAACAAAACCTCAATCAAAATCAGTATTAAAGAGTCAAATATCTTTGTAATTTCATTAAAGAACTTATATTAGAGGGATAGCACGAAATTTACCTCCAATCATTGCTTCTCCTCTAATTTGGCAAGATTTGCTTGAAGAAACTTGAGAACAAATCAATGGAGAAAAGATAGAAATCAAGAGAAGGTTTGAGAGAGAAGAAAATCTGGAGATTTGGGAGAAAATTAGAATTGTTTGGCTGAAGTGAAAGAGAGAAATGAAAATGATCGTGAAAACTTTTTAACCGATTAACTAACTTTTTAATTAAACCAGATTAAAAGCCTTGGTAATTTTTAATAGCATTTAAAACACATGCCAAATTAGGGAAAAGACATAATTGCCATGTAGCTCCCTAAAGATTCTAAGATTTTTTACTCTTCTTGAAAAACACATTTTTCCAACTTTTAAATCTTTACATTTTAGTCACTACCTAAACTGTACACTTTAGAAAACACGTTTTGTAAAATTGATTTGACCATCCTCCTAAACATCATTTTAGAGGATTTTAGAAATTTTATCATATTTTTTATCCCATCTCGAACCTTGATTTCCCTAAACCACCTTTTAACGATTCGAACAACCAACATCGGCTCCACTGGCCCAACCCGACTCACCAAAACACCTAATCCCAAAATTGGGGCATTACATGTATTTTCTTACAAAAGAATATCTCCATTCGGAATGAAATTCAATTAACAATTAAGGATTTAATTAAGTTCAAATTATTACTCGAAATGCCACGTAGAATAATAATGTACCGATAACGGGTGTTTGTAGGGGTGTTAATCCTTCCCGACACGTAACTGACTCCCGAACCCAAATTTTAATAAAAAGAATCTCTGGTTTATTTTTATGGTGTCCAGTCTACCAAAGTGACCGGTAGCGACTCCAATTTGATTTTTAAGAATAAATAAAGGGAAACTCGACTTAAAATAATAAAAAAACTTCAGAATTAAACGAATAAAATGGATTAAAATACCCTAATTTTCAAAAAAGAATCAATCGCCAGGATATTTTTAGACTTGGTTTTAAAATTGGTCGCGAGCAAACATAATATTTTCGAATACAAACATAATAAATCACTGAGGCATAGGCACGAATCTTGGTTCATTTGGACAATTTGATCTCGAATAGCCTTCAGCCCTACATATGGTACATCTTTTTCGTTACCCCTTCTCTCTATAATGAAGATACATACTGGTATAGATGCTAGTTGATCTAGTTCGGTCAGTTGGAGTTCTACAGAGTCTAGGATCTGATAGCCGTTTTTTATGATCCATTAACGGCCAATACTTTGAATTCGTGTTCGGTGGGAACTCACTTCTGTAAATATTGAACATCTTGTGGAGGTTGAAACATTCATCAACATAGGTGTACGAGTCAACCCCTACAGCCATACATGTTGTAACTGCATGAGCACATGGATATCGTCATGCTTGGAGCGCGCAACAGTCACACCACCTATGTCCGAAATGGATATGCATATATAACAGTTTGAAAAAAATGATACTTAATCGTGCTTAAAATCTCACGACGAAGGTATTGGTTCTTGAACTGTTCGTAACTGTTTTTACCAATGTGATGAACACAATACGCAGGATATGCGTACAGAGGTTTCCAACGACTTCCCCCTTGATTAATTACTGATTTGATACCCGACCCTCGATCAGATATAATGTAAACCCCATCTTCACAGACGACATGGTCATATAAATTGGTCAAAAAGAAATTCCAAGTTTCTATCGTCTCCTGCTTAACTATTGCGAATGCAATCGAGAAGACATTATTCTCACCACCTTGCACAACTGTAATCAAAAGCACATGAGAGTATCTCCCATACAGTTACGTGCCATCGAGTTGGACAATACGTTTGTAGTATAGAAAGCCTTCAATGCATGGCTTGAATGCTCGGAAAAGTCGATGGAAAAATTTATGCCCTTCAACAAGTTGGCCTTCTCGGTCGTATGCATCTGTGGTTTGATACTTCACTATGGTGCAAGGGACGAAATGTGCCATTGCTAGTAATAAAGTTGGTAGCTCGTTGTATTACTTATTGTAATCACCATACACCGACTGCATTGCCTTATCCCTTGTGATGCTCGCGTAAAAGTGCCCCGCAATAGTGTAAGTGTACACGTCAAGTAATATAGTGATAAATATATCGAGTATCGTCTCCACGGGGATTGGGCTAGCCTTTTGGTCCTACTTCCTCGCACAACAAAACAATTAAAGTAAAAACATAGATGAGTGGGGTTGTTGAGTAATCAAAAAATACTAAAACTTAAGCAAGCCAGAAATAAAAGTAAAGAGAAGATCAGGGTTGATAGAATGGGCCGGATTAGAATGCGTCGATGTATGGAATCCTATTGACTTTTCTCTGTTCTTGAATGATGCAACACTATACTACCGTGGCAGTAACCTAAGTTCCTTCCGCGTCTGCAAAGGTTGATTCTCAGCTAGGACAATCTCTTGCTTTTGGGCAGATGCTTGTTAAGGTTCGGCAAAGCATCCTTGAATGGCTCCTCCTTATCTCTCAGCTCGGAACACTGTTGATGGCTAAACTCTAACCATACCTCTTGGCATAAACCAAAGTCAAACACCAACCAATCACACGCTTCTTTTAGCCACTAAAATTCTTAACCTATCTCTAGGCCGAATTAGTTAACACCACTTGGATGAAAACCGTGCTTACTCGTTTTGTGAGTTCAACTCTCTCGACATAGAATAAATGGATAATCTAACAAACTATCTCTCTACAAGAATGCAAGGATGATTAACACCAAGAATAAGCAAACCTCAACTTAATTGCATTAAGAACAAAAACAAAGTACAAAAGTCTTCACACAACTACTAAACAAACTAATCCTAACCCTAAGGAAATTAGAACATAATGGATGAAAAGAAAACACAAACTAAATCCTAAGCTTTTTCTCTCTCTGGAACTCTCTTCTCCAATCCCCCTCCTTGGTGACGGCAAGCCTCTTTATATAGGGGAAGGTGTAGGCACAAATCTTTCTTGGAGAGGAAGTTAAGTTGGACTTGGACTAATCTTTATTAAAAAGGTGAATCTCTTTAATTTATTACATTATACACTTTTGGTCAAAAGTCTAACTATATCCTTCCCTCCATGTTTTTGTCCTTTACTTGAGCTCCGACTGTCACGCAAAGTGTGTAGAAAAATCCGGCATTTAAAGCTCTTCAAATCGGCAACCACTTTGCCTTATTTGCCCTCTGGAAGGTACAGTAGTACACGGTCGCGGCATGGCTTTTAGCTGCCACGACATGGGTCTGTGAATGGCTCTACTTCGTAAGGCTTCATCATAAGTTAGCCTCCCTCAGTAGAAGCTATCGGTTGTGGCTTGGTTCGATCAGGATCTGCTACTAGCTAGTTCTGCCTCTTTCTTCCCTTGTCTTCTAGTGTCGTCACAGCATCATCCTGCCCTCGCATCGTGCAAATCTACAAAAGCACCAAACATGCATCAAATAGTACCTTTTTCATAGAATAAACAAAATATAAAGATCAAAGGCATAAATGATGAAATCTATGCATGAAGGCCATAATGCAGCTCAAATGGGTGTAGGTTGAGTGATAATTGCCATGAAAAGGGGATCAAAATATAGGACTTTTGGGCACTTATCATACCCCCAAACTTGAACTATTGCTTGTCCTCAAGCAATGCAAACCATTAATTATCAAACCTTAATTTTTATAAACCATCTCCTTGGTCTTACTTTTCCTTCTCTTTTCAAACCATGGCAAAGAATGCTCGGCCCTTAAATCTTTGGATGCCTTAGGAATTCCCTGGAATTAAACTATAAGATTTGTGAGTGAATGCATGTATTGTGAGCAAGATGATTATAAGGATTCTAAGCAAACACTTAAGCATTAACCTACTTAACTTGGGTAATTTTTTATAAGAAACCTAACCAACTAGAGCTAATTTAGGGAACCTCTAGTGAGTAGCCTAGAGCCGGTTTCTGGCACCTCTAGGGCTTCCTTAAGCTAGAGCCAGTGGTAGGCACCTCTAACTTTTTACCCAATTTTCTTTCTAAGCTAGTCTATGTCCTAAGTGTACTAGAATTCCTTAAATCATGCATGTCACAAAGGTGTTTTAAAGTTCTAATCTCATAGTGTGATCCTAAGTTATCTTCCTTTAAGCATCCTAAAAGTAAAGGGCCAAAACAGTTCTAAAATGGTAAGAAGAGATAGTTCTATTACCAAGAAAGAAGATTTAATTAAAAATAAACTAAGGCAATTGATAGAAAGTACTGTCGAGGCATAAGCAAAAATCGGTTAAGGCAATGTAATAATAAAAAAATTGACAAGTAAAAGAACAAAACTGCATGGCAATTATATTATACTGTCGCGGCAAGGCATTACCTTGGCAACTGAACCTACACCCCCAAACTCAAACCATGCATTACCCTCAAAGCTTACATTTCATATACAGTGAGAGAGAAAATTAGCACACAAAATATAAAGGCATTAAAAATAAACGGCATAAAGAAGAGGAATTTAAATGGACGGTGATTTGGAATATTTTTCTTCCTATTCACTTTCACTCGTTAAGATCAACCTCTTTGACTTAGATGTCGTGTGCTTGATTCGTTTGGATTCGCGGGGTGGCTGGATGCGTGAGGCTGGGGTGGGTTTTGCTGTTGGGGCAGTAACCTCTTTGTTCTCTGTGTTAGAGCAGATTTCTTCTGCGGTCGTTGCCGTGCGTTTAAGTTCTTCAAAGACCCGACTGATCGGACCAGTTGGAGGTAGTATGGTATAGAGATTCGACATGTGTATCCAAGCCAACCTTGCGCTTGCCGCGACTGAAAAGGTGTCATAGGCCATGGCACTCGGTACTTGGGTTACCTGGGCAGTGGCGGCGGCAGCAGGTGTTGCTTCTTCTCTAATCTCAGGTGCGGCGGTAGTGAAGACGGCAGGGAAGGGAGGAAACTGGACCGTCAGGTCTGGGAACTTCATCTGGATTAGCTGGACAATAGAAGCCTAGAAGTCCCTTGTATGTGCCATGAACAGCTGCTGGCGTTGGTCCATTTTCTCCAGCTTTTGCATAACCTGTTGGAGGTTTGTCGCGGCCGGGGCACGTGTCTGAGATGTTTCTAGGATATTTTCTGAGGTTGCTGCCCTGGCAATGCCCTGCATTGGCGTGGCCTAGAATGGGTCGTCTTCAGTGATGTTCATCAATTTGAGGTAGGCTTCCCGATCCCATCCTTTCCGGTGCAATGTGTATTCGTCAGGTTCATCAACTGGCACCTCCTTTTTCGTACACAAGACGGTGATCAACGAAAGGAAGTAAAGCGACACCTTTACTTTTGTGCGCGCTTGTAGATTTCCTGACAAATGAGATTACCAACATTAATCTTTGTATTATGCATAATAGAATGAATAAGAGCAAGCATGGGCCGATCAATGGAAGTGTTGTGCGAGGTCGGCATGAGGCGGTGGCGAATGAACTTGTTCCACAGTTTCGCTTCTGGTTTGAGGCTTCACCACTGGATTAACCCTCAGTGTGACATGGCCTCTCATGTCTTGTCGGCATAGCAAAGCTCCTCTTTGATCCGTTCGTAATCCTCTTCCGTTAGTGCTTCCAAGACCTCTGTGTGCTCGTCTCTTTCAATGTGTAGGCCATAAAATTGATTTCTGGCACTGGCATCAACCCTTATCGCCTTTACTCTTACGTGTACGAATAGCGTTTTGTCACTAGGCATGTGGGCATAGAATTCTCGGTGATGGTGATGTTGGCCCGGGTAGGTTGAAGGCAAAATATGAACCACTTCTGATGGTTGATCTTGTTGAATAGATAGTGGCTGATGCCGAGGTTGGGCTCGTCGGAAACTTGGAAGCCTTGTTCTTCCCATACTTGCCGAGAGATGAAATATTTCTTGAATATGTGTTCGACTCCCGGCGGTGTAAAACGGATGTAAGTCTGTGTCGCGGTAGTGCTAGAGCTTTCGCCTTTGATTGCCATCTGAAATTTGAGAGAGGTTGTTTGAGAGTAAAAGAAAGTAAAAGCTTTGGAGATTGCAAGGCAGTAGAAAAGAATGTTAAAGTGAAGAATAATGGAGAATAGTAGCCCTTATATAGTGTTTCGATATATCATGCCGTTGGAGTGCAAATCTCAGCCGCGGTGTTTCTAGCCGTTTTTGCCCGTTGCGGTTCTACCTGTTGTAAACTAGACGTTGTGGATCTTGCGACCTATTGGGCGACGAATTCCGCGGTAGCTAACGATATTTCCTCCATGTCGTTTGTTTATCTCTTCTTCCTTTCTTGATCTCCATCCTAACAATAAACAATAAAACAAAATATTAGTCCTAAAATGTAGAAAATTAAAAATAATTGAAATTAAAAACTAACAACTAAAAATTTTAAAAATAAAATAAAAAATTTGAGAAAAAAAGATTAGAGCACTAAAGGAGTGCATGTGGATGCATCTCCTAGAGTGTTTACTTCTTTAACCCTCATCACATGTGATCCCTTGTGAGGTAGTAGCTAGTATCTAAGTTCTCCAATTAGTGCGCAGCGGCAATGGTCCTGGCAGGGTCTTACATGTTTGACGCGGCATTGTGCAGCTTCTATGCCGGGACCGGTTGGGTCCTTCTTGCGGTCTGGTTCCCCTGTGGCTTAGAGTGCTTGGCATGTTTCAGAATCTTCACCATGTTTCCTTGTATTTAATATATGGAGTTTTACATGCTCGTCATTAATTCGCATTGTTAGCTCTCCTTTCTCAACATCAATTATTGCCCTCCCGGTAGCAAGGAATGGCTCTCCCAGAATGAGTGGGGCTCTTTCATCCGCATCGCAATCTAGAATGAGAAAGTCAATGGAGAAAATAAATTTATTGAATTTTACCAGTATATCCTCGATTTTCTCCTCGGGTTGCACATGTGATCCAGCGTCAAGTTGTAGCATTATCGTTGTTGGTCTAGCCATCCCAATCCCCAATTTTTGGAAGACTGACTTGGGCATGATGCTTATGCTTGCCCCTGGATCACAAAGTGCATTCCCCTCGTAGTGATTCCCGATTGCGCA
Organism: Hibiscus tridactylites; assembly: GCA_958450335.1. Classification (NCBI taxonomy): domain Eukaryota; kingdom Viridiplantae; phylum Streptophyta; class Magnoliopsida; order Malvales; family Malvaceae; genus Hibiscus; species Hibiscus tridactylites. The sequence goes on along the minus strand of OY288289.1, from coordinate 16,375,660 downwards.
TGGTATGAGAAAGCTTTCGGGATCCTTTAGCTTGGGCGAAGCTCGGTTGTGTAACGCGGCCATGCATTCCTCCATTACGGCCACTGTTTCAAATTCCCCAATACTTTTTCGTTTTGACACTATGTCCTTGAGTAACTTGGCATAGTTTGGGGTCTCCTTGATTGCCTCCACCAAAGGTATATTAATGTGTACCTATTTAAGGATGTCTAGGAACTTCTTAAACGAGTACTCGTGCTTTTGTTGTTTCAACCTTTGTGGGAATGGTGGGCTGGTGTGCTGGCGTTGGGCTCTGTCATGGGCACTGCCACAGGTTCTGCTGCCGCAACATTGTTTTAGGTTGCTGTCGTGGCCTCATTTTCTTTGGTCTGAGTTGTGGCAGTTGACTCCTCTAATTTTTCTAGTTCTTTCTTCTTGTCTTGCGGCCTCTGTAGTTGAATACTACTCCTGGTGATTACAGTCTTGCACTGCTCCAACGATGTCCCCTTAGCCTTAGCGGCTTTAGTGTTGCTAGGAAAGCCTCCAACTGGCCTGGTGTTCAGAATTTGTGCGATCAGGCCCACTTGAGTTTCCATGGATTTCAATGTTGCCTCGTTGTTTTGCAGCCGCATCTTTGTCTTGTCCATAAAAGTTTCACTTTTTAATGAACTTGTCAGTGTTAGCCATATATGCACTAGTTTGATTCATAAACGCATGAAGAGTGTTTTCTAAAAAACTGGACTGCATTGGCGTTTGTGACGGCATGTGCTGCTGCGGCGGTATGGTTTGTTTGAATCCCACTGCTGGACATTCTGATGTTGCAGATTGAGTGCATTGTTAGGGTTGCTCTAGGAGAAATTGGGGTGCTTTTTCTAGGCTGGATTGTAATTGTTGGACATCTAGTTGTTGTTGCGGTTGAAGTTTCCAACATAGCAAGCCGACTCTATTACCATGACTTTCTGTTGATTGTTTTGCGACTGCAAGTTTAGAACCAGCTTTGTCAAAGTGGCAATTTGAGATGAAATTAAGTCCGAGGACCCAATTTCATCTATTGTGGGTTGACGACGGACTCCTCCCCTTCTGGCTGTTGGGAACTGATAGTCGTTCTTGGTCTTTCTGTTTAGAATCTACATGGCTTCTTCTGGTTCTTTGTCTAAGAGTATTCCATTTGCTGAGCCATCGAGCATCATCCCAATTGCCGTGTTAACCGCATTGTAGAACATAGTCACCTGCGTCTATACTGGGAATTCGTGTAAGGGGCATTTGTGTAATAGCTCTCTATATCGCTCCCAAGCCTCATGCATGGACTTGACATCATCCTGTCAAAAAGAAGTGATCTCGTTACGTAATTTATCAATTAAATTTGTAGGATTAAAGCGTGCTAAGAAATCACGACATAGATCACTCTAGGATCCAACTGATCCTGCTGGGATGTCGTTGAGCTAGTTTTTGCCCTATCCCTTAATGAATAGAGGAACAGTTTCAATCTCAGAATATCCTCATGTACTCCTTGTATTTTAAATGAGTTACAGATCTTGAGGAAGTACTTGAGGTGTTGTATGGCATCTTAAGTTGTTGAGCCGCCAAATTGCCCCATAGTGTTGATCATGTTAAACGCCACGGACTTCAGCTCAAAGTGGGCAGCCTCTATCTCTAAGATAACCACTCAAGGGTTTAGTCCGTTCAGGTCCTCTTCAAGGTAGTCTTGGATTGTTAGGTGTCGTATTGGTACGAATGGAACTCGCACATTTTCTCCACCTCCTGCCGGGATATTTTGCTGCCCATCGACAAGTGGCTACCCCTCGGCAAGTGGATGCCCTATGACATTGTGTGCTAGAGACCCTTGGTTGATTCCTCGACCGCGACCTCAGAATTGAACCTCGGGTTCCTGTATTGTGGCTTTGTTCTCTCGTCTAAGCCTTCGAAAAGTGTGTTCGATTTCTGGGTCTAGATATCGCAATGGGCTGCCTAGGTTTGCTCTGGTCATGCACCAAGACAAAACCAAGTGTTATTAAAATAAAATAAAAACTAAATAAAATAAAGAGTGTAGGAAAATAAAAAGAAAATTTGCCAATCCCCGGAAACGGTGCCAAAAACTTGATGCTCGCGTAAAAGTGCCCCGCAATAGTGCAAGTGTACACGTCAAGTAATATAGTGATAAATATTTCGAGTATCGTCTCCACAGGGATTGGGCTAGCCTTTTGGTCCTACTTCCTCGCACTGCAAAACAATTAAAGTAAAAACACAGATGAGTGAGGTTGTTGAGTAATCTAAAATTACTAAAACTTAAGCAAGCCAGAAATAAAAGTAAAGAGAAGATTAGGGTTGATAGACTGGGCCAGATTAGAATACGTCGCAGTGTGGAATCCTATTGACTTGTCTTTGTTCTTGAATGTTGCAACATTATACTACTCTGGCAGTGACCTAAGTTCCTGTCGCGGCCGCAAAGGTTGATTCTGTAACACCCTAATTTATCTAATTAAAGTTATAAAATAAGGATGCAAAAAAAGGAAATAATGAAAATGTGTGAAACTTGAATGAGGTTGATGGGGTTTGAACCCGCGACCTCACCCATTTCCTTCTCCCATGGTTTGAATCATATTGACTTGTCTTTGTTCTTGAATGTTGCAACATTATACTACTCTAGCAGTGACCTAAGTTCCGTCTTTTTGTTTCACCATCGAAAGAAAGAGAGAGTGAGAGAGAGAGGGCTTTTACATCTAGCACTGGCACCGATCTCCGTCACTGCCGCGCCGTACCGTGCACCGTCGTCACCCCCGCTACCGTTGACGTGCTCTGAGCAAAACCTTGGCCTCCACGCGCGGAACTAATGTTTCGTTCACCGTAGAAATTCAGTTATAGGCTCATCGAATCAAGGGTTTGAACCCTTTTGGTTCTCTGGCGATTACGGCTGCTACCGCCGTCTGTTCGCCACACCAAGGCCACATTTCAACTCTTTGTCTCAAGGCGAGAAAAACCCCTACGATTGATCACCCATCTGACGCCGACAAAGGCCTCATCGGAGCAACGAGTATTCCGACCGTTCACCTTCGTTTTGGGTAAGATTCGACAATTTTTCTGACATGGTTTGCATTATTGTCAAGTGGGTTGTATGGTTAATCTAATGAGCTCTCTTTTTCGGTAGAATCATAACTTTTGGGGACCTCCGGCGACCGGCGGCAAAACATCATCGGTAGGGTAAGTGGGGCGGGCATAATGGCCAAATTCTTTTCGAACCAGTCCAAACCCGAATCAAGCCCATCAACTCGACCCGTGTCTGACATGACCCAAACCTGTATCCGACCTGAATCGATCCAACCCGACCCGTATCCGAGCCCAACTCGTCTACTGAGTCAACTCAGCCCGAGTTAGTCACTGAGTCAACTCAACCCAAGACAGCCGAGTCAACTCAGTTGACCTCTGTCCATTTAATGTTGACGTCAACGTTGACCTGCTGACGTCAGTGTTAACTTTGACCGTTGACCAAAAAGTCAACTTTTCTGAAAACTCCTATTTTATGTTTTTCGACGTCCTGAGTCTGTTTTTGAAGCCCGTTTCACAAAATTCTGACCTGAAAGCATTCGAATCTAACCTTGATCCCGAACTTGTTTATGTAGTTATTTAGTTAAGAGCTCTATGAATAAAGACTAAAATGGTATATTGTGTGATTGAAGGTACTCACAGTTCCTTGAATACGAATTGTTGAGGGACGTCAAATTCGGGTTCAAGACTGTTCGAATGTCGTTCATGGATCGACCGTTATAGCTCAGAGCCAAGGTAATACTTTTCTACCACTTGTATGCTTTATGAACATGTTGGTATTCGGTTGTAGCCTACATGCTAATGATGAAGTATATTGTTAATCTACCTTAGTCAAATCAGATAAGAAAAGTAAGTATGAAAATTCAGATAAGTATGACAAATTTTATTAAAATTAATATGAATAAATCGAAAAGATCTGGAGCTCTATAATTAATTTTGAATAAGATTTTGGTTGATGCGAATAAGAAATTGTTGATCAATGAGTGATCCAAGTTCAGTGGTTAATCGGTAAAATAGTGCATTTCGAAACATCCAATTCAGACTATTTTCTTGATTTATGGTTTAATGCTCAGAATATTTGGTTGTGAAGTGACAAAGACGCCTTGATGTATAAGAAAGACAAAAAAAATACCTCTGTTAATGGAAACGATCTAGAAACCTTCACTAGATCTGGTAACACAATCGATTCATCTGTAAACCTCAATTTTGCTTCGGCCGTTATGTTAACGAACCCTAAACCTTCAAAATTGCAAAGTGCTAAGATCTTCTCAAGTTCTGAATAAATCTTCAAAGATGAGACTACAGAAAATTATCCGCATGTCTAGATTAATCTAAGTGGCGTAAAAGTTGAATTGGCCTGAAATGACTAAAAGGATTGAAAAAGCTGATAAAGCTGAGCTAGTCAGAATGTGTATAATGCCCAAAAGGACAGAAATACCCTCGAGCACTAGATGCCGAATTAACCATAATGATGGATGTACCCTCGAGACTCGAATTGAATGAATATTTAGAAGGACTCGAAAGGCTCAGGATAATTGAAAAACCTTTGAACACTGAAATGACTGAAAATACCTCTAAGTCTCTTGTTTGCTAGCCGTTTGATATATATGTGAATTTGAGTGAGTACCATATGAATGCATATTTGATCTGTTTGGAGGAATATATATAGTTAACAGTAAGAGTAATTTGTTTAAGGGTATGTTCGATACTATGGTTTGAGTTTGGGTGTATTGCCCATGTTTGAATACTTGGTAAAAATCACAGCATTGGGATCCGTAAGTTCGACTGAATTTGGAAACCTTATAAACCATGGAGATCTTCATGTATGCATCTTACTAATTTGTCCTTAGTATGTAGAATTATGGAATCTCCCCTGACAGTTAAATGACCAAAATGCTCTCGTTGGCCAAAATGACCGGAATAGCCCTAAATGTATCTGATATCGTGAAAGATCTTGATTTAGAAATTCATGAATGCTTAGTTGGAAACCTGATGGGCAAATGGAATTCTCGAATCTTCGTTTATGCCTTGTTGGTATAAATTACCAAAATGCCCATATATGACAAAATGACCATAATGCCCTTGTAGGCTTAAATGACTAAATCACTCATGATATATATGAACTCTCTAAGATCTTGATGTATCAATTCCTGAATATTTGGTTTGAATCGTTAGTATGAACCATTTTTAATAGGGATCTCATTTTTGAAATTTGTCCAAATTGTCAAAAGTTCAATGTGTCCCCTTCCGTAAATACCGAGTATCTTCAAGAAATAAACTGTTCCATCTAGTGTTTTCCATTAGTGCTACATTCAGTTGAATGAGTTGTATGATTATTACATGTTAGTAAACAATCTAATGACTTAATTATGAACGATGATATGCTTGATGAAATGATGAACTGGACATATGATAACATTTTCTACCTACCTGTTGTAAGTTCGCTCGATCTGTATACTTGGTATATGATTGTGCTATGTGATTATTTGATCTGTGATAATATTTTATGTCTTCCTGATGTAAGTAATAGTATAATATGTTAGCTTGACCTAGGATGGTACACTCTGTTTGCATGATGAATGATGATATCGTCTGCTCAATGGTATCCTCATATATGTGTCTAAAGAGTATGAACTTCTGTTTCTGATGCCTCGAATGGAATATATGTCTGCCATATGTATTCTGTTACTCATGTCTAAAATATGACTATTGATTGCTATCTGGGGTATACTGTTGGGTTATGTTATGAAGTCTCTGTTGGTACAGCCCTGATCCAGCTGGTAAATCCTTATGAACTCAAGGTCTCCCCTTTGGTAGGTTCTGATGCTTTAGAACGGCTAAATCCTTATAAACCTAAGGCAGCCCCTTAGGTGGCACCTATTCCCATCGAGCCTACGATAATTCCTTATGTATGCAATTCTGGGGAAACTGCATATTTGGTGTAAGGTTGAAGAGTAAAAACAAAGAGTTAAAATGAACTTTACTGCTACTTGAAACAAATGTATTTGAAATAAAAGGGTTTACTGCATTGTTACATTTCTTGCATTAACAATGCACTGTTGGAACACACTAGACGCTAAACTCTATGATTCAACCTCTGTATGCTACCAGCCTATATAATTCTCGTCTAATTCTCGATGTTCGAATAAAGAACAAATATCATTATTATCAAGTATGATGCTACCTCGAAATAGTAGAACAAAAATGGAGACTATTATTACATGGAACATCATGAAAATGCTATGCCTACCATATATCTGCATGAGCTTATAGCATCTTTTGGTAGTTATGTATTACTAAGCTTTTCCAAGCTCACGTTGCTTTTACCATCGTAGGTTAAAAGAATATATCATGGTATAATGTTCGACATCAGTGTTCGGAGTTCTCTCAGCGTTGCCTCTAGAGTACGGTATTGTATAGTTGGTGGGCATGTATGTCATGTATTGTTTTATGATAGTGTCTGTAAAACACTTTCTGAAATTTTTGTTAAGTGTTTAAATGACTTCCTGAAATGGTATTTTAAACAGAAGTTGATTTTACAGTTTCATAAGTGTTTGAAAAAAATGTTTTTATGTGTATTTTTACTGTGGGTCGCTCTTATGACCCTAATGTGACTTCATAGGATCCCTTGTAACGCATAGGCAGGTCTAGGGGGTTGTTGAGTGTGTAAAAGTTCTATTATTTACACCCTTTTAACCCATATTTCTGCTGCATTCAAGCATTATTTATTGCATTTAGGTTAGTTTACAGCAAAACATCACAAATATATTAAAAGGCACAGTTTCTACTAAGAATGGTGGTTTTTGCAGGTTGCTGCCGTAGCAGACGGAAAGGGCAGGCGCTGGGCAGTGAAGCAGAGAAGCTGAACTGGACAAGAAGACAAAGAGGACGATGCTGCCATGGTTGCTGCCGTGACAGCAGAGGACGACAGCAGTTTTGAGGAGAAGAAGCAAAGTGGACATCGACAGATAGAGAAAATTCAGCCCGTCTGTCGTGTGAAAACCTCATATTTTTCCAAGCCCCAGATCAAAAGAAATGTCATGCCCAAAGTTCAAGGAGAGAAAATCCCAAGCAAGAAGATGACGGCTGGAAAGTAGATTCCTTGAAGATTTAGTCTTTATTAGAATCATACTTTTATTTAAAGTTGTATTCTTGCTATTTTAGATAACTTGAACCCAAAGCTTATATAAGGGCATGTATTTTAACCTAGGAGGGCATAACCGATTACCCTAGCTTCCTTCCCAAAACTCTAGTCGTTTTCCTTCCCACAATATGTTCTAAATTCCCCCTAGGGCCACGGGTTGATTTGTAAAGTAGTTGCAAGGGTTGTTTTGTTTTAGGAATTTTCAGTTCAATAAAATAAAGTTCAAGTTCTCTTATTTTGGTTATTAATATCTTGCAAGAGCATCGGGAGAGCATTGTGAGGTTATCTATTTACTTAGCATCGGGAGAGTTAAGTATACGAAAGAAATAAGAGCAAGTTCTCTAGCTTATAGTTGAACTATCTCGGACCTAGGGATAGGACGAGGTTAAGTGGCTAAAGAAGAATTCATACACATCGGTGTTCATCCTTCGATTCACGCCGGGAGGTATCATCAAAGACGTGATCATCGACAGACTTGGACCTAGGGATAGGCCAAGGCACATCTGGGATTCTTGCCAAACTTGAAGTACTGAGTTGAGTGTTTGTTGTCGCGACAATCAACGGACTGCTGCCGCGACAGGTGCTGCCGCGACGGGAAGCGATGACAGAACTGGATTTCCTAAACTCTGCAATACCTGCACTACTGAGCAATTCAATACCAGCCCATTCTCTCTATCTTGACATCTCTACTCTTTTATTTACGTTTACTTTATTATTCTCGTGACAACTTTCTCAATTATTTTCTTTACTTTTGTGCAGTAAACTAAGGTGAAGCTATTAGTCCAATCCCTTTGGAGACGATATCCGATACTTCGTATCACTTTACTACTTGCATCGTGTACACTTGCACTACCATTGCGATAGACTATTTTACACGCAACAAGTTTTTGGCGCCGCTGCCGGGGATTGGCAACATAACTCTACCTTTTCTTTTACTGCACTTTTTGTTTTTATTTTTATTTTTATTTTTCTATTTTTCTTTGGTGCATTCAACTCTTGCTTTTCACAAGGTTTCTTGTTTATGCGCAGATCGAAACAAGGTGAAGATCCTGAATATCCATTAGATCCAGAAATCGAACGTTCATTCAATCCCAAGAAACAACTTCGGTACTTACTAGCCAGGAACGAGTACCTTGAGGAACAGTTAGAGACAATGGCCCACAATGGAAACGACCTGCCTGTCGGCGATATTATACCGCCTGCCGGCAACCCTGCTGCCGCTGCCGGACGACGGTCCTGTCGTGACTACATGTTGAACGATCATGTAGAACTGGAAACCACGCTGTCGGATATTGATGTTGACAATTTTGAGCTGAAACATGTTATGTTTAGTATGATCAACAATGTCGGTCAATTCAGTGGTGCTGTTATAGAGGATGCTAGGGAGCATCTAAAGACGTTCTAGGAAATCTGTGGTTCATTTAGACTGCCAGGAGTTAATCCAGAGATACTGAGGCTTCGGTTATTTCCCCATTCATTGAGGGACAGAGCAAAGACTTGGTGGAATAAACTTACGCCGGGTTCAATTAGAACTTGGGCAGATTTATCTCGTTAATTTTTATCTCGTTTTAATCCTTCGCATTTATCTGAGCGATTACATAATGAAATTGCTACTTTTCAACAGGAAGATGACGAGCCGATGCACGTAGCTTGGGACAGATTTACTACTCTTTTACGGAACTGCCCAATGCATGGATTCCCCGTCTGGAATCAGGTAACTAAGTTTTATAATGCTGCCAACTTACAAACTCGTATTCGAATTGATTCAGCAGCAAACGGACTATTATTGGATAAAGACCCGGACGAGGCAATGCAAGTATTGAAAAATCTGGCTAAGAATGATGAGCAGTTTCCGACAACAATAAGAGGAGGTAAACGGGTACTAGCTGTCAAGGATTATGAGGCCGACAGCACGATGAAATCACAGGTAGCATTCCTTACTAAAGCAATGAAAAATTTATTGAATGCTGATGGACAACATGGATTTGCTGTTGAGGAGGTATGTGAAATCTGTGAGGGAAATCATAGTTCGGATGAGTGTCCTATACAGTTAGAAGAGGGAAAGTATGTTGGAAACTACAAGCCGAATTACAACTCCAACAACTATAATCCCAACTGGAGAAAGGATCCCAAGTTTTCTTGGAGCAATCCTAATAATGCCATGAATCCACAAGCACACAATTAGAATCAGGGAGGACCTAGATTGTTGACGCGACAGCAACTGCCGCCGCAGCAGCAGCAACAACAGCAACCAGCTGCTACAAACAGTATACTGGAACAGACTCTGGCTACTTTTATGTCTCAGACAGGTACTTATATTGAGAATATGAATCATTTTGTCAAGAAAACAGAGACGTTCATGGATAAAACAGAGATACGGATGAAGAATCATGAAGCTACTCTGAAATCTTTGGAGACACAAATGGGTCAGGTTTCCCAGCATATTAAGCCAAGGCAGACTGGAGGATTCCCTAGTAATACTGAAAATGCTAGGCAACCCACACATGAGCAGTGTAAAGCTATTACTACTATAAGTGGGAAGAAATTACCAGGGCCGGAAAAAGAAGTTGAAACAGTAAGGAAACAAGCCTTGGAAAGACCTGGCGAGGAAGCTGCCCCGACAGGTAACAAACAGACTGCTGCCGATGAGCCTGTCACGACAGCAGAAGCGACAGAGGAGAAAAATGATGAACCCAAACCTCCTCAGATTCGTATGCAGTGGGAAGGACGTATTGCTGATTATCGTCCCCCACCTCCTTTTCCTCAACGGTTACAGCAAGCAAAGCAAGAATCTCAGCTCAAAAAGATTTATGATATTTTTAAGCAGGTTCATATTAACATTCCGCTGTTGGATGCCGTTAGGGAGATGCCCGGTTATGCCAAAATTCTCAAGGATGTCATGTCAAAGAAATCTAAACTTGGGGAATTTGAAACGGTAAAGATGACAGAAGGTTGCATGAGTATTCTTCATCGGCAGCCACCCCATAAAAAGAAGGATCCGGGGAGCTTCATCATACCTTGTGTAATCGGAGACAAATATATGGGTAAGGCACTTTGTGATCTTGGTGCTAGTATCAATTTAATGCCAAAATCCGTTTTTCAGAAATTAGGTATTGGAAAGGCGCGGCCCACGACAGTAATTCTGCACCTGGCAGACCGCTCTTACGTTCATCCGGAAGGAAAAATCGAAGATATTCTGGTAAGAGTGGATAAATTTATTTTTCCTACTGACTTTCTTGGTTTAGATTGTGAAGCAGACGAAAACGCACCAATCATCCTTGGGCGACCCTTCTTAGCCACGAGAAAGTCACTGATTGATGTGGAGAAAGGAGAACTCACCATGAGATTAAGTTGAATGTTCTCCAAGCTATGAAGCATGCTGATGCAGACGAGGAATGCAAGGCGATCGCTGAAGTTGCCTTTAATCAACCTTGCATCAGGTCGGGCTGTCACGACATCAAAATTGGTCACTGTCGCGGCAGCCACTTACAGGGCTGTCACGACAATACTGACGACAGCAACTCCTCTGAATCCGATACATCTGATACTGAAGATCAGGAGGAGGTAAACTTGATAGGCGATCGTCTAGGTAAGTTATTCGAACCTTTAAATTATACTTCGGATAACCATGCAATCCAAAAGCCATCTACTGTTGAGCCCCCTGTTTTAGAACTGAAGCCCCTGCCAGGGCAGCTAAAATATGCTTTTCTTGGTTCAAATGATACGTTGCCCGTAATCATCTCTTCTAAGTTTATGCAGGAACAGAAATAGCAGCTAATAGGGATGTTGCGGCAGCACAAAAAGGCAATTGGATGGGCGATAGCCGATATTCAAGGCATTAGTCCGGCGTTATGTATGCATAAAATCCTGTTAGAGGAAGATCATAAGCCAACTATAGATGCTCAAAGGCGGCTAAACCATGCGATGAAAGAGGTGGTTCGTAAAGAGATAATCAAATGGTTAGATGCGGGTATTATTTACGCCATCTCCGACAGCAAATGGGTGAGCCCGGTGCAATGCGTTCCCAAGAAAGGAGGAATGACCGTAGTGACCAATGAAAACAATGAGTTAATCCCAACTAGGATTGTGACCGGTTGGAGGGTTTGTCTGGACTATCGGAAGCTTAACAAAGCTACCCAAAAAGACCACTTTCCTTTACCCTTTATTGATCAAATGCTTGATAGATTAGCGGGTAAACCATACTATTGTTTTCTTGATGGTTATTCAGGTTATAATCAAATAGCTATCGCACCGGAAGATCAAGAAAAGGCGACCTTCACATGCCCCTACGGAACGTATGCTTTTAGGAGAATGCCGTTTGGATTATGCAATGCACCCGCCACCTTCCAAAGGTGCATGATGGCCATATTCTCCGATATGGTGGAGGACTTTCTTGAAATTTTTATGGATGATTTTTCAGTCTTTGGAGATGATTTTGAGAGCTTCCTAGGCAATCTACAAAAGGTACTTGAAAGATGTGAAAAAGCAAATCTAGTCTTGAATTGGGAAAAATGCCACTTTATGGTGGATGAAGGGATAGTCCTTGGCCATAAGATTAGCTGCCGTGGCATAGAAGTCGACAGGGCTAAGATAGAAGTGATCGAAAAGCTGCCGCCGCCGACCACAGTCAAGGGTATTAGAAGTTTCTTAGGACATGCTGGTTTTTATCGGAGATTCATTGCAAATTTCTCAAAAATCACCAAACCCCTATGCCATCTTTTGGAGCAAAACCGACCCTTTGACTTTAATGATGAATGTACTGAAGCATTCAAGGTTCTGAAGGAAAAACTGGTAACAGCCCCAATAGTACAGCCACCAGACTGGACACAGCCATTTGAGATTATGTGTGATGCTAGTGACTATGCTGTCGGGGCAGCACTTGGGCAGCGGAGAGATAAATTATTTCATGTCATATACTATGCCAGCAAGACACTGAATGACGCCCAAGTGAACTACACCACCACAGAAAAGGAGCTATTAGCTGTGGTGTTCTCCATTGACAAGTTTCGTTCTTACATACTTGGAACGAAGGTAATAGTACACACAGACCATTCTGCCCTGAAGTGTTTGTTTGCGAAAAAAGATGTTAAGCCTTGATTGATACAGTGGATCCTGCTATTGCAAGAATTCGACCTTGAAATAAAGGACAAAAAAGGGACAGAAAATCAGGTGGCAGATCACTTGTCAAGGTTGGAGAAGGGACAGAGTCTACCAACAGATGAGACAAACATACTGGAGACCTTCCCAGACGAGCAGCTCTTTGTTGTCGCAATCACTGCCGCAACAGCCATGGTGGCAGGTAAGTCTTATGAACTCCCTTGGTATGCTGATTTCATTAATTTCATAGTTAGCGGAATAATTCCTTCTGATCTTAATTATCAAGCCAGAAAGAGGTTCCAAAATGATGTTAAGCATTATTATTGAGACGAACCTCTTCTTTTCAAAATCTGTGCAGATCAGGTTATAAGGAGGTGTGTACCACAAGAAGAGCCAGAAGACATACTTCATCACTGCCATGCTTCATAGTATGGAGGTCACTTAGGAGGCAACAAAACTGCTGCCAAGGTGCTGCAGTCAGGGTTCTACTGGCCGTCACTGTATAAAGATGCACAAATCTTCTACAAGAACTGTGACAGGTGCCAAAGGACATGAAATATCTCAAGGAGAAACGAGATGCCGCTGCATAACATTATAGAGGTCGAGATCTTCGATGTCTGGGGGATTGATTTTATGGGACCTTTTCCATCTTCATGTGGGAATCTATACATCCTTCTGGCAGTAGATTATGTCTCTAAGTGGGTTGAAGCCATCGCAACTCAAAAGAATGATGCCAAGACAGTCCAAAGGTTTTTACACAAGAATATCTTTTCTAGGTTTGGCATCCCTAAGGAGATTATCAGTGATGAAGGGAGACATTTCGACAACAGGGTTATTGCTGTTGCCTTGAAGAAATATGGTGTTAAGCATTGGATCGCGACAGCATATCACCCACAGACCAATGGTCAAGCTGAAATATCTAATAGGGAAGTTAAGAACATTCCTGAGAAGATGGTTAAGCCAACTAGGAAAGATTGGTCTTTACTCCTCAATGATGCATTATGGGCATATAGGACAGCTTTTAAGACTCCATTGGGCATGTCTCCGTACCGATTGATTTATGGGAAAACATGTCATCTACCTGTCGAGATAGAGCACCGAGCATACTGGGTGATCAAGGCAGTGAATATGGACTTGGACAGGGCAGGGCAGAAAAGGCTGTTAGATCTCAACGAAATCGAAGAAATCCGGACAATGGCCTATGACAATTCAAGAATCTACAAGGAGAAAACTAAGAAGTGGCATGACAGGAAGTTGCTGCCATGACAGTTCTGCCCAGGGCAGCTTGTATTGTTGTTCAATTCTAGACTGAAACTTTTCCCAGGGAAACTGAAATCTAGATGGTCTGGCCCATTCTAAGTCGTACAGGTTTTTCCCCATGGTGCCATCACAATCCGATCATTAAAAGATGGGCACCAATTCAAAGTCAACGGACAGTGCCTCAAGCATTATCAGGGGACTGAAGCCCCAGGAATGCAGGAAGTGGTTACCTTAGGAGATGCCCCACCTGGCATCCCTAATTTAACCTAAATTTTATTTTTATTTATTTTTATTATTTATTATTTATTAGGAAATAAGGTTTATTTTATTCGAATAATGTTTTTATGTTTATTGTTTATAGGAAATAAAGGAGTCAAGAAGAACAGGAGAAGTGAACTCAGCCCACCATCCATCCATCAGCCCAACAAAGCCCAACATTGAAGCATGTCGTTACAGCTGCCGCGACAGACGCGGAAAATACAGGTTGTCATCACGATGTCACGACAGACGCGGAAACACGTCACAGACGCGGAAACGTGTGTCAGACGCGTCAGACACGCTAAAGCTCAACAGCCGGCCCCGTTATTCGCGCCTGCCGTTACAGCTTCAACGGGCAGCAATTCCTTTTCTATATAACCCCGTTTCATTTTCATTCTCACTCACTTCTGCCTTTCTTACTTGCTCTCCCTTTTTAGTTTTCATTTGCTTTCATTTACTTTTCACAACCCTTGCACTAATATGTCTTCTAGAAAAACCCGCCGAAATGCTGCCTCTACTTCCTCACCAGCAGCAACTCCCCCACTGTCCTTTGCAACCAGAGACATGTGGGAAGAACGAGGCTTTATCTACACACCAAAGGCAAAGAATCTGGGCCTCAAGCTATTCATAGCACGAAAGATTAGAGCTTTATTATGGCAAACATTTGCGGAGCAACCGGAGGAGATGAACGTAACGCTGGTGAGAGAATTTTATGCTGCCATCAGTAGAAGAACGGCGACAGCAGTGAGTGTTAGAGGGAAAGAAGTATCGTTTAAAGCAGAGCACATCAACTCCTTATATGGCCTTTACATCGGCCACAATGACGACGCACACCAGCAGTTCCTCAACACCCTGGATAATGCTGCCTACAACGCTGTCATGGCAGAACTGACCGACGAAGGAACCGAATGGAATACCAGCCGGAAAAATCCACACACGGTGAAGCAGAGCCAGCTGCTGCTGGAGGCAAAACTATGGAATGCCTTCGTAAAAAAGAGGATAATGCCATCGTCCCACCATACCACCGTCGACCAGCAAAGGTTAGCATTGATACACTCTATTTTAAATGAACGGCCCATTAATGTGGGCAGTTATATTCGAGAGAGTATTTTGGAATGTGCACATCGACCGACGTGCCTCCTTTTCCTCCCCTACCTCATCACTTCACTATGTCGCGGCCATAACGTGCCGAAAGCACAAACCGATTTAATAGTCAAAGGACGAGGTTGGACGGAAAATAATATCCTCAGCCTTATGGAGCTGACCGTAGCCACCCCTCTATCATCATTCAACCCCGCTGCCGCCACAGCTGAATCAACAGAGCAGCAAAATCCTGAACCTGCCGCCGCAGCAGCTGCCCCGACAGACTCTTCCACTTAGATCCTAGCTGCCATTCAAAAGATGGAGGAA
The DNA here is from genome assembly GCA_958450335.1 of Hibiscus tridactylites. NCBI lineage: Eukaryota > Viridiplantae > Streptophyta > Magnoliopsida > Malvales > Malvaceae > Hibiscus > Hibiscus tridactylites. The sequence goes on along the minus strand of OY288289.1, from coordinate 16,360,473 downwards.
AGACAGTTGGGCCTAATGACATTCATCAGGGACTCTGCCACTTCCACGGTAAATTTTATCCAAAATACTTTGAATTTCCCTGATGTTGTTTTCCCTACTTTCCCTGCCCATTACTTTACTGTCACTACCCCTGTCCACACACCTACACTTGCTGCTACCCAACAAACACCATATGCCGCCTTCATACCTTCGCCTGCCCCGACAACAGCAGGCAGCACTCATGCCGAACCATCTGCTCGAGGAACAAAGCGACCAATGACATCGGATGACCTCGCTGCCTTTGTTGCTGGGTTCTCCTCCTCCTCTGTTTGGGCAGACAGTGACAATGAACCCTCTATTCAGAGGAATCTGTCAAAGGAGTTTTCACCGGTAAAGAGGCAGAAACGAATGGCAGATAAGAACACATTGCCAAAAGCCAGGAGCATCAGTGAGAGCAGCAGCAGCAGCTCTGATGTCCAGGTGGTACAACAACCACCCCAACCCGCCCGGAGAGCCAGAGCCCGCCATCAGATCAGACTCAGCAGCAGCAGCGAAGACATCGATTAAAATTTAAGTTTCTTATCTTATTATTGATGCCTGTTATATATATTTTGTGATGTACTGCCTTCATCTGTTTTTATTTTTATTTTTTCATTTGCATTGAGGGCAATGAAACCCTCGAGTTTGGGGGTGGGAGTACATCTTAGTTAAATTTTATGTCTTTTACTTAGTTATTTTTCTCTAAAAAAATGATGAAAATGTTGAAATTTTGGCTGAAAACTGTGAATTGAACTTACCTGTCGTGACAGCTCTGTCGTGGCAGTAACTTTAGGATAGTTTCTAGGAGAAGTTTAGAGCCTTTCTATAGTTCTGAAAACTTAAACACCATTGTGACTGTTATACTGCTTAGACTTCTTTTAGCCAAACTAGAATAGGAAGCTTAGCACTTGAATAGGCCCTAGAGGTGCCTAACACTGGCTCTAGGAAAGAAGTTTAGCAAAAGAAACTCAACAGCCCTAGAGGTGCCCGAAACTAGCTCTAGGAAGTTAACTAGAGGTGCCTAAAACTGGCTCTAGTAAAACTTAAGCTTGAAAATAGAGAAATCGAGTCAAAACAAAAAAAATCAAAGAAGCATGAAAATGTGCTTTCAAAAAGATAAACTTTGGCATAAAAATTCGAGTTAAGAGTTGAATATTCTAGTGAAACTAAGAGAGTTTTGGCATATAACTGTTCACAAGATTGCACACACTGCACGAGGACTATAGTGAGATTCCGGACAGATCCTAAATTATCCGACAGGTTGCTGCCGTCACAGGGAACGAACGACGGGTAAGGGAAAGTTCACTGTTTGAAAGCCAAAACAAAAATATTTCTTTTTTTTTCTTTTGAGTCTTAGTTGCTTGAGGGCAAGCAAAAACTTGAGTTTGGGGGTGTGTTGAGTGTGTAAAAGTTCTATTATTTACACCCTTTTTAACCCATATTTTTGCTGCATTCAAGCATTATTTATTGCATTTAGGTTAGTTTACAGCAAAACATCACAAATATATTAAAAGGCACAGTTTCTAATAAGAATGGATGTTTTAGCAGGTTGCTGCCGTAGCAGACAGAAAGGGCGGGCGCTGGGCAGTGAAGCAGAGAAGCTGAACTGGACAAGCAGACAAAGAGGACGATGCTGCCATGGTTGCTGCCGTGACAGCAGAGGACGACAGCAGTTTTGAGGAGAAGAAGCAAAGTGGACATCGACAGATAGAGAAAATTCAGCCCGTCTGTCGTGTGAAAACCTCATATTTTTCCAAGCCCCAGATCAAAAGAAATGTCAAGCCCAAAGTTCAAGGAGTGAAAATCTCAAGCAAGAAGATGACGGCTGGAAAGTAGATTCCTTGAAGATTTAGTCTTTATTAGAATCATACTTTTATTTAAAGTTGTATTCTTGCTATTTTAGATAACTTGAGCCCAAAGCTTATATAAGGGCATGTATTTTAACCTAGGAGGGCATAACCGATTACCCTAGCTTCCTTCCCAAAACTCTAGTCGTTTTCTTCCCACAATATGTTCTAAATTCCCCCTAGGGCCACGGGTTGATTTGTAAAGTAGTTGCAAGGGTTGTTTTGTTTTAGGAATTTTCAGTTCAATAAAATAAACTTCAAGTTCTCTTATTTTGGTTATTAATATCTTGCAAGAGCATCGGGAGAGCATTGTGAAGTTATCTATTTACTTTGCATCGAGAGAGTTAAGTATACGAAAGAAATAAGAGCAAGTTCTCTAGCTTATAGTTGAACTATCTCGGACCTAGGGATAGGACAAGGTAAAGTGGCTAAAGAAGAATTCATACACATCGCTGTTCATCCTTCGATTCATGCCGGGAGTATCATCAAAGACGTGATCATCGACAGACTTGGACCTAGGGATAGGCCAAGGCACATTTGGGATTCTTGCCAAACTTGAAGTACTGAGTTGAGTGTTCGCTGCCGCGACAATCAACGGACTGCTGCCGCGACAGGTGCTACTGCGACGGGAAGCGATGACAGAACTGGATTTCCTAAACTCTACAATACCTGCACTATTGAGCAATTCAATACCAGCCCATTCTCTCTATCTTGACATCTCTACTCTTTTATTTACGTTTACTTTTTTATTCTCGTGACAACTTTCTCAATTATTTTCTTTACTTTCGTGCAGTAAACTAAGGTGAAGCTATTAGCCCAATCCCTATGGAGACGATATCTGATACTTCCTATCACTTTACTACTTGCGTCGTGTACACTTGCACTACCATTGCGATAGAATATTTTACACGCAACAGGGGTTACATATTCACTACCGCGGCAATCTCTTACTCTTGGGAAAAAGCTTGTTAAGGTTCGACAAAGCGTCCTTGAATGGCTCTTTCTTATATCTAAACTCGAAAAACTATTGATGACTGAACTCTAACCATACCTCTCGACTTAAACCAAAGTCAAACACCAACCAATCACATGCTTCTATTAGCCGCTGAAATTCTTAACCTATCTCTAGGCTGAATTAGTTAACACCACTTGGATGAAAACAGTGCTTACTCGTTTCGTGAATTCAACTCTCTCGACATCGAATAAATGGATAATCTCACAAACTCTCTCTCGACAAGAATGCAAAAATGATTAACACCAAGAATAAAAAAACCTCAACTTAATTACATTGAGAACAAAAACAAAGTACAATAGTCTTCACACAACTACTAAACAGACTAATCCTAACCCTAAGGAAATTAGAACATAATGGATGAAAAGAAAACACAAACTAAATCCTAAGTTTTTTCTCTCTCTCGAACTCTCTTCTCCAATCCCCCTCCTTGGTGACGACAAGCCTCTTTATATAGGGGAAGGTGTAGGCACAAATCCTTCTTGGAGAGGAAGTTAAGTTGGACGTGGACTAATCTTTATTAAAGAGGTGAATCTCTTTAATTTATTACATTATAAAATTTTAGCCAAAAGTTCAACTTTATCCTTCCTTCCATGCTTTCGTCCTCTTTTCGAGCTCCGACTGCCACAGAAAGTGTGTATAAAAATCCAGCGTTTAAAGCTTTTCAAATCGGCTACCACTTTGCCTTATTTGCCCTCCGGCAGGTATAGTAGTACACGGCCGCAGCATGGCTTTTAGCTGCCACGGCATGGGTCTGTGAATGGCTCTGCTCCGCAAGGCTTCATCATAAGTTAGCTTCCCTCAGTATAAGCTATCGATTGTGGCTTAGTTCGATCAGGGTCTGCTACTAGCTAGTTCTGCCTCTTTCTTCCCTAATCTTCTAGTGATGTCATGGCATCATCCTACCCTCGCATCGTGCAAATATGCAAAAGCACCAAACATGCATCAAATAGTACATTTTCCATAGAATAAACAGAATATTAAGATCAAAAGCAAAAATGATGAAATATATGCATGAAGGCCATAATGCAGCTCAAATGGGTGTAGGTTGAGTGATAATTGCCATGAAAAGGGGTCAAAATATAGGACTTTTGGACACTTATCACCTTGCACGCCACCCATTCTTATATTTTATCTGATATACAAAATGTTGTGCAATGGTTGCATGAATCACTGAAACGGGAACCCTTAGATTCATTTCAACCAACTTCATCATGTGATGGCTTATTACATTTGAGTTAAATTTTCGCTGGTCTTGGTCGATAGAAGTTCTTAAACATGTATGATCGCCATTGTACTTTGTGACCTCTCAAGCATTTTTTCTCTGAAGCTTCGACACTCAGATCTTCCAATTGCACTCTTGTCCATCTTTCACACACTCGGCAAAGAAAGTCCTCTAGCTGGATTCTAAAACAACATAGTCCACGTGCTTCCTGAAGTTATACTCTTTAATTGTCAATATAGCTTCATTATTTTCATTAAATTGAAGCCCAACCGATAATTTATCATGCTGGCTCGAAGTTAATTGAGGCATATTCGGGAATTGAGGTACCTTCATCGCATCGAAATCTATTAAGCTCATGTGAGCAGGAGGCTCATAGTATGTAATGTCATCCCCAATCGGCATGAATTCTCCATCACCAAAATCTAGGGCATCACCAACGTCATCAGGAAAAAATCAGGATCCCCAATATCTTCATCTTCGCTGAAATCTTCAATTGTTTCTCCTCATCGACCTTGTAGGTTTTCCACATCAGCATCAACAGTCGGATCAACAGTTGGCCCGTATGATGAAGCATATGTCGAAGACCCAGCTGGATGAAATGCACTCGATGTCCCACTTGCCAACATTATGACAAAACTGCCTCCAGGCATATCAATCTCATTACCGAAACCCATTTGAGCAGATTCTCCAACTACGTTTCTGGATGGGTCGGGGACATCATGCACCTTAGCAAACAACTCGATATTTCGAATCTCTATAGATTCATGCTCTACAATAATCATTTCAACATCATCTTCATCTTGGAGAGTGATTGCACAATATCTGACTGGATTGTCACATGTCAGCCACCAGTACCGCAAACCATGAATCTCAGCTCCAATTTTCTAGGATATCTTCTCCTTCATTTCTCGAAGCGTGATTTCCTTTTCAAATCACATCTTCATAGTGCTTTCAGATTCAAATACAATCCCAACGTTAGTTTTCACTATTTGTCCACTATAATGGTCAATCGTCATAAATCTGTTGTTGCTCATTTTCTCTGCATGTTCAAAACACATAAATGGACTTTCAATCAGAATACACAAATCAAGAACATACTAAATTTTAAACTAATGTTACTAACATACAAAATAAAACTTAAAAACAAAACTTTTAAACATATTTCGAATATTTTTTAATATATTTCGAATCTACAAATTTTTTCCTTCATTTAAATATATTTTGAATATATTTTTTAATATACTAAATTATTTTTTTCCACGCATCCGCAGAAAAAAAAATTGAAGAACTTGATATTGACTGCATTTGAATAATAATAATGAGGAAGTTAAGAGGTATACCTTAGCTTTAGACTATTCTGATTTTGATATCTTGGTTGCTAGTGCCAAGGACATTGAGCACAGCTTGGGGCTGACCAAGCGTTATGGAGGATCTAGTTCTGGTAAGAGACATAACAACTTTGACCGCGGGGATGCCAAGAGGCATAGAGGCGGTGGACAATAGTTCAACCATAGACGTGGCGATGGCCTACATGATAGAGGCCACCAGGGCCATAGAGGAGGAGGGCGTTTGCCCGAGTGTACACGTTGTGGGAGACATCATTCTGGTGAGTGTTGGGGTAACTTCTATGCTTGTTGGAACTGTGATTCGAGGGACCACCTTAGGAGGGAGTGCCCGCATCAGGCGGCACAGGCACCGAACATAGCTTAGGCTCCTACTAGAGCCAATGACTTCCAGAGAGGCCGTGGGCGCGGTAGAGGTAACTTCCAGCCGAGAAATGATGGCCAGAGGAACAGAGCGCATGTAGTTTTTGTACAGCTAGAGGGCAGAGGCCAGGCCAGAGTTTACACTCAGCGCGAGGGTCAACATGACACGAATGTGATTGCAGGTAACTTCTCGATACATTCCTTGGGTTTGCTTTCTTTGATTGACTCCGGGTTTACACATTCATATATACTGAGTGAGCATGCAAAGTTGTTGAAATTGCCTTGTGAGGTGTTAGAGGTAGAAGTTAGTGTTACTAGTTCCTTAGGGGATACGGTAGTAGTTAGAAAGATGTACATAAGATGTCCGTTAATGGCTCAGGGGCATGTGTTCCCAGTAGATATGATGAAGCTACCATTTTATGGTTTTGATGTGATTCTGGGTATGGACTGGCTCACTGAGCATAGAGCTAGGTTAGACTTTGAGACTTAAAGGATTTCCTTGAGACTCACAGATGATTATGAGATAGTGGTGGTAGGTGAGAACGTGAAGTTCTTATCGAATATAGTTTCAGTTTTGGAGGCAAAGAGGTTAGTTGAGTTGGGTTGTGAAGCATATTTGGCCTACGTGATGAATCCAAACATGAGTGAGGTTAGACCTCAAGACATCCGGACAGTGTGTGACTTTCCAAGTGTGTTTCCGGAAGAATTTCCAGGTTTACCACCTGATAGAGAGGTGGAGTTTGCTATAGAGACTTATTCAGATTCAGCTCTTGTTTTGATTGCTCTGTATCGCATGGCACTGAAAGAACTGAAAGAGTTGAAGACTCAGTTGCAAGAGTTGACAGATAGAGGTTTCATTCGACCGAGTTCTTCGCCTTGAGGCGCTCCAGTTTTGTTTGTAAAGAAGAAAGATGGAAGCATGAGAATGTGTATAGATTACAGACAGTTGAATCAGTTAACAGTGAAGAATAAGTATCCGTTGCCGAGAATTGATGATTTGTTTGACCAGTTGAGAGGGGCATCAGTCTTTTCGAAGGCCGATTTGAGATCCAGTTACTACCAGCTAAAGGTAAGAGAGGTTGATGTACCGAAGATGGCCTTTAGGACTAGATATGGTCACTATGAGTTTTTAGTCATGTCTTTTGGGTTGACTAACGCACCGGCTGCTTTCATGGATATGATGAATACGATCTTCCACTAGTACCTAGATCAGTTTATAGTTGTCTTCATAGATGACATCTTGGTGTGTTCACGTACCGAGTAAGACCACGACCGACACTTGAGGCTAGTTTTACAGACTTTGTTAGATAATCAGTTGTATGCGAAGTTGAGCAAGTGTGAGTTCTAGATCCGAGAGGTAGTCTTCCTAGGGCACGTGGTGTCAGCCGATGGGATTAGATTTGATCCAAAGAAAATAGAAGCTATTGTTGAGTGGAAGCAACCGAAGTCAGTAATAGAAGTTCGTAGCTTTCTAGGCTTAGTTGGATACTATAGAAGATTCGTAGAAGGGTTCTCGAAGCTAGTCGCTCCATTGACACAGTTACTTCAGAAGAGTGTTCAGTTTGAGTGGTCAGATGCAAGACAGAGAGCCTTTGAGGAGTTGAAAGAAACTTTGACCCAAGCCCCGATCTTGATTCAGCCAGAGTCGGGGAAAGACTATGTAGTTTACAGTGATGCTTCCTTTGTAGGCCTAGGTTGTGTTCTCATGCAAGACAAGAGAGTAGTGGCTTATGCCTCAAGACAGTTGATAACTCACGAGCGTAAATATCCGACCCATGACATAGAGTTAGCTGCAGTTGTGTTTGCTGTGAAGATTTGGAGGCATTATTTGTACAGTGAGAAGTGCACAGTGTACACAAATCACAAGAGTTTGAAGTACATCATGACTCAGAGAGATTTGAATCTCAGACAGAGTAGGTGGTTAGAGTTGCTAAAGGACTATGACCTTACAATCGAGTACCATCCGGGTAAGGCCAATATAGTGGCCGATGCTTTGAGTAGAAAAGTAGCAGTTGAGTTGAGAGCCATGTTTGCTAGATTGAGTGTATCTGATGATGGTGGTTTGATCACGAAGTTGCAAGTAAAGCCTTCTTTGATTCAGTTGATTAGAGAGAAGCAGTTGCAAGATGTGTCTTTAGTTCCTCACATTCAGGACATAGCCGAAGGTAGACCGACCGAGTATAGCTTCAGTGGTGATAATGTGTTATGTTTCAGAGATAGAGTTGTAGTACCTGAAGATATCGAGTTGAGACGTCTTATTCTGAGTGAAGCACATTCGAGTCCTTTTTCTATGCATACGGGTAGTACTAAGATGTACCGTGACTTGAAGAATGATTACTTCTGGGTTGGTTTGAAGAAGGATGTAGCCGAGTATGTGAGCCGTTGTATGGTTTGTCAGAGAGTGAAGGCAGAACATCAGGTTCCTTCAGGCTTGTTATAGTCTTTGAATATTCCGGAATAGAAATGGGAGAGGATCACCATGGACTTCGTGTCAGGGTTACCGTTGTCTTCTTCGGAGAAGAATTCTGTTTGGGTGATTGTGGATAGATTCACTAAATGTGCTCACTTCTTAGTAGTGAACACTACAGATTCTTTAGACAAGTTGGAAAACTTGTACATCCGTGAGATTGTGAGACTACATGGGGTTCCGAAGTCTATTGTTTCAGACAGAGATCCGAGATTCACTTTGAGGTTCTGTGGTTGTTTGCATAGTGCTCTAGGTAGTCGTTTGCATTTTAGTACTTCTTATCACCCGCAGTCCGATGGGCAGTCAGAGCGAGTGATATAGATTCCAGAGGATATGCTTCGTTGTTGTGTGATTGACTTCCAAGGTTCTTGGGAGAAACACTTACCCTTAGTTGAGTTTGCTTACAACAATAGTTATCAAGCTAGTATTCAGATGGCTCCCTATGAGGCTTTGTATGGTAGACGATGTAGGACTCTGATCTGTTGGGCTGAAATAGGTCAGAAGTTGTTACCTATGTCGGATTTGCTTAAGGGGACTACAGAAAAAGTAAAGTTGATTTGTGATCATTTGAAAGTAGCTTCCGATCGTCAGAAGTCTTATGAAGATTTGAAGAGAAAAGAGATTGAGTTCTCCGTGGGTGAGAAAGTGTTTCTGAAAGTATCTCCGTGGAAGAAGAGGATGAGATTTGGCCGGAAAGGCAAGTTGAGTCCGAGGTTCATTGGTCCGTATGAGATAGTTGAGCAGATTGGGCCGGTTGCTTACCATTTGAGATTGCCTTCTGAGTTAGAGAAGACCCATGATGTGTTCCATGTGTCGATGCTTAGGAGATATAGATCAGATCCTTCTCATGTTATGCCTGTTGAGGAGATAGAATTGAATCCGGATTTGTCTTACAATGAGGAACCTATAGAGATACTTGCTTCTGATAGCAAAGTGTTGCGTGGCAAGACCATAGAGTTGGTCAAGGTGTTGTGGAGACATAGAGGTGTGGAAGAGGCCACGTGGGAGAGGAAAGCTGATATGCTTGAGCAGTTTCCGTACTTGTTTCCGTCAGGTAATTTCGGGGACGAAATTCCTTAAGTGGGGGAGAGTTGTAACACTCGGGTTTAGGGGTCGGGAGAAAATAATATTTAAATAATATTTTGAGTTTCGGTTCTATAATTAAAATAATATTATATATTATTTGGACTTTGTGATTTCAAGCAAACATTTTATGATTGGACTAAATTGAGATGAAACTCAAATTACATGGATTTTAAAGTAAAGGAGAATTGTCATCTCATTAATGGCATTTTCGTAATAAAATGGTCTTCAATTTAAAAAGCCTCTTTTCAATTAAAAGAACCTTTTATCATCTTCTTCCTTATTCTCTTCCCCCATTTCAACGACAAAGAACCCCTCCCCCTCCATTTCACTATTCCATTTCCTTGCTCCTTCATTTTATCTCAGTTTTGAAAGGTAATTACATTTCCAACTTGCTCTCATCTTCCTCTCATCTTCCTCTCTTTGAAAGTACAACTAGTTTTCATTTTGGTCCATGTTTTAGAATTTGAGTTTTTAGAAGTTTTGAATTAAATATGTTACCTTTATTGTTTTTAACTTAAGGTTTTGATTTGTTAATGATATATGAGTTGTTTAGAAACCATGAGGCCCAACATATATGATTTTTAAAGTGTTTTGTTAAGTTTCCCGGATTGGGTTTTGTGGGGGGGTTTTTGAAGGGTTTTGGAATGGATTTTGGGTGTGTTTTATGTTGGAAATGGAAGGCTAATGTTAGTATGTTAGTTAAAGGTTGTTTTGGAATCATTTGGAAGTGTTAAAAGCGTTGAAATCATAAGTTTTGGTTGAGGTTTGATGGCTGCTCGAGTTTGTTGTTTTTGGGAGTTGTCCATGGCTTGAATTCTTGTGTTTAATGCTTGAATAGTATTCCGGGTTTGCTACATTGTTGTATGAGCTGATTTGGGATTATTTTGATTGTGTTGGGATGATTAGAGGCAAGAGTTGGTGTTGGTGAAGCATCAGGAGTGAATCCGGAAGCTTGAAGGTCTTGGTTGCTTTGTTGTTGAGCTTGGAAGTGAAGGTGAGTGGTTAAATGTGTTTTAAATGGTTTTGTGTAACTGGTTCAAGCATGTGGACTAGGTTGGGCTTGGTAGACCCACCTAGAGTTGGGATTAGAGTGGTAGCCTAATCCCAAGCTTTAGTTAGAGACATTGGTTGAACTCTTCAATTGTTGTTTATGCCTCATGATGATTTGTGTTGATAATGGTTATGTATAATGTGTTATACATGTATGTGAGGCATGGTTGTGATGCATTGTGATATGCATGTGGATTGTTCATGATTGTGATCATTGTGAGTACGTGCTAAGCACGGAAGTGATATGAGATGTTGTGGATTTTGTTTAATGTTGGCACTAGTATGCTTGGGTACAAATGATCGATCATTAGGATGTTAGTGTGCACACGTGAGTCAAATGCACGTGTGGTCTTGATGATGGTAGTCATCAAGATGGAGTACGGGTTCGCTCGGAAAACCTTCTTATATAAATGATAGTCGATGATGAGTGTAATCCCATCAACAAGGCGTGAGGATGAGTGGAATCCCCTCTGCGAGAAACGGTGATGAGTGTAATCCCACTGTAAGGTAATGGTTGTGTTGGATGTGAGTTCCAACGTGTTTATCCGCGTATTCGAGTCATAACTAGGTGCCAATATGAGTTGATATGTGTATCAAGATGATATTAAAATGTGATTCCTGTAGGGATTATTATATTTGTTTACATATGATGTGGATTTGAGCTTGTTGAGCATGGCATATTATTGAATATATGTTCATGCATCATGTACATTTTGGCTCTTGTGATTGAAGGTAAGATCATGCATCCTACCTTGGTTGTGCTCGTGCTTGGACCCTGCATTGTCGAGGTTTGTTTCTAATGAGCTTACCCTCACTAAGCTTTAGGCTTACGCTCTCTTTTGTTCGACAATGCAGATCCTTAGTTTGTGGGTTGCTAGTGCAAGAAGGGGCCTCCAAGTGTGCTTTGTGGAGCTAGCTTAGCTATCAAGTATGGGTCTTTTAGTTATGATGTAATGGTCAAGCATTGGGACATGTAATTGTGGTGTGATACTTTTGAAGTATGTTGATGTTGGTTGTTTAGGAGCATGCTAGACTCCTTTTATATGTTATAATGATTTGCCTTTTGGATGTATGACTTGCTTGTAAACCATGTCTATCTTGCCTACCTTAAATTGGCTAAGTGTATGTCCTGTGAAATATGAACCTTGAATGCTATGTATGATCTTTGAAATGGATGCCTATCTTATATCTTGTGTATCTTGAGCATGGTTGCTATAGGGTGTATGCCTCTAGAGTGTGTTGGTATGTTATGTTTGCTTCTTGGAGTCGTTTAGGACGTTTGGGGTCATTTAGAGGTGGTTAAAGCTAGTTTTGAGAATTCACAAAGTGCATGTGTTTCGAAACGGGTGTGGTTCCAGGGCCCCGTATCGAAACGTGTATCGATATGTTTTGGCCACTGTGAGCCCATGTTTCGAAACACTTTGGCTAGTGGAATTTTCTGTTTCGAAACGGGTATCGAAACGGCAAGGCAAAATGAGACCCTGTTCCGAAACGGGGTGGATGCGTTTCGAAACGGGTGTTTGGCTTTTAAAACTGGAGTTGTGTTTCGAAACGGGCTTTAACTGTTTCGAAACACATGCCTGTATTTGGGTCTTTTGACATCTCTAAAGGGTTTCAAGGGTTGGGCTTAGGCCCTGTTTGTTGTTGGGCTTCCGCTTAGGTTTAATTACTGCATCTAGATAAGATAAAAATGAAAAAGTTTTCCTAGGGTCGGTAACTGAAGTGGAGCTTTAAAGGGTTTTACCTCGGTTATCCCCGTGTAGCCCACTCGGATCGGTATAGCGTCTGGACCGGGACGAGGGGGTTACAATGTTATCATATTTGATATTTTAATAAACAAAGTAAAAAAATCAATTCCGAAATCAAATATTTTGGTTAATTGGTTAATCGATTATCTGATTTAATTGGTACAATATAAGATCGAGAATTAAATAGCATATACGAAATGAGTTTTCAATCAAACAAAAAAAGTAGAGCATTTCAATTTTAGAAGAGAAAAGAAAGATGGCCAAAACACAAGTTGTATCGTTCCTTCTTTTTACCGTACTCATCTTATCTATAGGTATGTATAAGTGAAATTATTTTTTATTGTTTTATTTTATTATATATTTATAATCAGAGGAGGAACACAAAGTAAACCTATGTGGGTTATGATCTTTTTTAAGTTGTAAAATTTTATTTTAAACTTCTAAATTTTTAAAAATAATTTGAAGTTGTCCCCTACAAACTCTTTGTTTATGTTCTGTCATTGTTTAAAATAATGTATGTATTATTTTGTAAAGGTAAAATATGTAATATTGACTGCATTTGAATAATAATACAGATATTATGGGAGTAGTCGGTGATGGAAAATGTTGCAAAAACATCTCCTTGGGGGGTTGTAAGCTGGGAGTAGACGACGAAGGACCTGATGGTAAATGCTTCAAGTATTGTACACCAGAATGCAAATTTGCCCATTGCCAATCTAATCAGTGTCATTGTGCTTGTTGATTTACTTTTAGTGACCCTACACAATTTTAAATAACTGAGATGATGTTCTATTCTCAATTAGAAATAAAAACAATATGATTATTTCTTTCTTTTTTATTGAATTTTTTTAGTTTGTGGTTATTATTTCAGCTTTTTTATATATAGATCATGAATACTCAAATTTAATTTTTAATTTAATAATTTATTATTTCAAAATATTCCAAGAAGGTTACAATTAAAACCTGACTAGTTTGCCTGATATCTAGATATTTTTATTTGGAATTCATAATAATACAATATAACGAGTGCAAATAATATTACAATTACGGTAAATATTTTTCTTGATGAGCTTTCTTTAAGTGCAATTAAAAGTGGGGTTTAATTTTTAAATTAATTAGACTCTAATATTAAACATAAAAAATCGAGGGTTGATGTTTAATTTTACTAATTTTAAAATTGATGTACAATAAATCCCAAATCTAAATCTCTTCGAAACTAAATATGTCTTACCATCGCAACTACCGTTTATTAATATATTTGTAATTAAAAAAATAAATATCTATAAATCTGGAATGATACACTGATACATGCTAATTCTAATACAGAAACAAAGCATCTACGAGTATAATCAGGGGCGAAACTATAAATTTACAAAAGGTGACCAAAGTTAAATTAAAAAAGCTAAAAATTTATAAAGGGGACAAAATGAAATTAAAAATTTTGAGAGGGTCATATTAAGATTTTACAAACTATGAAAGGATTGAAGAAGTAATTTTACCCTTTTTCTAAAAATATCTATCTTATTCCTAATGAAAAAAAGTTGGTGAGGAACAAACCCCTATGTTCCGCCCCTGAGTACAATACCATCTACATTACTTATTACTCACATGTTTTGTATACCAGTCGTATCTTAAATATGTCTAAATAAATATAAGAAAAAATACGTATACGGCCATTCATCAATCTCCTAGTGATACTTAACTTTCTAAAATTACAAGTAGACCTCCTTTAATATTCTCAAAAATAACATGATCAAAAGATACTAACTTAACAGGAGGTGCTGATTTGATAGAATGACATATTAATAAAAATAATAATTATATAAAATTATATATTATATATAATTATTTGTTTGCTGACGTGTCATTCTAGCAAGTCATTTTAAGTTGTTTATCACTAGTTGACTAACAATTTTTATATACGAAAAAAATTGATTTGACTCAAAATAAAACGATAGAAATATTTTTGACACTATGCCAAAAATTAAAAATACTACAAATAAACTACAAAACCTTTCTCTACCTCCAAACTCATTCTTAAACCGTTATTATGGGCAGTTGTACATGAGAATTATAGAGTATAATTGATCCTACTAAAATTTTTTAAACCTGTTACAAAATATGAAAAGTTAAAATTTATCATAAGATATATTAAAAATTCTACTCGATTTGGTGGGATATAAGATCAACAACACTTTGGTACGAGAGTTTTTCGCACCCCACATTCTACTATATAAAAATATTGGATTCGCCAATTACCGTTACCTCAATCTCCTTCCACCTTAAAATCACTATATAACTATCAACCCACCAAATAAATCGTCTCTAACCTCCATATCAGCCTTATTGCATTAAAATATTATATAAAAATCTTTCTATGCCATTTTAATTAAATAATAATATAGTGTTGATTTTGAAGTTGGACAATTTTTTTCTTCAATTCTTTAATTCTACTCTATCTTTTGAATATTAATTCTACTCTATTTTAATTGAACTTAAATAAGGGATGTATTATATTGTTTAATTCTTTACCAGTGAAGTTTAGTGATACACCTTAATAAGAAATGGTTATTTTTAACAATTTCTATTTATTTAGTCGTATTTAATATTTTTTTAAATATTAGTAACAAACATTTCTTATATTAATTTTTTAATTTACATATATTTTATAGATCCTGAATTCAACCTGAAATGGATCTCTTTTGTTTTTCCGGAGGAATAGATTTTTTTTCGGCACCGGCATCGACTTGAGCTGAGATAAGTTGAGAACTGAAAATTTGATGTTTCCAACGAATTTAATTTTAAACTCGTATAAAATTTTTTATTCTCCTGCGAATTCTTAATGCTTTGGGAACCATTAATTTTAAACTCGTATAAAAAAATTTCCTAACATAAAATCATACGTCCGTCCTTCCTGTGAGTGTTCCAAATCAGTTGTCGTGTTGTTGTTCAGTTTAGTATCCCAGCCATAATAAAAAGCCTTGTCTGGTAAAAACACGGCCAAATAGCCAACTTTCGACTTGCAAATTTACTTATTTGAACCAAATGAAAAAACTTAAAATATTCAACAATTGCAATAAAAGAGCTCATATGAAAAAATGACATATTATCATTAGACATTCAGTCTTTCATTGGATAAAACAAATTAAAAATTACGTTTTTTTTCAAACAACATAGTCTCCTTATTTGATATATTATAATTATCTCTCTTATGTTGAATAGTTGAGATAAGAGAATCGAAGAGAGGGGTTGTTTATTTTTATTTATTTATTTATTTGATATATAATTTAATCAGAGTCTATTAAGAATTACTTAAACGTACTAATTTAATGCCAACATTTATTTCAAAACGTTTTATTTGTTTTAAATGTTATGATGTTATATTGCTTTACTTTAGGGGTAAAGTACATAAATAGTCACCGAACTTTTAAGGTAAATTTATTTTGGTCACCGTACTTTAAAAATATTCGATGAGGTCACCCAACTTTTAGTTCGAATTCGATATGGTCCCTCCCGTTAGAAGTTGACGTTTGTTTTCGTTTTTTCTTAATAAAAAATAGGTAAACTACATCAACCATCACTCAACTTTCTTCTCACACCTATTTTGGTCACTAAAGTTTAACAATTTTCAATTTAATAACTTAACCTTCAAATTGTTCATATTTTGGCCACTCTTAAATGACATGGTTATACAAATAGAAAAATTCGATTAATCCTTAAAAAAATTCGGGTAATGATTTTACTTTGCTTATTAAATTTATCATAATACCATATTTTATATTTTAATAAGCAAAGTAAAAATAATTATTACCTGATCAAATATTATAATTAATCGGTCAATTGATTATCTGATTTAATTGGTACAATATAAGATCAAGAATTGAATAACCTGAATTTAGTAATCAACCAAAATAATTTTTAAGGATTAACCGAACCCGATTTCGGTACAAAATTTTAAAATAAATTATTTCGATTCGGTTACAGTTCACGTTTCTAAGAAAAATTGATTAACCGGTGTAATCTATTATATACAATATTTCTAAATTTTATGCATTACAATATCTTAACGTCTAGTGATTTTGATACCCTTTTGATTTTTTGTAAAAAATGTTTTGGCTCTAGGCAAGATTAATAGGTGTGAACTTTTAATTTTTGACTTTTTAGTTGTTTTTACACTTTTATCGCAACAGAACAATTATTAACTTTACCATGTTATCATATTTGATATTTTAATAAACAAAGTAAAAAAATCATTTTTGAAATCAAATATTTTGGTTAATTGGTTAATCGATTATCTGATTTAATTGGTACAATATAAGATCGAGAATTGAATAATCTAAATTTATCAATTTTTCTATTTGCAAAAAAAACCATTTTTGTAGTTTACCCTTAAATTAGACGATAATGTTTTAAATGTTATGTAACTATTTATCGAGAAAATCCATTAAAAGTCCTTCAAAATTTATAAATATTGTAATATTAGTTGTAGCACCCGGGTTTAGGGGTTAGGTGAAAATAATATTTTAATATTATTTGGGCTCGGTTTTATAATTAAAATAATCTTTTAAGTTTCGGGTTTCAAAAGTAAATATTTGAAATTGGACCAAATTGAAGGAATTGTAAAGTGGAGAGTTTTTAAAGAAGAAAGAAGATAGCCATTCATTAATGGCCTTTTGGTAATTTGCCCATCTTCTAATTTTAAACCCCCTTTCTTATCATCTCTCACTATTAATCTTCTCCTTCAACAAAAAATAACGTGAAAAGAGCTATCTCCCTACAAGTTACTATTCCATCAAAAAGCTACTCCATTTCAACTCATTTTTGAAAGGTAACATCGTTTTTGACTTCTTCTCAACTCTCTCTCTTTAAAAGTACCATTACTTTTCATTTTCATTGAAGTTTTGAAAATGGGGATTTCAAAAGATTTGATTAAAAATGATGCCTTTGTGTTGTTAAACCTAATATTTTGATTTAATATGGTTAGTTATGAGGTTTAGGAGTTAAATGGTACAACATATGTGAATTTTGCTTGATTTTGAGCAATTCCCGAATTTGGGTATAAATGGGGTTTTTGGAGGGTTTTGGGCGAGTTTTGGGGGTTGTTTTAGGTGGGAATTGATAGGCTATTCGTAGTACTATGGTTGGGGGTTGATTTGTGATCATTTGTGGGAGCAATAGGTGTTGGAAACATGGATTTTGGAAGAGGTATTGGGGCTGTCCGAGATTGCTAAATATAGGGTTTGTTCATGGCTTGCAACATTGTAAATTGTATTTGAATTGTGTTCCGGGTTGGTCTTTTGATGTTGGGCTGATTTGAGATTGTTTGAATTGTGATTGAGGTTGTTTAGAAGCGAGGGTGGTTGCTTGCTTGGCTTGGAGCTTGGAGCTTGGAAGCTTAGGTGAGTGGATAAACGTTTTAAGTGGTTTTTAAATGGTTGGTTCGAGTATATGGACTAGGTCGGGCTTGGTAGACCCACCTAGAGTTAGGATTAGGGTGGTGCCTAATTCTAAACTTGATCTAGAGCCATTGGATGAACTTATATTTGGATGTTTATGCCTTGTATGACTTGCGATATGATTGATTTATGTATGATGTGTTATACATGTGAGATGAGGCATGATTTGTAATGCTTATGGCATGCATGGAAATGGTTCATGATTGTTATCATGGTGAGTACGTGCTAAGAACGGAATTGATTGAAATGAATAATGTGGAATGAGTTAAATGTTGGCACTAGTATGCTTGAGTACAAATGATCGATCATTAGGATGTTAGTGTGCACACATGAGTCTAAAGTCACGCGTGGCCTTTGTGGCGTTGAGTCACCAAGGAGGAGTACGGGTTCGCCCGGAAATTGTATTTATATATAGTCGATTATGAGTGGAATCCCATCGACGGGGCGTGAGGATGAGTGGAATCCCCTCCGTGAGATCGGTGATGAGTGTAATCCCACCGTGAGGTAAAGTGGTTGTTGGATGTGAGTTCCAACGAGTTTATCCGCGTATTCGGGTCATAGCTAGGTGCCAATATTGATTGATATGTATATCAATGTGTTGTAGAGTGTGATTTCTACTTGGATGCTTATATGTGTTTACATATGTTGTGAATTAGAGCTTGTTGAGCATGGCATGTAATTGAATATTGTTCATGCATCTTTAACTTGTGGCTCTTGAGGATTCTTGGTAATTATGCTTTTACCTTGGCTAAGATCTTGCTTGGACCCTGCATTGTCGAGGTTTGTTTTTAAAGAGCTTACCCTCACTAAGCTTTATTGCTTACGCTCTCTCTTTGTTCGACAATGCAGATCCTTAGTTCGTGGGTTGCTAGGAGCAAGAAGGGGGCCTCCAAGTGTGCTTGTGGTGCTTGTTTAGCTACCAAGTATGAACTTTTAAATTAAGATGTAATGGTCAAGCAATGGGACATGTAATCGTATTACGATGTTTTTGGATCATGTTGATATGGTTGTTGTTTAGGAGCATGTTAGACTCCTCGTGTGTGCATGTTAATTTGGCTTTTGGGATGTATGCTATGCTTGAAACCTTGTTAGTATTTTGCTATCTAAAATTGCCTAAGTGTTGGAAATGTTAAAGCTTAATATCTATAATGACATGTATGGATGTATGGCTTGTGATATTGTGCCTTGGTGTTTAGTCTTGTTATTATGATGTTCAAGCATGCTTGTATGTTGGTTTGCCTTAGGATTATTTGTTAGTGTGTTGTTGGAGGTTTAGGTGGTGTTTTGGGGCACCCTTGTGCCTTAAAACAGCTAAAACCCGTCTGTAGACAGGGGGCGTTTCGAAATGGGCTACCCTGTTTCGATACGGTCCCTTTGTTTTTGGCCGAGCGTTTCGAAACGGCCCGTTAAATCACACAAAAATAGGTTGTTTTGCTTAGGTTGTTCGAGTTATTGCTTCGCGTATGTTTGTCTTCCGTTGTTGTGATCACATAGGAATTAAATGTGCATTTAGAGAAGATAAATTTTAAAAGAAATTTTCTGGGTCGTGAACCGGGGATGAACCTTAACGGGTTTCACTTCGGTTTTCCCCGTGTGGCCCACTCGAACCGATCATCCGACCATACCGGGACGAGGGGGTTACACTTGTTGGTATTAGAGCCTAAGGTTACCGAGACCTTGGGCATGTAAGTGAGGTAAGTTTAAGTTTTGAATTGATATGCACGGTGTTTGCTTGCTTTGTAAGTATGATTGCTTGTATGACAAGTATGTTGATTGTTTTGTTTAAAAGCATGTTGTTTGAGAGTCCCATTGCTACTATTACATCGGAAAAGAATTTTAAGTGAGGGAAACGTACTTGAGCACTTGGAAGCCTTGCCTTGCTAACCCGATCTTGTATATTTTGTTTGTTGTGGTTGTAGTTATCGTTTGAGAGCAATGTCTAGGCCGAGGGGTAGGCCAAGAGTGGTTCGTCAGGAACCACGTGTTGCGACTCCTGTTGAGCCGGTGATTGGTGTGGAGGCTCATATAGAAGGGCCGGTGGCCGCGTGAGTTGGAGCTCCTCCACCACCACCACCACTACCTCCGCCTGGAGTTGGAGGCGAAGATGGAGCAGAAGGAGAGGGACCTCAAGGTGGCCAAGGTCCGGCCGGAATTGATATGACTCCGCTAGTGCAAGCTATAACGGGAGCATTTCAGGCCGCAGTTGCGGGAGCTCAGGCTGCAGCTCAGCCTAGGTGTGACGATGCTAGTCTACCTTTGGAGAGGCTCCGTAGCTTAGGGGCCGAAGAGTTTAAAGGGTCTACTCCGGAGAGGTCGGAGTTATGGTTGGAGAAGACAGTTCGTATCTTAGCTCAGATGGGTTGCGTGGGCGCACGTAGATTGGGCTGTGTGATTTCCTTGCTTCAGGGTGATGCCTACACCTGGTGGGTCACCAATACTACTGGGGTTCCAGAGGCAGAGATTGATTGGGATTTCTTCGAGTCCGCTTTCAGAAAGAGGTACTTGGGACCGAGGTACTTAAATGAGAAGAAGCGAGAGTTTATGACCCTTACTCAGGGAGAGGCTTCTGTGACTGACTATGAGATCCGTTTTGTTCGCTTGAGTCAGTACGCTCCAGAGTTGGTTCCTACTGAAGTGGAACGCTGTAACCGTTTCCGTTATGGGTTGAGCGAAGAGGTCAAGAGGTACACGCTAGCTTCTGACTACTCAGACTTTGATGTATTGGTCGCGAGGGCCAAAGATTTAGAGCACAGTTTGGGTTCGGCCAAACGATCTAGTGGTTCTAGTTCTGGTAAGAGGCATAACCACTTTGATGGTAGAGATGCCAAGAGGCATAGAGGTGGCGGACATCAATTTGACCATAGACGTGGCGGTGGCCATCATGGTAGGGGCCATCAGGGCCATAGAGGAGGAGTGTGTTTGCCCGAGTGTACCCGTTGTGGGAGACAACATATTGGTGAATGTTGAGGTAACTTTCATGCTTGTTGGAACTGTGGTTCGAGGGACCACTTTAGGAGGGATTGTCCGCATCAGGCGGCACAGGTACCGAACATTGCTCAGGCTCCTGCGAGAGCGAATGATTTTCAGAGAGGCCGTGGGCACGGTCGTGGCTACTTCCAGCCTAGGGTTGATGCACCTAGGGTAGATGCTCAGAGGAACCTTGCTCATGTTGTGGCAGTGCAGCCAGAGGCGGGAGGACCAGCGAGAGTTTATGCTCAGAGAGAGGCCGGGAATGACACTGATGTGATAGCAGGTAATTTTGAGTTACAATCTATGTCTTTGCTTTCTTTGGTTGATTCGGGTTCTACACTTTCCTACATTTTGAGTGAGCATGCACAGAAGTTAGATATACCTATTGAGATTTTAGATGTAGGTATGCATGTGACTAGTTCTTTTGGTGAGACAGTTGTGGTTAGACGTAAGTATAGGAGGTGTCCACTGAAGATTTAGGGTCATGTGTTTTCTGTTGATATGATGGAACTTCCTTTCTATGGCTTTGATATTATTTTGGGTATGGACTGGTTAGTTGAGCACTGAGCTAGTGTGGATTTTGAGACGAAGAGAATTTCCTTGAAACTTTCTGATGACTACGAGGTAGTAGTAGTAGGCGAGAACATTAAGTTCTTGTCTAATGTGGTGTCAGCTTTAGAGGCTCATAGGTTGATGGACTTCGGATGTGGGGCTTACTTAGCTTATGTTATGAATCTGAATATGAGTGAAGCTAGACCGAAAGATATTAGAACAGTTTGTGACTTTCCATATGTGTTTCCTGAAGAGTTGTCGAGTTTACCTCCTGACAGAGATGTTGAGTTTGTGATTGAGACTGTTTCAGGGTCTAATCCAGTTTCGATAGCTCTGTATCATATGGCTCCGAAAGAGTTGAAAGAATTGAAGAGTCAGTTGCAAGAATTATTAGACCGTGGTTTCATTAGGCCTAGTAGTTCTCCTTGGGGTGCTCCCGTGTTGTTTGTGAAAAAGAAGGATGGTACTATGCGCATGTGTATTGACTACAGACAGTTGAATCAGTTGACTGTGAAGAACAAGTATACGTTGCCTCACATAGATGATTTGTTCGATCAGTTGAGAGGTGCTTCAGTGTTCTCGAAGATAGATTTGAGATTCAGGTACTACCAGTTGAAAGTGAAAGAGTGTGATGTTCCGAAGACAGCTTTTAGGACTAGATATGATCACTATGAGTTTCTTGTGATGTCGTTCGGGCTCACGAATGCACCTGCAGCATTCATGGACATGATGAACAGAATTTTTAGAGACTATCTAGACCGTTTTGTAGTTGTTTTCATTGATGACATACTTGTGTACTCGAAGACAGAAGAAGAGCATGATGAGCACTTGAGATTTGTTTTACAGGAATTGTTGAGCAATCAGTTGTATACGAAGCTTAGCAAATGTGAGTTCTGGATTCGAGAGGTTGTATTTCTTGGCCATGTTGTTTCGGCTGAAGGTATCCGTGTTGATCCATCGAAGATTGAGGCTATTGTTGAGTGGAAGCAACCTAAATTCGTGACCGAGATTAGGAGTTTCCTAGGGTTAGCCGGTTATTATAGGAGATTTGTTGATGGTTTCTCTAGAGTGGCTGCTCCTTTGACTAAATTGTTGCAAAAAGGAGTTAAGTTTGAATGGTCAGATGCAAGACAGAAGGCCTTTGAGAAATTGAAAGAAGCTTTGACAAATGCTCCAGTGTTAGTGCAACCTGTTTCAGGTAAGGAATTTGTGATTTACAGTGATGCTTCCTACGTAGGTTTAGGATGTGTTTTGATGCAATAAAGAAGAGTTGTTGCTTATGCTTCTAGACAGTTGAAGATTCATGAGAAGAACTATCCTACTCATGATATAGAGTTAGACGCGGTTGTTTTTGCATTGAAGATTTTGCGTCATTACTTGTATGGTGAGAAGTGTATAGTTTACACCGATCACAAGAGCTTGAAGTAATTGATGACACAGAAAGAGTTGAACTTGAGACAGAGAAGATGGCTTGAGTTGTTAAAAGATTATGATTTGACCATTGAGTACCATCCGGGTAAAGCGAATGTAGTAGCCGATGCTTTGAGTAGAAAAGTGGTTGTTGAGTTAAGAGTTATGTTTGCTAGATTGAGTGTATCCGATGATGGTGGGTTGATCACCGAGTTGCAAGTGAAGCCTTCCTTGATTCAGTTGATTAGAGAGAAGCAGTTGCAAGATGTGACATTAGTCTCTCATGTTCAGGACATAGCCGAAGGAAGATCGACCGAGTATAGTTTCAGTAGTGAGAGCTTGTTGTGCTTTAGAGATAGAATTGTTGTACCAGAAAATGTTGAGTTGAGACGTTAGATTCTGAGTGAAGCACATTCGAGTCCCTTTTCTATGCATCCGGGTAGTACCAAGATGTATCGTGATTTGAAAAAATGATTACTTCTGGGTTGGTTTGAAGAAAGATGTAGCCTAGTATGTGAGCCGTTGTATGGTTTGTCAGAGAGTGAAGGCAGAACATCAGGTTCCTTCAGGTTTGTTACAGCCTTTAAAGATTCCGGAATGGAAACGGGAGAGGATCACCATGGATTTTGTGTCGGGGTTGCCTTTGTCTCCTTCGAAGAAGAACTCTGTTTGGGTGATCGTTGATAGGTTCACTAAGTGTGCTCACTTCTTAGCAGTGAACACTACAGATTCCTTAGACAAGTTGGCAAACTTGTACATCCGTGAGATTGTGAGACTTCATGGAGTTCCGAAGTCTATTGTTTCAGATAGAGATCCTAGATTTACTTTGAGGTTCTGAGGTTGCTTGCATAGTGCTCTAGGTAGCCGTCTGCATTTCAGCATGTCTTATCATCCGCAGTCCGATGGGCAGTCAGAGCGAGTGATACAGATTCTAGAGGATATGCTTCGTTGTTGTGTGATTGACTTTCAGGGTTCTTGGGAGAAGCACTTACCGTTAGTTGAGTTTGCGTACAACAACAGTTATCAGTCTAGTATTCAGATGGCTCCCTATGAGGCTTTGTATGGTAGACGATGTAGGACTCCGATTTGTTGGGCTGAAACAGGTCAGAGATTGTTACCTATGCCGGATTTGCTTAAGGGGACTACCGACAAAGTGAGGTTGATTTGTGACCGTTTGAAAACAGCTTCTGATCGTCAGAAGTCTTATGCGGATTTGAAGAGGAAGGAGATTGAGTACTCTGTGGGTGAGAAAGTGTTTCTGAAAGTATCTCCGTGGAAGAAGGTAATGAGATTTGGCCGGAAGGGCAAGTTGAGTCCGAGGTTCATTGGTCCGTATGAGATAGTTGAGCGGATTGGGCTGGTAGCTTACCGTTTGAAGTTACCTTCTGAGTTAGAGAAGATCCATGATGTCTTTCATGTGTCTATGCTTAGGAGATATAGATCGGATCCTTCTCATGTTATGCCCGTTGAGGAGATAGAATTGAATCCGTATTTGTCTTATAATGAAGAGCCTGTTGAGATACTTGCTTCTGATAGCAAGGTGTTGCGTGGCAAGACCATAGAGTTGGTCAAGGTGTTGTGGAGACATAGAGGTGTGGAAGAGGCCACGTGGGAGAGGAAAGCTGATATGGTTGAGCAGTTTCCGTATTTGTTTCTGTCAGGTAATTTCGGGGATGAAATTCCTTAAGTGGGGGAGAGTTGTAGCACCCGGGTTAGGAGAAAATAATATTTTAATATTATTTCGGCTCGGTTTTATAATTAAAATAATCTTTTAAGTTTCGGGTTTCAAAAGTAAATATTTGAAATTGGACCAAATTGAAGGAATTGTAAAGTGGAGAGTTTTTAAAGAAGAAAGAAGATAGCCATTCATTAATGGCCTTTTGGTAATTTGCCCATCTTCTAATTTTAAACCCCCTTTCTTATCATCTCTCACTATTAATCTTCTCCTTCAACCAAAAATAACGTGAAAAGAGCTCTCTCCCTACAAGTTACTATTCCATCAAAAAGCTCCTCCATTTCAACTCATTTTTGAAAGGTAACATCGTTTTTGACTTCTCCTCAACTCTCTCTCTTTAAAAGTACCATTAGTTTTCATTTTCATTGAAATTTTGAAAATGGGGATTTCAAAAGATGTGATTAAAAATGATGCATTTGTGTTGCTAAACCTAATATTTTGATTTAATATGGTTAGTTATGAGGTTTAGGAGTTAAATGGTACAACATATGTGAATTTTGCTTGATTTTGAGCAATTCCCGAATTTGGGTATAAATGGGGTTTTTGGAGGGTTTTGGGCGAGTTTTGGGGGTTGTTTTAGGTGGGAATTGATAGGCTATTGGTAGTACTATGGTTGGGGTTGATTTGGGATCATTTGTGGGTGCAATGGGTGTTGGAAACATGGATTTTGGAAGAGGTATTGGGGCTGTCCGAGATTGCTAAATATGAGGTTTATTCATGGCTTGCAACATTGAAAATTGTATTTGAATTGTGTTCCGGGTTGGTCTTTTGATGTTGGGCTGATTTTAGATTGTTTGAATTGTGATTGAGGTTGTTTAGAAGCGGGAACTTGTGTTGGTGAAGCATCGAGAGGAAATCCAGAAACGTGAGGGTGGTTGCTTGCTTGGCTTGGAACTTGGAAGCTTAGGTGAGTGGTTAAACGTTTTAAGTGGTTTTTAAATGGTTGGTTCGAGTATATGGACTAGGTCGGGCTTGGTAGACCCACCTAGAGTTAGGATTAGGGTGGTAGCCTAATCCTAAACTTGATCTAGAGCCATTGGATGAACTTATATTTGGATGTTTATGCCTCGTATGACTTGTGATATGATTGATTTATGTATGATGTGTTATACATGTGAGATGAGGCATGATATGTAATGCTTATGGCATGCATGGAAATGGTTCATGATTGTGATCATGGTGAGTACGTGCTAAGCACGGAATTGATTGAAATGAATAATGTGTAATGAGTTAAATGTTGGCACTAGTATGCTTGAGTACAAATGATCGATCATTAGGATGTTAGTGTGCACACATGAGTCTAAAGTCGCGTGTGGCCTTGGTGGCGTTGAGTCACCAAGGAGGGGTACGGGTTCGCCCGGAAATTGTATTTATATATAGTCGCATGTGTTTACATATGTTGTGAATTAGAGCTTGTTGAGCATGGCATGTAATTGAATATTGTTCATGCATATTTAACTTGTGGCTCTTGAGGATTCTTGGTAATTATGCTTTTACCTTGGCTAAGATCGTGCTTGGACCCTGCATTGTCGAGGTTTGTTTTCAAAGAGCTTACCCTCACTAAGCTTTATTGCTTACGCTCTCTCTTTGTTCGACAATGCAGATCCTTAGTTCGTGGGTTGCTAGGAGCAAGAAGGGGGCCTCCAAGTGTGCTTGTGGTGCTTGTTTAGCTACCAAGTATGAACTTTTAAATTAAGATGTAATGGTCAAGCAATGGGACATGTAATCGTATTATGATGTTTTTGGATCATGTTGCTATGGTTGTTGTTTAGGAGCATGTTAGACTCCTCGTGTGTGCATGTTAATTTGGCTTTTGGGATGTATGCTATGCTTGAAATCTTGTTAGTATTTTGCTATCTAAAATTGCCTAAGTGTTGGAAATGTTAAAGCTTAATATCTATAATGACATGTATGGATGTATGGCTTGTGATGATGTGCCTTGGTGTTTAGTCTTGTTATTATGATGTTCAAGCATGCTTGTATGTTGGTTTGCCTTAGGATTATTTGTTAGTGTGTTGTTGGAGGTTTAGGTGGTGTTTTGGGGCACCCTTGTGCCTTAAAGCAGCTAAAACCCGTCTGCAGACAAGGGACGTTTCGAAACGGGCTACCCTGTTTCGATACGGTCCCTTTGTTTTTGGCCGAGCGTTTCGAAACGGCCTGTTAAATCACACAAAAATGGGCTGTTTTGCTTAGGTTGTTCGAGTTATTGCTTCGCGTATGTTTGTCTTACGTTGCTCTGATCACATAGGAATTAAATGTGCATTTAGAGAAGATAAACTTTAAAAGAAATTTTCTGGGTCATGAACCGGGGAGGAACCTTAACGTTGTTTCGCTTCAGTTTTCCCCGTGTGGCCCACTCGGACCGATCATTCGACCAGACCGGGACGAGGGGTTACACTAGTCATATTAAAACATGTTAAAAAGAATACATTAAAAACTATTTCCAGAAAAGGGACTATATGTGCCGTTTTTAAATAGTACAAGGGCCTGAACTAATATTTATATATTTTGATAATGTTATAAAAATAATTGATCACTAGTATTATACATATTCATATATATATAAAACTTTTATAGCAACATAATATTTATGTTTGCATGTAATTGAATTTTTAAAATATAATTTATATATTCAAATTAAAATTGACAAGTAAATTATATCTATTTCTTACAAGAAAAATAAGATTTATATTTTTAAAATATTTCATATATATATATATACATACTATATTTTAAGTTGATATAAGAATACTATAATGTTAATGAATTAAAATATAATATTTTAAAATTTACAATATGATGTATAAAACGAACCATTTAACTTTTTAAAATTATTTTTTATTCAAGCAGTTAAATTATAAATCAAACTTTTCAAAATAGTTTTTCACAGCACTTTTCAAAAATATTTTTAAAAGCTTTGTCAAACTCGCCTTAAATTAATTAATCTAAAAGTATTTTTCAAAAGTAATTTTAAACTGACCCTATATTTATTTGTCCACAACTTTCACATTTTCTTTGTTTCTTTATTCATTAAAATTCACATCTAATATTTTTTTATCATTTTAATAAAATTCTATTACCCTTAAATCTAGACTCATTTACCATTCATTATAAATGCAAACATTTTATTTAAGGAAACGTTTTAAAATTAAACCTTATAAATAGCATATAGGAAATGAGTTTTCAATCAAACAAAAAAATAAAGCATTTCAATTTTAGAAGAGAAAAGAAAGATGGCCAAAACACAAGTTGTATCGTTCCTTCTTTTTACCGTACTTATCTTATCTATAGGTGTGTATAAGTGACATTATTTTTTATTGTTTTATTTTATTATATATTTATAATCATAGGAGGAACACAAAGTTAACCTATGTGGGTTATGATCTTTTTTATGTTGTAAAATTTTATTTTAAACTTCCAAATTTTTAAAAATAATTTGAAGTTGTCCCCTACAAACTCTTTATTTATGTTCTGTCGCTGTTTAAAATAATGTATGTATTATTTTGTAAAGGTAAAATATGTAATATTGACTGCATTTGAATAATAATACAGATATTATGGGAGTAGTCGGTGATGGAAAATGTTGCAAAAACATCTCCTTGGGGGGTTGTAAGCTGGGAGTAGACGATGAAGGACCTGATGGTAAATGCTTCAAGTATTGTACACCATAATGCAAATTTGCCCATTGCCAATCTAATCAGTGCCATTGTGCTTGTTGATTTACTTTTAGTGACCCTGTACAATTTTAAATAACTGAGACGATATTCTATTCTCAATTAGAAATAAAAACAATATGATTATTTCTTTCTTTTTTTATTGAATTTTTTTAGTCCGTGGTTATTATTTCAGCTTTTTTATATATAGATCATGAATACTCAAATTTAATTTTTAATTTAATAATTTATTATTTCAAAATATTCTAAGAAGGTTACAATTAAAAACTGACTAGTTTGCCCGATATCTAGATATTTTTATTTGGAATTCATAATAATACAATATAACGAGTGCAAATAATATTACAATTACGGTAAATATTTTTCTTGATGAGCTTTCTTTAAGTGCAATTAAAAGTGGGGTTTAATTCTTAAATTAATTAGAATCTAATGTTAAACATAAAAAATCGAGGGTTGATGTTTAATTTTACTAATTTTAAAATTGATGTAAAATAAATCCCAAATCTAAATCTCTTCAGAACTAAATATGTCTTACCATCGCAACTACCGTTTATTAATATATTTGTAATTAAAAAAACAAATATCTATAAATCTAAAATGATAGACTGATACATGCTAATTCTAATACAGAAACAAAGCATCTACGAGTACAATCAGGGGCGAAACTATAAATTTACAAAAGGTAACCAAAGTTAAATTAAAAAAGCTAAAAATTTATAAAGTGGACAAAATGAAATTAAAATTTTTGAGGGGGTCATATTAAGATTATACAAACTATGTAAGGATTGAAGAGGTAATTTTACCCTTTTCTAAAAATATCTATCTTATTCATAATGAAAAAAAAAAGTTGTCGAGGACCAAACCCCTATGTTCCGCCCCTGACTACAATACCATCTACATTACTTATTACTCACATGTTTTGTATACCAGTCATATCTTAAATATGTCTAAATAAATATAAGAAAAAATACGTATACGGCCATTCATCAATCTCCCAGTGATACTTAACTTTCTAAAATTACAAGTAGACCTCCTTTAATATTGTCAAAAATAACATGATCAAAAGATATTAACTTAACAGAAGGTGCTGATTTGATAGAATGACATATTAATAAAAATAATAATCATATAAAATTATATATTATATATAATTATTTGTTTGCTGACGTGTCATTCTAGCAAGTCATTTTAAGTTGTTTATCATTAGTTGACTAACAATTTTTATATACGAAAACAACTGATTTGACTCAAAATAAAATGATAGAAATATTTTTTCGACATTATGCCAAAAATTAAAAACTCTACAAATAAACTACAAAACCTTTCTCTACCTCCAAACTCATTCTTAAACTGTTATTATGGGCAGTTGTACATGAGAATTATAGAGTATAATTGATCCTACTAAAATTTTCTAAACCCGTTACAAAATATGAAAAGTTAAAATTTATCATAAGATATATTAAAAATTCTACTCGATTTGGTGGGATATTAGATCAAAAACACTTTGGTACGAGAGTTTTTCGCACCCCACATTCTACTATATAAAAATATTGGATCCGCCAATTACCGTTACCTCAATCTCCTTCCACCTTAAAATCACTATATAACTATCGACCCACCAAATAAAGCGTCTCTAACCTCCATATCAGCCGTATTGTATTAAAATATTATATAAAAATCTTTCTATGCCATTTTAATTAAATAATAATATAGTGTTGATTTTGAAGTTGGACGATTTTTTTTCTTCAATTCTCTAATTCTACTCTTTTTTTGAATATTAATTCTACTCTATTTTAATTGAACTTAAATAAGGGATGTATTATATTGTTTAATTCTTTACCAGTGAAGTTTAGTGATACACCTTAATAAGAAATGGTTATTTTTAACAATTTCTATTTATTTAGTCGTATTTAATATTTTTTTAAATATTAGTAACAAACATTTCTTATATTAATTTTTTAATTTACATATATTTTATAGATCCTGAATTCAACCCGAAATTGATCTCTTTTGTTTCTCCGGAGAAATAGATTTTTTTTCGGCACCGGCATCGATTTGAGTTGAGATAAGTTGAGAACTGAAAATTTGATGTTTCCAACAAATTTAATTTTAAACTCGTATAAAAAATTTTATTCTCCTGCGAATTCTTAATGCTTTGGGAACCATTAATTTTAAACTCGTATAAAAAAATTTCATAACATAAAATCATACGTTCGTCCTTCCTGTGAGTGTTCCAAGTCAGTTGTCGTGTTGTTGTTCAGTTTAGTACCCCAGCCATAATAAAAAGCCTTGCCTGGTAAAAACACGGCCAAATAGCCAACTTTCGACTTGCAAAATTACTTATTTGAACCAAATGAAAAACTTAAAATTTTCAACAATTGCAATAAAAGAGCTCATATGAAAAAATGACATATTATCATTAGACATTCAGTCTTTCGTTGGATAAAACAAATTAAAAATTACGCCTTTTTTTTCAAACAACATAGTCTCATTATTTGATATATTATAGTTATCTTTCTTATGTTGAATAGTTGAGATAAGAGAATAGAAGAGAAGGGTTGTTTATTTTTATTTATTTATTTATTTATTTGATATATAATTTAATCCGAGTCTATTAAGAATTACTTAAACGTACTAATTTAATGCCAACATTTATTTCATAACGTTTTATTTGTTTTAAATGTTATGATGTTATATTGCTTTACTTTAGGGGTAAACTACATCAATAGTCACTGAACTTTTAAGGTAAATTTATTTTGGTCACCGTACTTTAAAAATATTCGATGAGGTCACCCAACTTTTAGTTTGAATTCGATATGGTCCCTCCCGTTAGAAGTTGACGTTTGTTTTCGTTTTTCTTAATAAAAAATAGGTAAACTACACCAACCATCACTCAACTTTCTTCTCACACCTATTTTGGTCACTAAAGTTTAACAATTTTCAATTTAATAATTTAACCTTCAAATTGTTCATATTTTGGCCACTCTTAAATGACATGGTTATACAAATAGAAAAATTCGATTAATCCTTAAAAAAATTCAGGTAATGGTTTTTACTTTGCTTATTAAATTTATCATAATACCATATTTTATATTTTAATAAGCAAAGTAAAAATAATTATTACTTGATCAAATATTATAATTAATCGGTCAATCGATTATCTGATTTAATTGGTACAATATAAGATCAAGAATTGAATAACCTGAATTTAGTAATCAACCAAAATAATTTTTAAGGATTAACCGAACCCGATTTCGGTACAAAATTTTAAAATAAATTATTTCGATTCGGTTACAGTTCACGTTTCTAAGAAAAATTGATTAACCGGTCTAATCTATTATATACAAAATTTCTAAATTTTATGCATTACAATATCTTAACGTCTAGTGATTTTGATACCCTTTTGATTTTTTGTAAAAAATGATTTGGCTCTAGGCAAGATTAATAGGTGTGAACTTTTAATTTTTGACTTTTTAGTTGTTTTTACACTTTTATCGCAACAGAACAATTATTAACTTTACCATGTTATCATATTTGATATTTTAATAAACAAAGTAAAAAAATCATTTCCGAAATCAAATATTTTGGTTAATTGGTTAATCGATTATCTGATTTAATTGGTACAATATAAGATCGAGAATTGAATAATCTAAATTTATCAATTTTTCTATTTGCAAAAAAAAACCATTTTTGTAGTTTACCCTTAAATTAGACGATAATGTTTTAAATGTTATGTAACTATTTATCGAGAAAATCCATTAAAAGTGTAACACCAGTGTTTTGGGGCTAGGAGTTAGCCGGGTTATAGTTCGAGTCAAATAAAATCTAATTAAAATAAATCAACTATAAATAATGACCAATTTGAGCTTTAATAAGGAGGGAGGGACCAATATTGTAATTTGCCCAAATTTTTAAATAAAGCAAGACAACTTTTAGCAAAAAGTTGTCATCTTCCTCCCAACACCCATTTCCCATGTCAAACTCCTCTTCCATGTTTTCAAACTCTCCTAAAACCTTAGCTACTATTCCATTTTATTGCCATTCGATTTCAACACCAAATTAAGAGGTAAATATATTTTTTCTTAACCTCCTCTCTATCCTCTATTTATCTATAGTCTTAGATTTCGAAAATATTGAGTTTTGGGAATTAGGGTTCATATGGAAATTTGGGTTTTTAATGGGGTTTTTCAATTTGTTTTGATAAATTGTATTGGGGTTTTGTTTAATCATGTCAAAATACACATTATATGTTGATTTGGTTGGATTTTGATGAATTTCCGAAATGGGTCCTTAAACCCATTTTTGAGGTGTCAAAAAGTTGATTTTTGGTGGGTTTTAGGGTGTAATTAGAGGGCTGATGGTATATGTATGCTAAGGGGATGATTTGGGACCATTTAGATGTCATTTGGGTGTTTAAAAACATGATTTTCTGCTGGGTAAAATATTAGTACGAAAATGGTGTTTTGGAGGGTTTTGGGTGAGTTTTGGGGGTTGTTTAAGGTGGGGTTTGATAGCCCAATGGTAGTACTATGGTTAGGGATTGATTTGGGATCATTTGTGGGTGCAATGGATGTTGGAAACAAGGTTTTTGGAAGAGGTATTAGGGCTGTCCGAAATTGCTAAGTATGGGGTTTGGTCATGACTTGAAATGTTGGGTTTGATATTTGAATTTGTATTCCGGGTTGATATTTTGATGTTGGGCTGATTTGAGGATTATTTGAATTGTATTGAGGTTGTTTAGAAGCGAGAGTTTGCGTTGGAGGAGCTTCGGGAAGAAATCCGGAAACTTGAAGGTGATGCTTGCTTGGTAGTTGAGCTTGGAGTAGAGGTGAGTGGTTATTGTTTTTAAATGGTTTTAAACATTGGTTCAAGCATGTGGACCTAGGTTGGGCTTGGTAAACCCACCTAGAGTTGAGGTTAGGGTGGTAGCCTAATCTCAAGCTGAAGTTTAGGAAACTTTGGTTAAACTTCTAATTGTTTGTTATGCCTCTTAATTATATGTGTTTACGGTAGTTATGTATATTGTGTTATACATGTTGTTGAGGCATGGTTTGATGCATTGCTATGCATGTGGATTGGATTGTGAATTATGCATGATGATGATCATGGTGAGTACATGCTAGGCATGGTATTGGGTTGTGAAATACATGTATGTGAGACATGATATTTGATGCTTTGTCATAGCATGTAGCTATGAAAAATGGATTGCGTTTAATGTTGGCACTAGTATGCTTGGGTACAATGATCGATCATTAGGATGAGTGTGCACACAAATTGAGTCAAAACGTACGTGGCCTTGGTGGCGTTAAGGCACCAAGGAGGAGTACGGTGATGTAATATTCCATCGGAAGCTTTTATATTTCTACGTGATGATGAGTGGAATCCCATCCGTAGGGCATGTGGCGATGAGTGGAATCCCGCACATGCAAGGACCGGTGATGAGTGGAATCCCGCACAATTCATCCGTTTGAGACAGTGTGTATATGGGTTGATTCTTGTGGATGAGGGACGGTGTGATCAACTCTGGCATTAGTTAGTAAGAAGAAGTGAAGGCCTATGGGCGGGGGTCAGAGTGGTGTCAATGTTTTATCGAATGAGCCCTTAGTACAGTATCAAGTTGTTTCCTCCAGTTGATTCTGAATCCGTATCTCTGTACATTGTTAGCTAGTATGCAAGTTGAACATGCCTGGTGAGGTGTTAGTTGGTGACCGTTGGGGTTGGCCTATGATTTTAATGCAAGATAGTCGGTCAGTGTCCGGGAGTGGGAGCTAGTTTGTGTGATTGAGTCAGTGTACGTTGAGTTGTTTTCCAGCAAGTGGAAGAGATGAAGTCACTTCCGATACAGTTGAGCCGAGAAGGGAGTCTTGAGCTTTGA
Source organism: Hibiscus tridactylites (assembly GCA_958450335.1). Classification (NCBI taxonomy): domain Eukaryota; kingdom Viridiplantae; phylum Streptophyta; class Magnoliopsida; order Malvales; family Malvaceae; genus Hibiscus; species Hibiscus tridactylites. The sequence goes on along the minus strand of OY288289.1, from coordinate 16,326,642 downwards.
CTTCAGGATTGTTCGGTAGGGGTAGAACAAGTCCAGCTAGATTGTTTGTGTGCGATCAGAATTGAGTCTTGAAGTTACGAGATGCTCTAAGAACAGTTTAGAAGATTCAGATTTTGTTGAAGAACCAGTCTGAAAACAAGAGGATCAGAGACTATTAGTGTGTACATGTGAAGTTGCAATTTCCGCGTATACCTTCTTTGTGTGAGTATGTAAGAAATTTGATATACTTGTTGAGATCTTAGATGTAGGGACGCATGTGACTAGCCCTCTTTGGGAGACAGTAGTGATCAGAAAGATGTACAGAAGATGTTTGTTGGTGGTTCAGAGTTACTAGTTCTAGCAGATGTGAAATAATCGTCTTCCTACGGTTCTGATATACCCTTCGACAAGGTTTGGCTTGAAGAGCATAGAGTTAGTGTATACGTTGAGACAAAGAGAGACTTGCTTTGAAGACGTAGATTTTTGTGAGACTGTAGTGGTAAGTGAGGATGTGAACTTCTTGTTGAATGTTGATCCAGTTTAGAGATCAAAGGTTGATTGAGTTTAGTTGGTAGGCTTGCTTAGCAAGTGTGATGAATTTGATTTTGAATGAAGATTGGACCGCAAAATGCTAGAATAGTTTGTGATTCTTCCTAGACGTGTTTAGAAGAAACGCCCAGTTTGTCTCCTAACAGCGAAGAAGAGTTTATTATTGATGTCGTCTCCAAGTTTGCTCGTGTTTTAGTTTGCTCTGTATCTTATGGTTTCCGACAGAATTGAGAATGTTGAAGAATTAGCTTCGAGACTTGTTAGACCTTAGATTCATTAGGCCTAGTGCATCATCTCAGAGTTCTACAGTGTAAATTGTGAAGAGGAAAGAGTGACAGTACGAGAATGTGTCGAGATTTCAGACAGTTGAAACGAGTGTCAGTGAATAAATAGTATCCGTTTCCGAGTGTCAGTGAATTGTTGATCAGTTGGTGTGTGCTTCAGTCTATTTGATGATTAGCTTGAGATCCGTTTACTACCAGTTGAACATGAGAAAAGTTAAAGTACCGAAGACAGCTTTAGGGGAAGGATGTGATCACCTTGAGCTCTGAGTTATGCCGTTTTGTTTAACTAGTGTATTGGTTACATTCATAGAGATGTTGAGCAGAATAACTTCCGAGTTCCTTGATCAGTTGTAGTAGTTCTCATAGTTGACACATGAGCATATTCAAGTACCGAAGAAGACCATGACAGGCTTTAGAGTTTGTATTGTAGATTCTATTAGAGAATCAGCTGTATACCAAGTTGTGCAACGTGAACTTTGAGTTAATGAAGATGTCCTCCTAGAACGTGCAGATCATCCGAGTGTATTAGAGTAAATCCCAAGTAGGCAAAAGAAGACATGAGTTGAGAGAAATTGAAGACTGTGACAGGTATCTATAGTTCCTAGGTCTAGCATTGTTACTTTCAGAGAATTGTAAATAGTCTTTTGAAGATAGTTGCTCCATTGATAGATTGCTACAGAAGAATGTTCAGTTGTGTGATTAGATGCGAGACAATGAGCCCTTGAGAAACCGAAAGAAACTTTGAAGAAAGCTTCGACCTTGATCCAGTCTATACTAGAGAAAGAGCTTGCGAACGGTAGTGATGTATTACATGTAGGGTTATGTTGTGTGCTTATGCAAGACGGAAGATTGTGACTTGTTCATCAAGATAGTTGAAAGACCGAGAAAATAGTTATCTCACACTAGACTTAGAGTTAGTTACAGTGTAATTGATTCGAAGACTTAGAGACAGAGCTTGTATAGTAAGAAATGCGCAGTGTATATGTACGTATCATTAGAGCTTGAAATATTTGAAGACTTGGGAATGGTTGGAACTTGAACAACATGAGTAGTTAGAATTGCTTGAAGACTGTGATCTCAAGATTGAGTACTATCTGAAGAGAGTCTACGTAGCAACTGAGTTCCGAGTTGTATTTGCTGTTAGATTAGTAGTTGAGTTACGAGTTGCAATTGCCGAATTTCGTATATCAAATGATAGTAGTTTTGTGGCCGAGTTTCGGGTTGAGACTACTTTCAGTCAGAATGTTTGATGAGAAACAGTTGCGAGACAGATTCTTGGCACCTCACGTGCAAGACATAGTGGAAAGAAGACCTTCAGAATACAGTCCAGAGATGATAGAGTTTTGCATTTCAGAGACAGAATAGTTGTACCGACTGACCTAGTGTTTTGAGATGTATTGTTTTGGCCGAAGCGCACGGTGGTTCATTTGTATTGCATCTGAGTAGTATGAAGACGTATTGTGGGTTCAAGATGAGTACTTCCGGAATGAGTGGATGAATAATGTGGTTCAGTATAAGAGTAAGTATGTAAATTGCCAGCGTGTCAAGACTGGGCTTCAGTTTTCTTCTAGTTTGTTACATCCGTGGGAGATTCGCAGTAAAAGTGAGTAATAAAGATCCGAGATTTCAACTAGAATAATTTTGAAGACGTTTGCATAGTGTTTGGTTAATTGATGAAAACAGAGGATCAATCAGAGAAAGTTATGAGTCAAGTGTTCAAGCAGTATTGTATGAGTTTGTGAATCGGGCTAGTTCTGTTGTTATCTGTTGCGGTTACCACCAGAGTTAGAAAGGGGTTTGAGATGTGTTACGTGTATCTATGATTCAGAAATGTGAGTCAGATCTGTTCCGTGCTATTTTTGTTGAAGAGATTGAGTTGAGTTTGAAATTGGCATGCCTTGAAGAATCAGTTGAGATCTTAGTGTAAGATAGCAAGTGTTGTGTGGTAAGTCTTTCGAGTTGGTTAGTACGTTGTGGTGAGAGAGGAAAGCGTGAAGGTGCATGTTTCAGTGGCCCTTCGTGATCGATAAATTTCGGGGATGAAATTTTCTTAAGTGGGGGAGAGTTGTAACACCCGTGTTTTGGGGCTAGGAGTTAGCCGGGTTATAGTTCGAGTCAAATAAAATCTAATTAAAATAAATCAACTATAAATAATGACCAATTTGAGCTTTAATAAGGAGGGAGGGACCAATGTTGTAATTTGCCCAAATTTTTAAATAAAGCAAGACAACTTTTAGCAAAAAGTTGTCATCTTCCTCCCAACACCCATTTCCCATGTCAAACCCCTCTTCCATGTTTTCAAACTCTCCTAAAACCTTAGCTACTATTCCATTTTATTGCCATTTGATTTCAACACCAAATTAAGAGGTAAATATATTTTTTCTTAACCTCCTCTCTATCCTCTATTTATCTATAGTCTTAGATTTCGAAAATATTGAGTTTTGGGAATTAGGGTTCATATGGAAATTTGGGTTTTTAATGGGGTTTTTCAATTTGTTTTGATAAATTGTATTAGGGTTTTGTTTAATCATGTCAAAATACACATTATATGTTGATTTGGTTGGATTTTGATGAATTTCCGAAATGGGTCCTTAAACCCATTTTTGAGGTGTCAAAAAGTTGATTTTTGGTGGGTTTTAGGGTGTAATTAGAGGGCTGATGGTATATGTATGCTAAGGGGATGATTTGGGACCATTTAGATGTCATTTGGGTGTTTAAAAACATGATTTTCTGCTGGGTAAAATATTAGTACGAAAATAGTGTTTTGGAGGGTTTTAGGTGAGTTTTGGGGGTTGTTTAAGGTGGGGTTTGATAGCCCAATGGTAGTACTATGGTTAGGGATTGATTTGGGATCATTTGTGGGTGCAATGGATGTTGGAAACAAGGTTTTTGGAAGAGGTATTAGGGTTGTCCGAAATTGCTAAGTATGGGGTTTGGTCATGACTTGAAATGTTGGGTTTGATATTTGAATTTGTATTCCGGGTTGATATTTTGATGTTGGGCTGATTTGAGGATTATTTGAATTGTATTGAGGTTGTTTAGAAGCGAGAGTTTGCGTTGGAGGAGCTTCGGGAAGAAATCCGGAAACTTGAAGGTGATGCTTGCTTGGTAGTTGAGCTTGGAGTAGAGGTGAGTGGTTATTGTTTTTAAATGGTTTTAAACATTGGTTCAAGCATGTGGACCTAGGTTGGGCTTGGTAAACCCACCTAGAGTTGAGGTTAGGGTGGTAGCCTAATCTCAAGCTTAAGTTTAGGGAACTTTTATTGAACTTCTAATTGTTTGTTATGCCTCTTAATTATATGTGTTTACGGTAGTTATGTATATTGTGTTATACATGTTGTTGAGGCATGGTTTGATGCATTGCTATGCATGTGGATTGGATTGTGAATTATGCATGATGATGATCATGGTGAGTACATGCTAGGCATGGTATTGGGTTGTGAAATACATGTATGTGAGACATGATATTTGATGCTTTGTCATATGCATGTAGCTATGAAAAATGGATTGCGTTTAATGTTGGCACTAGTATGCTTGGGTACAATGATCGATCATTAGGATGAGTGTGCACACAAATTGAGTCAAAACGTACGTGGCCTTGGTGGCGTTAAGGCACCAAGGAGGAGTACGGTGATGTAATATTCCACCGGAAGCTTTTATATTTCTACGTGATGATGAGTGGAATCCCATCCGTAGGGCATGTGGCGATGAGTGGAATCCCGCACATGCAAGGACCGGTGATGAGTGGAATCCCACCGAGGTAATGTTGTTGTTGGAAATGCGTTCCAACGGGTTATCCGCGTATTCGGGTCATAGCTAGGTGCCAATATGAGATTGTATGTATATACCAATGTGGGATTATGCTTATGTGCTTATATGACATGAAATGTGATGTCCTTATGAATTGATATATGATGTGGCTAATGCTTTGGATTATGTATCATGCTAAGTTGAGCTTATGGTTGTTGAGCATGGCATAATGTTGACTATATGTTCATGCATCATGTTCATTTTGGCTTATGCGGATCGGAGGTAAGAACATGCATTTCATTATGGAAATTGCTCGTGCTTGGACCCTGCATTGTCGAAGGTTTGTTTTATGAGCTTACCCTCACTAAGCTTTTATGCTTACGCTCTCTTTTGTTCGACAATGCAGATAAATAGCTTATGGGTGGCAAGGGCAAGGAAAGGTCAACAAGTGTTGCTTTTGGTGAGCTCAATGTAGGAGTTTTAAGTAATAGATTGTAATAGTTAAGCAATGGGATAGGTGTTATTGATTTGAGCTTTGATGTATATCGTTGTTGGCTTGGTTAGTGGATGCCTTGTCTGATTGTAAATATTGCTTATGTTACATGCCATGAATGTCTACGTGTTTTGGTTGCTAAGGCATGAAATCTTAAATGCTTGTATGTCCATATATGCATGAATTGCTCTTTGTATGAATGCTATGTATGGATGCCTTGTTAATTGCTTGGTTGCTATCTATGGTTCATGTATGGTTGTTTAAATGATAGTATGTGCAAGTCTTATGAGTGTTAATTCATGCCTTTGGTCCTTTTTAAGCTTTTATTTGTGTCTATGCATGATCTTAGTGTTCTTCATAGTTAGGAAGTCATTAGAGTTAAGCAGTAAGTGCTCCCCTGCACCTAGGTTTCGAAACTATGGGTGAAGTTTCGAAACCTTTGCAAATCTTGGGATTTCTGGACATTCTGCCAACCAAAGTTTCGAAACCTTTGGGGAAGGTTTCGAAACTATGGTCAAAGGTTTCGAAACCTTACCCAAGGTTTCGAAACTTTTGGTGAAAATTGAGTTCCAATGGTCACTGCCAGCCAAAGTTTCGAAACCTTCCCCAAAGGTTTCGAAACCTTGACTCAAAAATGTACTGTTTGACCCTTGTTGGCCTGTTTGAAAAGAAAAACACATAGGTACTAAGATGCCTTTAGTCAAGATTAAAATTGGGATGTTTGAATGTGGTTTGAGGGTTTGAATGTTGTCTCGTGTGATATGTTCCGCTGTTTGATCACTTGGAATTTAATACTCGAACATGACAAGATTAAAATGGAAAAAAAAATAGGGTTGCTAACCGAGGGGGAACCTTAACAGGTTTCGCTTCGGTTTTCCCCGTGTGACCCACTCGGACCGGTCATCCAGCCAGACCGGGACGAGGGGTTACAAAAAGTCCTTCAAAATTTATAAATATTGTAATATTAGTCATATTAAAAACATGTTAAAAAGAATACATTAAAAAATATTTCTAGAAAATGGACTATATGTCCCGTTTTTAAATAGTACAAGGGCCTGAACTAATATTTATATATTTTGATAATGTTATAAAAATAATTGATCACTAGTATAATACATATATATATATATATATATATATAACTTTTATAGCAACCTAATATTTATGTTTGCATGTAATTGAATTTTTAAAATATAATTTATATATTCAAATTAAAATTGACAAGTAAATTATATCTATTTCTTACAAGAAAAATAAGATTTAGATTTTTAAAATATTTCATATATATATATATACATACTATATTTTAAGTTGATATAAGAATATCATAATGTTAATGAATTAAAATATAATATTTTAAAATTTACAATATGATGTATAAAACGAACCATTTAACTTTTCAAAATTATTTTTTATTCAAACAGTTAAATTATAAATCAAACTTTTCAAAATAATTTTTCACAGCACTTTTCAAAAATATTTTTAAAAGCTTTGTCAAACTCGCCTTAAATTAATTAATCTAAAAGTATTTTTCAAAAGTAATTTTAAACTGACCCTATATTTATTTGTCTACAACTTTCACATTTTCTTTGTTTCTTTATTCATTAAAATTCACATTTAACATTTTTTTATCATTTTAATAAATTTTATTACCCTTAAATCTTGACTCATTTACCATTCATTATAAATGCAAACATTTCATTTAAGGAAACGTTTTAAAATTAAACCCTATAAATAGCATATAGGAAATGAGTTTTCAATCAAACAAAAAAATAGAGCATTTCAATTTTAGAAGAGAAAAGAAAGATGGCCAAAACACAAGTTGTATCGTTTCTTCTTTTTACCGTACTCATCTTATCTATAGGTATGTATAAGTGACATTATTTTTTATTGATTTATTTTATTATATATTTATAATCGTAGGAGGAACACAAAGTTAACCTATGTGGGTTATGATCTTTTTTAAGTTGTAAAATTTTATTTTAAACTTCCAAATTTTTAAAAATAATTTGAAGTTGTCCCCTACAAACTCTTTGTTTATGTTCTATCGCTAATTAAAATAATGTATGTATTATTTTGTAAAGGTAAAATATGCAATATTGACTGCATTTGAATAATAATACAGATATTATGGGAGTAGTCGGTGATGGAAAATGTTGCAAAAACATTTCCTTGGGGGGTTGTAAGCTGGGAGTAGACGACGAAGGACCTGATGGTAAATGCTTCAAGTATTGTACACCAGAATGCAAATTTGCCCATTGCCAATCTAATCAGTGCCATTGTGCTTGTTGATTTACTTTTAGTGACCCTGCACAATTTTAAATAACTGAGATGATATTATATTCTCAATTAGAAGTAAAAACAATATGATTATTTCTTTCTTTTTTATTGAATTTTTTTAGTTTGTGGTTATTTTTTCAGCTTTTTTATATATAGATCATGAATACTCAAATTTAATTTTTAATTTAATAATTTATTATTTCAAAATATTCCAAGAAGGTTACAATTAAAACCTGACTAGTTTGCCCGATATCTAGATATTTTTATTTGGAATTCATAATAATACAATATAACGAGTGCAAATAATATTACAATTACGGTAAGTATTTTTCTTGATGAGCTTTCTTTAAGTGCAATTATAAGTGGGGTTTAATTTTTAAATTAATTAGACTCTAATATTAAACATAAAAAATCGAGGGTTGATGTTTAATTTTACTAATTTTAAAATTTATGTACAATAAATCCCAAATCTAAATCTCTTCGAAACTAAATATGTCTTACCATCGCAACTATCGTTTATTAATATATTTGTAATTAAAAAAACAAATATCTATAAATCTGGAATGATACACTGATACATGCTAATTCTAATACAGAAACAAAGCATCTACGAGTACTGGCGAAACTATAAATTTACAAAAGATGACTAAAGTTAAATTAAAAAAGCTAAAAATTTATAAAGTGGACAAAATGAAATTAAAATTTTTGAGGGGGTCATATTAAGATTTTACAAACTATGTAAGGATTGAAGAGGTAATTTTACCCTTTTCTAAAAATATCTATCTTATTCCTAATGAAAAAAAAAGTTGGTGAGGACCAAACCCCTATGTTCCGCCCCTGAGTACAATACCATCTACATTACTTATTATTCACATGTTTTGTATACCAGTCATATCTTAAATATGTCTAAATAAATATAAGAAAAAATACGTATACGGCCATTCATCAATCACCCAGTGATACTTAACTTTCTAAAATTACAAGTAGACCTCCTTTAATATTCTCAAAAATAACATGATCAAAAGATACTAACTTAACAGAAGGTGCTGATTTGATAGAATGACATATTAATAAAAATAATAATTATATAAAATTATATATTATATATAATTATTTGTTTGCTGACGTGTCATTCTAGCAAGTCATTTTAAGTTGTTTATCATTAGTTGACTAACAATTTTTATATACGAAAAAAACTTATTTGACTCAAAATAAAACAATAGAAATATTTTTTTGACATTATGCCAAAAATTAAAAACTATACAAATAAACTACAAAACCTTTCTCTACCTCCAAACTCATTCTTAAACCGTTATTATGGGCAGTTGTACATGAGAATTATAGAGTATAATTGATCCTACTAAAGTTTTCTAAACCCGTTACAAAGTATGAAAAGTTAAAATTTATCATAAGAAATATTAAAAATTCTACTCGATTTGATGGGATATAAGATCAACAACACTTTGGTACGAGAGTTTTTCGCACCCCACATTCTACTATATAAAAATATTGGATCCGCCAATTACCGTTATCTCAATCTCCTTCCACCTTAAATTCATTATATAACTATCGACCCGCCAAATAAAGCGTCTCTAACCTCCATATCAGCCCTATTGTATTAAAATATTATATAAAAATCTTTCTATGCCATTTTAATTAAATAATAATATAGTGTTGATTTTGAAGTTGGACGATTTTTTTTCTTCAATTGTCTAATTCTACTCTATTTTTTGAATATTAATTCTACTCTATTTTAGTTGAACTTAAATAAGGGATGTATTATATGTCAGGAAGAGTATGTTGTTGGAAATGAAGTAGGGAGGTTGCAGTGTGAGCACAGGTATCACGTCGGGTGCATACAGCAGTGGTTGCGAGTGAAGAATTGGTGCCCTGTTTGCAAAGCCTCAGCAGAAGGAAAGCAGTCTTCGTGTTAGCCTCGTAGCTGAGTTGGAATTTGAATAGAAGAAAGCAAAAAGAGACGGATTCCTTTTGTACAAATTGATGGCTCCTCTTCTTCAGCTATTTTTATTTTTAATTTTATGATCGCATGTAAATATCAAATCCAAACAAATAAAGCAGGTGTGACTCTGCATTGAAACACTCAAAAAAATGGGTTATTTTTAACAATTTCTATTTATTTAGTCGTATTTAATATTTTTTTAAATACTAGTAACAAACATTTCTTATATTAATTTTTTTAATTTACATATATTTTATTGATCCTGAATTCAACCCGAAATGGATCTCTTTTCTTTCTCCGGAGAAATAAATTTTTTTTTTCGGCACGGGCATCGATTTGAGCTGAGATAAGTTGAGAACTGAAAATTTGATGTTTCCAACGAATTTAATTTTAAACTCGTATAAAAAAATTTATTCTCCTGTGAATTCTTAATGCTTTGGGAACCATTAATTTTAAACTCTCATAAAAAAATTTCCCAACATAAAATCATACGTCCGTCCTTCCTGTGAGTGTTCCAAGTCAGTTGTCGTGTTGCTATTCAGTTTAGTACCCCCAACCATAATAAAAAGCCTTGTCTGGTAAAAACATGGCCAAATAGCTAACTTTCGACTTGCAAAATTACTTATTTGAACCAAATGAAAAACTTAAAATTTTCAACAATTGCAATAAAAGAGCTCATATGAAAAAATGACATATTATCATTAGACATTCAGTCTTTCATTGGATAAAACAAAATAAAAATTACGATTTTTTTTCAAACAACATAGTCTCCTTATTTGATATATTATAGTTATCTTTCTTATGTTGAATAGTTGAGATAAGAGAATAGAAGAGAAGGGTTGTTTATTTTTATTTATTTATTTATTTATTTGATATATAATTTAATCCGAGTCTATTAAGAATTACTTAAACGTACTAATTTAATGCCAACATTTATTTCATAACGTTTTATTTGTTTTAAATGTTATGATGTTATATTGCTTTACTTTAGGGGTAAACTACATCAATAGTCACTGAACTTTTAAGGTAAATTTATTTTGGTCACCGTACTTTAAAAATATTCGATGAGGTCACCCAACTTTTAGTTCGAATTCGATATGGTCCCTCCCGTTAGAAGTTGACGTTTGTGTTCGTTTTTCTTAATAAAAAATAGGTAAACTACACCAACCATCACTCAACTTTCTTCTCACACCTATTTTGGTTACTAAAGTTTAACAATTTTCAATTTAATAACTTAACCTTCAAATTGTTCATATTTTGGCCACTCTTAAATGACATGGTTATGCAAATAGAAAAATTCGATTAATCCTTAAAAAAATTCGGGTAATGATTTTTTACTTTGCTTATTAAATTTATCATAATACCATATTTTATATTTTAATAAGCAAAGTAAAAATGATTATTACTTGATAAAATATTATAATTAATCGGTCAATCGATTATCTGATGTAATTGGTACAATATAAGATCAAGAATTGAATAACTAAGTAACCAGCCTAGCATAGTTGGTTCACGCGCATGCTTTTTGCTGTGCAAAAAAAAAAGAATTGAAGAACCTGAATTTAGTAATCAACCAAAATAATTTTTAAGGATTAACCAAACCCGATTTCGGTACAAAATTGTAAAATAAATTATTTCGATTCGGTTACAGTTCACGTTTCTAAGAAAAATTGATTAACCGGTCTAGTTTGCATGTAATTGAATTTTTAAAATATAATTTATATATTCAAATTAAAATTGACAAGTGAATTATATCTATTTCTTACAAGAAAAATAAGATTTATATTTTTAAAATATTTCATATATATATATATATATATATATATATATATATATATATATATATACTATATTTTAAGTTGATATAAGAATATCATAATGTTAATGAATTAAAATATAATATTTTAAAATTTAAAATATGATGTATAAAACGAACCATTTAACTTTTCAAAATTATTTTTTATTCAAACAATTAAATTATAAATCAAACTTTTCAAAATAGTTTTTCACAGCACTTTTCAAAAATATTTTTAAAAGCTTTGTCAAACTCGCTTAAATTAATTAATCTAAAAGTAATTTTAAACTAACCCTATATTTATTTGTCTACAACTTTCACATTTTCTTTGTTTCTTTATTCATTAAAATTCACATCTAATATTTTTTTATCATTTTAATAAATTCTATTACCCTTAAATCTTGACTCATTTACCATTCATTATAAATGCAAACATTTCATTTAAGGAAACGTTTTAAAATTAAACCCTATAAATAGCATATAGGAAATAAGTTTTCAATCAAACAAAAAAATAGAGCATTTCAATTTTAGAAGAGAAAAGAAAGATGACCAAAACACAAGTTGTATCGTTCCTTCTTTTTACCGTACTCATCTTATCTATAGGTATGTGTAAGTGATATTATTTTTTATTGTTTTATTTTATTATATATTTATAATCAGAGGAGGAACACAAAGGTAACCTATGTGGGTTATGATCTTTTTTAAGTTGTAAAATTTTATTTTAAACTTCTAAACTTTTAAAAATAATTTGAAGTTGTACCCTACAAACTCTTTGTTTATGTTCTGTCGCTGTTTAAAATAATGTATGTATTATTTTGTAAAGGTAAAATATGTAATATTGACTGCATTTGAATAATAATACAGATATTATGGGAGTAGTCGGTGATGGAAAATGTTGCAAAAACATCTCCTTGGGGGGTTGTAAGCTGGGAGTAGACGACGAAGGACCTGATGGTAAATGCTTCAAGTATTGTACACCAGAATGCAAATTTGCCCATTGCCAATCTAATCAGTGCCATTGTGCTTGTTGATTTACTTTTAGTGACTCTGCACAATTTTAAATAACTGAGATGATGTTCTATTCTCAATTAGAAATAAAAACAATATGATTATTTCTTTCTTTTTTATTGAATTTTTTTAGTTCGTGGTTATTATTTCAGCTTTTCTATATATAGATCATGAATACTCAAATTTAATTTTTAATTTAATAATTTATTATTTCAAAATATTCCAAGAAGGTTACAATTAAAACCTGACTAGTTTGCCCGATATCTAGATATTTTTATTTGGAATTCCTAATAATACAATATAACGAGTGCAAATAATATTACAATTACGGTAAATATTTTTCTTGATGAGCTTTCTTTAAGTGCAATTAAAAGTGGGGTTTAATTTTTAAATTAATTAAACTCTAATATTAAACATAAAAAATCGAGGGTTGATTTTTAATTTTACTAATTTTAAAATTGATGTACAATAAATCCCAAATCTAAATCTCTTCGAAACTAAATATGTCTTACCATCGCAACTACCGTTTATTAATATATTTGTAATTAAAAAAACAAATATCTATAAATCTGGAATGATACACTGATACATGCTAATTCTAATACAGAAACAAAGCATCTACGAGTACAAACAGGGGTGAAACTATAAATTTACAAAAGGTGACCAAAGTTAAATTAAAAAAGCTAAAAAATTTTAAAGGGGACAAAATGAAATTAAAAATTTTGAGGGGGACATATTAAGATTTTACAAACTATGAAAGGATTGAAGAGGTAATTTTACCCTTTTCTAAAAATATCTATCTTATTCCTAATGAAAAAAAAGTTGGCGAGGACCAAACCCCTATGTTCCGCCCCTGATGTAACACCCGTGTCTTAGGCCTAGGAGTTAACCGGGTTTTAGTTCGAGTTAAATAAAAATTTAATTAAGACAATTCAACTATAAATAATGACCTTTTTGAACCATAATAAAGAGGGAGGGACTTATATCGTGATTTTACCCAAAACTTTTAAAAGTAAGACCACTTTATTGTAAAGTGTCTTCTCTTTCCCCATTTCTTCCAAATTAACGTGAAAACCCCCCCTCCCATGCTCAAACTCTCCCAACTACACTAGTTACTATTCCATTCATCCTCTTCTTCAATCCAAGGTCTTTTTCAAAGGTAATTACGTTTTCCTAATCTCCTCTTTATCCTCTATCCAACCACTGTTTTAAATTTCAAAAATAGTGAGTTTTGGGAATTAGGGTTCATATGGAAATTTGGGGTTTTTATGGGGTTTTTCAATTTGTTTTGAGAAATTGTTTTGGGGTTATGTTTAATCATAATGAAATATGCAACATATCTTAATTTGGTAGATTTTGGATGAATTTTCGTGGTGGGTCTTTAGGGCAAATTTTAGGGTATGAAAACTTGAGTTTTTGAGAGGTTTAGTGTTGGAATTGAAGGGCTGATGGTCTACCTATGTTAGGAGGGTGATTTGGGATGTTTTGGAAGTCATTTGGGTGTTTGGAAATGGGTATTTCAGTCCTTGGTTGTGGGAGTTCGAAAATTGGGTTTTTGGAGATGCTATGTGGTTTGGAAATTTGTGGAAATGGGTTGTGTTTTGCAAGTAGGTTGATGGTTGAATTAGCATTGAATTGAGAAGTAATGTATGGGTTTTTGTTTGACTAGAAGCAAGAGGAAACGTAGAGGAGGCTTCGGGACCGAATCCGGGAAGTTGAAGGTGATTGCTTGCTTGGTCGTTGAGCTTGGAAGCTTAGGTGAGTGGTTAATGGTTTTAAACGGTTTTAAATTGGTTGGTTCGAGTATATGGACTAGGTTGGGCTTGGTAGACCCACCTAGAGTTAGGATTAGGGTGGTAACCTAATCCTAAACTTGATCTAGAGCCTTTGGTTGAACTCGTTATATGGTTGTGTATGTCTCGTATAAATTGTGGTATGAATGTCTATGTATATTGCTTATTACATGTGAAATGAGATTTGGATTTATGATGCTTGAGACATGCATAATGATGGTTGTTGGTGAGTATGTGCTAAGCACAAGGTTAATGAAATGAGTAATGTGATGTGAGTAAATATTGGCACTAGTAAACTTGGATACAAATGATCGATCATTAGGATGTTAGTGTGTACACATGAGTCTAAAGTCGCGTGTGGCCTTGGTGGCGTTGAGTCACCAAGGAGGAGTACGGGTTCGCCCGGAATTGTATTTAAATATAGTCGGTGATGAGTGGAATCCCATCGACGGGGCGTGAGGATGAGTGGAATTCCCTCCGCGAGACCAGTGATGAGTGAAATCCCACCGTGAGGTAATGTGGTTGTTGGATATGAGTTCCAACATGTCTATCCGCGTATTCGGGTCTTAACTAGGTGCCAATGTTGTTTGATGTGTATATCAATGTGTTGAGGTTCATGGTTCTTATTGGGATACTTGTTTGTGATTACTTGTATCATGGAAATTGAGCTTATAATCATGGCTTTAAATTTGTCTATTGCTCATGCATTTTATCTTGTGGACTTTTGGTATGATTGTGATACCTTGGCTAGATCGTGCTCGGACCCTGCAATGTTGAGGTTTGTTTTTAGAGCTTACCCTCACTAAGCATCATTGCTTACGCTCTCTTTGTTCAACATTGCAGATCCTTAGTTCGTGGGTTGCTCGAGCAAGTGGAGGGCCTCCAAGTGTGGTTTTTGGCTTGAGTTCTTCAAGTATGGATTTTAATGCTAGACATGTAATAGTTTGAGCAATGGGACGTGTAATGTTTTGTTGGTTGTTGTTGGTTGCTAGGAGCATGTTTAGACTCCTTAGTATCTGGTTTTTGCATGGTTGTGTTGCCATGTTGAATGTTAACTCATGCCTAATTGCTTACTTGAATGTTAGCCTTATGCCTTAAGAGTTTATATATGTGTTTGAATGAATGCATGTATGTGGGATGTTGCCTTGGTTTTAGACATGTTTGAATCTTGTTAAAGCATGATAATATTGTTGGTATATCTTTGGTTTAATAGTTTTGATGTTGTTTGGTGTTTTGGTGGTGTTTTGGGGCACCCTTGTGCCTCAAAACAGCCCAGACGAGTCTGCAGACAGGGGGTGTTTCGGAACGGGTCTCCCTGTTCCGGAACGGTCCCTGTGTAAATGGCCTGCCGTTTCGAAACGGATAAGGGTCGTTTCGGAACATTTTGGCTACTGGAATTTTGAGAATTTGGCGAGATGAAGCCGTTCTGAAACGGGCCTTTGAAGTTTCGAAACGGTCAAATCTCGTTGACCACGAGATATTGACCGTCAAGGTCGTTTCGATACGGGTCTCCCCTGTTTCGGAACGGTCACCTTATGGTTGACCCTGGCTCGTTGACTAAGTCAAGGCGTTTCGGAACACCCTATGGGCGTTTCGAAATGGCCTGCTGTAACGAAGTAAAATGGACTGTTTATGTTTTGTTTGGTCGGTGAATGTTTTGTTGTTTGTATCTTCCGCTGTTGTGCTTCACATAGGAATTAAATATGCATCTAGATAAGACTAAAGTTAAAAGAAATTTTCTGGGTCGTTAACCGAGGGGAAGCCTTAACGGGTTTCGCTCCGGTTTTCCCCGTGTGGCCCACTCGGACCGATCATCCGACCAGGCCGGGACGAGGGGGTTACACTTGTTGGTATCAGAGCCTAAGGTTACCGAGACCTTGGGCAGGTAAGTGAGGTAAGTTTAAGTTTTTAAATTGAATTGCACGGTGTTTGCTTGTTCTGCAAGAATGATTGCTTGAGTGACAAGTATGTTGATTGTTCTATTTTAACGCATGTGTGTGTGGGTCCCATTGCTGCTATTACATTGGGAAAATGATTTTTAAGTGAGGGAACATACTTGGACACTTGGAAGCCTTGCCTTGCTAACCCAACTTGTGTGTTTTGTTGTTGTGGTTGTAGTTAATATCTGTGAGAGCAATGTCTAGACCGAGAGGTAGACCGAGGTTGGTTCGTCAGGAACCACGAGTTGCGGCTCCTGTTGAGCCGGTTGTTGGTGCGAGGGCTCACATAGAAGGACCGGTGGCCGCGGGAGTTGGCGCTCCTCCACCACCTCCACCACCACCACCTCCTCCACCTGGAGCTGGGGGCGAGGATGGAGCTAGAGGAGAGGGACCTCAAGGTGGCCAAGGTCCAGTTGGGATTGATATGACTCCGCTAGTGCAAGCGATAGCGGGAGCGTTTCAGGCCGCAGTTGCGGGAGCTCAGGCTGCAGTTCAGCCTAGGTGTGATGATGCTAGTTTACCTTTGGAGAGGCTCCGTAGCTTAGGGGCCGAGGAGTTTAGAGGGTCTACTCCGGAGAGGTCGGAGTTATGGTTGGAAAAGACAGTTCGCATCTTGGCTCAGATGGGTTGTGCAGGCGCACGTAGATTGGGTTGTGTGATCTCACTGCTTCAGGGTGATGCTTACACCTGGTGGGTCACCATTACTGCCGGGGTTCCAGAGGCCGAGATAGATTGGAATTTCTTTGAGTTTGCTTTCAGAAAGAGGTACTTGGGGCCGAGGTACTTGGATGAGAAGAAGCGAGAGTTTATGGCTCTTACTCATGGGGATGCTTCTGTGACTGATTATGAGATCCACTTTGTTCGCTTGAGTCAGTACGCCCCAGAGTTGGTTCCTACTGAAGTGGAACGCTGTAACCGATTCCGATACGGATTGAATGAAGAGGTTAAGAGGTACACGTTGGCTTCTGACTACTCAGACTTTGATGTGTTGGTCGCGAGGGCCAAGGATTTGGAGCATAGTTTGGGTTCAGCCAAACGAGCTGGTGGTTCTAGTTCTGGAAAGAGGCATAACCACTTTGATGGTAGAGATGCTAAGAGGCACAGAGGTGGCGGACATCAGTTTGATCAGAGACGTGGCCGTGGCCACCATGGTAGGGGCCATCAGGGCCATAGAGGAGGAGGGCGCTTGCCCGAGTGTGCACAGTGTGGGAGACAGCACACTGGAGAGTGCTGGGGTAACTTTCATGCTTGTTGGAACTGTGGTTCGAGGGACCACTTTAGGAGGGACTGTCCGCGTCAGGCAGCTCAGGCACCGAACATTGCTCAGGCTCCTGCGAGAGGTAACGATTTCCAGAGAGGCCGTGGGCGCGGTCGTGGCTACTTCCAGCCGAGGGCTGATGCACCTAGGGTAGATGCTCAGAGGAACCTTGCACATGTTGTGGCTGTGCAGCCAGAGGCGGGAGGACCAGCGAGGGTCTATGCTCAGAGGGAGGCCGGGAACGACACCGATGTGATAGCAGGTAATTTCGAGTTACAGTCTATGTCCTTGCTTTCTTTGGTTGATTCGGGTTCTACGCATTCCTACATTTTGAGTAAGCATGCACAGAAGTTAGATATTCCTGTTGAGATCTTAGATGTAGGTATGCATGTTACTAGTTCTTTTGGTGAGACAGTTGTGGTTAGACGTATGTATAGGAGGTGTCCGCTGAAGATTCAGGGTCATGTGTTCTCAGTTGATATGATGGAACTTCCTTTCTACGGTTTTGATATTATATTGGGTATGGATTGGTTGGTTGAGCATCGGGCTAGTGTGGATTTTGAGACAAAGAGAATTTCCTTGAAGCTTTCTGATGACTACAAGGTAGTGGTAGTGGGCGAGAACATTAAGTTCTTGTCTAATGTGGTGTCAGCTTTAGAGGCTCATAGGTTGATGGACTCTGGATGTGGGGCCTATTTAGCTTATGTTATGAATCCGGACATGAATGAAGCTAGATCGAAAGATATCAGAACAGTGTGTGACTTTCCAGATGTGTTTCCTGAAGAGTTGCATGGTTTGCCTCCTGACAGAGATGTTGAGTTTGTGATTGAGACAGTTTCAGGGTCTAGTCCAGTTTCGATAGCTCCGTATCGTATGGCTCCGAAAGAGTTGAAAGAATTGAAGAGTCAGCTGCAAGAATTATTAGACCGTGGTTTCATTAGGCCTAGTAGTTCTCCGTGGGGTGCTCCAGTGTTGTTTGTGAAAAAGAAAGATGGTAGCATGCGCATGTGTATTGACTATAGGCAGCTGAATCAGTTGACTGTGAAGAACAAGTATCCGTTGCCTCGTATAGATGATTTGTTTGATCAGTTGAGAGGTGCTTCAGTATTCTCGAAGATAGATTTGAGATCCGGGTACTATCAGTTGAAAGTGAAAGAGTGTGATGTTCCGAAGACAGCTTTTAGGACTAGATATGGTCACTATGAGTTTCTTGTGATGCCATTTGGGCTCACGAATGCACCAGCAGCATTCATGGACATGATGAACAGAATTTTCAGAGACTATTTAGACCGGTTTGTGGTTGTCTTCATTGATGACATACTTGTGTACTCGAAGACAGAAGAAGAGCATGATGAGCACTTGAGGTTTGTTTTACAGAGATTGTTGAGCAATCAGTTGTATGCGAAGCTTAGTAAATGTGAGTTCTGGATTCGAGAGGTTGTATTTCTTGGCCATGTTGTTTCGGCCGAAGGCATCCGAGTTGATCCGTCGAAGATTGAAGCTATTGTTGAGTGGAAACAACCTAAGTCCGTGACCGAGATTAGGAGTTTCCTAGGATTAGCTGGTTACTATAGGAGGTTTGTTGATGGTTTCTCTAGAGTAGCTGCTCCCTTGACTAAGTTGTTGCAAAAGGGAGTCAAGTTTGAATGGTCAGATGCAAGACAAAAGGCCTTTGAGAAGTTGAAAGAAGCTTTGACAAATGCTCCAGTGTTAGTGCAACCTGTTTCAGGTAAGGAGTTTGTGATTTACAGTGATGCTTCCTACGTAGGCTTAGGGTGTGTTTTGATGCAAGATAGGAGAGTTGTTGCTTATGCTTCTAGACAGTTGAAGATTCATGAGAAGAACTATCCTACTCATGATATAGAGTTGGCCGCAGTTGTTTTGCATTGAAGATTTGGCGTCACTACTTGTATGGTGAGAAGTGTATTGTCTACACCGATCACAAGAGCTTGAAGTACTTGATGACACAGAAAGAGCTGAACTTGAGACAGAGGAGATGGCTAGAATTGTTAAAATATTATGATTTGACCATTGAGTACCATCCGGGTAAAGCAAACGTAGTAGCCGATGCTTTGAGTAGAAAAGTGGCCGTTGAGCTGAGAGCTATGTTTGCTAGATTGAGTGTGTCCGATGATGGTGGTTTGATCACCGAGTTGCAAGTGAAGCCTTCTTTGATTCAGTTGATTAGAGAGAAGCAGTTGCAAGATGCGAGCTTAGTTCCTCATGTTCAAGACATAGCCGAAGGAAGACCGACTGAGTATAGTTTCAGTGGTGAGAGCTTGTTGTGCTTTAGGGATAGAATTGTGGTACAGGAAGATGTTGAGCTGAGACGTCAGATTTTGAGTGAAGCACATTCGAGTCCCTTTTCTATGCATCCGGGTAGTACCAAGATGTACCGAGATTTGAAGAATGATTACTTCTGGGTTGGTTTGAAGAGAGATGTAGCCGAGTATGTGAGCCGTTGCATGGTTTGTCAGAGAGTGAAGGCGGAACATCAGGTTCCTTCAGGTTTGCTACAGCCTTTGAAGATTCCGGAATGGAAATGGGAGAGAATTACCATGGATTTTGTATCGGGGTTGCCTTTGTCTCCTTCGAAGAAGAATTCAGTTTGGGTGATTGTTGATAGGTTCACTAAGTGTGCTCACTTCTTAGCAGTGAACACTACGGATTCCTTAGACAAGTTGGCAAACTTGTACATTCGTGAGATTGTGAGACTTCATGGAGTTCCGAAGTCTATAGTTTCAGATAGGGATCCTAGATTTACTTCGAGGTTCTGGAGTTGTTTGCATAGTGCTTTGGGTAGTCGTCTGCATTTCAGCACATCTTATCATCCGCAGTCCGATGGGCAGTCAGAGCGTGTGATACAGATTCTTGAGGATATGCTTCGTTGTTGTGTGATTGATTTTCAGGGTTCTTGGGAGAAGCACCTACCGTTGGTTGAGTTTGCTTACAACAATAGTTATCAGTCTAGTATTCAGATGGCACCCTATGAGGCTTTGTATGGTAGACGGTGTAGGACTCCGATTTGTTGGGCTGAGACAGGTCATAGGTTGTTACCTATGCCAGACTTGCTTAAAGGAACCACAGAAAAAGTGAAGTTGATTTGTGACCGTTTGAAAGCAGCTTCCAATCGTCAGAAGTCCTATGCAGATTTGAAGAGGAAAGAGGTTGAGTACTCCGTGGGTGAGAAAGTGTTCCTGAAGGTATCTCCGTGGAAGAAGGTAATGAGATTTGGCCGAAAGGGCAAATTGAGTCCGAGGTTCATTGGTCCGTATGAGATAGTTGAGCGGATTGGGCATGTAGCTTATCGGTTGAGGTTACCTTCTGAGTTAGAGAAGATCCATGATGTCTTTCATGTATCTATGCTTAGGAGATATAGATCGGATCCTTCTCATGTGATGCCCGTTGAGGAAATAGAGTTGAATCCGGATTTGTCCTATAATGAAGAGCCCGTAGAGATACTTGCTTCTGATAGCAAGGTGTTGCGTGGCAAGACCATAGAGTTGGTCAAGGTGTTGTGGAGACATAGAGGTGTGGAAGAGGCCACGTGGGAGAGGAAAGCGGATATGGTTGAACAGTTCCCGTATTTGTTTCCACCAGGTAATTTCGGGGACGAAATTTCCTTAAGTGGGGGAGAGTTGTAACACCCGTGTCTTAGGCCTAGGAGTTAACCGGGTTTTAGTTCGAGTTAAATAAAAATTTAATTAAGACAATTCAACTATAAATAATGACCTTTTTGAACCATAATAAAGAGGGAGGGACTTATATCGTGATTTTACCCAAAACTTTTAAAAGTAAGACCACTTTATTGTAAAGTGTCTTCTCTTTCCCTATTTCTTCCAAATTAACGTGAAAACCCCCCTCCCATGCTCAAACTCTCCCAACTACACTAGTTACTATTCCATTCATCCCCTTCTTCAATCCAAGGTCTTTTTCAAAGGTAATTACGTTTTCCTAATCTCCTCTTTATCCTCTATCCAACCATTGTTTTAAATTTCAAAAATAGTGAGTTTTGGGAATTATGGTTCATATGGAAATTTGGGGTTTTGATGGGGTTTTTCAATTTGTTTTGAGAAATTGTTTTGGGGTTATGTTTAATCATAATGAAGTATGCAACATATCTTAATTTGGTAGATTTTGGATGAATTTTCGTGGTGGGTCTTTAGGGCAAATTTGTGTTTTGCAAGTAGGTTGATGGTTGAATTAGCATTGAATTGAGAAGTAATGTATGGGTTTTTGTTTGACTAGAAGCAAGAGGAAACGTAGAGGAGGCTTCGGGACCGAATCCGGGAATTTGAAGGTGATTGCTTGCTTGGTCGTTGAGCTTGGAAGCTTAGGTGAGTGGTTAATGGTTTTAAACGGTTTTAAATTGGTTGGTTCGAGTATATGGACTAGGTTGGGCTTGGTAGACCCACCTAGAGTTAGGATTAGGGTGGTAACCTAATCCTAAACTTGATCTAGAGCCTTTGGTTGAACTCGTTATATGGTTGTGTATGTCTCGTATAAATTGTGGTATGAATGTCTATGTATATTGCTTATTACATGTGAAATGAGATTTGGATTTATGATGCTTGAGACATGCATAATGATGGTTGTTGGTGAGTATGTGCTAAGCACAAGGTTAATGAAATGAGTAATGTGATGTGAGTAAATATTGGCACTAGTAAACTTGGATACAAATGATCGATCATTAGGATGTTAGTGTGTACACATGAGTCTAAAGTCGCGCGTGGCCTTGGTGGCGTTGAGTCACCAAGGAGGAGTACGGGTTCGCCCGGAATTGTATTTAAATATAGTCGGTGATTAGTGGAATCCCATCGACGGGGCGTGAGGATGAGTGGAATCCCCTCTGCGAGACCGGTGATGAGTGAAATCCCACCGTGAGGTAATGTGGTTGTTGGATATGAGTTCCAATATGTCTATCCGCGTATTCGGGTCTTAACTAGGTGCCAATGTTGTTTGATGTGTATATCAATGTGTTGAGGTTCATGGTTCTTATTGGGATACTTGTTTGTGATTACTTGTATCATGGAAATTGAGCTTATAATCATGGCTTTAAATTTGTCTATTGCTCATGCATTTTATCTTGTGGACTTTTGGTATGATTGTGATACCTTGGCTAGATCGTGCTCGGACCCTGCAATGTTGAGGTTTGTTTTTAGAGCTTACCCTCACTAAGCATCATTGCTTACGCTCTCTTTGTTCAACATTGCAGATCCTTAGTTCGTGGGTTGCTCGAGCAAGTGGAGGGCCTCCAAGTGTGGTTTTTGGCTTGAGTTCTTCAAGTATGGATTTTAATGCTAGACATGTAATAGTTTGAGCAATGGGACGTGTAATGTTTTGTTGGTTGTTGTTGGTTGCTAGGAGCATGTTTAGACTCCTTAGTATCTGGTTTTTGCATGGTTGTGTTGCCATGTTGAATGTTAACTCATGCCTAATTGCTTACTTGAATGTTAGCCTTATGCCTTAAGAGTTTATATATGTGTTTGAATGAATGCATGTATGTGGGATGTTGCCTTGGTTTTAGACATGTTTGAATCTTGTTAAAGCATGATAATATTGTTGGTATATCTTTGGTTTAATAGTTTTGATGTTGTTTGGTGTTTTGGTGGTGTTTTGGGGCACCCTTGTGCCTCAAAACAGCCCAGACGAGTCTGCAGACAGGGGGTGTTTCGGAACGGGTCTCCCTGTTCCGAGCGGTCCCTGTGTAAATAGCCTGCCGTTTCGAAACGGATGAGGGTCGTTTCGGAACATTTTGGCTACTGGAATTTTGAGAATTTGGCGAGATGAAGCCGTTCCGAAACGGGCCTTTGAAGTTTCGAAACGGTCAAATCTCGTTGACCACGAGATATTGACCGTCAAGGTCGTTCCGATACGGGTCTCCCCTGTTTCGGAACGGTCACCTTATGGTTGACCCTGGCCCGTTGACTAAGTCAAGGCGTTTTGGAACACCCTATGGGCGTTTCGAAACGGCCTGTAGTAACGAAGTAAAATGGACTGTTTATGTTTTGTTTGGTCGGTGAATGTTTCGTTGTTTGTATCTTCCGCTGTTGTGCTTCACATAGGAATTAAATATGCATCTAGATAAGACTAAAGTGAAAAGAAATTTTCTGGGTCGTTAACCGAGGGGAAGCCTTAACGGGTTTCGCTCCGGTTTTCCCCGTGTGGCCCACTCGGACCGGTCATCCGACCAGGCCGGGACGAGGGGGTTACACCTGAGTACAATACCATCTACATTACTTATTACTCACATGTTTTGTATACCAGTCATATCTTAAATATGTCTAAATAAATATAAGAAAAAATACGTATACGGCCATTCATCAATCTCCCAGTGATACTTAACTTTCTAAAATTACAAGTATACCTCCTTTAATATTCTCAAAAATAACATGATCAAAAGATACTAACTTAACAGAAGGTGCTGATTTGATAGAATGAAATATTAATAAAAATAATAATTATATAAAATTATAAATTATATATAATTATTTGTTTGCTGACGTGTCATTCTAGCAAGTCATTTTAAGTTGTTTATCATTAGTTGACTAACAATTTTTATATACGGAAAAACTGATTTGACTCAAAATAAAACGATAGAAATATTTTTTGACATTATCCCAATAATTAAAAACTCTACAAATAAACTACAAAACCTTTCTCTACCTCCAAACTCATTCTTAAACCGTTATTATGGGCAGTTGTACATGAGAATTATAGAGTATAATTGATCCTACTAAAATTTTCTAAACCCGTTACAAAATATGAAAAGTTAAAATTTATCATAAGAATTATTAAAAATTCTACGCGATTTGGTGGGATATAAGATCAACAACACTTTGGTACGAGAGTTTTTCGCACCCCACATTCTACTATATAAAAATATTGGATCCGCCAATTACCGTTACCTCAATCTCCTTCCACCTTAAAATCACTATATAACTATCAACCCACCAAATAAAGCGTCTCTAACCTCCATATCACCCCTATTGTATTAAAATATTATATAAAAATCTTTCTATGCCATTTTAATTAAATAATAATATAGTGTTTATTTTGAAGTTGGACGATTTTTTTTCTTCAATTCTCTAATTCTACTCTATTTTTTTGAATATTAATTCTACTCTATTTTAATTGAACTTAAATAAGGGATGTATTATATTGTTCAATTCTTTACCAGTGAAATTTAGTAATACACCTTAATAAGAAATGGTTATTTTTAACAATTTCTATTTATTTAGTCGTATTTAATATTTTTTAAAATATTAGTAACAAACATTTCTTATATTAATTTTTTAATTTACATATATTTTATAGATCCTGAATTTAACCCGAAATGGATCTCTTTTGTTTCTCTGGAGAAATAGATTTTTTTTCGGCACCGGCATCGATTTGAGCTGAGATAAGTTGAGAACTGAAAATTTGATGTTTCCAACGAATTTAATTTTAAACTCGTATAAAAAATTTTATTCTCCTGCAAATTCTTAATGCTTTGGGAACCATTAAT
Source organism: Hibiscus tridactylites (assembly GCA_958450335.1). Taxonomy (NCBI): domain Eukaryota; kingdom Viridiplantae; phylum Streptophyta; class Magnoliopsida; order Malvales; family Malvaceae; genus Hibiscus; species Hibiscus tridactylites. Next base: position 16,302,046 of record OY288289.1, on the reverse strand, counting down.
TTTAAACTCGTATAAAAAAATTTCCTAACATAAAATCATACGTCCGTCCTTCCTGTGAGTGTGCCAAGTCAGTTGTCGTGTTGTTGTTCAGTTTAGTGCCCCAGCCATAATAAAAAGCGTTGTCGGGGGTTGCAAAGTATCCGAAGCAAGGGAGAGGGAGACCGAAGAAGAGTGTGGGGCGTGAAACTAATACTATAGTAGTCGACGCTTCGTTAACAGACTCAGACCTAAATCATAGGCAGCAAATTATTTACCGCGAGGTTGCAGCTACGGCGGCTTTGGGGAATCTGGTGGGGGTGACATCGATAGGCCGCGAGGAGGAGATTTTACAAGACTTGTCACGGATGCTGCAGGACTGCATCCGCACTTTCTAGACATGCGTATCTTGAGCTGGAACGTCAGGGGGTTGGGTTCTATGTTGAAGAGGAGAAGGGTGGGTGATGTTATACGGAGGCAGCGGGTTGATATGGTGTTGTTGCAGGAATCGAAGTTGGAGGAGCTGGTGCCGTCGGTTGTTGCTAACTTGTGGTCGAGTGATGGTTTCGAGTTCTCTTTTTCACCATCCGTGGGAGCATCGGGTGGGCTGTTAGTGATTTGGGAAGGTGCACGTTTTGTGTCGGAGTCAGTGGAGGTGGATCGACATTTTGTTGTGATTCAAGGGCGATGGAAACCTGAGGATAGTGTATGTTGCATCATGGCCGTGTATGCTCCTTGCGACGTGTCGGAGCAAGAATGTTTGTGGCATAGAATGATGACTGTGATCGGGGGGTTTTCGGGACCATGGTGCGTAGCGGGCGATTTTAACTCGGTGCTTCGTCCGTCGGAAAGAGCAGGATGTATTTCGGCATCTAGAGGTATGAGTTCATTTGTTTCTTTTGTGAATTCAGTGAGTTTAATTGATTTACCGTTACGAGGAAAGCAGTTCACATGGTTTGGTAGGGACAGTCGTAAGAGTCGCATTAATAGGTTTCTTGTATCGTCGCTTTGGTTGGATTGCTTTACTCGTATTGAACAGTTGTCGCTTCCGAGAGGAATTTCAGACCATGCCCCAATTCTTTTGTTGTGTGATGATAAAGATTAGGGTCTGAGGCCTTTTCGTTTTATAAATTGTTGGCTGGAAGAGAGGCGTAATGTCCATCGCATGGCAGAGGAGTGATGCCATTTGACGGGTTTGGGTATTGGAAACTCAAATATCTCGGTTAAGCTTAGGCATTTGAAGCTCTTTCTTCGACAGTGGAATAAAACGGAGTTTGGGGACATTGAGAATGAGATTTCCCAACTTCAGAACCGTATTGATTGTTTGGATAGTGGAGAAGAGGAGGAGGCTGAGGGGGAAAGTTTTGAGTTGTGTGATCGGAAGAGGGTATGGATGCAAGCTTTGTGGCGAGCTATTCGCCGGAAGGAATCGTTGTGGCGCCAAAAGTCGAGAGCGACTTGGCTTAGATTGGCGGACAGGAACACTGCTTTCTTTCATAGAGCAACGAAGTTGCGTGCGATGCGTAATGCCATTGCTGGGTTGACTATCGGCGGTTCTTGGGTAACCGATCCGATCAGATTGCGCAAATACATTGTGAGTTTTTTCTCTCAACACTTCGCTGCGAATGAGAGGTCTTGTATTTGGCGCTTCGAGGGATCTTTTAATAGGGTGAATGAAGCTGATAATTTGGCCTTGGTTGCGCCTTTCTCTATTGACGAGGCATGGGTAATTGTGCGTGGATGTGAGGGATCGAAGTCTCCGGGCCCAGATGGCTATAGTATGGAATTTTTCAAGAGATGTTTGGAGGTTGTGAGTGCTGATGTGGGGCATTTTTTGGCTGATTTTTTCTCCTCGAGAAAGTTGTCTGTGGGAGAAAATAATACCTTTCTTGTGTTATTACCTAAGGTGGACTCACCGGTTACATTGCATGAGTATCGCCCGATTAGCTTGCTTAATTCAATCTATAAGATTCTAGCTAAAATTATGGCTAGAAGATTACAAGTGGTGTTGGGGGGTTTGATCAATGATCATCAGTCGGCATTTGTCCGCGGACGTCAGATTGTCGATGGGATTTTATTGGCTAATGAAACTATTCACTCTATGCGGCAGAGTCGGTTGGGTGGTTGTATCTTGAACTAGATTTTGCGAGGGCCTATGACTACGTCCGATGGGAATTTTTGGATCACATTATGTGCTCGATGGGGTTTAGCGAGACTTGGCGAGGTTGGATTATGGAGTGTATTAGTACAGTTCGGCTTTCTGTTCTACTAAATGGTAGTGCCACTAAAGAATTTGGCATGGGGCGTGGGTTGCGATAGGGTTGCCCGTTGTCACCTTTATTGTTTGTTATTGTGGCAGAAGCACTGCATCGGTTGTTCGTACAAGCAGAGGGTTTGGGGCTGATCCGTGGGGTAGTAGTGGCTTCGAGGGTGTCTATATCATATCTTCAGTTTGCCGACGACACCATTCTTTTCTTTGAAGCTTCAGTAGAAAGTGCTTTGAATATCCGCAGGCTTTTGTGTTGCTTCCAAGTGTGCTCCGGACTGAAAATTAACTTCACTAAGTCCTCTCTTTACTCGATTGGTGTGGATGGGGAGTTGCTCGCATCCATGGCGGATTTTTTGTGTTGTCGACAGGGAGAATTGTCGTTTGTCTACCTGGGGTTACCGTTGGGGGTGAATCCGCGAAATATTGCAGTGTGGGCGCCTGTTATTGCTTCGGTCCGTCGGAAGCTCGCTGGTTGGAAGAGGACATCGCTTTCTTTTGTGGCTCGCGTCACTCTGGTAAACTTTGTATTGTCTCACTCCCTGTGTATTATATGGCCTTGTTTCGTGTGCCGAAAGGTGTTGTAGCTGCTATTGATAAGTTGAGGCGAGCGTTCCTTTAGGGTGGGGTTAGTTTACAGCGAAAGATGTGTCGAGTGAGTTGGAGTATGGTGTGTCGACCTCGTCATCTTGGAGGTTTGGGGGTGGCAGATTTGGAGGTTCGAAACAAGGCTTTGTTGGCGAAATGGTCGTGGAGGTATGCTAAGGATGAATCCTCTTTATGGCGAGCTATTATTGTGTTGAAATATGGTGAGGCAGCTCAGTGGTGGCGTTTTAATTCCACTTTCAGGGGCTCGATGTCAGTGATTTGAAAGCAGATAGTTCAGACGGTTAGCTCGGCGAGCGTCCAAAAGTATATGGGCGAGTCTCAGTTTGTTTGGAATGTCGGTTCGGGTACGCGAGTGATGTTTTGGTTTGATGCATGGTGTGTTGAGCAGCCGTTGAAGGATATTTATCCTAGATTATTTTCGATTGCGGTCAATCACCTAGCCTTGGTTGTTGACCTTGCCGTTGAGGGGAGCCTCCAGCATGATCGATGGGAAGGTTTTTTCTGTCGTAGCTTGCGATCATTTGAGGTTCGGCAACTGCAGGAACTTTGTTCTTTGGTGTGTCAGGTGAGTTTGCGACAAGGGGTATTGGATATGCTAGTTTGGGCACCGGATAGGCATGGGATCTTTTCAGTCAAAGCATTGTCTCGTTTTCTTATGATTGATAAAGTGGGTGAGAGTGATTTTGGTGATTGTTTTGCGTGGAAGGTCCTGGTCCCTCCTAAGGTCCAGGCGTTTTTGTGGTTTACTTGGCTACGCCGATTGCCTACTTTTGAGTTTCTGCGGATGCGTGGAATTGTGTTGGGTGAGCAACATGGTTTATGTAGGTGGTGTCGAGAGAGGGAGGAGGACATCGATCACTTATTTTATCTCTGTCCGTTTGCCCAAGGTTTATGGGATTGGTTCCGACGATGGTAGGAGGTATCGTTGTCGTTGCCGAAGGCTTTTTCGGACTTACTCATCCCTGATATGCACTGTTCTTTTAAGGGAGCGCTAAAGAAGTTGTGGGTGTCGAGCATTGCTGCACTGTTATGGTCCTTGTGGCTTGCGCGTAACGAGTTCGTTTTTAATGGCAAGTATATACCGGCTTCTGAGATTGGTTTCTTGGTGAAATTGCGTTCTTTTTATTGGGTGAAGACTCTCAAAGAAGGGCTGTCCGTGAGCAAGTCTCTATAGTGGGATTGTCCGAGCTTGTTCAGAGAAGGGGTAGGACTACAGGTTATCCGGTTGGGAGTATGTTGGGAGCCTTCTCTCGGGGTAACGTTAAAGTTTTCGGTAGATGGTTCCGCTCGAGGGAAGCCGGGGCCTGCGGGTTTCGGGGGGTGTTGCGAGATGCACAGGGTCGCATCCTTGCGCTTTTCTAGGGCCCGCTTGGTTCTCTTGACTCTAATGTTGCGGAGATACGGGCGATAGCCTTTGCATTGGAATTTTATGTTGCGTCTAAATGGGCTGCTCGTCCACTTATTATTGAGTCGGATTCCAAAGTTGCTATTGGGTGGGTGCTGCAGGTGGAACGTCGACCTTGGCGTTTGTGGGAAATCTTTAGTTTGATCGACCATGCTTGCTTTACGTTGGGATCTGTTTGCTTTTCGCACATTTTCCGGGAGGCGAATGGGCTAGCTGATGCGCTAGCGAAGGAAGGGGTTTCCCGAGTCTCTTAGTTTCAGGCCTCGGTTTGATGGTTTTGTAAAGGGTGTTGTTTTTTGGTGCGTTTCTTGTTTAGTCAACATGTCGTACTCTTTTCCTCCGTTAGGCTTAGGGAGGTTTTTGATGAGGCGCATGTGTGACTCGCGTTGTATATTTTTCCTATAATAATATACTTCGCTTTGCTGATAAAAAAAATATTTTTTTCTTCATTTTAACAATATTTCGAATATATTTTTTCAATTCTAATTTCTGAAATTATACTAATTGGAAAAATATAGTAAAAATTACTAAATTCTAAACAACATCTTGAAATGGGAGATGAATACATAATTTAAAAATTAAAAATTAAATGCATCAAATTTAATGGAGGTTTGACTTAAATGTTGCACACCCATTTTTCCCCTAAATATTGCACATTGCTTTTTATTTCCTAAAATATTACAAAAATTACAATAATTTTAAAGACAAACTCACAAGAACCCGTGTATGAACAGTAAAAAAATACCGAAGAAGTCTTGACCATTTGGATCTGCCTATAAACAGTGTACAAGGGTACGCGTGGCACGATTTCGGACGTCCAAGCACTGTTTAAAGACGGGCTCAGCAGGCACCGTCTATGAACAGTGCCCTAATGTTCAACGCCCCAAATGCTGGTCGTCGAGGAATCTTTGCATGTCCGGCGTGCACAGGCATGCCATGCATGGCAGGAATGGCTGGGTTAGTGATTAAATTTTGGGAAGGGTAGGTGATTTGATTATTGAATGGGGGATAGGTTTGGGTGTTTTTAAAATATATAGGGGTAGAGTTTAAAAATATGTAGGTTTTTTTTAGAGAAGGGATAGGGGTAGTATATGGGAAATTTTTATTATTTGTGTTAAATAGTTAAGGTTGAAAGTAAAATTTTAAGTGAAGAAGAAGAAGAATAAGAAGAAATCAATGAAAAAATTTAAGTGAAGAAGAAAAAGAAATTAGTGATGAAATTTAAGTAAATTCGATTTCTTTTAAGTTTTGTTTTTATTTGAGTGGGTTTGTTTTATTTTGTATATTTGGTATAATTTAAATTTTATGCATATAGTTTTATTTAAGTTTGTTCGAATGTTATGCATGTAGATTTAAACTTTTAAAATTTATTTTTTAAGTTGAATCAGTATTTTCAATTTTTTATCTTAGAATGTTCACTTTTATTTAGTATGTTCATTTTGATATGTGTATTCTGATTGAAAATTTATTTATGTGTTTTGAACATGCAGAGAAAATGAGCGACAACAACACATTTATGACTATTGTCCATTGCAATGGACAAATGGTGAAAACTAATGCCGGGATTGTATTTGAATCTGAAAGCAGTACGAAGATGAGATTTGCAAAAGAAGTCACGCTTTCGGAAAATAAATGAGAAAATATCACACAAAATAGGGAAAAAAGATTCATGGTTTGCGTTATTGGTGGTTGACATGTGAAAATATAGTCAAATATTGTGCAATCAATCTTCAAGATCCTGATGATGTTCAAATGATGATTGCAGAGCATGAATCTATGGGGATTCGATATATCAAGTTGTTTGCTGAGGTGCATGATGTTGTCGACCCATTTAGAAATGTCGTTGGATAATCTGCTCGAATGGATTACGGTAACGAGATTGATATGCCCAGAGGCAGTTTTGTCGTAATGTTGGCTAATGGGACATTAAGTGCATTTCATCCAGTCGGGCCTTCGACATATGGTTCATCATAAGAGTCGGTTGTTGATCCGACTTTTGATGCTAATGTGGAAAACCTACGAGGTCGATAGGGAGAAACACTTGACGATTCTAGTGAAGATGAAGATATTGATGATCCCAATTTTTTACCTGATGACGTTCGTGATGCCCCTGATTTTGGTGTTGGGGAATTTGTTCCGACTGCGGGCGACATTACATTATATGAACCTCCTGCTAATATGGGCTCAGTAGATTTCAATGCGATGAGAGCGCCTCGATTACCGGATATGCCCCGGTTAACTTCGAGTTAGCATGGTGAATTATCGAAAGGGCTTCAATTTGATGAAAAGGATGAATCTACATTGGCAATGAAAGATTACAACATCAAGAGCCACGTGGACTACGATGTTGTAGAATCCAGCCATAGACTTTCTTTGCCAAGTGTGTGAAGTATGGACAAGAGTGCAAATGGAAGATCCGAGTTTCAAAGCTTAAGGGGTCAGATCGTTGGGAGGTCACAAAGTACAATGGAGATCACACATGTTTACAAACTTCCATCGACCAAGACCACCGAAAATTAGACTCAACTGTGATAAGACATCACGCGATGAAGCTGGTAGAAGCAAATCCAAGGGTTTCGGTTTCAACGATTCAGGCAACCATTGCACAGCAATTTGGACACCAGATAAAATACAAGAAGTGGTGGCGTGCAAGAGATAAGGCAATGGAGTCAGTATATGGTGATTATGATAAGTCGTACAACGAGCTACCGGCTTTATTACTAGCAATGACACATTACATCCCAAGCACCATAGTGAGGTATCAAATGAAGGATGCATACGACCGACAAGGGAAACTTCTTGAAGGGTATAAATTTTTTCATCGACTCTTTTGGGCGTTCAAGCCTTACATTTAAGGATTTCCTTATTGCAAACGTATTTTTTCCAAACTCAATTATATTTGCATATCCATTTATTATGTATGTTTTTTATAACTCTCGATACTAACAATATTGTGACACATGATATCTACTAACGCGGCCAAATTTTGAGAGGAAGATTGAGAATTTAATGAAGTACGGTGACCGCGTTTGGAGTTGGGCAAACAATATCGAGAGGGAAAGATGGGCTCAATCGTATGATGAAGGTGGTAGACGATATGGGCAAATAACAACCAACCTTGTGGAGTGCATAAATGAAGTACTAAAAGGATCACGTCATCTCCCAATAGCAAGCCTGGTGAAAGAGACGTATTACAGGTTGGCGAAAGTTTGGTCAATTAAAGGGAAGGAAATCGAGGCCTTAATAAATAGGGGGAAAAGTTGGGCTCCCAAGCTTGTGAGTAAAATGCAAGATAACGTGACAAATGCAACGTCGATGAAGGTTCACAGCTTCGACAGATTCAATCAGACATTTGATGTTGTTCGCCCTAGACGCAACAACGAACCAACGGACTCAAATATATTTCGAGTCGATTTCAGACGTAGGTGGTGTGATTGTGGAGTGTTCCAGGCATGGCGATATCCATGTACTCATGCAGTTGCAGCGTGTATGTTCGCCAATGTTGACCCGTACACCTATGTTGATGAATGCTTCGATCTCCATAGAATGGTCAAAATTTATAGAAGTGAGTTCGAACTGATTGCAAATTCAATGTATTGGCCGTCAGTGGAGCATAAAACATGGTTACCGGATCCTACACTCCGTAGAAGTCCAAATGGCTGACCTAGATCGACTCGCATCTATACCAATATAGATCTTCATCATAGAGAGAAGGGACAACGAAAGAGATGTACCATATGTAGGGCTGAAGGACATTCTAGATCAAACTGTCCAAATAAACCAAGATTCGTGCCTATGCATCTGCAATTTATTATGTGCAAATAAATTAGTGGAAAATATTCAACTTTCCATTACTATTAGTGGAAAAATATTTTATTTCAAGCATTGGAATTGAAATTGGAATTAGAATTGAAATTATAATGTCGATATTAAATTGAATTAGGACATGAAAATTTTAATGTCAAAATTAAATCGAATGAACAAAGAAAATACGACTAGTGTAAATAAAATAATGGTTAATTAAATCGAATGAACAAATTTTAATTTTTTTTTCAATTCAATTAAACCACCCACCCACCTATTGATTTTTTTTTTTACTTTGACCCGTTTTTTTTCTTTGAAATCTAGGTCTTTCACACGCCCAGGTCTAGGTTTTCCACACCCAGGTCTTGAATTCATTTTGGGCATTGAATTCAATGTAATTGGGCAGTTGTTTTTTTCTGAAATTAATATTTTTTTCAATTTCATTTTTTAATTGCACTTTAATTTTAATATCAAATTGGAATCGAATGAACAAAGAAATACATGAAACTAAATCGAATTAGAATTCTTGTTAAATTTTTAACTTTTATTTTTTCACTAACTTATTATATTCGAATCTACTTTGATTTTTTTCAATTGCTTTTTTTAAAATTAGTGAAAAATTGCACTTTGATTTTAATATCAAACTAGAATTGAATGAGCAAAGAAATACGTTAAATTAAATCGAATTATAATTAAATTTTAAAAGTCTGCATCTTTGCACGCTGGTTCCGTCTGCAGTTTTGCACGCTGGTTGTCTGCAGTATTGCACGCTTGCAGTTCTTGATTCTTGAAGAGTAACCATGGAGACTAATCTGGCATCGTTGTCGATAGATGATGGTGAGGAGGAGGCGATAGTTCTACCAGAGGAAGTAGGGGAGGTTGATGATGACTATGCACTGTGTCTAGTTGGCCGGTTTGTAACTTCAAGTGTAATTCATTTCCTATCTATGAGAAACACTTTAGTAGACATTTGGCACCCACTTGAAGGGATTACAATCTCAGATTTAGGAGACAAACGGATATGCTTTCGCTTTTACCACGAGGTGGATCTCAACAGGGTTTTGGACGGATGCCATTGGTTCTTTAATAATCACTTGCTTGTGTTACATAGGATGAGTCCAGGAGAAGATCCGTTGAAGGTGCCGTTGGAGAATGCAATATTTTGGGTCCAGATTCATGATCTCCCGTCTGGCCTGATGTCTGAGCAAATGGCTAAATAGTTTGGAAGCTTTCTTGGCCAGTTTCTTGAATATGACTCAAAGTTGGTGATGTCGGGAAGGAGGCATTCATGAGAGTAAAGGCGTTGATAAATGTTAATCAGCCATTAAAACGAAAGAAGAAGGTGGCTCTAGGAAAGGATCGAACTGTGTATGTAAGATTCCAATATGAGAAACTGAGTCTTTTTTGTTTCATTTGTGGCAAACTTGGCCACGGGGAAAACTACTGTGGATTACGAATGTCCCTTAATCCTAATGAAGTGGTGTTTGGCTGGGATCTCTCCCTTCGGGCTACGCCGCGACAGAGTCTGCCGCCACCAAGCAGGTGGTTGAGGGAGGAAGTTACTGGTGTGCCGTTAGTGGATATTCATGCTGCATCAAGTGGGGTTGGACAGTTACATGCACGTGGGAAAGTTGGGGAAACTTTCTCTTTGCCCCAATCGCCACGTGGTAAAAACTTTGTGGGCCCCTTCCAACTAGAAAAGGGTACATCATCGGGGGCATGCATGGATATTGAACATGGCAATGAGGACAACCCTATTTCAATTGCAGAGGGAAAGAAGAGACAACGTTTATTACAAGAAGTGCAGCCAGTTTCTACAGGTGATGATTTTGCTACACTTGCGAATGAGAAATCGGCTAGCTCTGTTATGCAGAGCAGCCGGACGCCATGAAGCTCATCAGTTAGAACGTTCGTGGGTTGGGGAAACCACGGGCGGTTAACCGGCTCAGAAATTCGCTGAGAGGTAACCATCCCCACATTTTGTTTCTAATGGAAACAAAACTGGATAGAAGACAAATGGAGAAAGTTAGGCGTAGCTGTGGTTTTTTATTTGGCATTGATGTCGATGTTGTTGGTTCGAGTGGTGGAATGTCGTTAGGATGGAAACCTGATATTGATGTCACACTACTGAGTTTCTCAGGATCCCATATTGATGCTGTAATCAGAGAAGATGAAGCCCAGTGGAGATTCACTGGCTTCTATGGAAACCCTGTGGAAAATAGGAGATCTGAATCATGGAGCCTCTTACGACAACTAGAGTCCCAACATAACCTTCCATGGTTAGTGGTGGGAGACTTTAACGAGATCACCTTCTCTTTCGAGAAAAAAGGTGGTAGGCTTCGTAATGAACGAAACATGGCTGGGTTTCGTGAAGTGTTGGAGGACTATAACCAGTGTGATCTTGGATTTAATGGAGTTTGGTATACCTGGGAAAGGGGAAGGCTGCCGGAGAACAACGTTAGGGAGCGTCTGGACCGAGCAGTAGCTAACCCTGGTTGGTGGGACTTGTTTCAAAGTTATTATGTGTCTCACCTATCTCACACCATCTCAGATCATTGCCCCATCTTAGTGGATACAGTGGGTCAAGCTATGCCACGTACTATGGCCAGGGTTGAGGTTTTTAGGTTTGATGTTGACTGGATTTTTGAAGAGGAAGCTGCTCAAATTGTAAAAAATTGTTGGGAGAACTCGAGTGCTAATGTGCCAGAGAAATTGCATGAAATTGGTTGTGCCCTGATGTCATGGAGTAGGGATCACAAGAAGCAATCAACAGCTCAAAAACGTTCTATAATGCGCAGGTTAAAAGAGTTAACAAACCAAGATCTGGATGAGGAAACTCTTGCTGAGTTAACTGAAGTCAAGTTGGGGCTCAATTTAAAAGCTGATAAGGAGGAATTCTTTTGGGAACAACGCTCTCGTTCGAACTGGTTACTTCATGGGGATCAAAACACCTCCTTCTTCCATAATCATGCATCTTATCGTAAAAGAAAGAACAGCATAAAAGGACTATTTGACACTAACGGGGAGTGGGTCACGGATGACAGTGCTTTGCTCAACACTGCCACTGCATATTTCAAGGACCTATTTCAAACATCCTTACCACCTGCTGCTACTGACATATTAGAGAAAGTCACTCCTAAGGTGACAATTGAAATGAATCATGCCCTCATGAAACCATTCACAGCTGAAGAGATTAGGATGGCAGTGAAGTATATGTCTCCCATGAAAGCTTTAGGGTTAGATGGATTCCCTGCACTGTTTTATCAGAAATTTTGGGGGATCATTGGTGCTGACATTAGCAATTTTTGCCTAGCTATCCTCAATGGAGCTGCTGATATGGAGGAAATAAATGCCACTCAAATTGTGTTAATCCCAAAGGTTGCCCACCCTCGAAATATGACTGACTTCAGACAAATAAGCCTATGTAATGTGATCTTTAAAATTGTATCGAAGGTTTTGGCTTGTTGATTAGCTCCTATGCTCGATCCATGCATTGATAAAGCACAGGGGGCATTTATCCCATGAAGGCAAATCTCAGACAATATCATGATAGCCTATGAAGTGCTGAACTCGCTGCACAATAGACGTGTAGGCAAGACAGGTACCTTTTCTCTGAAAGTCGATCTAAGCAAGGCGTACGACCGAGTGGAATGGCCATTTTTAGAAAGTATGTTGCTAAAGCTTGGTTTTGCTGAAGATTTGGTGAGGCTGCTTATGAAATGTGTTCGAACAGTTTCCTACTCTGTTTGCATGAATGGGTGCAATGGCAATCAATTTATCCCTCTAGGGGCCTTAGACAAGAAGATCCCCTTAGTCCATATTTATTTTTAGTTTGTGCCGAGGGATTGTCTACCTTAATGAATGCAGCAAATGATTTGAAAACAGTTAAGACAGCCACTATCGGACGAGAAAGACTAGCGGTTGGACACTTGTTATTTGTGGATGACTATATCTTGTTTGGTGATGCATCGATGGAAGGAGCATCAAACATGAAAGGGCTCTTGCATGACTTTGGCAACGCCTCAGGACAAAGAGTGAATTTTGATAAATCACTTGTGTTCTTCAGCTCAAATGTTGATCCTTCATTAAGAGAACAAGTAGGACTGCTATTGGGAGTTCGTGTGTCTATGAATCCAGAAAAATATCTAGGACTTCCTACCATGGTCGGGAGGAACAAGAAGGAAGCTTTTAATTATTACTTAGATCGATACAATAAGAAGACGAACAATTGGGGCGTTCGATTTTTAAGTATGGGAGGGAAGGAAGTCTTAATAAAGAGTGTTCTTCAATCCATCCCAGTGTATGCAATGAATTGTTTCTTGCTGCCAGCTTCCTTATGTCGAACATTAGAACAAGCTATGGCGAGATTTTGGTGGCGATCCAATGGTATAAAGAGAGGAATACAATGGACCACTTGGCACTCTCTGGCACGCCCCAAGTATTGTGGTGGTCTTGGATTTCGAGAGCTTGGCAAATTCAATATAGCTCTCCTTGCTAAACAGTGCTGGAGATTGATCACACATCCGGATTGTTTCCTTGCCAAAGTTCTAAAAGCACGATATTATCCTGCAAGTAACTTCTTGTCAGCCAATCTAGGCTCCAACCCATCCTACATATGGAGAAGTCTCTGGAGTGCGAAGGGGCTAATTGAGAGAGGAATTGGGTGGAGAGTTGGCTCAGGGCGAAGCATTAATCTATGGAATGATGCATGGCTTCCAGGCACAGGAGATGGGAGAGTAAAACGAGATACAATTGATACCAGGTACACGCATGTTTCTGATTTAATCCATTCACCAACCTCATCCCAGAAGATGGATGTTCTTGAGGACCTTTTTGATGCTCCCCAAGTGTCTATGATCTCTTCAATCCCATTGTCAGTTTCGGGGAAGGAAGATAATATTGTCTGGAGGTTAGAGGGATTTGGGCAGTACACAGTGAAGAGTGGGTATCCCATGCTACGTGATGATCACACTACAGCAACTGGTATGTACAATCAACATCCTCCATCTGTAGTTGAACAATTTTATAAAGAAATGTGGGCCATTCGCTTACCAGCCAAAGTAAAAATTTGCTTCTGGAAGATTGCTAATAATTTCATTCCATCTTATGATAATCTTCAAGTTCGTCGGCTCAATGTTAATAACTTGTGTCTGTTTTGTTGCACCCCAGGTGAAACTGTTGCCCACCTAATGAGGGAATGTGCCTTTATTAAACAGTTGGTCACAGAGCAGGGCATTAATTTCACCAGTTGCCCTACCAATTTTGCATGGGCAGAATGGTTGACAAATTTTTTCTGCAGTCTAAATTCAGCGCAAAAAATGGTGTTGATGGTGACATACTGGGCAGTGTGGTATGAGCGCAATAAACTGATTCATGAGGGATCTATAGCATCAATACACGGCACTAAGGCTTTTATCAGGGCTTTCATCCGAGAATATGAAGAGGTTAACATAATCTGCCCCCCAGGGATAGTGGAACGCGAAGGACACTGGGAAGCTCCTGCAGAGAACTTGATAAAATTTAACTTTGATGCCGCATTTGATATACACACAAAGGTATCTGTTTCAGCGGTGATTGGACGAAATCATGAAGGGTTTATCATGGCATCCTGTATAACTCATCACAATCATGTTTTCGATGCTTTCATTGCTGAGGCTTTAGCATGTTTGCAGGCAGTGAATTATGCAAAAGACCTGGGTTTCGACAAAGTTATTATCGAGGGGGATAACATCACGGTGATAAAGAGAATATGCTCAACGTCAATGGATTGTTCTATGATTGGTCCTATTATTCATGATATTAAATCCACTGCAGAACAATTTGAGTGCATTGAATTCTGGTTCGTTCAACGGAAGATTAATCAAGTTGCTCACACACTAGCACAAGAGGGTAAAGCACAACAACAAGATTGTTACTGGATAGAAGAAGCACCACCAAGGACTTCAGCAGCAGCAGCTTTGGACGCAAAAGGCATTACTGCAGTTTAATTTCTTGCTGAGATCCCTGCAGCATTGGCTATGAAAGTTGATGACACTGTAGCTTGTTTGGCTGCATTCGGAGATTTACTCTATCTGCATTTTCTAAGATGCTCTCCGATAAACCCTAGTTTTAGAATTTGTTGGTTTTGTTTTGTTTCGTAGGGTTTCTGTTACCTTTTATTACTTTGATTTCTGCATCTTACTTACTTTTGTATATGTTTGTTTCAACCCTATAATACAAAACCAGCTCATTCATTCAAAAAAAATCGAATTATAATTCTTGTTAAATTTCAAAGTTTCATATTTTCATTAACTTATTATATTCTAATCTACTTTGATTTTTCCAATTGCTTTTTTTAATTAGTGGAAAATTTGCACTTTGATTTTAATATCGAATTAGAATCGAATGGACAAAGAAATACTTTAAATTAAATAGAATTAAAATTCTTGTTTGATTTTTGACTTTGAGTTTTTCACTAACTTATTACATTCGAATCTACTTTGATTTTTTCTTCCGCAATTTCTGCCCATGATTGGATATGGTTGAAAGATAAGACGGCGACGATCGTCAAATACGTTATGCCCTCTTAGGCGGCTCAGGATCCTCTTCATCATCCTCTTCAGTGTAGCTAACCTGCTCAGTCACCGAGGGCCCATTGTTGGTTGTACATATGTAGGAGTTGGTTCCTTTTCCCATATAATTGTCGGCGTTACTAAGCTCGGATCTGGATCCCATGTCGTTGGCCATCCTTCAAGGTTTCTACTATAGACGTTTGTACTCGTAGATGTGCCACGTTGCATTCTTCAATGATTTACCTTTGCCACCATATTTTCTTATACCTATGGCATTCGTCTTGTTCATTGGCAGTGGTTAAGTATGGCTTTTCATGAGCACGATAGTAAATCATGTACTCTGAACTCTCAAAATTAAAATCATCAGCTTGTAATGGACTGCGATACGGAAACGATGAAATTTTGTCTTTCCACAAAGCAATGTACTCAGTGTGAACGGTTTCCCAGTTTGTATCCGGCTTGCCACGTCCGTCAAAGGAGTAAAGAAAGTAATAATCACGTGGAATACGCGGAATGGGCTCCAAATTGCCTAAGCACTCTATCTTTGAAGTGAAACTCCACATTATAAAAGTGGATCAACAGTGTAACACTACACTATAAAAGTGAATACTTCTCCAAATATTTTGGTAGATATATGTGGTCATCGTTGTACGCAATTCAAATAAACTGCAAAAAATGATTATTTTGAATAATACATCTAACTAAATGTAAATAATACATTTAACAAAATAAACTTCCTATTCAAGTACATGTTCTTGACAATACAAATCAATAGCATATCTAAAAATTCTGACATTGTTGTGCGTGAATCATGTATCATTCTTTTCCTCGCACCATCTACATATAAATCACAATTATATTTTAAAAATAAGCAAATTAAACTTAAATATTCAACTCAAAATTAGGATATTTACCTTGCAACGAGAGGGAACTGTATTTGTGTTCGAGTAATCGGTGTAAAAAAGGGGAAGTCGCTGCCATGCCCAAGCTTGAAATAACAGCAGACATCTACCAATAATGCTTACCCTCTTACCCATTTCTATTATAGCGCCCTTGTACAACTCATGATACAAGTGCGTTAATATGACCGATCTCCAACTATATTGACACTAGCTTCCCAAGAAGTATCAAAAAATAGTAGATACCGTACACTAACCAGATTGCCAGATTTATCCAGCATCAGTATCCCTCTAATCATCTGCAGAATATATGTCCGACTGACCTTGTAAATCTCATTAACTGGACTATATTGATTGAGTCCAAATTCACTTTCCAACCAACTCAATTTCACACGAGACCCTTTCACGTTACTTTCATATGGCACCTTCTCAAGGTACTTTTTGCAAATTTCAGTAGTAAAACTATCAGTACGCTCAATCAATGACTTTCCTTTTACCGACACCCTGATAAGATAAACCACGTCTTCTAGCATGATGGTGCACTCTCCACAAGGCATGTGGAATGTATGTGTTTCGGGCCTCTAACGCTCAATTAGAGCGGTAATCATCCGGAAATCAGCTTGTATTCGCGAAGGAATGTGGCATGATAAAATCCTGCCATCTTCAAGAAACCCATGACTCTAGTATATAGGTGACTGTCTACATGCACATATGATGTTTAAATGTTTCCTCTGTATCTTGTAAATAACACATTATTTAAACATAATTATTAACAAAAAACACAGAAACGGCCGATTTTGTAATAAATTAATTTAAAAAAAATTGTACCAGCTCATCAACCCTAAGGCTACTAATGTGTCGATCTTATAAAGGCAACAATAGAGCTTGCTCAGCCATCCTACATGACAAGTAAGAACATATTAGTAAACCGGGGCTAAATTTATCGCGTTAAAAACTAACAATCATAATAAAATAAAAATATAACCCGAATAATCTTACTTTAAACTATCCTATCAAAGATTTTAATATTTGAAATTTAATTTTTAGTGTTAAAAATATAATACTTCCCGTAAATAAATTATGATAATCGTAAATAAATAAATTACTTACTAATTTTGCAAATATGTTTAATCAATTTTATCAATCTTTTCCTTTTTTTCTTACTTCTTTTTTCTTATACATGTAATATATGACTAAAGAACCTAAATTAAAAATTAAATTATGTATCTGCTTACTTTCTAACAAATCATCAATTTAACGTTCTTTTTTTATTCAACCACCTATAAATAAATTAACGAACTTAAACAAAAATATTCAAACTACTATAATTTTTTCTCAAAACTTCACATATTTAACACAAAATATTCAAACTATATTCTCTCGAAATAGAATTAAAAATTCAAACATCAAAATAAAAATTATAAAAATATAACAAACTTAAATTAAACAATAAAAAATAAATCTACTCACTATATTTTCTTCTCAAATCTTCACATATTTAACACAAAATATTCAAACAACAACTTCAAAATTTAAACAAAAAAATAACTTAACTTATTATATTTTTTCATTTTTTTTCTTGTAACACCCGGGTTTAAGGGTCGGGTGAAAATAATATTTTAATATTATTTCGAGTTCGATTTTGCAATTTAAATAATAAAATATTTTTATGGGCCTCGTGATTTCAAAATGTTTAAGGCTATGTTGGGCCTATCTCAAGTCCAAATCCATGGGCTTTAAGAGATATGGGCTTGGCCATTTATTAATGGCATTTTAGTAAATAGTTGGTCTTCCAACTAAAACCTAATTTTAATTTTAATTCCTTACTATTCAAATAAACAAAAATCTCATCTTCTTCCCCAAACTTCAAAACCAACAACAACCACTCCCACTTCCATGGTTTTCACTATTCCATCTCCTTTCTCCCTCATTTTGGCTCGGTTTTGAAAGGTAAACACATCCTCATCTTGCTCTCATCTTCCTCTCTTTAAAAGTACAACTAGATTTCATTTTGGTTCAAGTTTTAGAATTTGTGTTTTTGGAAGATTGCAATAAAAATGATACATTTATTGTTTTTAACTTAAGATTTTGATTTAATATTGTTAGATATGGTGTTTATGAATCAAATGGTCCAACATATATAATTTTTAGAGTGTTTTATAAGAATTCCCGAATTTGGGTTTTGGTGGGGTTTTAGGAGAGTTTTAAGTTGAGTTTTGGGTATGGTTTGTGTTGGAATTTGAAGGTTGATGTTAGGGTAATAGTTGGGGCTATTTTGGAAGCATTTGAGTGTGCTGAAAAGGTTAAAATCATGAGTTTTGGTTGGGGTATAAGGGCTGCTCGGGTTTGGTGATTTTGGGGGTTGTTCATGGCTTGAAATGTTGTGTTTGATGTTTGAATTGTATTCCGGGTTAGCTACTTTGATGCTTGGGCTGATTTGAAGTTGTTCGGATTGTGTTGAGGTTGTTTAGAGGCAAGAGGTTGTGTTGGTGAAGCCTCGAAAGTGAATTCGGGAGCTTGAAGGTGATTGCTTGCATGGTAATTGAGCTTGGAAGTGAAGATGAGTGGTTACTGTTTTTAAATAGCTTTTAAATATTGGTTCAAGCATGTGAACCTAGGATGGGCTTGGTAAACCCACCTAGAGTGAGATTAGAGTGGTAGCCTAATCTCAAGCTTAGCTTAGGAAACCTTTGGTTGAACTCCAAATTGCTTATTATGACTCATGTCTAATTGTGATTGTGTTGGCTATGTATAATGTGTTATGCATGTTGTTGAGGCTTGATATGATGCGTTGATATATGCATGTGGTTCGGTTTATGAATCGTGCATGATAGTGATCATGGTGAGTATGTGCTAAGCACGGAAGTTATGTTGAGTTCATGTTGTGAAAGGTTATGGAATTTGATTAATATTGGCACTAGTATGCTTGGGTACAATGATCGATCATTAGGATGAGTGTGCACACGAGAGTCAAAGTCGCGCGTGGCCTTGGTGGCGTTAAGGCACCAAGGAGGAGTACAGGTACGCCCGGAAATCTTTATATTAGTCGGTGATGAGTGGAATCCCATCGACGGGGCGTGAGGATGAATGGAATCCCCTCCGCGAGAACCGGTGATGAGTGTAATCCCACCGAAGGTAATGGTTATGTTGGAAATGCATTCCAACATGTTATCGGCGTATTCGAGTCATAACTAGGTGCCAATATGAGATTATATGTGCCTTCATGATTTGAGATGTGTTGCCAATATGATATGAAATGTGATTCCAATATGCATTGAGATATGTTGTTAATAATACATTGATATATGTATCATTGTAAGTTGAGCTTATGAGTTGTTGAGCATGGCATAATGTTGATTATATGTTCATGCATCATGTTTAATTTGGCTCTCGTGGATCGGAGGTAAGATCATGCATCTCATCATGGTAGTTGCTCGCGCTTGGACCCTACATTGTCGAAGGTTTGATTTATGAGCTTACCCTCACTAAGCTTTTATGCTTACGCTCCTTTTTGTTCGACAACGCATATCAGTAGCTTGTGGGTGGCAAGGGCAAGGAAAGGTCTCCAAGTTTTGCTTTTGGTTAGCTCAAGTATGAATTTTAAATTGTAGATTGTAATAGTCAAGTAATGGGATAGGTGTTGTTGTTTTGGATGCCTTGATGTATATTGATTTGGTTTGGCTCTTGGATGCCTTGTTTGGTTTGTAAACATTGTTCATGTTGCATGTCTCGAATGCTTGTATGTGTGGTTGCTAAGATATGAACCTTAAAGTGCTTAGTATGACATCCTTTGGTAAATGCATGAATCTTTAGATGAATGATGCTTGTTAGTGTTGGTTGCCTCGTATGCTTAGATTATGGTTGTTAGAGGTTGTATGTATGTCAATTGGTAGCTAGGCGAATCGTAAATCGCATATAGAGCCGAGTCTTAGATCGTTTTGCTGAAATTTGGAGACTTGCAGTGCAGGGCGTATCGATACGCCTAAGGGCCGTATCGATACGATCTTGCCTACAGGCCTCAGTTTTGGCTTGGCGTATCGATACACGAGGGCGTATCGATAGGATCTTGGCTCACTGGAATTCTGAGAATTTGGTGAGTTTAAGGTGTATCGGTACGGTGTTGAGGCGTATCGGTACGGGTGTATCTCGTTGACCACGAGATGTTGACCCCGAAGGGCGTATCGATACGATCAAGGGTTGTATCGATACCCTCTCTTAGAGTATCGATATGGTCTGCTTGAAATGATAAAATGGACCCTGTAACTCGTTGTGTTGGTTTCGATCGTGTTTCTTCTTTGTTGTTTTCCGTTGTCGTGTTCCACATAGGATATAACTTTGCATTTAGACAAGATAAATAAAAGAAATTTTCTAGGGTTGCTAACCGAGGTGGGACCTTCACGGGTTTCACGTCGGTTTTCCCCGTGTAGCCTACTCGAATCGGTCAACCGACTAGACTGGGGCATGGGGGTTACATTTGTTGGTATCAGAGCCTAAGGTTCCGAGACCTTGGGCAGGTAAGTGAGGTAAGTTTAATTTTTGTATTGTGATTGCACGGTGTTTGCTTGCCATCTAAGCATGTTGCTTGTTATTCGTGTATGTTGTGATGTGTGATTGTTTGATTGTGAATGTATGTTGTTTGATCGTACGCGTATGTTTGCTTGTTTAGCAAGTATGCCTTGTTATATGCTTGGTTGAGAATGTATGTGTGTTGTGTTGTTTGAAGCATGTTGAGTAGAGTCTCGTTGCTTCTATTACATCGAAAAAGGAGATTTTTAAGTGTGGGAATCATACTTGAGCCACTTGGACCCTTTCCTTTGCTAACCATATTTGTATGTTAATTTGTCGATGTTGTTTATTTATTGCTTTTAGTAAGTTTGAGGCCAAGGAGTGGGCCGTGAATCGGTAAGTGGAAGTTGTGGTTTCTGGAAATGTGGAGGATGTTGAGGGAGTTCATCGCTATAGTCAGGGGAGTATGGTTGTACCGGAGTTGAGGTACAATTTGTTTGTTTGAGTCCGTGTGAACGTGTGTTGGCTCCAGTTGATAAGGGACGATGTGATCGATTCGAGTAGTAGTTGGTAAAAAGAAGTGAAGACATGTGAGTGAGGTTCAGAGTGGTATGGATGTTATAGTAGATAAGCCCTTGGTACAGTTTTGAGTTTGTCCCTTCTGATTGAATCTGAGTCCGTACTTCCGTTTATTGTTAGCAAGCATGCAAGTTTGAATATGTTCGGTGAAGTGTTAGAGGTAGGTATGAGTATCTTAGTTCTTTTGGTGAGATCAGGGTAAGGGTCTCGTGTGAGTAATATAAAATTTAGAAATGTTAGTTGGTGATCATTGGGGTTCAGCCTACGGTTTTAATACAAGACAGCCGGTCAGTATCTGTGAGTGGGAATCGATTTGTGCGATTGGGCCAGTGTACGTCTGAGTTGTCTTCCAGCAAGGAGAGATGAAGTCACTTCTGATATAGTTGAGCCGAGAAGGAAGTCTTGAGCTTTAATTTCAGATTGTTAGGTAGTGGTATGTTTTGAGTCGTCATGATCGATGTTATAGAACAAGTTCAAGCATGATTGTTTGTGTGTGATCAGAACTGAACTTTGAGGTTTCGAGATACTCTAAGAACGGTTTTGAAGAGTTAGGTTATGCTTGAAGGGTCAGCCTGAAAACAAGAGGACCGAAAATTATTAGATGTGTACATGTGAAGTTGCAATTTCTGCGGATTCGTCCTTTTGTGTGAGCATGTAAGGAAGCTAGGTATACCTGTTGAGATTTTAGACGTAGAGACACGTGTGACTAGACCTTTTTATGAGATAGTGGTGGTCAGAAAGATGTGCGGAAGATGTTTGTTGATGGTTCAGGGTTACGTGTTTCCAGTAGATGTGAAGTAATCGCCTTTTTACGGTTTCGATGTAACATTGGATATGGTTTGGCTTGTAGAGCACAGAGTTAGGGTATACCTTGAGACAAAGAGAGAGTTGCCTTGAAGTTGCAGATTTCTGTGAGAATGTAGTGGTAGGTGAGGATGTGAACTTCTTATCGAATGTTGTTCCAGCTTTAGAGATCAAAGATTGATTGAGTTTAGTTGGCAGGCTTGCCTAGCAAATGTGATGGATTTGATTTCTGAATGAAGATTAGACCGCAGAATGTTAGAATAGTTTGTGTTTTTCCTAGAAGTGTTTGGAAGAATTGCCCGGTTTGTCTCTTGATAGGGAAGAAGAGTTTGTTGTTGATACCGTCTCCGAGTTTGCTCTTATTTTGATTGCTCTGTATCTTATGATTCCCGAAAGAATTGAGAGTGTTGAAGAATCAACTTCGAGATTTGTTAGACCTTAGATTCATTAGGCCTAGTACATCATCTTAGAGTATGACAGTACAATTTGTGAAGAAGAGAGAAGACAATATAAGAATGTGATTAGATTTCAGACAGTTGAAATAATTGACAGTGAATAGTTAGTATTCGTTTCCCAGCATCAGTGATTTGTTGATCAGTTGAGGGGTGCTTCAGTCATTTCAAGATTAATTTGAGATCCGGTTACCACCAGTGGAAAGTGAGAGAAGTTGAAGTACCAAAGACAGCTTTCGGGGAAAGATGTGATCACTCTGAGTTCTGAGATATGCCGTTTTGTTTGACTAGTGTGTTTGTTACTTTTATAGAGATGTTGAGCAAAATATTTCCTAAGCTCCTTGATCAGTTTGTAGTAGCTTTCTTAGATGATGCGTGGGTATATTCATGTACCAAAGAAGACCATGACAAGCTTTAGAGTTAGTGTTGTAGATCCTATTAGAGAATCATTTGTATGCCGAGTTGAGCAAACGTGAACTCCGAGTTAAGAAGGATGTTTTTCAAGGACAGGTAGATTAGCCGAGTATATTAGAGTAAATCCCAATAGGCAGAAGAAGATGTGAGTTGGGAGAAACCGAAGACTGTGACAGGCATCTATAGTTCCTAGGTCTAGCATTATTACTCTCGGAGAATTGTAAATAGTCTTTTGAATATAGCTGCTCCTTTGACAAGTTGCTACAGAAGAATGTTCAGTATTGTGGTCAGATGCGAGACAATGAGCCCTTGAGAAACCGAAAGAAACTTTGAAGAGAGCTTCGACCTTGATCCAGCCTATATCGGAAAAAGAGTCTATGAACCATAGTGATGCGTTACATGTAGGGTTAAGTTGTGTGCTTATGCAAGACAGAAGATTTGTGGCTCGATCATCGAGATATTTGAAAGACCTTGAAAAGAATTATCTAACACAAGACATAGAGTTAACTGCGGTTGTATTTGCTCGAAGACCTCGAGACAAAGCATGTATAGAAAGAAATGCACAGTATGTACGCTTATCATCAGAACTTGAAATATTAGACGACTTAGGAAGGGTTGAAACTTGAATAGCACGAGTTGTTAGAATTGCCTGAAGACTGTAATCTCAAGATTGAGTACCATTTGAAGAGAGTCAACGTAGTAACCGGTGTTCCGAGTTATATTTGTTGCTAGATTAGTAGTGGAGTTGCGAGATGTATTTGCCGAATTTAGTTTACCAAATGATAGTATTCTTGTGGACGAGTTTCATGTTAAACCTACATTGAGTCAGAATGCTTGAAGAGAAACAGTTGTAAGACAGGTTCTTGGCACCTCACGTGCAAGACATGGCAGAAGGAAGACCTTCAGAATACAGTTTAAGAGATGATAGAGTTTCGCATTTCAGAGACAGAATAGTTGTACCGATTGACATAATGTTCTGAGACGTGTTGTTTTGGTCGAAGCACTTGGCAGTTCGTCTGTATTGCATCTGAGTAGTATGAAGACTCGTTGTGGGTTGAAGATGAGTACTTTTGGATTGAGTTGATGAATAATGTGGTTCAGTATGATAGTAAGTGTATAATTTTCCAGTGTGTCAAGACCGAACGTCAGTTTTCTTCTAGTTTGTTTCATCTGTGGGAGATTCTTAATGAAAGTGGGTAATAGAGATTCGAGATTTCAACTAGATTTTGAAGACGTCTGCATAGTGTTTGGTTACCTGTTGAAGTCAGATGGTCAAGTTTTCAAACAGTGTTGTATGAGATTGTGAATCGGGCTAGTTCTATTGTTTATTTGTTGTGGTCACCACCATAGTTAGAAAGAAGTTTGTGATGGGTTATGTGTATCTATGATTCGGAAGTGTGAGTCAGATTTGTCCTATGCTATGTTTGCGAAGAGATTGAGTTAAGTTTTAAATTGACATACCTTGAGGGACCCGTTGAGATCTTAGCATCAGATAGCTAATATTGTGTGGTAAGTCTACCGAGATTGGTTAGTGCGTTGTGGTGAGAAGGAAAGTGGGTAAGAGCAGATCTCGTGGTAAGTCATGTCCGATAAATTTTGGGTACGAAATTTCCTTAAGTGGGGAAGAGTTGTAACATCCGGGTTTAGGGATCGGGTGAAAATAATATTTTAATATTATTTCGGGTTCGGTTTGCAATTTAAATAATAAAATATTTTTATGGGCCTCGGGATTTCAAAATGTTTAAGGCTATGTTGGGCCTATCTCTTAAGTCCAAATCCATGGGCTTTAAGAGATGTGGGCTTGGCCATTCATTAATGACATTTTAGTAAATAGTTGGTCTTCCAACTAAAACCCAATTTTAATTTTAATTCCTTACTATTCAAATAAACAAAAATCTCATCTTCTTCCCCAAACTTCAAAACCAACGACAACCACTCCCTCTTCCATGGTTTTCACTATTCTATCTTCGTTCTCCCTCATTTTGGCTCAGTTTTGAAAGGTAAACACATCCCCATCTTGCTCTCATCTTCCCCTCTTTAAAAGTACAACTAGATTTCATTTTGGTTCAAGTTTTTGAATTTGGGTTTTTGGAAGATTGCAATAAAAATGATACCTTTATTGTTTTTTACTTAAGATTTTGATTTAATATTGTTAGATATGGTGTTTATGAATCAAATGGTCCAACATATATAATTTTTAGAGTGTTTTATAAGAATTCCCGAATTTGGCTTTTGGTGGGGTTTTAGGAGAGTTTTAAGTTGAGTTTTGGGTATGGTTTGTGTTGGAATTTGAAGGTTGATGTTAGGGTAATAGTTGGGGCTGTTTTGGAAGCATTTGAGTGTGCTGAAAAGGTTAAAATCATGAGTTTTGGTTGGGGTATAAGGGCTGCTCGGGTTTGGTGATTTTGGGGGTTGTTCATGGCTTGAAATGTTGTGTTTGATGTTTGAATTGTATTTCGGGTTAGCTACTTTGATGTTTGGGCTGATTTGAAGTTGTTCGGATTGTGTTGAGGTTGTTTAGAGGCAAGAGCTTGTGTTGGTGAAGCCTCGGGAGTGAATCTGGGAGCTTGAAGGTGATTGCTTGCTTGGTAATTGAGCTTGGAAGTGAAGGTGAGTTGTTATTGTTTTTAAATAGCTTTTAAATATTGGTTCAAGCATGTGAACCTAGGATGGGCTTGGTAAACCCACCTAGAGTGAGATTAGAGTGGTAGCCTAATCTCAAGCTTAGCTTAGGAAACCTTTGGTTGAACTCCAAATTGCTTATTATGACTCATGTCTAATTGTGATTGTGTTGGCTATGTATAATGTGTTATGCATGTTGTTGAGGCTTGATATGATGCATTGTTATATGCATGTGGTTCGGTTTATGAATCGTGCAAGATAGTGATCATGGTGAGTACGTGCTAAGCACAGAAGTTATGTTGAGTTGATGTTGTGAAAGGTTATGGAATTTGATTAATATTGGCACTAGTATGCTTGGGTACAATGATTGATCATTAGGATGAGTGTGCACACGAGAGTCAAAGTCGCGCGTGGCCTTGGTGGCGTTAAGGCACCAAGGAGGATTACAGGTACGCCCGGAAATCTTTATATTATTCGGTGATGAGTGGAATCCCATCGACGGGGCGTGAGGATGAATGGAATCCCCTCCGCGAGAACCGGCGATGAGTGTAATCCCACCGAAGGTAATGGTTATGTTGGAAATGCGTTCCAACATGTTATCGGCGTATTCGAGTCATAACTAGGTGCCAATATGAGATTATATGTGCCTTCATGATTTGAGATGTGTTGCCAATATGATATGAAATGTGATTCCAATATGCATTGAGATATGTTGTTAATAATACATTGATATATGTATCATTGTAAGTTGAGCTTATGAGTTGTTGAGCATGGCATAATGTTGATTACATGTTCATGCATCATGTTTAATTTGGCTCTCGTGGATCGGAGGTAAGATCATGCATCTCATCATGGTAGTTGCTCGCGCTTGGGCCCTACATTGTCGAAGGTTTGATTTATGATCTTACCCTCACTAAGCTTTTATGCTTACGCTCCTTTTTGTTCGACAACGCAGATCAGTAGCTTGTGGGTGGCAAGGGCAAGGAAAGGTCTCCAAGTGTTGCTTTTGGTTAGCTCAAGTATGAATTATAAATTGTAGATTGTAATAGTCAAGTAATGGGATAGGTGTTGTTGTTTTGGATGCCTTGATGTATGTTGATTTGGTTTGGCTCTTGGATGCCTTGTTTGATTTGTAAACATTGTTCATGTTGCATGTCTCGAATGCTTGTATGTTTGGTTGCTAAGATATGAACCTTAAAGTGCGTAGTATGACATCCTTTGGCAAATGCATGAATCTTTGGATGAATGATGCTTGTTAGTGTTGGTTGCCTCATATGCTTAGATTATGGTTGTTAGAGGTTGTATGTATGTCGATTGGGAGCTAGGGGAGTCGTAAATCGCATCTAGAGCCGAGTCTTAGATCATTTTGCTTAAATTTGGAGACTTGCAGTGCAAGGCGTATCGATACGCCTAAGGGGCGTATCGATACGGTCTTGCCTACAGGCCTCAGTTTTGGCTTGGCGTATCGATACATGAGGCCGTATCGATACGATCTTGGCTCACTGGAATTCTGAGAATTTGGTGAGTTTAAGGCGTATCGGTACGGTGTTGAGGCGTATCGGTACGGGTGTATCTCGTTGACCACGAGATGTTGACCGAGAAGGGCGTATCGATACGATCAAGGGTTGTATCGATATGGTCTTCCTGTGTTGACTGAAGAGGTTGACCTTGGTCAAGGCGTATTGATACCCTCTCTTAGAGTATCGATACGGTCTGCTTGAAATGATAAAATGGACCCTGTAACTCATTGTGTTGGTTTCGATCGTGTTTCTTCTTTGTTGTTTTCCGCTGTCGTGTTCCACATAGGATATAACTTTGCCTTTAGACAAGATAAATAAAAGAAATTTTCTAGGGTTGCTAACCGAGGTGGGACCTTCACGGGTTTCACATCGGATTTCCCCGTGTAGCCTACTCGATTCGGTCAACCGACCAGACCGGGGCAAGGGGGTTACATTTGTTGGTATCAGAGCCTAAGGTTCCGAGACCTTGGGCAGGTAAGTGAGGTAAGTTTAATTTTTGTATTGTGATTGCACGGTGTTTGCTTGCCATGTAAGCATGTTGCTTGTTATTCGTGTATATTGTGATGTGTGATTGTTTGATTGTGAATGTATGTTGTTTGATCGTACGCGTATGTTTGCTTGTTTAGCAAGTATGCCTTGTTATATGCTTGGTTGAGAATGTATGTGTGTTGTTTTGTTTGAAGCATGTTGAGTAGAGTCTCGTTGCTTCTATTACATCGAAAAAGGAGATTTTTAAGTGTGGGAATCATACTTGAGCCACTTAGACCCTTTCCTTTGCTAACCATATTTGTATGTTAATTTGTCGATGTTGTTTATTTATTGCTTTTAGTAAGTTTGAGGCCAAGGAGTGAGCCGTGAATCGGTAAGTGGAAGTTGTGGTTTCTGGAAATGTGGAGGATGTTGAGGGAGTTCATCGCTATAGTCAGGGGAGTATGGTTGTACCGGAGTTGAGGTACAATTTGTTTGTTTGAGTCCGTTTGTATGTGGGTTGGCTCCAGTTGATAAGGGACGATGTGATCGATTCGGGTAGTAGTTGGTAAAAATAAGTGAAGACATGTGAGTGAGGTTCAGAGTGGTATCGCTGTTATAGTAGATAAGCCATTGGTACAGTTTTGAGTATGTCCCTTCTGATTGAATCTGAGTCCGTACTTCCGTTTATTGTTAGCAAGCATGCAAGTTTGAATATGTTCGGTGAAGTGTTAGAGGTAGGTATGAGTATCTTAGTTCTTTTGGTGAGATCAGGGTAAGGGTCTCGTGTGAGTAATCTAAAATTTAGAAATGTTAGTTGGTGATCATTGGGGTTCAGCCTACGGTTTTAATACAAGACAGCCGGTCAGTATCTGTGAGTGGGAATCGATTTGTGCGATTGGGCCAGTGTACGTCTGAGTTGTCTTCCAGCAAGGAGAGATGAAGTCACTTCCGATATAGTTGAGCTCAGAAGGAAGTCTTGAGCTTTAATTTCAGATTGTTAGGTAGTGGTATGTTTTGAGTCGTCATGATCGATGTTATAGAACAAGTTCAAGCATGATTGTTTGTGTGTGATCAGAACTGAACTTTGAGGTTTCGAGATACTCTAAGAACGGTTTTGAAGAGTTAGGTTATGCTTGAAGGGTCAGCCTGAAAACAAGAGGACCGAAAATTATTAGATTTGTACATGTGAAGTTGCAATTTCTGCGGATTCGTCCTTTTGTGTGAGCATGTAAGGAAGCTAGGTATACCTGTTGAGATCTTAGACGTAGAGACACATGTGACTAGACCTTTTTATGAGATAGTGGTGGTCAGAAAGATGTGCGGAAGATGTTTGTTGATGGTTCAGGGTTACGTGTTTCCAGTAGATGTGAAGTAATCGCCTTTTTACGGTTTCGATGTAACATTGGATATGGTTTGGCTTGTAGAGCACAAAGTTAGGGTATACCTTGAGACAAAGAGAGAGTTGCCTTGAAGTTGCAGATTTCTGTGAGAATGTAGTGGTAGGTGAGGATGTGAACTTCTTATCGAATGTTGATCCAGCTTTAGAGGTCAAAGATTGATTGAGTTTAGATGGCAGGCTTGCCTAGCAAATGTGATGGATTTGATTTCTGAATGAAGATTAGACCGCAGAATGTTAGAATAGTTTGTGTTTTTCCTAGAAGTGTTTGGAAGAATTGCCCGGTTTGTCTCTTGACAGGGAAGAAGAGTTTGTTGTTGATACCGTCTCCGAGTTTGCTCTTGTTTTGATTGCTCTGTTTCTTATGATTCCCGAAAGAATTGAGAGTGTTGAAGAATCAACTTCGAGATTTGTTAGACCTTAGATTCATTAGGCCTAGTACATCATCTTAGAGTATGACAGTACAATTTGTGAAGAAGAGAGAAGACAATATAAGAATGTGATTAGATTTCAGACAGTTGAAACAATTGACAGTGAATAGTTAGTATTCGTTTCCCAGCATCAGTGATTTGTTGATCAGTTGAGGGGTGCTTCAGTCATTTCAAGATTAATTTGAGATCCGGTTACCACCAGTGGAAAGTGAGAGAAGTTGAAGTACCAAAGACAGCTTTCGGGGCAAGATGTGATCACTCTGAGTTTTGAGATATCCCGTTTTGTTTGACTAGTGTGTTTGTTACTTTTATAGAGATGTTGAGCAGAATATTTCCTAAGCTCCTTGATCAGTTTGTAGTAGCTGTCTTAGATGATGCGTGGGTATATTCATGTACCAAAGAAGACAATGACAAGCTTTAGAGTTAGTGTTGTAGATCCTATTAGAGAATCATTTTATGCCGAGTTGAGCAAACGTGAACTCCGAGTTAAGAAGGATGTTTTTCTAGGACAGGTAGATTAGCCTAGTATATTAGAGTAAATCCCAAGTAGGCAGAAGAAGATGTGAGTTGGAAGAAACCGAAGACTGTGACAAGCATCTATAGTTCCTAGGTCTAGCATTATTACTCTCGGAGAATTGTAAATAGTCTTTTGAAGATAGCTGCTCCTTTGACAAGTTGCTACAGAAGAATGTTCAGTTGTGTGGTCAGATGCGAGACAATGAGCCCTTGAGAAACCGAAAGAAACTTTGAAGAAAGCTTCGACCTTGATCCAGCCTATATCGGAAAAAGAGTCTATGAACCATAGTGATGCGTTACATGTAGGGTTAAGTTGTGTGCTTATGCAAGACATAAGATTTGTGGCTCGATCATCGAGATATTTGAAAGACCTTGAAAAGAATTATCTAACACAAGACATAGAGTTAACTGCGGTTGTATTTGCTTCGAAGACCTCGAGACAAAGCATGTATAGTAAGAAATGCACAGTACGTACGCTTATCATCAGAACTTTAAATATTAGACGTCTTAGGAAGGGTTGAAACTTGAATAGCACGAGTTGTTAGAATTGCCTGAAGACTGTAATCTCAAGATTGAGTACCATTTGAAGAGAGTCAACGTAGTAACCAGTGTTCCGAGTTATATTTGTTGCTAGATTAGTAGTGGAGTTGCGAGATGTATTTGCCGAATTTAGTTTACCAAATGATAGTATTCTTGTGGATGAGTTTCATGTTAAACTTACATTGAGTCAGAATGCTTGAAGAGAAACAGTTGTAAGACAGGTTCTTGGCACCTCACGTGCAAGACATGGCAGAAGGAAGACCTTCAGAATACAGTTTAAGAGATGATAGAGTTTCGCATTTCAGAGACAGAATAGTTGTACCGATTGACATAGTGTTCTGAGACGTGTTGTTTTGGTCGAAGCACTTGGCAGTTCGTCTGTATTGCATCTGAGTAGTATGAAGACTCGTTGTGGGTTGAAGATGAGTAATTTTGGATTGAGTTGATGAATAGTGTGGTTCAGTATGATAGTAAGTGTATAATTTTCCAGTGTGTCAAGACCGAACGTCAGTTTTCTTCTAGTTTGTTACATCCGTGGGAGATTCTTATGAAAGTGGGTAATAGAGATTCGAGATTTCAACTAGATTTTGAAGACGTCTGCATAGTGTTTGGTTACCTGTTGAAGTCAGATGGTCAAGTTTTCAAACAGTGTTGTATGAGATTGTGAATCGGGCTAGTTTTATTATTTATTTGTTGTGGTCACCACCAGAGTTAGAAAGAAGTTTGTGATGGGTTATGTGTATCTATGATTCGGAAGTGTGAGTCAGATTTGTCCTATGCTATGTTTGCGAAGAGATTGAGTTAAGTTTTAAATTGACATGCCTTGAGGGACCCGTTGAGATCTTAGCATCAGATAGCTAATGTTGTGTGGTAAGTCTACCGAGATTGGTTAGTGTGTTGTGGTGAGAAGGAAAGTGGGTAAGAGTAGATCTCGTGGTAAGTCATGTCCGATAAATTTCAGGTACGAAATTTCCTTAAGTGGGGAAGAGTTGTAACATTCGGGTTTAGGGATCGGGTGAAAATAATATTTTAATATTATTTCGGGTTCGGTTTTGCAATTTAAATAATAAAATATTTTTATGGGCCTCTAGATTTCAAAATGTTTAAGGCTATGTTGGGCCTATCTCTTAAGTCCAAATCCATGGGCTTTAAGAGATGTGGGCTTGGCCATTCATTAATGACATTTTAGTAAATAGTTGGTCTTCCAACTAAAACCCAATTTTAATTTTAATTCCTTATTATTCAAATAAACAAAAATCTCATCTTCTTCCCCAAACTTTAAAACGAACGACAACCACTCCCTCTTTCATGGTTTTCACTATTCCATCTCCTTTCTCCCTTATTTTGGCTCGGTTTTGAAAGGTAAACACATCCCCATCTTGCTCTCATCTTCCTCTCTTTAAAAGTACAACTAGATTTCATTTTGGTTCAAGTTTTAGAATTTGGGTTTTTGGAAGATTGCAATAAAAATGATACCTTTATTGTTTTTAACTTAAGATTTTGATTTAATATTGTTAGATATGGTGTTTATGAATTAAATGGTCCAACATATATAATTTTTAGAGTGTTTTATAAGAATTCCCGAATTTGGGTTTTGGTGGGGTTTTTAGTTGAGTTTTGGGTATGGTTTGTGTTGGAATTTGAAGGTTGATGTTAGGGTAATAGTTGGGGCTGTTTTGGAAGCATTTGAGTGTGCTGAAAAGGTTAAAATCATGAGTTTTGGTTGGGGTATAAGGGCTGCTCGGGTTTGGTGATTTTGGGGGTTGTTCATGGCTTGAAATGTTGTGTTTGATGTTTGAATTGTATTCCGGGTTAGCTACTTTGATGCTTGGGCTGATTTGAAGTTGTTCGGATTGTGTTGAGGTTGTTTAGAGGCAAGAGCTTGTGTTGGTGAAGCCTCGGGAGTGAATCTGGGAGCTTGAAGGTGATTGCTTGCTTGGTAATTGAGCTTGGAAGTGAAGGTGAGTGGTTACTGTTTTTAAATAGCTTTTAAATATTGGTTCAAGCATGTGAACCTAGGATAGGCTTGGTAAACCCACCTAGAGTGAGATTAGAGTGGTAGCCTAATCTTAAGCTTAGCTTAGGAAACCTTTGGTTGAACTCCAAATTGCTTATTATGACTCATGTCTAATTGTGATTGTGTTGGCTATGTATAATGTGTTATGCATGTTGTTGAGGCTTGATATGATGCGTTGATATATGCATGTGGTTCGGTTTATGAATCGTGCATGATAGTGATCATGGTGAGTACGTGCTATGCACGGAAGTTATGTTGAGTTGATGTTGTGAAAGGTTATGGAATTTGATTAATATTGGCACTAGTATGCTTGGGTACAATGATCGATCATTAGGATGAGTGTGCACACGAGAGTCAAAGTCGCGCGTGGCCTTGGTGGCGTTAAGGCACCAAGGAGGAGTACAGGTACGCCCGGAAATCTTTATATTAGTCGGTGATGAGTGGAATCCCATCGACGGGGCGTGAGGATGAATGGAATCCCCTCCGCGAGAACCGGTGATGAGTGTAATCCCACCGAAGGTAATGGTTATGTTGGAAATGCGTTCCAACATGTTATCGGCGTATTCGAGTCATAACTAGGTGCCAATATGAGATTATATGTGCCTTCATGATTTGAGATGTGTTGCCAATATGATATGAAATGTGATTCCAATATGCATTGAGATATGTTGTTAATAATACATTGATATATGTATCATTGTAAGTTGAGCTTATGAGTTGTTGAGCATGGCATAATGTTGATTATATGTTCATGCATCATGTTTAATTTGGCTCTCGTGGATCGGAGGTAAGACCATGCATCTCATCATGGTAGTTGCTCGCGCTTAGACCCTACATTGTCGAAGGTTTGATTTATGAGTTTACCCTCACTAAGCTTTTATGCTTACGCTCCTTTTTGTTCGACAACGCAGATCAGTAGCTTGTGGGTGGCAAGGGCAAGGAAAGGTCTCCAAGTTTTGCTTTTGGTTAGCTCAAGTATGAATTTTAAATTGTAGATTGTAATAGTCAAGTAATGGGATAGGTGTTGTTGTTTTGGATGCATTGATGTATGTTGATTTGGTTTGGCTCTTGGATGCCTTGTTTGATTTGTAAACATTGTTCATGTTGCATGTCTCGAATGCTTGTATGTTTGGGTTCTAAGATATGAACCTTAAAGTGCTTAGTATGACATCCTTTGGTAAATGCATGAATCTTTGGATGAATGATGCTTGTTAGTGTTGGTTGCCTCGTATGCTTAGATTATGGTTGTTAGAGGTTGTATGTATGTCAATTGGTAGCTAGGGGAGTCGTAAATCGCATATAGAGCCGAGTCTTAGATCGTTTTGCTGAAATTTGGAGACTTGCAGTGCAGGGCGTATCGATACGCCTAAGGGCCGTATCGATATGGTCTTGCCTACAGGCCTCATTTTTGGCTTGGCGTATCGATACACGAGGGCGTATCGATAGGATCTTGGCTCACTGGAATTCTGAGAATTTGGTGAGTTTAAGGTGTATCGGTATGGTGTTGAGGCGTATCGGTACGGGTGTATCTCGTTGACCACGAGATGTTGATCGAGAAGGGCGTATCGATACGATCAAGGGTTGTATCGATACGGTCTTTATGTGTTGACTGAAAGGGTTGACCTTGGTCAAGGCGTATCGATACCCTCTCTTAGAGTATCGATACGACCTGCTTGAAATGATAAAATGGACCCTGTAACTTGTTGTGTTGGTTTCGATCGTGTTTCTTCTTTGTTGTTTTCCGCTATCGTGTTCCACATAGGATATAACTTTGCATTTAGACAAGATAAATATAAAAAATTTTCTAGGGTTGCTAACCGAGGTGGGACCTTAACGGGTTTCACTTCGGTTTTTCCCGTGTAGCCTACTCGAACCGGTCAGCCGACCAGACCAGGGCGAGGGGTTACATTTCTCTTCAACCACCTATTTAACACAAAAAAATCGCAAACTTTAACTTAAAAGCACAAAAATTTAATTTCTACATTACAAATAAAATTATTCAAATAATAATAATAAATTAGAAAATAAAATACTTACTCTAAATAAAAAAAATTCCTCCAAATCTTTTTCTTCTTCTTTAAAATATTTTCTCTACACTATCTACCTTCAACCCTTATTTAACCTTACAAAAATTAAATCTCAACCACTCACATCACCTACTCAAATAAATCCACCATCCATCCAACCAATCTCAAACACTTCCAATTTACGAGGCATGTATTCATTTTTTTTCCTCACTTTCCATGCATGCAGACTGCACACTGGTCACTTTCCATGCATACAGAATGCACGTAGATGACCAGCAAACATTAGGGCACTATTCATAGATGGTGCCAGCTGAGCCAGTCTTTGAACAGTGCTTGGATGTTTGAAATCGCGCCACATGTACCCTTGTACACGGTTTATAGGCGGATTCAGATGACTAAAACTTCTTCGGTATTTTTTACTGTTCTTAGACATGTCTGGTGAGTTTGTCCTTAAAATTACTATAATTTTTGTAATACTTCGAGAAATAAAAAGCAATGTGCAATATTTAGGAGGAAAGAGTGTGCAATATTTAAGTCAAATCTCCCAAATTTAACTTATATTAAACCTACAAAATAAAACTTAAAAATAAAACCTTTAAACAAATCAAATCTACTTACAATATCTTCTTCTTCTTCTTCTTCTTCTTCTTCTTCTTCTTCTTCTTCTTCTTCTTCTTCTTCTTCTTCTTCTTCTTCTTCTTCTTCTTCTTCTTCTTCTTCTTCAACACCTACCTCTCCTTTAATAATACAAACAAAATTTTAAATTATACCACTATACATTTTTTAACGTCCTAAACACTTCAATCAATTCATCCCCAATCAAAAAAAAAATTCAATTTTCGATTCCTAGTACATTGTCACCTTACACAGTGCATATTATCACCCTATTCTACCAAAGCAATGCATGCACGCCATCCTAACCAAGGCTGCCATGCAGGCCGGTCAAAGGTGCCAGCACTGTTCATAGACTAAGCCAGCTGAACTTATCTTTAAACAGTGTCACGGACACTGTTGGCGCTCCACGTGGCACTACAACCACTATTAAAAGACAAAATCTGTTATATCTGACCACCCTTTTTATTTTTAAAATAAAATTACTGTTTATAGACAAATTCAGCTGAATTCATATTTAAAATTACTATAAAAACAATAATATTTTTAAAATTAATTTAACTCGTGCATATTTTAGGGGATAAAACTAAAAATAATATTTCCGTAAATTCTCCACTCGTTTTCTTAAGGATACAATTCCATCACGAGTCACGGTGCTTAAGCCTGAAGCTAAGTAGACTATTGGGGAATACCATGGGCCACTGCGCACTCAATAACTTCTTTTGTTCTAGATTTTTGACTTTTTATAATGCATTAATGCTTATTCCTTAAGGAAAGGTCCTTGAATTCCAATAATACTTCCCCATCCGAAAAAATTAAAAGCAAAGGTTAAATTCTATAGAAAGTCCTTACACAATGCGTTTTTAGTGGATTTAACCCTTTTACTATAATTTGTTTATAATCCTCTACTCTTCGAAATGTGTATTTTCAATCCCAATGCTAATTATTTTTCGTTAATCCATGGTGACATAGCATATAATCCTCGGTAATTTAGAAAGGAATTTTATATTTTCTATTGTATTTATCGATTTTAATGTAAGTAACTAAGTATTAGAAAAAACACTCATATATACATGTTGAATTTTATTTCAATATTTCGAAGAGGTTGTATTACAAATCTTAAATGTCAATCGAATTACGACAATTTTTAATAGGCTTAACCGTCAAATAGGTATTTAAATTATGCCTTTTTTAGTTAAGTGCCTAAACTATTTTTCGGGCCAAATTGGGACCTAAAGTTTTATTCCGTGACCCATTTAAAGTTCGCCGTTAATTTTTACCGTTAAATGTCACATGTCATCTCCAGAAAAATTCAAAATTATATTAAAAATAAATAAAATTAATTAATTTTCAAAAAAAATCTCTAATTTTTCTAGAGTTTACAAAATAGCCCCAAATTCCAAAATCCTAAACCCCAAAACCTAAATCCCGATTCGGGCCGACTTCGTCGTTGATTGACACGCCGTCGCTCACCACATCGGTCGTCGAACCACCACGACCATTTCCCCCACCATCCCGTCGCCGGAAATCATTCGACGCCGTGCGAATCGACGAAATTGTCGAATGATTCTTTCGAACGGTTCACGATGAATGGCGGCAGGAAGGGCGATGAACTACATGCGGGTTGTTCGGCGAGGGGAGGGCTCTTCATTCCGTTGTCGCAACGCGGCCCCCGCCGGCGGGAGTGGTCGGATTTAGGGACTGCTTTGGAATATTTAAAAATTTCAGGATATATTTTTATTTTTATTTTGTTTTATTTATTTTTAATATAATTTTTGGAAATTCCAGGAGATGACACGTGTCCTTTAACGAAAAAATTAACGGCAAACCTTAAATGAGTCACAGAATGAAACTTTAATTCTCAATTTGACACAAAAAAATAATTTGAGTATCTAACTAGAAAAAATGCATAGTTTAGGCATTTATTTGTATATTAAACTTTTTAATAGGATTTATATATTTCTGAACTGAGACGTATTCTTATTAATCAAAGTGTTATCTCCTATCTTTTCGATGCATATCAAAATATGTCAGAATGACATCACGAACTCAACAAAAAAGTTGTTTTATTTAAGATTACACAAGCTAAAATTCGTTTACTAGTTTAATATGTAAATTTCATGTTGAAGAGCGGTAAATAGAGACGAAGCTACTATGTAGCTAGTCCCTCCTAATTCTTTTTTATTAAAAATCATATAGGGATAATTAATATTTTAGATCTTAAATTTTAATTTATTTAATCTTTACCCCTTTACTTTTATGATAATTCAAATTTTATCCTCTTAAGTTTAATTTATGAATCTATCCCTGACTGGAGACCAACTTTATATTATATGGATGGAAATTCTCTACCCCTTTTCGGTGCCCCTATTTATGTCTCCGCACTTAAAATTAGGTTTAGGGTTTTAGGTTATGGATTATGGTTAGGGTTTAGGGATTTTAGGGTAGAGTGTATTTTTTAGGGTATAAGGTGTAGGATTTAGGATTTAGGATTAGGGCTTGAAATTTAATTTTGTTGTGTTTTTTAGTGCTGGAACATAAGTTAGGGCACCGAAAAGGGGCAGAAAATTTTTATCCATATCATATTGGGTTGTACTTTAATATTTAGTTTTAAGTTTTTTTTAATTAGTTATAAGTCTAATTATGTATTTTAATTATCACGTACCATACATGTGATTTCATTAATGTTACAATAGCAATTAAAATTATAGTACACAGACGGTCACTGAATTTTAGTAAAAATAAATAAAATGGTAACCTTACTTTCAAAAATCATAAAATGACAATTAAACTTTATGTTTTTTAATAAAATGGTAACTAGACGTTAAATGTCGTTAAGTGACTGTTATAAAATTTGGTATAATAACACATTTAGTCTTTCATATTTATACATTCAATTAATTTAGTCCTAATTCGAAACAATTCACTAAATTTAGCCCTCGTCATTTACGCATTCTTTCAATTTAGTCCTTAAAGCAAAATTCCAAAGTATGGTAACATAATAAATAATTACAATTAAATTTTTATAGGAACTTGAAAACTCGACTCGAATCGAAAAAAATTCAAATAAAGTTTGAGTTGTAAAATATGACGAGTCAACTCGAATAACTCGAAATTTTTTTGACTCGACTCGATCGAACGCTCATCTCTATCTTAAGATATGATGCGTCAACTCAAATAACTCGAAATATTCGAATATTTTAAATTAATTTTTCTTTTAAATCGAATATTTTTTAAAAGAGAATATTTAATATTTCAATATTTAAATCATATCGATTATTTAATAATAACTTTAAAAGAAAAAAATTGATTTATAATATTCGAATATTTAATTAAATTTTTATAGGAACTCGAAAACTCAACTCGAATCGAATCAAAAAAAATTTAAATAAAGTTTGAGTTGTAAAATATGACGCGTAAACTCGAAATTTTTTACTCGACTCTATCGAACCCTCAGCTGTATCTTAAGATATGACACGTCAACTCGAATAACTCAAAATATTCGAATATTTTAAATCATTTTTCTTTTAAATTGAATATTTTTTAAAATAGAACATTTAATATTTTCATATTTAAATCACATCAAATATTTAATAACAACTTTAAACATTCAATTTAAAATAAAAAATAATTTAAAATATTCGAATATTTAATTAAATTTTTATAGGAACTCGAAAACTCGACTCGAATTGAAAAATTTTTAAATAAAGTTTGAGTTGTAAAATATGACGTGTCAACTCGAATAACTAGAAATATTCAAATATTTAAAAGTAGTTATTAAATATTCGATGTGATTTAAATATAAAAATATTTAGTATTCTATTTTAAAAATATTCGATTTAAAAGGAAAAAATGGTTTAAAATATTTGAATATTTCTAGTTATTCGAGTTGACGCGTCATATCTTAAGATAGAGATGAACGTTCGATCGAGTCGAGTTAAAAAATTTCGAGTTATTCAAGTTGACGCGTCATATTTTACAACTCATACTTTATTTTAAAAAATTTCGATTTGAGTCGAATCGAGTTTTCAAGTTCCTATAAAAATTTAATTGTAATTATTATCATGTTATCATACTTTGGAATTTTGCTTTAAGGACCAAATTGAAATAATGCGTAAATAACGAGGGCTAAATTTAGTGAATTGTTTTGAATTAGGACTAAATTGGTTGAATGTATAAATATGAAGGACTAAATGTGTTATTATACCTAATTTTATAATAGTCACTTAACGGCATTTAACGTCTAGTTACCATTTTGTTATAAAACATAAAGTTTAATTGTTATTTTGTGATTTTTGAAAGTTTGGTTACCATTTTATTTTATTTTTACCAAAGTTTAGTGACCGTCTGTGTACTTTACCTAAAATTATTTATCATACGCCCATCACATGCTTCATTATGATACGTTTGATCATTATTCTTTAATTATTAAGGCTTATTTATTTTCGAATTTATTAAGTATTCTCTTTTAACTATTGCAAAAATGAATATTTGTGTTTAATAAATACTTGGTTTTCTTGTCGATTCCTTAAATATGAAGATGTGAGGTTTTTTTAGGTGCTGGACTCCACCTAACATTAATTTAGACACTTATTTTATAGTTAATTCTAAATTTTATTTTAAAATTAAATAATAAAGAAAAATGTTTATTAAAATATATTTTTGGTCATAAGTGATAATTAAGCTAATTTTCTTTACAATTTACATTAAAAAGTTAATAATAAGAAAAATACAATTTCAATTGATAAAACACATAACACATGAGATGATGTTGTATATAACATGTATAGTGTTGTTATTGGTTAGTATTACTCTATTACTGAACCCAACAAGTAGTCCCAGTGAAAAAAAGATATTGGTCATCTTAGTAAATCCAAATTCAGATCACTTTGTCTACAAGGTGTGTGCATTGTTAAAAAATTAAAAATATGTATGAACATATATTATATTGTAATCACCTTCATCATTATAGATTATTCAAAAAAACAAGTATTATTGTATTACTATTAACAACCGTTTTTTAACGTGGATAGATTTTCTGGGTAGAAAAAATAAAAGTTCATTTACCACTTCTAAACAAAAAACATCTTAAGGACCAATCTGTAATGGGGTTGTAGTTTTAAGGGCCAATTCACGAATAAACCTTGTTAACAAACAGTTGTATACTATCTGTTTGGAAGGTAAGAAAATTTTGACGTTTTAGAAACGTGCTGGTTACGCGTCTGTTTCCATTTCCACCGATTACAAGACGCAAAGAATCCTAGATATAAAAAACCATTTTTTTATTAAAAACCCTTTTTTTGAATTTAACCTGTGGTTCAAGTAAATAAATAAATTTTTTTATTGGAAAAAATTCAGATTCAATTACAAAATTTATAATGTGTATATGCTTGTTAAAAATTTTAAAATATTTATAAATAAATAGTATTTTATAATCACTAATCCTCTTTAAACTATTAAAAAATCGTTTTTTTTTTTTGTTTTTTTTTTCAACTCTTTTTCTATAAAAGCTCAAACGCTTGGATATTACACGGAAAATCATCATCTAATCACAAGAAAAAAACAAAGGAAGAGAGAAATGGCAACGGTGGGTGGAATAAGCCAGGTTGAAGGAAGCGCCAATAGCCTGGAGATTGAAAACCTCGCTCGTTTCGCCGTCGATGAACACAACAAGAAAGGGGTATATTTTTTTCCCCTTTTAATCTCAATTTACATGTGAATTCTATACAAATTATTGTGAATTTAATGGGTTTATTTTTGTGTGTGGGGTTCGGAATTATAGAATGCGATGCTGCAGTTCAAGAAAGTGACGAACTTGAAGCAACAGGTGGTTTCCGGTACTATGTATTACATAACATTGGAGGCGATGGATGGTGAGAAGATGAAAGTTTATGAAGCAAAAGTGTGGGAGAAGCCATGGATGAATTTCAAGGAGTTGCAGGATTTCAAGCTTATTGGCGACGCCGCCGCCTCCGCATGAGGTTAACCTCAATCCCATTCTTGATTTTCTTCCCTTTTCTTACTCTAAAGATTAAACGAAAATATGGGTTTTCATTAGATGGATTTTGTTATTTGAATTCGTTATTGCAGCCAAGTCTAAATGTTAACTCATCCCACACCCTCAAATTATGAGGAGTCGGAAAGCAAATTTATTATTTAGGTAGTCTTTGGTTCAACAAAATTGAATTTTGAACTGTTGATTGAGACTTATGTTGCCAAGTTTTGCTGGGATTCAGTTGATTTAACAACAGTTATCTCTCTTTTTTTTTTCCTTCATAGATATGTTTGGTTATATGCCAATTAAGTTTCTTGGAGTATAAACTAAGGAGATTCAACTTTTAGGATTATATTTTCTATGTTTGATCTTGTTTAACACTAAATCCCATCCTCTTTTTCTAGGTTTATCTGAATAGGGACCTTTTTTCTCGACAATAGTAATGGATAAGATAGGATGAGATATGGGCGCTAGGGGGACCATTTGTTTGATTACAACAGTTTGGAAAATAATCCGAGTTTTATGTAAGTGAAATTGAAGGCAATGATGACTAACAAATAGAGTTCACAGGTGGAATGGGTAACCTTTGTTTGATTATAAACTATAATAGCTAAAAACCTGAAGAGGTTA
This sequence comes from Hibiscus tridactylites, assembly GCA_958450335.1. Taxonomy (NCBI): domain Eukaryota; kingdom Viridiplantae; phylum Streptophyta; class Magnoliopsida; order Malvales; family Malvaceae; genus Hibiscus; species Hibiscus tridactylites. Next base: position 16,261,004 of record OY288289.1, on the reverse strand, counting down.
TGTTAAGGAAATTAGTGAAATTGAAGCATAGCAATGGCATGTGTAATTGGTTATCTGGGTTGTTCTGTTTGTAGGTTTGGGAATATGAAAAATTGAACATTCTTTACACAATCCTGTGTCTTATACATGCTTTTGTTAGCGTTACTCCTAAACTGAACTATTCGGGAAGGAAACAAGTAATTTGGTTATATACCGATTAAATTCTACGACAATCTGGTGCTACTCTGATCATGGTTGACTATTTAATGTGCGGTGTTAGAGATGCCTTTGGTTTTAGAGAATGGGGTCCTTTTTTTCTTTCTTGTAAAATGGAAAATGACGAAAAAAGCATGTTTAGTTGTAAAAATAGAAAATGATTTTTAGAAAATGAAAACAAAAATAAGTGAAAATTTGAAAACATAAAAAAATGTTTTCATTGAAAATGTTTTAGGAAAATGAAAAATATAAACACAAGTGTTTTTTAATTTTAACCTTATTTTAACCCGGGTTCGAATCCTTCCAATGCCATTTTCCCCTAAAAGTTTGGTTTATTTACTCTTTATTTATTATTACTATAATAATATTTTTCTAATTATATTTTATTTCAATTACTTAATAATTTTGTTTTCATTTCTTTTTTTTTTGAATTAAAGGGGAAAGCATCTATTACATGCCTCATTAAAAAACCTCCCTACACCTAATGGAGGAAAAAGATTACATGTAATAGAGCTTATGAACAAAGAATCCGAATAAACAAAACAAATCCGACCAAACAAGAAAAAAAAAACATCTAACTAACAATCACCCCATAACCAGCAGAAAGCTGGCTCGACGGAACTACCCTTCCGCCTACACCTGCTCCGTGGCCTCGACACCCTCTGCCTCCGCACGGACAGTAGCCACAATCGTCTCCGGCGGATCGATAAAACGATAGTACTCAAGCGGTAACTCATTGACCCTCTTCGCCATAATATCCGCTATGACGTTAGCCTCGCGCCTTACCCAAGCGAATTTAACCTCCCAATTATGTGCTAATAATTCAGCAATATGACCCCTCAAACTCGACGGAATACGAGTAGGATCCCGAAGACACAACCAATGAAAAACATCACGATTGTCCGTCTCTAAAATTACCCGCGTATAACCAAGGGACCAAGCCGTAGCAAGACCCTCAAAGACCGCCCAAAGCTCCGCATCAAAAATAGAGCAAATACCGATACGTTTGGAAAAGCCAAACCTCCAACGACCATTAGAATCTCTTCCCACACCACCGCACGTTGCCAAACCAGTGTTGGGGTTCCTAGCACCGTCAACATTCACCTTCAGCCACCCCTCCATCGGACGGCTCCACCGCGGCATCGCAGGCACCCTTTCCGGCTGCCGAGTCTGGTCATTCTTCAACGCATAAGCAAGCTGGAAATTATGACAGTACCGCTTTGCTTGAGCAATCAGCGGCTCCTGATCGATTAGCTCAGCCCCAAAGACAAGAGCGTTCCTACGCTTCCAAACTAACCAAAGAATAGTCGTAAACAATAAGTCCCAATCAGCAGGGGAGTTTACAAAGAAAGCAGCATCGGTCAAATTTTTCATTATCCAATCCTTTATATCCCAATGGAAAAAATCAGTCAACTTGTCGGGTTTCACAAGATGCTGCCACGTCCCACGGGTTAGCACGCATTCACGAAAAACATGCGCTATATCCTCTTGTGCAGCCCCGCAAATAACACAGGCAGCGTTATCGGTTACATGTCGACGAACTCTTTCCGCATTAGTCATCAAACGACCATGACAAAGCCTCCATAAGAACATTTTAACCCGAGGTGCACCGCGAAAGTTATTAATCACTCTCCAAATCGGATCTACAGTTACCTGTAATGGCGGAGCACGAACCCCATAAGCAGATCGCACCGAAAAACCCTTATTTGGCTCACGACTCCATCCCGGCCTGTCCACCAGATTAGTCGCCGAAGGTGGCTTAACAGCCGTGATAGCGCGCTCCACATCAAACGGTAATAAATCCACGAACATAGGCCAATTCCACTGTCCATCCTGTGTTGTCATACTCCTCACTGAAGTGAAAGTATCCGGGATACTAGCGTTGTCAACATATTGACATAACGGACCGACCGCGGCAACCCAGTTGTCTTTCCAAAAATCAACATGGTCGCCATCCCCTAAGCTCCAAGTAATATTCCGACAAAGATCCGGCCAAATAAGCGCGATACCACTCCAAAGCCGTGAACCTCTACCACGAGGAAGGATAGCCGGCATGAGATCAGCAATGCCATACTTACAGCGAAGGATACGCACCCAAAGTCGAGCTGGTTCTGTCATCATAATAAAGCCAAGCTTCATGAGAAACGCCTCATTCTGATACTTCAAACTCTTCAAACCCAAGCCCCCTTCGATCCGCGGGGCACAAACAGTAGCCCAATTGACAGCATGAAAACCCCGATTAGTATCACAGTGTCCCCAAATAAAGTTCCTGATTAACTGTTCAATTTCAGAATAGACATACACAGGCAAACGAATAGACTGCATGGCATACATAGGAATTGCGGCAAGGACCGATTTTGCCAAAATAATACGACCCGCAAAAGAGAGCATCCGAACTTTCCATCCAGCAAGCTTATCTGCCACTTTCTGAATCAGATACCTATAAGTGACTTTGGTAATACGGCCATGGAGAAGCGGTACACCCAAGTATCTACCAAGGTCAGTTACACACTGGAACCCAAAAGCACAACTGATATCCTCCTGAAGGGAACTATGGATGTTATGCGAGAAAAAGATATTCGTTTTGGAAATACTCACCTTGTTCCCAGAACATTCACAGAACTCCCTCAAGACCCGACTAATAACATCGAATTGTTGAAGTGAAGCATCCGCAAACAATACCAGATCATCCGCAAAAAAGAGATGAGAGATAACCAGCCCCTCCTTCTTAAACCGAAAGGCTCTCCAAGTACCCTGATTAACTTCCCGCTGAATAGCTTGTGCCAGGCGCTCCATACAAAGAACAAAAATATAAGGCGAGAGCGGATCGCCTTGGCGAATCCCTCGCGACGGACGAAAGCTTGAAGAAGGGCTACCATTCCAGAGAATTTGAGTAGAAACCGTAGAGATACAACTCATAATAAGCTGACGGAGATGAGTAGGAATACCAATATCCCCAAGGGTATCGTCAATAAAAGACCACTCCAGGCGATCATACGCTTTCTCCAAATCAACCTTTATAGCGAACCAACCTTCACGGCCTTTTTTAATACGCATAGAGTGAATAATTTCCTGTGCCGCAATAACATTGTCGGTTATGGAACGCCCTGGGACAAAGCTGGTTTGATTTTCCGAAACCCAACTCGGAAGGTACGGTTTCAATCTGTTCACTATAACTTTACTCAGGATTTTATAAACCATTGTGCACAACCCAATAGGACGAAACTGAGAAATCACCTCCGGAGTCTCAACTTTAGGAATAAGCACAATCAAAGTTTTGTTAAGCTCAGGATCCACAACCCCAGTCTCAAACATATGGCGAATAGTCTCGCAAACCTTCTTCCCAACAATCTTCCAGTTATGCTGAAAAAAGGAGGCGTGAAACCCGTCCACTCCTGGTGACTTGGTCGGATGCATCTGAAAAAGCGCCTCACGAACCTCCTCATCCAAAAGGGGCCGAATAAGCTCATCCCTCCCCTGCTGATCAATCCCACAAAACATATTACGGCAATTATAGGCATAACCGTTACATCCCTCTGTCGTAAAGAGAGACTCAAAGAAACCCACAGCAAGACGTTTTAAATCCTCCGGATCCGAAATCCACTTGCCCTGAGCATCTTTAAGAGATATGATCGTATTCCGCTTCCGTCTCCCATTTGCAATAGCATGATAATAAGTAGTGTTACGATCACCATCCCGGATCCAGTCACAATGCGCCTTTTGGCGCCAAAAATTTTCCTCCATTGCCAAAATGTCATTCAGCTCCTGTTTGAGAGAGCCCTCTAAAGCGCTAAGAGTAGCTGAGTGGCGTTGCCCCAAAGCTTTATCAATGCCACGTAGCCGAGCCAGGATCCGCTTCTTGCGCTTGATCAGATCCACATTACACTTCCCGTTCCAGGTTGACAAAGTATCACGGAGCCGAGCAATATTATCACCCAAAGAGACCTCATCCGCCCACACCGTCTGAAGGATAGAAGTAAACTCAGCTACATTCTGATAATGCGGGATAAACCGGAAAGGCCTCTTTTCCAAGCTAGGAATCAAAGAATTAGTGGACAAGAGAAGGGGCCGATGATCAGATCCAATGCGGTCCAAATGATGAACCAGAGTATCCGGAAACATATCAGACCAAGCCAGGTTCATCAAACACCTATCAAGGCGCTCATATAAATCACCTCTAGACCAGGTAAAGCGAGCTCCCTTAAAGTCCACCTCCATCAAAGCATTCGTGAAAACAAAATTTTGAAACTCCCTGCTAATACCATGTCTCCGGCTCTGTCCCCCTCGCCGATCATCAACATGAAGAATGGCGTTAAAATCGCCACCAATGAGCCAAGGTTGATCATCCCTAGGCCGAACCGCGGACAGATGATCCCAAAGGAACCTCCGATACTGAACATGAGGGCTCGCATAGACCACCGTAACTAATAAAGATCTTGCAATGCCTATGCCATGAACCGAAAAATGTATGAACTGATTAGAAACAGTAATAACATCAATCGACACAATACCATTCCAAAGAAGCCAGATGCCCCCCACTGAAACCCTGAGCCTCAACACGAAACGAAGACTGAAAACCCAGACGACTAACAATGCTGTCTGCCCGAGCGCCACTAATCCTCGTTTCCAATAACGCCACTACAGAAGGTTTTGCTGATGAGCGAATCCTACAGAGATGATCACGAAAGGAAGAGCTCGCAGCTCCTTGAATATTCCAGAAGATAAAATTAACCATAGATAAATAAACAAAGGGAAAGGAAAGAGAGGACCTAATCAATGAGCATAACATTAGCCCCACGGCCAACAGAAGTACCATCAGTAGGTGTTGCACTTGATGGTTCAACCGGGCTAGTTCGTCCATCGCATTCCACCGCCCCACTAGTTTGCTGTTGCTCAATACCATCAGTCGAAAGGTTAGTGCTATTGCCATTACCATTCACTTGTAGTTCCTCGAGGCAATTAGTGGCGGATTGAATCCAATCCGATAACAACGGCGATGGCGGCAAACGATCCGACTTTTTTCGTCCCCGAGGCTGCGGTTTTGCAACATTCTTACTGCTTTTTTGGACCCCTTGAACACGGACTTTACTATTTTTTTGGGACGCATGGACCTTACGACCATCATTCAAAATTGATATCGCATTGTGGCTTACCTCCCCTGTATTATGTGCATGAATGACAACATTCGGGACTGCTCCCGGCACTGTCGGAATCACACCCCATTCCTTAGTCTCATCGTTATGCTGCTCAACAACTACCTCACGCCTATCCTTCAACTCCTCCCTGCTCACATCCGATTGCATGGCGTCACGGCTTGTGGACGCAACAGCCTGCTGTCCGATAGATCCATCTTGCTGCAGCGTCAACGTCCCCATGCACATATCCACTTGCATCTCATTAGAGCTTGGCGACACAATATGTTGCTGCCCAGAAGCAGCGGTTTCATCAAGGACCACACCAGCCACTTGCTTCCCTTTATCACGTACATTACCCATATGTTTAACTCCACTATTCCCATGTTGATGTGCATTCTTCACACATTCCGTCTCCAATGCATCAAGACCCCGTAAAACCTCAAACCTAGATGGTCCACTCTTCGGAATACCTTCCTTAGATGTAGTGATACCATCCCCCGTTTTCCGCGGCCGCCGTTTCCGACTCTCAGCAACCATCCAAGGGCCATAAAGATCACCCTGATTCTCCCTATTAGGCGTATCATGTGCCACCTCATGCCCGCCGTCATCTTTCTCCACAACCTTTGTAGCGCAATAATCCATAGTATGGCCATAAACGCCACAATGATAACAAATAAGCTGAAGTCCCTCGTACTCGATTTTCTGAACAAAATTATCAATACCAATGCAAGGGAGTAACGGCTTAGATAAGTCAACCAAGACAGCAAGCCGCGCAAATTTTCCACGTTCGCCCGCCACAGTATTATAATCTATTTTAACAACCTTACCAATCATCTCAGCAATACGTCGAAAGAGTCCTCTGGAATAATATCGAAACGGTAGCCCAGGTAAGCGAACCCATACCACCACTTGCGACGGATATGACTTAGCCGTGGAGAACTCTCGACTCCATGGTTGTACCGTGAGGTAGCTTCCAAAAATCGTCCAAGGCCCCGCAGTTAGCACACGAACATAGTCCTCCTCTTTTTCAAGCTTCACCAGGAAATATTCGTTGTCCATTTCAATTAGCTGAAAACGACCTACCAATTGCCATAGAGCCTGGAGCCTATTCCAAAGGACCCGATAACTGATAGACCTACCCAGCAATCGAACAATCACAGCTTTCTCCATGCTACGATCCACCAAAGCATGCACTCGCTCAGAGAACTTGATAGTCGGATAGGAGCTCCCACGACTTATTAGCACATCCTCATCGCGAACAGTAATAACGGTTTCAGGTCCATTAGGGAACGTAGTATCCTTGCTAGCCGTCGCTCCTGTAACCACAGTTGCATACGAAACAGGAGGAACGGGTGTTGTCATCGACTCACCAATATCCATGTCCGCATCTTTGCTGTTGTCACCAGCAGCCCCATCCGCCACAAACGTGGGGTTGGCCACCACCGTCATGGTTGCTTGGGGTGGTACAGCCGACGAAGCAGCCATGCCCCCTGCCACCGCCGGAGTTACACCACCACTCGACAATCCCTCTGTGGCGACCGCCTCCATCTGTTGCGTCGCGAAACTTTGTTGCAGCACAGCAGCCCCGCCATGCACAGAAACTATGGAAGGAGGGTTAACGCCAGCAGCCACGCCACCCCCAACCCCGTCGGTACTGTCAGCCCCTCACCAGGAGGCCGGCCACCAAGATCAACAGCCCCTGTCGGCGCCGGCAACCCAGTTGCCTCGTTAGGGTTTCGATTCTCTTGCCCGTCCAAACCATCCGAAGTTTTCGGAGACATTAGGGTTTCTCTTAGTTTTGCTCGGTTGTATTTTGTTTTCATTTCTATTTTGAAAAGTTATATATTAAACACATTTTTACTATTTTTATTTTCAAAAAAGTTATATATTAAACACATTTTTACTATTTTTATTTTTGAAAATAAAGTTCCATCTCTATTAACCTCTAAAACCAAACGGACTCTAATAGTCTCAAGCCGTCATTTGAATCCCCAAAACCCCATCACCACAAAATTTGAAACAAAGGCAGTCTCTTTGGGGAATTTGTGTTAGATTTCACTTCAATAACTATGTTGCTTTTTCTGTTTTATTTTTTCATCTATGTTTTCGTTCCATGCTTCGGAAATCCGGTACGTTATTTTCAAGTCATCCGACGGTATAGACCTAGTGGGTTTGTTTTATGACTTTATCAGTAACAATATGTCTTTGTTTTTCTGTTCAGGTGACCGGAGATTGGGATATCAGGATACCGAAGGCGGGTTTTGCCTTTAAATAAATGTAACAATGTCTTCAGTTCATTTGGATTTAAACTGTACTAAATTCAGTGGAATTGAACTTAAGCTTAACTAGAATAATGAACAATGTAAATTGATGCAAAGTACTACATGATTTACCTGTCTCCCTTTTACCCTGTTTCTTCTGTAATTTCTAAAGATGAGTTATATTTCGTATGATTCCATTATCATGTTGTGTTTCTTTTCCATGTGTTGGGTTTACCATGGAGTTTGCACCAACTCCCAGCTGATGCTGATGGTGCTCGGACACCAAGGGCCGGCTGATGTTGTAGGCCGGTGTCGATGTCGATGGTGTTTGAATACCGATGTCCACCTTCTTTCATATTAACTACTTCTCTGTCTCCAATTGCTTATGGCTTTGGCCTTTGGTCGAATTGGATATATCAACTAAATACTTGAAATTATCACAATAAGGAATATTAAGAGATATATGACAGCTTTAGATACATGCTTGTGCAAAGGCTGCATCAAACAGTTATCCATCATTTAGTTGACAAAAATAGTTCTATTTTTTTAACACAGTGCACAATCCAGACCCTTTCTCATTTACAAATAGGAAGATAGTGATGTTCAATCTCATAATAGTTATATTTTTCTTTGAACGTTCAGTGCACAACCCAAACCCTTTCTCATTTATAAATAGGAAGATAGTAAACACATAAGTATGTTCAATTAAGTTATAATCTCATTCAATTTAATTTTAACTTTTTTTATATGATGAATTTTTAATGAAGAAATTGCTCCAATATTGCAGCCCGGGAAAATATTTTCCCAACTGCTGTACTTGCTATTTTATTTGCAAATGTATGCATTTTCTACAGGAGTATGAACAGTGTTTTGTTTTTTTAATTTAAAAAATTAAACCGGTGGTGAAAGCAAATCGAGCATGAACAGTAACACATTCGAAATTGTCCTAATCATTGTTCAATTCATAGTCGGGTTTTCTTCCGCCCGATTTTAATTTTTTAATTCAAAAAATAAAAAAACATTGTTCATAGTCGCATTGTAAGTATTCCGAGTTTAAAATTAGGGTTAACTACTAGAATAATCATTTATGTTTCCCCCAATACAGAGTTGATCACCGGTTTTGAAAAACGACCAATAAAGTCATTTACGTTTTTTGGGCGTAAACTTTTGGTCACTCAGCCGTTTTGTAACACCCGAGTTTAGGGGTTAGGTGAAAATAATATTTTATTATTATTTAGGCTCGGTCTTATAATTTAAATAATAATTCGGGTTTCGTTTTCAAATTAATTAATTTGGGTTGACCATGTTTTAAGATTAAACCCTAATTAGCCATGGATTTCCCTTCCTTGTGAATAACCCAATTCATTAAGGGCAAAGTGGTCTTTAGCCCCCCCCCCCCAATTTTAAACAAACATAAAGAAAGACTTTTAGCTCATCTTCTACCTCTCTCCACCATCTCATTTCAACGACAAAACAAGACCCCTCTCCCCTTGGTACTATTCCATCCATTACCTTGCTCATTTTTGAAGATTTTACAAAGGTAACTTTGTTTTTGACTTGCCCTTGTGATTCCCTACAAGTTAATACCATTTGTTTTCATTTTTATACATGTTTTGAGATTTGAAGTTTGGAGGATTTTAGATTAAAAATGTTATCTTTGAAGTCTTTAACTTAAGCTTTCTATTTGTTGAAGTCACATGAGTTGTCTACAACAAAAAAGTTTCAACAAAACTGATTTTTACAATGTTTTAGGGAATTTTCGGATTTGGGTTTCAAGGGAGTTTTTGGAGGGTTTTAAAGTGGTTTTTGGTGTGGCTTTATGTTGGTTTTTGAGGGCTGGTGCTAGTATGATATATGAGGGTCACTTTGAGTGTATTTGATGGTTGTTTGGATGCTTGAATTGAAAGATTTTAGTGGGTTTTGTGGGTTGATTGGGAATTCTATTTTGGGCTTGATTTTGAGTGTTGGTTGCTTGAAAACATTAATCCGGGTTAGTTCCGACGATGAGTTATTGATTGTGGATGCTTTGTTTGTGTTTGAGATTGATTAGAAACGAGTTTGGGCAACGGTGAAGCATCAGAAGTAAATCCGGGAAGTTGAAGGTGGTCGCTTGCTTGGTCTTTGAGCTTGGGAGCTTAGGTGAGTGGTTAATTGCTTTACTTGGTTTTAAAATGGTTGGTTCGAGTATATGGACTAGGTTGGGCTTGGTAGACCCACCTAGAGTTAGGATTAGGGTGGTAGCCTAATTCTAAACTTGATCTAGAGCCTTTGGATGAACTCATATATGTGGATGTGTATGTCTCGTATAAAATGTGATATGAATGCTTATGTATATTGTGTTATACATGTGAGATGAGTTATGATTTGTGATGCTTGAGACATGCATGATGATGGTTCATGGTGAGTACGTGCTAAGCACAGAATTGATTGAAATGAGTAATGTGATATGAGTAAAATGTTGGCACTAGTATGCTTGAGTACAAATGATCGATCATTACGATGTTAGTGTGTACACATGAGTCAAAAGTCGCGCGTGACCTTGGTGGTGTTGAGTCACCAAGGAGGAGTACGGGTCCGCCCAGAAATTGTATTTATATATAGTCGGTGATGAGTGGAATCCCATCGACGGGGCGTGAGGATGAGTGGAATCCCCTCCGCGAGACCGGTGATGAGTGTAATCCCACCGTGAGGTAATGTGGTTGTTGGATATGAGTTCCAACGTGTTTATCCGCGTATTCGGGTCATAGCTAGGTGCCAATGTTGATTGATATATGTATCAATGTGTTTAAATATATGATCTTTAATTGGATGTTTAAATGTGACTACATGCATTGTGGAATTGAGTTTATGATCATGGCATTTATATTGAATAGTGCCCATGCATCTTTATCTTGTGGCTTTTGTGGATCCTTGGTAAATATGTGATTTGCCTTGGATAGATCGTGCTCGGACCTTGCAATGTTGAGGTTTGTTTTAAGATCTTACCCTCACTAAGCATCATTGCTTACGCTCTCTTTGTTCAACATTACAGATCCTTAGTTCGTGGGTTGCTTGCGCAAGTGGAGGGCCTCCAAGTGTGGTTGTTGGCTTGAGTACATCAAGTATGAACTTTTAAATGTTGAACATGTAATAGCTTAAGCAATGAGACATGTGTTATTTTGTGGGATGATTGTTGGTTGTTTAGGAGCTTGCTTAGACTCCATGTTATGTTGCTTTTGTATGGCTTGTGATGCCATGTTTGAATTGCAATCCATGCCTAAATTGCTTATCATGAATGTTGGCTAGGTGCCTTTGAGGTTGCTTTTATGTTTGAATGTTGAAGTATGAGATTTTTGATGCTTAAATGTCATCTTTGATTCAATTGCATGTTTCCCTTGATGTATGTACATGTTGGGTGTTTGTATGGCTAAACAATGACCTTTAAATGTTGTATGAATGCTTGTTTGGGTCTAGGGAAGTCCTAAATTGCATTTAGGTCCGAGTCTTGTTCGTTTTAGCTGAGTTTGAGAGTTTTGCAGTGCAGGGGTATCGATACGGTTGGTCCCGTATCGATACGGCCTTCTTGTTTCAGGCCCCGTGTTTCGATATGCGAGGGGGCGTATCGATACCTTTTTGGTCACTGAAGCTACTGTCTATTTTGGTATCGATACGGGTCTCTAGCGTATCGATACGGTCATCTTAGCGTTGACCGTGAGAAGTCAACCGTTAGGGAGAGTATCGATACACTCCTTGGGCGTATCGATACGGTTTCCACGGGTTGACTCTGACCAGTTGACCTAGTCAAGAGGTATCGATACACCCCTTAGGTGTATCGATACCGCCTGCAGTTTAAGTTTAAAATTGGGCTGTAACATGTTAGTTTGAGTTCGTTGATTGTTTCGTGAATGTTGTTCCGTTGTACGATCACTTAGGACTTAATACTCATCTAGACAAGATTTAAAATGAAAAAAAATAAATTAGGGTTGTTAACCGAGGGGGAACCTTAACGGGTTTCGCTTCAGTTTTCCCCGTGTGGCCCACTCGGACCGGTCATCCGGCCAGACCGGGACGAGGGGGTTACACGTTTGTTGTTGTTAAACATTGACGGCTTGCTGACTTGGTAGCGAAAAAATAAGGGTAAACTACTGGCCATAAGTTTATCCCATGTACATTTCTGCTCCCCAATTTAAAAAAATAAACATTATAGTCACTACTGAAAAGGTTTCTTTATAATTTCACCCTTGAATTTTTTAAAGAAATCATTTTCAACCCTAAAACTTCACAATCAATTAATACAATAATATTATAAAGGCTTAAATGGAAAACTAGTTACTCAAAGTATACCTTTATAAATTTTAGGTGCCCAAATTGCTCTTATTTAATAACTAAATTTTTAAATTGCTCATATTTTTTCAGTCTAGATTATTTTATTATTATTATTATTATAACATGACATGTCATGTCATTTTTTATTATTGTTAAATAAATAAATAAAAACATTTTTATTATTAAATTTAAAATATTAAAAAAATATTACTTCTTAAAATAATTTAGGTGTCTAAAGTATTTTTTTTTTGTAAAAATATGTGCCCAAAGTTTCGATAGTTACAATTTTAGGTGCCCAACTATTAAATAGGTGTTAAAAAAATTATCAACCAATCGGTGGTTGGCATGTGGCATTAATTTTGTTTTTTAAAATTTTTTAATGGAAAATACTCAGATTTTTCAAATTTTTATAAAATCTCAAAAGTTTACAAGCTTCACAAAATAGTACCTAAATCCCTAAAAATTTTCAAACTTTCATTGTCGATTGCTGCCGCTTCCGCCACTGGTCACTGTCGCTGACCACACCCACTTGGTCGCAGGACCAAGGCGACCATTTCCCCTAACACGACGTCGTCAGAAACGCCCAATGGCGTGCAGCCGAACGTCGAACACGAAATTGACATTTGTGTTTGACGTTCAGTTGCACGCCGTTGGGCGTTTTCGGCAACGTCGTGTTAGGGGAAATGGTCACCTTGGTCCGACAACCATGTGGGTGTGGTCAGCGACCGGTGGTAGAAGCGACGACAATCGACGACGGAAGTTTGGGAATTTTTAGGAATTTAGGGACTGTTTTGTGAAGGTTGTAAAGTTTTGAGATTTTATAAAAAATTGAAAAATCTGAGTTTTTTCCTATAAAAAATTAAAATAAAAATAAAATTAATGGCATGTGTCAATGTAACACCCGGGTTTAGGGGCCGGGTGAAAATAATATTAAAATATTATTCGGGTCCGGTTTTATAATTTAAATAAATTAAATAATGGTTCGGGTTTCGTTTTCAAATTAATTAATTTGATGTTGACTAAATTTTGGAATTTAAAACCCCAAGTGACCATGGGAAGCATGCCCTTGTGAATAACCAATTTCATTAAGGGCAAATGGGTCATTGGGCTTTTAACTTAAGACAAAATAAACCAAAAACCCCATTTCTTCACTTTCTTCTTCTCCCTTCACTTTCAAAATATCAGACAAACCTCCCCAAGCCATTGGAGCTACTGTTCCATCATCTCCCTTCTTCATTTCAACTCCGTTTTGAAAGGTAAGAGTACTTTTGACTTCTCCTCATCATCCCCATCCTAAAAGTACCATTCATTTTCGTTTTCATGAAGTTTTGAGAAAATAGAAACTTTGAAAATCTTGATTAAAAATGGTGTCTTTATGTTGCAAAGTTAAATGTTTTGATTTAATATGATTAGTAATGAAGTATAGAGACCAAATGATACTACATATATGAATTTCGGGTGTTTTGGACCAATTTTCGGAATTTGTCTTGAGAGGGTTTTAGAGGGTTTTTAAAGTATGTTTCGAGGCTGTTTAAGGTTGGATTTCGGGGGCTGTAGGTAGTATGATATATGAGGATCATTTTGGGTGCAATTGAGGCTTATTTGGGTGCTTGAAATAAGAGTTTTCGGTGGGTCAAGTGGGCTGCTCGAAAATCCTGTTTTTGGTCTTGCTTTGAGTGTTGAATGCTTGGTAATGATAATCCGGGTTAGTTTCGATGACAAGATATTGATTGTGGATGTTTTGTTTGTGTTTGGGATTGATTAGAGTCAAGTTTGGGCATCGGTGAAGCATCGGAAGTGAATCCGGAGAATTGAAGGTTGTTGCTTGCGTGGTCTTGAGCTTGGAAGCTTAGGTGAGTGGTTAATGCTTTAATTTGATTTTCTAAGGTTGGTTCGAGTACGTGGATGTGGAAATGGTTTTCAAGAATAGTTTTGGTTCAAAGGTGATTTTGGAAGTGGTTTAGTTTTGGCCTTGAAAATGATTTAAACTCAAGAGTAAGATGTTGTGAATTGCCTCTTTAAATTCCTTTTTTTTCCATTTGTTTTCATTACTTGTGATGATGTTTTGTCAAGCATGAAATTTAAATAATTTAGAAAGAAGTATGATTGCTTAATATTATATCGTTGATCATGTATGGTGGTATTAATGATGTTGTTGATATGCCTTGTAAGGTGTGAGTAAGTTGGTGCAAGTTGTGCACGAAAATGGTGAGTAAGACCATTCGTAATCGGTAAGATTCCAAGTAGTAAGTGATGCTATTGTGGATTTTGTTACATCTTGATTTGGTTGTGCATGATATAGTGAGTACATGTCGTATGGTAGTAATTGTGCATCGTGTTGCATGGTTGGTGTCGAACCTCACGTGATGGTTGTCGTTGCTCCGGTGATGTGTAGTCCCGCCGGTAGCGAATGGTATAAGACTCCGGTGATGTGTAGTCCCACCGGTAGTGACTAGTAGAAGAGTACTTTGATGTGTAGTCCCATTGGAAAACTACTAGTCGAAACGGTGATGTGTAGTCCCACCGTGTGTGTTTTGGTTATGTTTGTGCATGCCATGTAATGTTCATGTTGTATCTCACTATATCATTGCCTTCATATTGTCTTGCTTTAATCTAGGATTATGTCCTGACGTATACCATGAAGTGTAATGCCATGTTAAATGCCTACATTGTTGAATTGTGGTTGAACTTGCATGTTAGTAAGAGGATTAGATAGTTGAATGGATCTTTTGGTGTTGGCCTTTATTTAAAGAAAACTTTGAACCCTGCATTGTTGTAGTTATGTTTTAGAGCTCCGCTCACTAAGCTTTATGCTTACGCTCTCCTTTTTCCGACAATGCAGATCTTTAGCTTGGAGTTGGCAAGGAGCAAGAAAGGGGCGTCCAAGCGTGTGGTAATTGCTCAAGTATGGTATAATTAAATAATGTAGTAGTCTAGCAATGGGAAATGCTACGTGTTTTAGGAGCTTGTATCTAGACTCCTTTGTGTTGGCTTATTGTTGTTAATGCCTAATGTTGATGTTTGAATTAATTATGGATTGTATGCATGTAATACCTTGTTGATTGTTGGTGTGTATGGTGGCATGTCTATAGACGTTTAGGTTGCCTTGTTGTAGTGCAAACCTCTTTATGCTTATCATGTACCTTTTAAGGCCTTTGAGTTTTATGTATGACCTTATATGTTAAATTTCCCCTTTGTGATGTCATGTATGGATGCTTAGATGGTGTTAGATTGCTAAAGTTGCTTGATTATATGTGCGCCTCTTTGTGTTGTTTAATGCCCTTGGTTCTTGTGGAAGCATGTTTTATGGTTGGTTTGCCTTAGGGATTGATGTTAGTGTGTTGGTTGAAGTGTTAGAGGGATTTAGGGGCCTCCTTGTGCCTTAAATCAGCTCAAACCTGCCTTTTCGTAGCTGGGGTATCGATACCGTTGGACTGGTATCGATACTGCCCTTTGGTTTCAGGCCTCGTGTATCGATACTCGAGGGAGAGTACCGATACCTTTTTGGCCACTGGAGCCACTGTCGATTTCGGTATCGATACCGGCCTCGAGGGTATCGATACCGTTGTCTTAGCTTTGACCGTGGGAAGTCAACTTTTGGAGAGGGTATCGATACCCTTGAGGGAGGTATCGATACTGTCTCCTCAGGTTGACCAAACCCTGTTGACCTAGTCAAGGGGTATCGATACCCCCCTTAAGGGTATCGATACCGCCTGCAGTTCAACTTTAGAAATGGGCTTTTAAATGTTAGTTTGGGTTCGTTTGACTGCTTTGTAAATATCGTTCCGCTGTATGATCACTTAGGATGTAATTTTCATCTAGACAAGATTAAAATGAAAAAAAAATATAGGGTTGCTAACCGAGGGAGAGTTCCTTAGGGAGTTTTCACTCGGTTTTCCCCGTGTAGCTCACTCGGACCGGTCATCCGGCCAGACCGGGACGAGGGGGTTACATTTGTTGGTATCAGAGCCTGAGGTTTCCGAGACTTCGGGTAGGTAAGTGAGGTAAGTTTGATGTGTTATGTTGTTGTTATGTCTCGGTGAATGTTTTGCCATGTATGCTTAATGTTTTCTTGTTAGTACGGTGTTTGAAAGCATGTGTTAGCATGATGCTTGTGTTGAAGCGTAGTGTCGAGTTCCCATTGCTACTATTACTTATTTAAAAAGATTTTTTTTGTAAAGGAATATACTTGAGCACCTTGGACCCTTGCTCTTGCTAACCCTAAATATTCTCGTTTGTGTGTTTTGTTTAGTATTGTATTGTTGTCTTTGGTGAGTTGGAGGCCGAGGCGTGGGCCTAGGGCTGGTAATTGTGAATCTGAGGTTTTAGGGGATGTGAATGATGAGAGAGTTCATCGCTTTAGTTCAGGGCAGTATGACCGCACCAGAGTTCGGAGTGCAGATTGTTTGCTTGGGGTTAACAGGCACATGAGTTGGTTTCTGTTGAGGGAGAACAATGTGACCGATCTTGACATGAGATGGTAAGAGGAGTGATGAACTAAGAGTTGGCTTCGGAATGATGTCGATGTTATATCAAGTAATTCCTCGATACAATCATTGAACATGTTTCTTTTCTGATTGATTCTGGATCTACGTGTTTGTGTAATTGGAGTGAGCATGCGAAGCTGTTGAAATCTACCTTGTGAGGTACTAGAGGTAGGTGTTGGTGTTGCTAGCTCCTTCGGGGATACAGTCGTGGTCAGAAAGATGTACAAGGGGTGTTCGTTGACGATTCAGTGGCACGTGTTTTCAGTTGATGCGATGGAATTGCTTTTTACGGTTTTGATGTGAAGCTGTGCATGGATTGGTTTGAAGAACATAGAGTTAGGGTAGACTTTGAGACATTGAAAGATTTCTTAGAGCTTTCGGATGACTATGAGATTGTAACGGAAGATAGGAATGTGGGTTTTGTATCAAATGTTAAATCCAGCTTTAGAAGTCAAAGATTGATTGACTTTGGTTGACAGGCTTGCCTAGCAAATGTTATAGATTTGATTTTTGAATGAGGATTAGACCACATAATGTTAGAATAGGTTGTGTTTATCCTAGAGGTGTTTGGAAGAATTGCCCGGTTTGTCTCTTGATAGGGAAGAAGGGTTTGATTTTGAGACCGTCTCCGAGTTTGCTCCTGTTTTGGTTGCTCTGTACCTTATGATTCTCGACCGACTTGAGAGTGTTGAAAGATCAACTACGAGTTTGTTAGACCTTAGATTCTTTGTCTTAGTGCATCATCTTAGAGGATAACAGTACAAATTGTGAAGAAGAGAGAAGACGATACAAGAATGTGATTAGATTTCAGACAACTGAAACAGTAGACAGTGAGTAGTTGGTATTCGTTTCTGTACGTCAGTGGCTTGTTGATCTGTTAGTGTATGTTTTAGTCTGTTCGGAGGTTGGTTTGAGACCCGATTATTACCAGTTGAAAATGAGAGAAGTTGAAGCATTGAAGACAGCTTTCAGGGCAGATGTGATCACTTTGGGTTTTGAGTTATGCCGCTCTATTAGACTAGTGTGTAAGTTACTTTTGCAAGAGATGTTGAGCAAAAAAATGTTTTTCTAAGTCCTTGATCAGTTATAGTAGCTCACATAGATGACACGCGGGTATATTCGCGTACCGAAGAAGGCTATGCCAAGCTTTGAAGTTAGTGTGGTAGATCCTTTTAGGGAATCAGTTGTATGCTAAGTTGTGCAAGCGTGAGCTCCGAGTTAAGGAAGATGTTCTCCTAAGACATGTGGATTGGCCGAGTGTATTAGGGTAAATCCCAAGTAGTTAGAAGAAGATATGAGTTGGAAGAAATTTGAAGACTGTGACATGTAACTATAGTTCCTAGGTCTAGCATTGTTACTTTCAGAGAATTGTAAATAATCAGTTGAAGACAGTTGCTCCATTGATAGATTGCTACAGAAGAATGTTCAGTTGTGTGGATAGATGCGGGACAATGAGCCCTTGAGAAACCGGAAGAAACTTTGAAGAGAGCTTCGACCTTGAATCAGCTTATATCAAAGAAGAGTTTGTGGACCATAGTGATGTGTCACATTGTAGAGTTAGGTTGTGTGCTTATGCAAAGCAGAAGATTCCGGCTTGTTCATCGAGATAGTTGAAAGACCGTGAGAAGAGTTATCCGATATGAGACATAGATTTAATTACAGTTGTGTTTGCTTCGAAGACTTAGAGACAAAGCTTGTATAGTAAGAAATACACAGTGTATGTGTACGTACCATTAGAACTCGAAATATTTGAAGACTTAGGAAGGGTTGAAACTTGAACCGCATAAAGTGTTAGAACTGCTCGAAGACTGTAATATCAAGATTGAGTGCCATCCGAAGATAATCAACGTAGCAATCGATGTTCAGAGTTGTAATTGTTGTTAGATTAGTAGTCGAGTGGCGAGTTGTAATTACCGGATTCAGTTTACCAAATGATAGTGTTTCTGTGGCCGAGTTTCGGGTTGAACCTACATTGAGTCAGAATGTTTGAAGAGAAACAGTTGCAAGACAGGTTCTTGGCACCACACGTGCGAGACATATCAGAAAGAAAACCTTCAGAGTACAGTTCAGAGATGATAGAATTTGTATTGTTAAAGACAGAAATGTTGTACCGATTGACATAGTGTTTTGAGACGTATTGTGTTGGCCGAAGCATATGACAGTTTATTTGTATGGCATCAGAATAGTATGAAGAGGTATTGTGGGTCGAAGATGAGTACTTCTGGGTTGAGTTGATGAATGACGTGGTTCAGTATGCGAGTAAGTGTATAGTTTGCCTGTGTGTCAAGATCGAGCATCAGTTTCTCCTAGTTTGTTACATCTGTGGGAGATTCGTAATGAAAGTGGGAAATAGATTTGAGGGACTTTGTGTCCGGTTCGCCTTTGATTTCTCACGAGAGAGTTTAGCCGAGTAAGCAATGATAGTTACATCGAGTGTGCTCATTTTATACATGTTCAAGCTACTTGTACCGTGGGTAAGATGGTGGAGTTGTGCCTTAGCAAGATCATGAATTGTACAGTGTCTTGAGATCAATAGTGGCCGATAGAGATTCGAGTTTTCTGCTAGATTTTTGAAGACGTCTGCGTAGTGTTTGGTTACCTGTTGAAGTCAGATGGTCAGCTAGAGAAGGTTATGGGTCAAGAATTCAAACAGTGTTGTATGGGATTGTGAATCGGGCTAGTTCAGTTGTTTATTTGTTGCGGTTACCATCGGAGTTAGAAAGGGGTTTGTGATGTGTTCTGTGTGTCTATGATTCAGAAGTGTGAGCCAGTTTTGTTCCGTGTTATGTTGTTGAAAAGATTGAGTTGGATTTCAAATGGTCATGCATTGAAGGACCCGTTGAGATCTTGGCATCAGTTAGCTAATGTTGTGTGGTGAGTCTACCGAGTTGGTGGGTATGTTGTGGTGAGAGAAAGCGTGGAGGAGCATGTGTCAGTGACTCTTTCTGTCTGATAAATTTCGTGGACGAAATTTCCTTAAGTAGGGGAGAGTTGTAACACCCGGGTTTAGGGGCCGGGTGAAAATAATATTAAAATATTATTCGGTTCCGGTTTTATAATTTAAATAAATTAAATAATGGTTCAGGTTTCGTTTTCAAATTAATTAATTTGATGTTGACTAAATTTTGGAATTTAAAACCCCAAGTGACCATGGGAAGCATGCCCTTGTGAATAACCAATTTCATTAAGGGCAAATGGGTCATTGGGCTTTTAACTTAAGACAAAATAAACCAAAAACCCCATTTCTTCACTTTCTTCTTCTCCCTTCACTTTCAAAATATCAGACAAACCTCCCCAAGCCATTGGAGCTACTGTTCCATCATCTCCCTTCTTCATTTCAACTCCGTTTTGAAAGGTAAGAGTACTTTTGACTTCTCCTCATCATCCCCATCCTAAAAGTACCATTCATTTTCGTTTTCATGAAGTTTTGAGAAAATAGAAACTTTGAAAATCTTGATTAAAAATGGTGTCTTTATGTTGCAAAGTTAAATGTTTTGATTTAATATGATTAGTAATGAAGTATAGAGACCAAATGATACTACATATATGAATTTCGGGTGTTTTGGACCAATTTTCGGAATTTGTCTTGAGAGGGTTTTAGAGGGTTTTTAAAGTATGTTTCGAGGCTGTTTAAGGTTGGATTTCGGGGGGTGTAGGTAGTATGATATATGAGGATCATTTTGGGTGCAATTGAGGCTTATTTGGGTGCTTGAAATAAGAGTTTTCGGTGGGTCAAGTGGGCTGCTCGAAAATCCTGTTTTTGGTCTTGCTTTGAGTGTTGAATGCTTGGTAATGATAATCCGGGTTAGTTTCGATGACAAGATATTGATTGTGGATGTTTTGTTTGTGTTTGGGATTGATTAGAGTCAAGTTTGGGCATCGGTGAAGCATCGGAAGTGAATCCGGAGAATTGAAGGTTGTTGCTTGCGTGGTCTTGAGCTTGGAAGCTTAGGTGAGTGGTTAATGCTTTAATTTGATTTTCTAAGGTTGGTTCGAGTACGTGGATGTGGAAATGGTTTTCAAGAATAGTTTTGGTTCAAAGGTGATTTTGGAAGTGGTTTAGTTTTGGCCTTGAAAATGATTTAAACTCAAGAGTAAGATGTTGTGAATTGCCTCTTTAAATTCCTTTTTTTTCCATTTGTTTTCATTACTTGTGATGATGTTTTGTCAAGCATGAAATTTAAATAATTTAGAAAGAAGTATGATTGCTTAATATTATATCGTTGATCATGTATGGTGGTATTAATGATGTTGTTGATATGCCTTGTAAGGTGTGAGTAAGTTGGTGCAAGTTGTGCACGAAAATGGTGAGTAAGACCATTCGTAATCGGTAAGATTCCAAGTAGTAAGTGATGCTATTGTGGATTTTGTTACATCTTGATTTGGTTGTGCATGATATAGTGAGTACATGTCGTATGGTAGTAATTGTGCATCGTGTTGCATGGTTGGTGTCGAACCTCACGTGATGGTTGTCGTTGCTCCGGTGATGTGTAGTCCCGCCGGTAGCGAATGGTATAAGACTCCGGTGATGTGTAGTCCCACCGGTAGTGACTAGTAGAAGAGTACTTTGATGTGTAGTCCCATTGGAAAACTACTAGTCGAAACGGTGATGTGTAGTCCCACCGTGTGTGTTTTGGTTATGTTTGTGCATGCCATGTAATGTTCATGTTGTATCTCACTATATCATTGCCTTCATATTGTCTTGCTTTAATCTAGGATTATGTCCTGACGTATACCATGAAGTGTAATGCCATGTTAAATGCCTACATTGTTGAATTGTGGTTGAACTTGCATGTTAGTAAGAGGATTAGATAGTTGAATGGATCTTTTGGTGTTGGCCTTTATTTAAAGAAAACTTTGAACCCTGCATTGTCGTAGTTATGTTTTAGAGCTCCGCTCACTAAGCTTTATGCTTACGCTCTCCTTTTTCCGACAATGCAGATCTTTAGCTTGGAGTTGGCAAGGAGCAAGAAAGGGGCGTCCAAGCGTGTGGTAATTGCTCAAGTATGGTATAATTAAATAATGTAGTAGTCTAGCAATGGGAAATGCTACGTGTTTTAGGAGCTTGTATCTAGACTCCTTTGTGTTGGCTTATTGTTGTTAATGCCTAATGTTGATGTTTGAATTAATTATGGATTGTATGCATGTAATACCTTGTTGATTGTTGGTGTGTATGGTGGCATGTCTATAGACGTTTAGGTTGCCTTGTTGTAGTGCAAACCTCTTTATGCTTATCATGTACCTTTTAAGGCCTTTGAGTTTTATGTATGACCTTATATGTTAAATTTCCCCTTTGTGATGTCATGTATGGATGCTTAGATGGTGTTAGATTGCTAAAGTTGCTTGATTATATGTGCGCCTCTTTGTGTTGTTTAATGCCCTTGGTTCTTGTGGAAGCATGTTTTATGGTTGGTTTGCCTTAGGGATTGATGTTAGTGTGTTGGTTGAAGTGTTAGAGGGATTTAGGGGCCTCCTTGTGCCTTAAATCAGCTCAAACCTGCCTTTTCGTAGCTGGGGTATCGATACCGTTGGACTGGTATCGATACTGCCCTTTGGTTTCAGGCCTCGTGTATCGATACTCGAGGGAGAGTATCGATACCTTTTTGGCCACTGGAGCCACTGTCGATTTCGGTATCGATACCGGCCTCGAGGGTATCGATACCGTTGTCTTAGCTTTGACCGTGGGAAGTCAACTTTTGGAGAGGGTATCGATACCCTTGAGGGAGGTATCGATACTGTCTCCTCAGGTTGACCAAACCCTGTTGACCTAGTCAAGGGGTATCGATACCCCCCTTAAGGGTATCGATACCGCCTGCAGTTCAACTTTAGAAATGGGCTTTTAAATGTTAGTTTGGGTTCGTTTGACTGCTTTGTAAATATCGTTCCGCTGTATGATCACTTAGGATGTAATTTTCATCTAGACAAGATTAAAATGAAAAAAAATATAGGGTTGCTAACCGAGGGAGAGTTCCTTAGGGAGTTTTCACTCGGTTTTCCCCGTGTAGCTCACTCGGACCGGTCATCCGGCCAGACCGGGACGAGGGGGTTACAGTCAAGCACCGATTGGTAGACAAATTTTTAACATCCATTTAACATTCGAGCACCTAAAATTGTAACTATCGAAACTTTGGGCACCTATTTTTACAAAAAATACTTTAGACACCTAAATAATTTTAAGAAGTAATATTTTTTAATATTTTAAATTTAATAATAATAATAGTGGTTTTATTTTATTTTAAAATTATTTTTTATTTAACAATAATAAAAAATGACATGTCATGTTATAATAATTATAATAATAAAATAATCTAGAGTAAAAAAAATAGGAGCAATTTGAAAGTTTAGTTATTAAATATGAACAATTTGGGCACCTAAAATTTAAAAAGGTATACTTTAGGCATCTATCTTTTATTTAAGCCTTTATAATATTATTGTACTAATTGATTGTGAAGTTTTATGATTGAAAAATGAATTTTTTAAAAATTTAAGGGTGAAATTATTAAGAAACCTTTTCAGTAGTGACCATAATGTTTATTTTTTTCAAAACTTGGGAAGCAGAAATGTACATGAGATAATTTTCAATGGCCATTGCAGTAGTTTACCCTTATTTTTTCTTTGCCAAGTCGGCAAGCCGTCAATGTTTAACGACAACAAACGGCCGAGTGACCAAAATTTTACGCCCCGAAAACGTAAGTGGCCTTACTAGTCGTTTTTCAAAATCGGTGACCAACTATGTACCGGGGAAAATAAATAACTATTCCAGTAGTTAATCTTTAAAATTATTGTAGAAAGTGCAATAAATCCACAAATAATTGAGGAAGTACAACATTTAAAAAAAACCTAAGTATATTGATCTAAGGCTTCCAATTTTTAACCTTTTGATGTATTTAATATTTATTTCAATATTAATACTGCCTTATTTGAAATATTCAAATTATTATCGACGAGTTGATCCAAGTAATAAGCAGTTTGATATTGTTTAAGCATGTCTTGAGTTCGAGACCTTGTGTATGCAAAAAGTTCTGTTGGAGACTCACCCATCAAAACTAAGTGTGCGATACGGTCAGAATAAAGCCCTGAAGAACCGAGAGGGCAACCAAAAAATATACAAATTATTATATGCACGTAAATCCATATATGGGATTTACCATCATATTTGTATTTTAAATATATTTTAAAAATTTAAAGTAACATCCAGAAAAATTATAAAAATATTGTGATGAGATTTTTTTATTTCCCAATGTATTGTTGTTGTGATTTTATTTCTGAAAATATTGTGATTGGAACAATGTAGTAGAAGTCGGACTCTAATGAACAAGTATCTAAACAAAATTCCTTAAAGTCGTTCTCATGTGAATCCGACTTTGGGGTTCTTAAAGTTAGCTGCAAGTGAATCCGACTTTGGTGATATTTTGGGGAAATTCCCTAAAGTCAGACTCTAATGGCTTAGGTTTCAAAACTAAATCTCCTAAAGTCTTCTTCATTAGAACCCGACTTTGGGTGAAGTCAAGTTCATTACAGAATATGAGTACGCAACAGAGTCATATCAACATGATTAACAGAATCGTCATATCAACAGAGTCAATCATATATTATCATAATACAATTTACCATCATAAAACAGTTCAAACACATAAACAAATGCGAATGAGTATGCAACACAATATGACATGCACCCAATTACATCACCATCCGAAGAGTAAGGTTCCCCAAAACCACTCCCTACCTCGTCACCATCCGAAGTGGAATCCAGCCCGTAGGCGAAACCACTGATCCGAAGTAGACATCATCCCGAAAGATGAAGCTATTGGACTTCCCCATACAAAATCCCACCCATAATGAGATGACATAAAATTCGAGTTTTGAATCTAAATGCATTGTTTATCAACAAAAATGCATAATCGTATAATCTGATGTATAGTAATCCGAATCTGAATATATATACAAATATTTCATAATGTAACAGAATACTGAACAAGTCAAACATCGCAGACCAACAGAATATTACAATCATATACCATCAGACCACATCAAGTATACATTTCAGCAAATCGATACATTTACATACAGAGCACTGTAAACAGATAGCACAGAAGAGAACACACCTCAAATAGCTAACACTCAACGTCGACGGTGACGTCTCTCACGCTCAGCTCTATCTCTAGGTCAGTCAGAGTCAGCTTCTATAACCATTAAATATACCATCAAAGATATTACTACTATGCCAAGACACTAATAAAAATAAATATCGAATTGATATTAATAATTAAACTCACGAGCGGATCCCGATGTCTGAGCAACAGGAGGTCATCCAGGTGGAGGAGGAGGAAGGATCTCAGTATCCGAGTCAATATCGTCTGCAAATACGAATAATTCCAATCAATTTTTCCGATATTCAAATCTTTAAATATATGTATAATCGAATAAAAGCGGCCAAAACAGTCTTTCTGGTTCAAATTTGGGAAAACATACAGCGGAATCAGGACGTCGAAAAACATAAAATAGGCATTTTCTGAAAAAGTCAACGATCAACGGTCAACGGTCAACGGGTCAAACGGTTCAACGGGTCAAACGGTCAATGGTCAAACGGGTCAACGCTGACGTCAGCCAGCTGTTTAAAAAAAATAATTCGGTTCGGTTTTGTCAACCTGATTCAGCCCTTGGACCAGTTCAAACCCAAAAATCCCCAAATCAAAAGTTAGGGCTCAAACCCCATTTCCAACCAAAACACGCACACAAACACGATAACACCCTACAAGGCCTCATTGGCTTACCCACACACCAACTCGAACGGAAAACAAAGGAAAATAATGGTGAGGCAAAACGTTGAAGGTTTTCTTCACCGATTCCTGGTAAACGAAAACGGCGTTAGAGCAACGGAGGGCCAAGTTTTGATCAGAACCGCGAGGGGAGTCGAACGGTTGTGTCGGTTCGATGAACGGCCGACGGTAGCTCCCTCGTCAGAGCTTGATCGGAAAAAGAAATGAAAAGGGGTTTGGGAAACTGCTCGCACGAGAGAGAGAGACGAGAAACAGAACTAGCGGCGCAAAAATTCAGAAAAAAGAAGAAATCAGGCTTTTAAATCACGCAAAAAGGGTAAATCAAAATGCGTGCCATCAACCTTTCTAGGGTTTATGAAACGGCACCTAAATTTTACTTCATTTGCAAATTGATCACTAAAATTCTGAAAATTCTCATTTTAATCACTGAAATTTAATTAGGTCGTTAACTTAAAATTTCCCAATTATTGGGGTTTTAATTTAGGGTAAAATTGGGGTGTTACAACTCTCCCCCCGATAAAAAGAAATTTCAGCCTCGAAATTTACCTGGAGCAAAAAGATGCGAATACTGAGCTCGGATGACAGTCTTGGGCTCCCACGTAGCCTCATCATGACTACGACCATGCCACAGGACTTTGACCATCCTAATGGTCTTCCTTCTGAGAACCTTTTTATCCTGAGCAAGAATCTCAATAGGCTCCTCCTCAAAACGCAAATCAGGACGGACCTCAATTTCCTCAACATGCATAACATGTGACGGATCAGGATGATAACGTCTCAACGCTAAAATATGGAAAACATCATGAATACGCTGAAGCTCTGGTGGTAGCTCTAACTGATAGGCAACTGGTCCGACTCGACGAATAATCCGATAAGGGCCAATGTATCGAGGACTCAGCTTGCCCTTCCGACCAAACCGAAGTACCTTCCTCCAAGAAGATACTTTCAAGAAAACCTCATCACCCACCTCAAACTCAAGATCACGATGTCTCAAATCAGCATAAGACTTTTGTCTGTCAAAAGCAGCCTTAAGCCGATCCCGAATCAATCTAACAGTCTTCTCAGCCTCGTGTACAATCTTCGGTCCTAATAATCTGTGCTCATTCAACTCAGTCCATCCAATAGGTGAACAACACCTACACCCATATAGAGCCTCATACAGTGCCATCTTGATACTGGCCTTATAACCGTTATTATAAGCAAACTCTGCAAGCGGTAGGAAATCCTCCCAACTGCCTCTGATATCAAGAATACAACCCCTCAACATATCCTCAAGAATCTGGATCACACGCTCAGACTGACCATCTGTCTGCGGATGATAAGATGTACTGAAGTTCAACCGAGTACCCAAAGCAGAATGAAGAGACCCCCAAAATCTTGCAGTGAACCTCGGATCTCTGTCAGAAATAATAGATAACGGTACCCCATGAAGTCGAACGATCTCAGAAATATAAAGCCGAGCTAACTTACTCAAAGAATAGTTAACTCGGACATGAATGAAATGCGCGGACTTCGTCTGACGATCAACAATAACCCATATGGAATCCTTCTTCAACGGAGTCAAAGGAAGTCCACTAATAAAGTCCATAGTCACGCGCTCCCACTTCCACTAAGGAATCTCAATATGCTGTAGTAACCCAGATGGACGCTGATGCTCTGCTTTGACTTTCTGACAAGTTAAACACTTCGATACAAATCTGACGACGTCCCGCTTGAGACCTTTCCACCAGTACCTTTCACGAAGATTCTTATACATCTTGTCACCACCAGGATGCATAGAATAAGGACTGTCATAGGCCTCACGGAGAATAACCTGTTTTAACCCAGATTTCCTCGGAATACAATACCGGCCACGGAAACACAATACCTTATCATGATCAATAGAGTAATATCGAGATGTACCCTCATACACCTCTCTGATACGATGCATCAAAAACGGATCACTAGGCTGCTCATCTCGAATATCAGAAATCAATGTAGGAATAACCCGGAGTTCTGCCATCAGACTGCCATCGTCGTACAAACTCATCCGAGCAAACAAAGCTCTCAGATCTGAAATGGCGTTACGACTCAATGCATCAGCAACGCCATTAGCTTTACCCGGATGATACTCAATCTCACAATCATAATCCTTGAGGAGCTCTAACCAGCAACGCTGTCTCAGATTAAGCTCTTTCTGAGTGATGAGGCATTTCAAACTCTTATGGTCTGTATAGATATAACATTTCTCTCCGTAGAGATAGTGTCTCCAGATCTTAAGTGCAAAAATAACATCAACAATCTCTAGGTCGTGGGTAGGATAGTTACACTCATGCTGTGTCAACTATCGCGACGCATAAGCCACTACCTTTCCGTCCTGCATCAGAACACATCCCAATCCGGTGTACGAAGCATCGTTGTAAAACTGTATAAGCCTTACCAGGCTCAGGCTGAATCAAAACTGGAGCATCAGTCAACACAGACTTAAGCTTCTCAAAACTAGACTGTTGAGCCTCAGTCCAAACGAAGGGAACATCCTTCCTCAGAAGCTTAGTCAACGGAGCTGCAATAGATGAGAAACCCTCAACGAATCTCCGATAATAACCAGCTAAACCCAAGAAACTTCGAACCTCAAGAACATTCTTGGGCTGCTTCCAACTCATAATAGCCTCAACCTTCATCGGATCAACCTGAATACCCTGAGCAGAAACTATATGTCCCAGAAACATAACCTCAGAAAGCCAGAACTCACACTTACTGAATTTTGCATACAACTGCTTCTCTCGCAGAATCTGTAACACAATTCGAAGATGTTCCTCATGCTCAGCCTCAGATCTAGAATATACAAGTATATCATCAATAAATACCACAACAAACTGGTAAAGATAGGGTTGAAACGCCCTATTCATCATATCCATAAAAGCGGCAGGGGCGTTAGTCAACCAAAAGGAATTACAAGGAACTCATAATGGCCATATCGTGTCCGGAAAGCTGTTTTGAACACATCAGAATCATTAACCTTGAGTTGGTAATAACCAGATCTCAAGTATATCTTAGAGAATACCGTAGCTCCCCAGAACTGGTCAAACAGATCATCGATACAAGGAAGAGGATATTTGTTCTTGATCGTCAACTTGTTCAGCTTCCGATAATCTATACAGAGTCGAAGTGTCCCATCCTTCTTCTTAACAAACAAAACAGGAGCTCCCCAATGAGAAACACTGGGTCGAATGAAACCTCGATCCAACAATTCTTGCAACTGAATCTTCAACTCTTTAAGTTCTTTCGGTGCAATTCGAAAAGATGCCATAGACACATGAGCTGTACCCGGATAAACCTCAATGCCAAACTCAACCTCATCCCGTTTCAGCGGTACCCTAGGTAATTCTTCTGGAAAAAATGTCTGGAAAGTCTTTCACAACTCGAATCTTATCTAATTCGGAATCAGACTGTCTCGGATCAAGGATATAGGCAAGATAAGCGATAGACTCTTCCCTGATCATTTTCTCAGCTTTGAGAGCTGAGACGAGGTTACATAGGAACCCTCTGCGCTCACCAATCAGAAACACCTAACGATCATCAGGAGTTCTCAGTGTAGCCATTTTCTTTTCACAGTCTAAAGTAACACAATGTGCATATAGCCAATCCATACCCAGAATAAGATCGAACTCCCCAAAGGGTAACTCCATCAAATCGACTGGAAAGGTCTCCCCTTGAATCTCAAGAGGACAATTCCTGTAAACTTTAGTAACCTCAACTGGATTACCCATTGGACTGTGTACAGTAATAGCACTAATAGTATCCTAAACAGAAATCTCAAGACCCCAAGACACAGGACTCGCAATATATGAATGAGTCGAACCATTATCTAGCGGAGCAAAATATGGAATATAATTGATAGAGAATGTACCAGCAATAACATCTGGCTCATCACGGTCCTCATGCCTCATAGTAGAATAAACTAACCCCGGTTGTTTGGCCCCTGATCCTACTGATCCTCTACTCGAAGCTGGTCTACCTCTACTAGTAGAGCCTAAAGTAACATATCTGATCTGACCTCTTCCCATGGCGGGAGTCTGTACTGATGCCTAAGACTGAGTAGTAGTAAAAGCCGAGGGAGGTGGAACCGGACAATCTCTGAAACGATGCTCGAATGAACCACATCTGAAACAAGCTCCAGTCTGCCTCCTACACTCGCTCGAATGCCACTTCTTGCAAAAAGGACATTGTTGCACCCCTCGAGTACCATTCGAACCACCAACACTGACAAGCGGAATAGAAGAAGTCACTGGTCTAGCTCTCGAATAACTCTGATAGTCTGACTCATCTCTGGCTCTCTTTCTGGACTGATTTCCCTGATTATGCTGAACTGGCACTGACACTGGTCTCTTCCCTCTATCAGATCCATGCAACTCAAGCTGTCTCAACTCTGCCTCATTACGTTCAGTTGTCCTAGCTCGTCGAGTAATGTCTTTGTATTCCTAATTCATATGTAAGGCAACATCTGCCTTTTTCGTAGGACGCAATCCCTTTAGAAATCAATCACACTTGTCTTTTTCTGT
This sequence comes from Hibiscus tridactylites, assembly GCA_958450335.1. NCBI lineage: Eukaryota > Viridiplantae > Streptophyta > Magnoliopsida > Malvales > Malvaceae > Hibiscus > Hibiscus tridactylites. The sequence goes on along the minus strand of OY288289.1, from coordinate 16,231,300 downwards.
GGTCACTAACCCTAGGACGTACTGCATCAATCTCATAAACTCGATCTCGTAGTCGTTAACAATCATTTCATTCTGTCTCGGATTCATAAAATCATCTCTTCACTTAGCAATATACTCAGCTCCGACATAACAATCTCGAAAAGTCTGTCTGAAATGATCCCAAGTAACCCTACTGGCTGGAGTAACAAGTTCCTCAGCCTCCCACGAATTATAGGCTTCACCCTGCAGTAGTAAAACGACAGCCCTGAGTTTCCAATCGGTAGAATAATCCATCTCAACAAATAATCACTGAAGCTTCTTCAGCCAGTACTCTGCATCGGCTGGGCCTGTACCCGTCTTTCCCACGAACATAGTCATTCCGACAGTGAGAAACTTTGTGGATATGGGTCTCCGAACACCCTCAGACTGACGAAGGTATCTCAATAACTCTCTCTGAACAGTAATAGCATATGTGCCCACTGTCTCACTATCCCCTGAATCACGATGACCACCACTCTGAGCAGGCTGAACATGCGGGTCTCGTCCATCGGTCTGCTGAGCTCCAGTCTGCTGGGCTCCAGCCTACTGAGCTCCAGTCTGCTGAACTCCAGTCCTCTCCACATGTTGCTCCTCCACATCCGTACCCTAGACATCATCCTGATTTTGTATCGAACCCTCAAGAGGTTGAACGTCACTATCTGCAGTCGCGGTACGACCTCGACCGGCCGCTACTCTAGAACTTCTCCGAGGTGGCATAGTAGTATATCTACAAAAGACAGAATCCTAAGATTAGATTCGGTACTTGGAGACCTTATTCAGAATATGTATAAATATTATTCATAAAAGATCATAACTTTTTCTAAAATTCCTGTTTTACCCGAAAACATTTGATAATGCATGCAAAAATTTATTTGTTTTAAATTTAAAATTGATTTAAATCACCCAGGCCGGGTGTTGAACCTGGCTCTGATACCACTAAATGTAACCCCCTAAACCTGACCCGGAAGAACTGGGTCGAATATAAGGAGTCAAACTCAAAGCTTGTCCCTCACACAAGTAACCTGATTCAAAACTTTAATTCCAAAATAGATAATAATAATATCGCATAATATATATACTGATAAAATACTCCTAAAAATATTAAATATTCAAAATGTGCATGCATGATAAAACGTAATAACCCCAAATAAAATATCCAGAATATGAAATTATATATAATATGATAAAACATATAATAAAAATAAGCCCAAGTCTCACACTGATAATAATAAATAAATAAGCTGGAAAACGAGTTCCTCCAAGTACCGTAGCCTAGACCTGAGTATCTGAAAATAGAAACTAAGGGGGAGTCAGTGATAACGCTCAGTATATCTCTACATTGCAAACAAGATTAACAGAATCGTCATATCAACAGAGTCAATCAGATATTATCATAATACAATTTACCATCATAAAGCAGTTCAAACACATAAACAAATGCGAATGAGTATGCAACACAATATGACATGCACCCAACTACATCACCATCCGAAGAGTAAGGTTCCCCAAAACCACTCTCTACCTCGTCACCATCCGAAGTGGAATCCAGCCCATAAGCGAAATCACTGATTCGAAGTAGACATCATCCCGAAGGATGAAGCTACTGAACTTCCCCATACAAAATCCCACCCATAATGAGATGACATAAAATCCGAGTTCTGAATCTGAATGCACTGTTTATCAACAGAAATGCATAATCATATAATCTGATGTATAGTAATCTGAATCTGAATATATATACAAATATTTCATAATGTAACAAAATACTGAACAAGTCAAACATCGCATACCAATAGAATATTACAATCATATACCATTAGACCACATCAAGTATACATTTCAGCAAATCGATACATTTACATATAGAGCACTGTAAACAGATAGCACAAAAAGAGAACACTCCTCAAATAGCTAACACTCAACGTCGACGATGACGTCTCCCACGCTCAGCTCTATCTCTAGGTCGATCAGAGTCAGCTCCTATAACCATTAAATATACCATCAAAGATATTACTACTATGCCAAGACACTAATAAAAATAAATATCAAATTGATATTAATAATTAAACTCACGAGCGGATCCCGATGTCTGAGCAACAGGAGGTCATCCAGGTGGAGGAGGAGGAAGGATCTCAATATCCGAGTCAATATCGTCTGCAAATACGAATAATGCCAATCAATTTTTTCGATATTCAAATCTTTAAATACATGTATAATCGAATAAAAGCGGTCAACATAGTCTTTGGGGTTCGAATTTGGGAAAACGGGCAGCGGAAACGGAATCAGAACGTCAAAAAACATAAAATAGGCATTTTTTTAAAAAAGTCAACGGTCAACGGGTCAACGAGTCAAGCGGTCAAATGGGTCAACGGGTCAAACGGTCAACGATCAAACGGGTCAACGCTGACGTCTGCCAGCTGTTTAAAAAAAATAATCTGGTTCGGTTCGGTCAACCCGGTTCAGCCCTTGGACCGGTTTAGACCCAAAAATCCCCAAATCAAAAGTTAGGACTCAAACCCTATTTCCGATTCCCACCATCAGCGACGCTCCGACGACCCTTTTACGGTCATTTTTCTGACCAAAACACACACGCAAACACGATAACACCCTACAAGACCTCATCGGCTTACCCACACACCAACTCGAACGGAAAACAAAGCAAAATAACGATGAGGCGAAACGTCGAAGGTTTTCTTCACCGATTCTCGGCAAACGGCAACGGCGTTAGAGCAACGGAGGGTCAGGTTTTGATCATAACCGCGATAGGAGTCGAACGGTGGTGTCGGTTCGATGAACGGCCGACGGTAGCTCCCTCATCGGAGCTTGATCAGAAAAAGAAATGAAATGGGGTTTGGGGAACTGCTCGCACGAGAGAGAGACGGGAAACAGAACTACCGGCGCGAAAATTCAGAAAAGAGAAGAAATCAGGCTTTTAAATCACACAAAAAGGGTAAATCACAATGCGTGCCATCAACCTTTCTAGGGTTTATGAAACAGCACCTAAATTTTACTTCATTTTCAAATTGATCACTGAAATTTAATTAGGTCCTAACTTAAAATTTCCCAATTATTAGGGTTTTAATTTAGGGTAAAATTGGGGTGTTACAATTTTGATTTTGTATGTCTCTTTTCGATCATGCAGAGAAATGAGCAACAACAAATTTATGGTGATTGTTCATTACAATGGACAAATGGTGAAAACTGATGTCAGGGTTGTATTTGATTGTGAAAGTAGTACAAAGATGAGAACCGAGAAAGAAATCATGCTTTGAGAAATGAATGAGAAAATATCAAAAAAATAGAAAATAGATTTATGGTTTACGTTACCGATGGATGACATGTGACAATCCGGTCAAATATTGTGCAATCACTCTCCAAGATGATGACGATGATTCTTTGATGATTGTAGAGCATGATTCTATGGGAATTTGATATATCGAGTAGTTTGCCGAGGTGCGTGATATTCCCAGCCCATCTATAAACGTAGTTGGAGAATCAACTCAAATGAACTTTGGTGATGAGATTGATATGCCCGAAGGCAGTTTTGTTGCAATTTTGACGAGTGGGACATCAAATACATTTTATGAAGCCGGACCTTCAACATATGCTTCATCACACGGGCCGAGTGTTGATCCTACTTCTGAAGCTGATGTGGAACCCTCACGAGGTCGATGAGGAGAATCACTTGCCGATTCCAGCGAAGATGAAGATATTGGGGATCACGATTTGTTCCCTAATGATGTTGGTACAACCTTTGATTTTGGTGTTGGCAAATTTGTTTCGTTCGGGGGCGACATTACATTTTATGAACCTCATTCTCACATGATTTCGGTGGATTTTGATGCAATAAGAGCGCTTGAATTCTCGGATTTGGCCCGATTAACCTCGAGTCAACACGGTGAATTATATGTTAAGTTTCAATTTAATGACAATAATGAAGCTATATTGGCAGTGAAAGAGTACATCATCAAGAACCAAGTGGACTACTTTGTCGCAGAATCCAACCAGAGGACCTTCTTTGCCAAATGTGTGAAATACAGACAAGATTGTAATTGGAAGATCCGAGTGACAAAGCTGCAGAGGTCAAATCGTTGGGAGGTCACAAAGTATAATAGTGTTCACACATGTTTACGAACTTCCATCAACCAAGACCACCGGAAATTGGACTCCAACGTAATATGTCGTCACATAATGAAGTTGGTTGAAGCAAATCCACAGGTTATAGTTTCAACGATTTAGGCAAGCATTGCGCAATAATTTGAATACCAAATACAATACAAGAAGGCATGACGTGGAAGGGATAAGGCAATGGACTTGGTGTACGGTGATTACGATAAGTCGTATAACCAGCTACCAGCTTTATTACTAGCACTGACACATTTTATCTCGGGCACCATAGTGAGGTATCAAACCAAGGATGCGAAAGACCAAGAAGGCCAAATTGTTGAAGGCTATAAATTTTTTCATCGACTTTTTTGGGTGTTCAAGCCTGCTATCGAAGGCTTTCCCTATTTCAAATGTATGATCCAAGTCGATGGCACATGGTTGTACGAGAGATACTCTCATATATTGTTGGTTGCTGTTGCACAAGATGGTGACAACTTCTTCCCGATTGCATTCGCAATTGTTGAGCAGGAGACGACGGAAGCTTAGAATTTCTTTTTGACGAATTTACGTGAGCATGTCGTCAAAGAAGATGGGGGTATGCATTATATCCGATCAAGGGACGGGTATCAAAGCAGTAATTAATCGAGACGGAAGTCGTTGGACACCACCGAACACATACACTGCCTATTGTATTCATCATATCAGTAAGAACTGCTATGAGCGATTCAAAAATATATATCTTCGCAGTGAGATTGAAAACATGGGTAAGCATCTTTTTCAAACTAAATTATATTTGCATATGCATTTATTTATTTATGTTTGATTTGTGTCGATACTAATAATACTATGACACATGATATCTACTAATGTGACTACATTTTGAGAGGAAGATGGAAAATTTAATGAAGTACGACGAGCAGGTTTGGAGTTGGGCAAATGAAATCGAGAGGGAAAGATGGGCCCAGTCATATGACAAAGGTGGTAGACGATACGGGCAAATGACTACCAACCTTGTGGAGTGTATAAATGGAGTACTAAAAGAATCACGTCATCTCCCAATAGCAAGCCTGGTGAAAGAGACGTAATATAGGTTGGCAAAAGTTTGGGTAGTTAAAGGAAAGGAAATTGAGGCCTTATTAAATAGGGGCTAAAGGTGGGCTCCCACTATTGTGACGAAAATGAAAGAGAACATGACGAAAGCAGCGTTGCTAAAGGTTCACAGCTTCGACCGAACTAATCAGACATTTGATGTTGTTGGTGCCAGACGCAACAACGAAGCAGCGCACTCAAATGTATTTCGAGTCGATTTCAGACATAGTTGGTGGGATTGTGGAGCATTCCAAGCATGGCGATATCCATGCGTTCATGCAGTTGCATCGTGTATGCATGTAGGGGTTGACCCGTACACTTTTGTTGATGAATGCTTCGATCTCCGTAGGATGGTCAATATTTACAGAAGTGAGTTCCCACCGTTTGCAAATTCAATTTATTGGTCATCGATAGAGTATGAAAAATGGTTACCAGATCCTACACTCCGTAGATCTCCAAATGGCCGACCTAGATCGACTCGAATAAATACCAATATGGATCTTCATGATAGGGAGAAGGGACTGCAGAAGAGATACACCATATGTAGGGCCGAAGGACATTCCAAATCAAACTGTCCAAATGAACCAAGATTCGTGTCAATGCCTCGGTGATTTCCAATGTTTGTATTTGAAAAATGTTATGTTATGTTGTGTTGTGTTAATGTTGTGTTGTGTGGTGTTGTGAAACAATTCAATTTAATCACTTAATTTAAATTATTCTAATATAATCGATTAAGTCAAAAAATAATTTTCTTTTAAATTGTTAGATATAAAATACAAATAAAAAACTTATTCAAACATTGCATTTTAACATAATCCACTAAAGTTATTAACTACTTGAAATAAAAAAGCTAACAATGCTTATGTCCACCCGTACCACACCCTGGTGGATGACGAGACCGATCGGGATTGCGTCGACGCCGAGACTGAAGTTACTGCTCTTCATCGACATCATTATTGTTCTCGGTTCCAATTGGCCCACCTATGAAGAACAAGGACTGCGACGGTGTTTGCTGAACACAGGGGGTCCCAAAATCGGGTTGATACGGATACATATGGATTGATACTTGAGGAACACTGGACGAGACAATCATCATCGGCAAAACTGCATCGTAGAGGTTGGCCACAAGAGGTGTAAAAAATCCATGTTCTCGCCCAATTTCGTGTAATTGGGTGTCTGTGGCGAAATAAACTCATGTCTGTATAAATTAGGATCATTAAACCCTACATTACCTGAAGAGCTCCCTCCCACATTACCGGAAGAGCTCCCTCCCACATTACCTGAATAGCTCGAGCTCACTAGTGGATATGCAAATGTAGCAGGCTGAAAAAAGTTTTATATTATCCGAGTATCTCGGGGCCACTTCTGGTTGTACACAAGTAGGAGTCGGTTCTTTTTCTCATATAGCCTTTGGTGGGGCCACTGGTAGCTCCCATGTCGTTGGCCAACCCGTAGGGTCTCTACTACAAATCTGTTGCCCTTATGATGAGCTCGTTACATCCTACGATGATTTACTTTTGCCTCTATATTTTTTTCGAAACCTTTCACATTCCTCCCATTCAGACTGGTCTGTTAAGTACGACATTCTATGACTACGATAGTAGATCATGCACTCTAAACTTTCGAAATCAAAATCGTCTGCTTCCATTGGACGACGTTCTGGAAACGATGAACCTCTGTTGTTCCACAAAGCAATATGCTCACTATGTTTGACTTCCCAATCCGTATCTGGCATGCCACGTCCATCATAAGCATGAAAATAGTAATGATCACGTGGAATGCACATAATAGACTAGTGGAAGCCAAATTTCCTTAACACTCTATTTGTAAAATGGAACTTTACAATAGAGAAATGGATCAACGGTGTAACACTACACAATAAAAGTGAATCCTTCGCCAAATATTCCGATAAAAATATATGGTCATCTTCGTAGACCTTCCAAATAAACTGCAAAAAAATAATGGTTTAAAATAATACATTTAACTAACTAAGATGTGAAAAACACATTTAACGTCATAAAGTACTTTCCATTCATATACCTGCTCTTGACAATGAGAATCAATAAGAGATCTACAAACTCTGACGTTTTTGTGCGCCAACCCTGTCTCATGTTTCTCCTCACACCATCTACACACAAATCACAATATATTTAAATAACAAGTTAATTTAATTAATTTACAGATTCAACTAAGAATAAGGATATATGTATATATATTTACCTTGCAACGACAGGAAACTACACATGTGTTTGAGTAATTGGTGTAAAAAAAGGTAGTCGTTGCCAAGCCCAAGCTTGCAACAATAACAGGCAACTACCAATACCGCCTACCCTCTGACCCTTTTATAGTAAAGCGCCTTTGCACAACTCGCGATACAAACACACTAATATAGCTTATCCCCAACTATATTGACAATCAGGTTCCCAAGAAGTATCCAAAAAACGAAGATACCTTACAATGGTCATATTAATTTCTTCAACTGTATTATACTCAGCAAGTTGAAATTCTCTCTCTAGCCAACTCATTTTCACACGAGACCCTTTCACGTTACTTTCATAGGGTTCCTTCGCAAGGAACCTTTGACAAATTTCAGTCGTTGAGCCTACGGTACGCTCGACCACTAGCTTTCTGTTTACTGAGACCCCAATAAGATAAACCACGTCTTCGAGGGTGGTCGTGCATTCTCCACAAGGCATATGAAATGTATGCGTTTTAGGTCTCCAACACTCAATTAAAACGGTAATCAATTCGGGCGCCAACTTGTACCCACGGAGGAACGTGGCATGATAAAATCCTGCCATATATAAAAAATTTCCGATTCTGCGGTCAAGGGATTTGTCTACCATGCACAAATGATGTTTAAATGTTTCCTCTGTATCATGTAAATAACACATTATTTAAACACAATTACTAACAAAAAACACAGAAGTGACATATTTCGTAATGAAACAATTTTTAAAAAAGTATGTCAGCTCATCAACTCTAAGGCTAGTAATGTGTCGATTCTGTAAATGCAACAATGGAGCTTGCTCAGCCATCCTACATGACAAGTAAGAAAATATTAGTAAACCGAGACTAAATCTACCACATTAAAAATAACAATTAAAATAAATATCGTATTTGCTTATTGTCTATTAAATCATCAATTTAACGTTTTATTCAACCACCTATAAATAAATATAAATAAATTAACGAACTTAAATAAAATAATAAAATCTATCCACCTATTTTTCTATATTCTCAAAATAAATGTTTCTTCTCTTATATTCAAACAATTTTTCTATATTCTCAATATCTCTCCACCTATTTAACACAAAAATATTTAAACTATATTTTCTTCTCATATGTTCACCTATTTAACACAAAACTTTCGAATTACATTCTCTCAAAATAACATCAAAAATTCAAGGAACTTCAAAATAAAAATTATAAAAAAATTAACGAATTTAAATTGAACTATATACAACAAAATATTTCTCAAATCCCCACCTATTTAACACAAAATTCAAACAACAACTTCAAATTTAATCAAACAAATAACTAAACTTACTATATTCTATTCAAAGTTCTTTCTTCTCTTCAATCACCTATTTAACACAAAAATCTTAAACTTTAACTTAAAAACACAAAAATCTGATTTTCGTAATTACTATAAAATAAAATATACAAAAACAAACAAATTACAAAAAGGAAAATACTTTGATGCACAAGCTGTGTAAACTTTAGTTTACACAAGCCCTTTAATTTTAGGGTTTAGGGTTTAAGGTTTTATGTTAGGGTTTAGGGGTTTAGTATGTAGGGTATATAATTTAAGGTTTATGGTTAGAATTTAGAGTTTAGAGTTTAGGGCTTAGGGTTTAGGGTTTAGGTTGCTAGGGTTTGTGATTTAGATTTTAAATTTTATAAAAGGATTGTGTAAAACAAATTTACACAGCTTGTGCATCAAAATAAAACCCTTACAAAAAATAATACTTACTCATAATAATAAGAATAAATTACAAAAATAAAACACTTTTAATAAAATTCTTCAAATCTTCCTTCTCTTCTTCTTCTTCAAAATATTTTCTCTCCCACTATGTACCTTCAACCCACCCCTTTTAACCTAAAAAAAATTAAATTTCAACAACACATACCACCTATCCAATTAAATTCCACCATTTATCCAACCAATTATTTACCCCTTTCTCGTGACCTCATTCAATTTTTTCTGCCCCCCTCTGCCACCCTGTGCCCCTTGCCATGTATGCACCGGTCTGGCCAGATTGCCACCCAACTTTTCATGCATGCATATCATGCATTTCTCTGATGGCAAGCATGTTTGCCAAAGTCGAATCCACTTGGCACACACTTTAGGGGAGCCAAAGTCGAATTCTAATGTAACAAGCTTTAACTTTTTTTTTCTTCCATTTTCAGACTCAAAAGAATCCGACTTCTACTGATTATACAATGCAATAGATTAAAAATAAGAAATCTCTTCACAATTTTTTTTGAGATTTTTCCGTAACATCCGTTTAAAACATGATATCTACTAAATACTTAACACGTGATACACGTTAAATATTATTTTTTTATAACTAAAATTGTCCCCTCCATTGCTGCAACTCACTTTTAACCCCAAACTGTTCTCCAATCTCCTCCAATTCCACCTCATGCTAAGCCCTACCATATACATTTTTGTGGTTCTTTCAACTTGACTTTCGGCTTGAAAAATTCTTAGGCTGGATTTAATTACAAATATTAAAAAATACTGAAATTTTATAATAATTAAAAAAAGTTTGTATTTGAAACGTAATTAATTTTTTAACAGCGTAATTAATTTTTTATTTGTGTTGTTTTCGTTAAAACAAATATATCTCGAGTTCTCAATATTTTATTAAAATATTTCATAATGTGTTGATAAGGTAACAAATAGTTGGTTAATTCATAAAAAGACATGTCGATCCAGAAATACTCAGATTTCGTCTGTAATGTCACTGTAAGTCAATTGATGTGTACATAACCCGTGGGTTAAATAAATAAAAACAACATAACAATAAATCAACAATTGGTTAGTCTATCGAGATGAAATATTAGGTCGCTTAAGCAAGATCCAAAGGTCGTATCCTAGAGTTGAGAATGAAGCAACTAAATTTAGAGGGTCGCTCCCATGATGAATCTCTAAATGTAGTATAAGTTCATACAATTTCTTAATTATTTGACGATGCACACAATTGTGCGAGGCTAGAAATTTATAAAAGGGGACAATAATGAAATTAAATTTTTTGAGAGGGACATAATAATATTTTAAAAATATTGAAGGATTATAAAACTAATTTTACATTTTTTCTAAATAAACTATTTTATCACATTAAAAAAAAGTTGGCAGAAGCTCATGCCTCAAAATCTCTCTATATTCTGTTCATGCGCACACACTTTGTAGACAATATAATTTGAACTTAAATTTTTTTAGGACGAACATCATCAATTTTTTTTACTAATAATACTTATCGGGTTCAATTAGTCAATAAGTTAAATAATGATTATTATAAAAAATAATAATATAATAAAATTTTAGTAATAATGAAAATTATTCTTGATAAATAAAAGGAACGATAAAGAGGGGAGAAACAAATGATTTTTCTGCTATTTATTTATTTATTTATTTATTTTCTATTGTAAGAAGAAGAAAAATAAAAACAAAACCCTAATTCCGTCTGTTTAGTTTCAGCCTCGAAAAGCCTATCTTTCTCTCTCTTCGCGTTTGTCTCGTCGCATCGAACTCTCTCAAAGTCTCAACCATAAGTCCATCAATCTCTGTCGTTCGATCCATCTGCAATCCAGGTACTCCGATTATTATCATCTCCCTCTTTGATTTCTTTGTTTTTTATGGAATTCATTATTTTTTTCTATAGGTAAGCTTGTTTGATAGATCGTGTGGGTGCATCCTTCCATCTTCTAGGAATTTCTATTGACTCTGCATTAGTTTTAGCTTAAGAATCGTATTGTTTGGGTAATTCCCGGATCTAATTGGCTTGTTGGAATCTTCTTCTTGGGAATAGGGAAGATGGAATACCTAGCTGGAATATGAAATCTGGATGCATGCATTATCGATTTAGGAAAACGAAATCCTAAATGTTATCGTTGCATGACCCAATTTTTGGATTATTTAGAAAAACAGGATTCGTCTGTTTAGTCTCTTTGCTGTTGAGTTTGGTTCTGGGGAAATAGGTTTTGTTGTGATCTGAATTCAGAAAACTCGGGATGTTAGTCTGCAGCTGATCTTATGTTTCAATTCCTTCTCAATTGCTTGAATTTTGACTTCTTGGCAAATTGATGCTCTCTTTTCTTTTAGATTAGAGAAACAACAATTGTGTTTAGAAAGACTTCAGGATACTGAGTGATTCATAGAGCAGCAATTCTATTATCTGCTTTAAGGAATTGCAAAAGTGAGAAACTTGGGAAACTGTGATTTGAAAACCAAGAGAAGAAGCACAAGTGTTAGGATTTAGTTAGCATTCTAAAAAATAGTCAGGATTATTTTTAACATGATTGGGGGTAATTTGTTTGCATTGGTAAAATATTAAATAAGGGAGAGGCAGAAAAATTGCCTTCAAAGAAGCAGGAATTCCCAGCCACAGTTTTGTTTTCATGTCTCTTGTATATTAATTGTAAGTACTTTACATTCTACTACATGGCCAACAATGTAAACTGTATCCACAAGTGTAGAGGAAGGAGCTTGAATACCAGTTAATTGAATTTAATCTTTTGTATCATTGGCACCCAACGAATTTCAAAATTCCTAATTCAAGTCCGAGGATAAAGAACTTTCCTATAAGCACATATATGTATGTAGCTGAAACTTTGATGTATGATGAGAGGAATAAGATTTTTGAATAGGTTGGAGAGTTGTAGCTATTGTCAAATCATATCTGTAAGAAAAAACAATGTTTGGAAGGGTTTCTGGAAGATTTTTGCAATTTTTATTTCAGTTTTTGTCTTTCTTTGATGGATTATAAAGATATAATAATTATTTTCATGTCCTGTGGAGGCAATCCTTCTTCAGAAGATTGTCTTGGGAGTTTGATGTATGTTAATCTGGTGTGCTTTATGGTTGGCAAATCTGACCGGACCGGCCAGTCGCACGGGTTCAACTTAGAATCGGAAGGCTGTTCGGTCCAGCATGGTACATTGATCCAGAGATTTACTGAACTGGTAAAAAAAAACAAGTTCAGTCTGCTTTAGGTTATTTTTTTTCCTTTTTGTAAGTGTTGATATTTGAACTACTTTATTTTATATTAAAAACCATACCAATAGGCCAGACACATTTATATTAATGATTTACTATATTTATTACTACTTAATATTAAAATAAATTATTTGATTGTTAAAATTTTTAAATTAAATTTGCTTGACCAACCAAGCAAATATATATACACTTAAAACTGTAAGTTTTCCGAGAAGTGTTAGAGCTTGAGGGGAGTGTAAGTTGACGAGGAGTGCTAGAGTTTTTATTTAATGTGTAATTAGAGTTTATTCCTAATTAGTAGTTTAGATTTACTAGAAGTCTTATTTAAATTAGGAATAAGTATTATTTAAATTAAATATTAAAGTATATTTTTAGTTATATTAAAACTCTATATCAGCCTATTTAAAGGCTTACTTTGTATACATTTGATAATTAAGAATAATAAGAAAATACAGACACATTGTTCTTTCTGGAAAATATCTTGTTCATCTTCTTCAAACAATAAATCCCTAACCATTGATTACACAAACCACCATTATTCATTGCATCTCCGGCCACCATGGTCCTTTTCTCACATGGTATCAGAGCTAACAACAGTCTTGATGTCGTCACCATTGCTGCCATCATCTCTAATCTGAAACAGATCGACGACGATCTGATTTTTCAGATGCACATCGTTTTTCTTTCCCGCTGCTGTCATTAAGCCACACTCGTTCCTTGACTTCTCTCTCGTTGGAATCTTACATCTCTGGTGAAATTTCTACTCGTTCAATTTTGCTGTTTTGTTTTCTATTTTATGGTTTTATCTTAGCCAATCAAAAAGATAGATGAAAAGGTCATAGTTTAGCCTTAAAAACTATTTGGTTCTATCTTAGCCATCCATCTTAAAAGATAGGACAAGAGGTTTTAGTTTAACCTTAAAAACTAGATAATATTTTTTAAGGGATTCTAAATCAAAGATCCAAGCTGAAACTCTAGTATGTGTAACTATTAGCTTGAGCGGAGTGTAGATTCCTGTGATCACTTTCTACATCGTTCGCATCAGACCTTTCAGTCAGGAACTGCATGCTAGAGCATCATGTGGAGCAGTCTTTGTATTCCAATTGATGAACCATCTCAAGCATACCATAAGTTGAATGACATCAACAATTGCTACGCAAGAACATCATGGTTCTGTCCTCACTCTTCAAATCAAAGACTCTCGAGAACGGGAGCATTTTTCTCTAAGAAACAACAGAGGAAATATGAGTAGGGCATCACATCCAAGATCCAAGTTGGTGCTCTACTACGTTTACTCACCAACTTGAGGGGGAATGTAAGTTATCCAAGAAGTGTTAGAGCTTGAGGGAGAGTGTAAGTTGCCGATGAGTGTTAGAGTTTTTATTTAATTTGATAATTAAGAATAATAAGAAAATATAGAGAAACACATTGTTCTCTCTGGAAAATATCATGTTCATCTTCTTCAAACAACAAATCCCTAACTACTGATCACACAAACCATCATTATTCATTGCACCTCCGGCCACCATGGCCCCTTTCTCACAAAAACTAGTGACAAATAGTGAAAAATGGAAGACAATAAGCAAAATAACCATCCAAAACAGAGCCTAAATTTCATTGCTTTGTTGCTGGTATATATTATTTTGGGAATATTTTTACTTGGTGTATATTTTTTAGGTTTAGTTTTGATATGCTTCTTCAATTAGGTCCAGGAACAACATTGTATGTTTGCCTAGTGTTTGGTTTGAAGCCTTTTGATTCCATCACATTTTTATTTTTATTCTAAAACCATCTGTGTTTCTGTTTGATATACTTTTCATGAGAAGTGACATCTTCATTTCGTGTTTTCATTGTTTTTTTGCTGCTTCAAAATTGATTGGTTTAGTAAATTGTTGTCTTAAAAATATCAGGACCATAATTGGCCACAATGATGTCTCCTGCATCCAAGTCTAAGTCCAAGGATAAAAAAGTTGGCAAGGAATCTCAGAAGACTCCTTCAAAGCCTTCAGGACCTGCTAATGCAGGTAGTGTTGTTCCAGCTAGTGCATATAATCCTCTTTTGGGAACATTCCATACCGTTGAAACAGTGCTGCTTTCCTCTAGTTCACCTCTTCAAAACAATGGTCGTTTCAAGAACATAGACGAGACAGATGAACATTTGAGAGGCTCACTTGGAGCTGGGGTCGAGTATGATTCTGTTTCCAATAATGATAGCTTGTCCGGTGAATCAGAAGATCACAAAGAGAAAACATCTAATCCTACTGTCAAGCAAGAAGTCGTACCAGGAGCTGACAATGATAAACGAGAGAAAACTCGTCAAAAGAATGAGAGGAAACATCAGCGTCAGAAGGAGAGGCGAGCTCAGGAGTTGCATGAGCGATGCAGTGGCTATCTCATGTCGAGAAAGCTTGAAGCACTTGCTCAGCAGCTTGTAGCAATGGGGTTTTCACATGATCGGGCAACAATGGCTCTTATATTGAATGAAGGCAAAGTAGAGGAATCTGTGGCATGGCTTTTTGAAGGAGATGAAGAAGCAGTTCAGCAAAAAGAATCGACTATTGGTGCTGGGAACTTGAAAATTGACATATCGGAAGAGCTTGCACGGGTTGCTGATATGGAAATCAGATACAAGTGTTCAAAGCAGGAAGTTGAAAGAGCAATTGTTGCTGCCGAAGGTGATCTAGACAGTGCAGCGGAAGCATTAAGTACTCTGAAGCTAGACCCGCTTACGCCAAAGGCAGAAGAAAGTGGTGATCCCCTGAGTACCAATAAAGTATCGATGGCAGCTAGTCAAAACCTTTCTGTAAGGTCACAACCAAAGCCAAATCCAATTCCTGCAACACATCAAAGAAGAGATGAGAAGGATTTTAACTATACAAAAGCAGCGGTTTCAGGGGGAGGTTCTTCAGAATCCACGACTAAAAGTTTCCAGCCTTTGATGAGAATACCACCAAAGATAGAATGGGAAAAACACCAACAAAGTGCAGTTCCAGCTGACAAAAGGTGGCTAAGTTCTGGATCAAATCCTTCTGTTTCTTATTCCTTGGCATCACCTTTGCAGGCCTCACCTCCACCAGCAAAGACAGAAAGTCGTTATGTGGCAGTGGGAAGTGATTTTAAGAACTTTCAGGCATCAATCAGGGAACCGATTATAATGATGCAGAGATCTCAATCTTTAAATCCAAAGCAGGTTCCAGCTGCAAGTATAAGCTCCTCACCTCCTGGAACAACCTCCTTTATGTATCCCACCCGTAGTGTTGAAATACCAAAATCTAATGGCTTTATGCCCCATATTCCGAGTTCTAGAAGCTTCAGTTCCAGTGGATTAAGTTCAAATCAGATGCATCCCCAGCTTTATTATCCCCAACAGCAACAGTTCACATCCGGCAGTGGTCCTGGAGAACCTCCACGAACAAGTCGAGGAAATAGTTTGTGGAGTAGTAGAACAAGTGCATCACCAATGCTTGCGCCTGCATCCTCACTTGGACTTTTCACGGGTTTGAATTCTACTACTACATCAGGAGCCTCTTCTCTGGTTGACTGGACCAGTGGAAGCTCAATGCCACAATTGGACTATACCAATGTTGATTGGAGCTTGGACAGGGGGGTGTCTTCTCCAAGTCTTGCTGGAATTTGGCCGGGACCAACATCTTCTACGAATAGCTCTCACATTTACTACCCTAATACAAATGGATTAAGTGCTAAACCAGCAATGAGATTGACGCCTTCCAATGGGAACGGCGTATCCATTGCGGGGTTCCTGGATGGTGGAGTGGCTCCTACAGAAAGTTCAACAGTGGAGTGGACTTCTCCATTTGAAGGGAAAGATCTCTTTAGCTTACCCAAACAGTTTGTTTCTTCTCCCTCACTCTAGGCTAGGGAAAAGATTTTATGAAATAAAAATGAAAGAAAGACAAAATGTGCTTGGATTTGATGATTAATGTTGGTTCTTGTGATGCTAATGTGTTGGTTGGATTGCTGGTGAATATCATTTAAGTACAAGAAAAAATAAATACATACACAACAACACCCATACAGAGTTGAATGAAACAATAAATACTCAAAAGAGATGAGATAGGTGTTATAAAAAGATGTCATTTGAATGAAACATGATCATATGAGTCGATCATTATTAACATTCTAGCGAAAAATAAATACATAAAATCACACTAAATACTCAAAAAAAAATCAATGTCCTTATCGCAGTTGTTACATTAAACAAAGTATCCCAATATCTTGTTTTTTTTTGGCCATCTCGTTCAACTTTGAAACCGATATCAAAATATAAAAATCCGGCTACCAACATTTGGTATAACTACAAGGGAGAAAAACTTTACAGCCCATAAAAATACTATTACATAAGCTCTTAGCAAGCCTCAACTGAAATTATTATATAAATCAAAAAGGAAAAGGGTATAACTTTTTTTTCTCTCCTGCAGAATGCATTTGCATATGAATTTACATTACATGGCAGCTGCTTTCAACCAGAACCATCAAACTACTAAGAATTTACATTTGCCACCCTCAATCCCTCCCACACAACACAAAAGGTAAAAAATCAAGTAAAATATATGTTTATATTCATACTTATATATCAAAGGAGGGGAAAAAATTAAAAGAAAACCCAATCCAAACTCTCTACTTCTTTTTACTTTAGCCATTTCTGCTTCCCTCAACTCTTGATGAACAATGGAAAGCCAAGTATAATTTGATCAACTGAGATCATCCAAATAATTGGGACTGAAATCTTGCAAAACACTATTACATGTACATATGGATGGTTATTTCACTGTGTTAATGAGCCAAGTCCTCACTTCCAACACCAACACTAGACTTGTCTACCATGCGGACATTGTATTGCTCGTATACTCTTGCTCTGTTCTCTGCCCACCATTGTTCTGCTTGTTTCTCGCTAAACCGCTTCTTACTGCATTTAAAGTTTCAAAAACCATTTACTTGTTTTGAAGACTTGAACATAACCATATTGAAAGTCTCTCTCTGACAGTCAATTTACATTGGATATTTGACCACTAATGTTTGGGTATGTTTCTGGGTGTGGGTGTGTATTGTGTAAGTGGGACGAGTGTTATAGTTTAAACTAAATCATATCGACATGTTTGCAAGCTTAGAACTTAAAGGTGCATTTAGGAGTACAACCCAAAGCTTATACTTACTTAGCTCTTCATCAAAGCCAAGCAAGAGTATGAGTACTTGATTAATTATCATCTTGCTACAAGCAGAACTGTCCTCCCCACCAAGTGACTCCCAATTTCCCATTATCTTTCTACAAAAATTAGAATTGCCGAGGAGAGTAATGAAAAACATACCTAAAGCGAACTCGCTTGAGATCCTTGGCACCTCCTGGTAGCGAAGTGAGTGTTATATACACACCAGGTTCATCTTGCTCAACCCATTCATTCTCATTTCGAGATTCACCTTCTTTTGTTCTACCTCCACCTTTTGTTGCTGGTTCAATATCGCCTTGTTTATTGTGGCCTAAACCGCGATTACCAGCAGTGTTGGATCCGTTAGAAAGCAACTGGCCGTTTGATACATTTGAATCTTGTTCTTGGCAAGCTATTTGACCATTCAATCTGTCAACTGAAACACTAGAGACATCACTGGAAGCAGGGTTAGAGCCAAACGAAGTAACTGAAGGTGATTTGATGCTCCGTGCAGCCCCAACAGGGAGTCTTTCAGCCATATCCTTTAGCTGTTCAGCACAAAAATTATCATCCACATCAGTAAAAAGAAATTATTGAAGTATTGAAAGTCCAATTAATCACTTAACTGACTCTAGTGATACAATTAGAAAGTATCATAGGCCAGGAAAAGAAACACATAATGCACCTAGAACACCATGCATCATGGCTAATTAATTAAATACAAAAGCATTTAATGTACAATTGAAAAAATGACCTACATGAGTAGTTTTGCAATATGAATCCATAATCCACTTCTTAAAAGAACACAAAAAAGAAATGTGAAAAAAATAAAATATAAAAGAAGGGATGCAGAAGCTAAATATTCAAAATACTTTTGTGTTGATTTATAATGGCAGGAAAGGCCACCTATCTGCTTAACCAGAAAACAACGAAAATAATCCACCTAAGGTGTATTTTAGACCAGAGTATAAAAACTAGGGAAACTGACTTGATAAGGCTAAGTATACAACAGAAGACAGAAAATTATAGTTCAAAACAATGATCACTCATAACACATTGCACTGAAAAATGGAAGGCTAAAGTTTTATGAAGACAATATCCATGGAAAACAAACACATATCCATCTTACTTGGGCAGTAAGTGACTTGATAACTTCCTTTGCTGCTTTGCATTTTGCAGTCTCCTCCTCTGCAATTGCTATTGCCTCCTTCAGCTGTTTCGTTGTTTTTTCCAGCTCAACATCTTGAAGTTGTGCTTTGCGTGTAAGATTCTCCACCTGTACAGATTGGTGAGACATAAGTATAAAACACTAAATAACCTGTAAAACAAACTTGCTGAATAAAGGAAACAAGTGTCTATCTTCTCCGCTGTAAAATATCCTGCAAAAATTAAAGCATAGCATCTAATTTATCAGCCCCTTTAGCTCTTGGACTTTTCTCCTTCCTCATCTGTTAATATACTGTTTGATAGAATCTATACAGGTTGCAGAATTTACCATAAAACAGGAATTTATACATTGCATAGCAGAGGAACCTGTTTTAATGCATTCATGCAGTTGCAGAGTTGCTTTGGAAAGAAATTTATAATGCATGCTCAATTTGTTATCTAAGCATCATGAAAACAATAATATCCAACAAATATCAGTCGGACCACGGAAAAACTTAAGAGGAAGGGGTTCTCACAGTCTAAACACTCTCATGGTTCACTCACAAAATACAATGTCTTCAAATTTATTTTATTTTTATCAAGCTTCCTTCACCTTAGCTAAAGACACACTAAAATGCAAAACGTAAAGCAATCCAAGAGTGTAATTTATTTAGCTACCATTTGGCAGTATTTTTGCTACTTGCTTTTTGCTCAAATAATAAAAAAGAACACATGCCTGAATATAAAAGATTTTTTTTCTTGAAAATTAAAAATCATATTTTCTTTGGACAACAAAAATTTATGATATTAATTCTTATATTCAGAATGACTATGTTAGAATTGCGGCTGCAATTAGAATCACTTGTCCATTTTTAATCAATGATGAGTTAGTTTTTTACCTTTTGTTTTCAATTTAGAAATTTATAGGCAAGACTTAAATAGGAAAAATAAACGGAGCAAGAACAACAATCAAAGGGATCATTAGTTAAAAATAAAATAAATAAATTTCTGCAAGAGTGATGAGAAGTGCAAAATAGATAATACACCTGTGCTCTTAATCTGACAATCTCTTGGCTAAGGTTATCATTGGTCCTCTTAGCATCATCGACAACTATTTTAGGAGATGTTAGCCCCCCAAGAGTAGGAGTTGGTGTAGTTGAACGAGGAGGACTAGGACGCCTTGATATCGGTGATGTTGCACGAGAAACAATTCTTGATCCAGGAACAGAAGCTGAAAAAAATTTCTTGGATGATCCAAATACCGGATTAAATGATTTAGCAATATTAAGTGCTCCCCACTGGGATCCTCCATTCGGAACCGGTGAGACTCGACTACTATTAAATTCTAGCTTCTTGTTCCTCTTTGATCGGCTTTCTCCTTGCTTCAGCAATTCCATTGACGGAAATCTAGCAAGTTGTGTGCCATTTTTAGAATCAAACTTATCATCTTTATCAACAAATTCAGCAGTCCCATGATTTAAGCTTCCTCTTCTACTTACAGAAGATTGTGATGATGACTTAGTTTCAAAGGCTTTCCTCAGCTTATTAAAACAATTGTCGCATGCACGATAAGGTTTGTTGGGATTTGGAGCCATGGAAGCCTTAAGACATTTCTTACTGCTACATGCATGACAAAAGGCCAGTCCACAGTTATAACAATTGTGACGTTTTCGTTTGAAATTAAAAGGAAGGCGACAACCAGAACACATGGACTGATCAACGCCTGAAACCCATTTATGGAGACAGATCGCTGCAGTGAAGTTAGAGCCACAAACGATGCTTTTAACTTGCTTGTCTTTCAGTGCTTCTAACAAAGTTGGAGTGTTTCTATCATCAACATCTCCGTGACCTAATCGACCATTTGCACCCTTCCCCCAAGTATAGACTTCAGTTCTGGAAGTCAAAGCTGCAACATGATAAGCACCACAAGAAATCTCCTCAACGAAACTCTTAGAAAGCTTTCCTTCAACACGGGTAGGAACCTTTCCATCAGCCTGAGGATTTCCCAGCTGGCCATAAACAGTGCTTCCCATTGTGTAAACATGCCCTGATGTTGCAAGGGCAACTGTCAGACTATGTCCACAAGCAACTTGACAAAAGTTTGGTTCAACAAGAGCAGCAACACAAGTAGGAACAAGTTTTGATTCCTTAACACCATGCCCAAGACGACCTTTATCACCATCTCCCCATGTAAATAGCTTCCCTGAGGAACAGTTGCTAGAACTCGAATTTCCAACCATGACTTCAACAACTGCAGCAGTATGCCACACTCCACAAGCTGCTCGCACAGTGCGGAGCCCCTTTAGGGATTCCACTTCCCTTGGAATTGAGACACTATTCCTATCTCCATGACCCAAAACACCAAATGTTCCATCACCAAAGGTAAACAACTGACCAGCAGAGGTCACTACAGCTGTATGCCAGGGGCCACAAGAGATTGATGAGACATGTATGCCCTCCAAGGGTCCATTCACTCGTTTTGGTACCCAATGACTTACTTCATTTCCATGACCAAGAAGTCCAAAATTATATGTGCCGTCACCCCATGTGTACAAATCACCAGAAAGTGTTACAGCACAAGTATGGTACTCACCACATGCTACAAGCTCAATGTTAGTATTACTAAGGGCATCAATAAGCTTGGGATGCAAAACATCAGAGTCTACACCATGCCCAAGCCGACCTCCAGATTCCTCTCCCCAGGAGAAAACCTCCCCTTGCTTGGTTACCAAGGCAGCATGTCGACCACCACAAGCAATATTCTGGACATCAAGGACAACTACAGATTCTAAAGCCTTAGGAAATAAAGAATCCATTTTAATAGCACAGCTGTCAACTTCATGAAGTCCACCACCCAAAACACCATCCCCAGTGCCTTCACCCCAAATGAAAACATCACCTAAGGCATCACCATCATCGTGACCAGACCCTTGGCTTGATGAACTAACTGCACTTGAAAGACTAACCCTAAAAGCATCCATTGCCATAGTCTTCATTTGACCATGTACACTATCTGATCCAGTGGACGACAAAGAATGAACTGAACCACTAGCAGAATCTGGAGGAAAGAATCCCCTTGGAGGAACAGCATATAATACATCTGAAAATGCCTTATCCAGACCGTTCTTCGGAGGACTTTCATATGGACTATGGAGGCAAAGGTGATCCCTACCATCCTGAATTTAAGTAGAAAAAGCATCTTGAATTCACTATCTAGCAGTGTTATGAATCAGATTCTGCAGAAAAAAGTTGAAACCATACCTTCTGCAAGCCATTATTACTGCCAAATGGAGAATTCAAAGGAGAACTTCTTCGTGTGTATGTTCTTGGACTACTTGCTTCGGAAGGAATGCCATTACTTCTTGATTCTGTCCTCCATTTTCTTTGGTGGCTACGAGAGATTAATGTTTTTAAACCGCTAAACCAGACTTCAGCTTCATCTTTATCCTTGCAGATCTAGTATATGATTTTATTCAGAAAGCAAGTGGTAGTAATAATAATATAAAAAACTTTTAGCTGTTTGTATATGGAACATGAGAAAAGGTGCAATCAGATACACAAGAAGCTATGCTTACAGAGAGGTATATTCTTACCAAATCCAGCGATCTCTCATTATATATAAGTGAAAAGGATTGATACTCTTTCTCGGGCCGAGGATATCGTTGAAAGATAGGCTGGGAGATCAAATAAACCATCTTTAATCAGTAGTAGATGAAAAAAAAAATTATAATAATATAAAGTCAGTGTCTTGAAGACAAGGCATGAATGATAAAGACAGGACTTCTCTTTGCATTTTAATCAGGCATGTAACTAACTCTCTAAATGATGTCAAAATCATGGCAAAATAGGCACAGACAACACACCATCTCTATAGAAACCCACTTACAGTGCGCTGCCCAGATATGATTCTAGACACGTGACTTAGTTTTAGATGTTTCTCTTCTTTCCCCGAGAACCATATTAAAACAGATTCATCCTGAAAAGAGAATAACAAACAAGAATTTAGGCTTCTAGCACAAGAAAAAGGGTAAACCGAAACAAGCATTTGCAACCAATCTTTCGTCTCAGGCTTTTGCAATCCAATATATGCTATTTCGGGCCTTTATAGACCAATATTTTAAACAAAGGATATATTGACAAGATACATGATACTGATACCCTAGATTTCCATATACAAGTGGTGGCATGTGTAAGCATCGATTTTCTTTTATTATTTTAAACATAAGGGTCATGAAAGAACTGGCACTAGTATGTAATAGATCAAATGAAGATAAATTGTACTGAAAGCAAGTGGTCTGTGGTCTCACCAAACCCATTTGAGCAAGAATTATGAAAGCAAAGAGGTAGTAGAACATAGTTATAATCAAATATGATGTGCTATCATGCAAATTAGGTTAATTCATGTGCAAGTCTAGATAGTCTGTAGCCCAAGTTGTCAAGAAAAGGTAAAAGAATTAGTTTTCTTACCAGCAGTTTTTAACCTGAATTCCCTCCATCTGATTGAGGTACTTGAGCGTGAGTTACAAAAAATAAACAAAGAGCACCGAATAGTTCTAAACAAAGTAAAGTGATTATAATGCAGAATAAGACTCATTTCTAACAAATAAAAATAGCTTGAACTATCCAGATTAGCACTTTGAATAGCAATATTATCAGCATCTTTGAACTTGATTTCCTCTATATAATACTAGTCATTCCATATTTCATTACATACAATGGCTACAAGTAATTTTCACATGCTTGTTCTTGGCTTGAACATCCCGTGTAAAACATTACTCACATCTACGATAGAGGCTGATTGAAAACAAAGAAAAATATGCTCTAGAACAGATGCACATTTTAAAGAATCATGTTAAAAATTCAAGCATGTGACTGGAGAATGGACCAAACTTACATTTGAAAGGCGGAAGGGGCAAAATTTCGGTTTTCCTCTTCTTCCATACTTCAGCAGGTATGCCCCTTTCTTCAGAGCAGTAATGGCCTGTTGTAAAGAGTATCGAATAAGCTAACTTCGGCATATTTTGCACACTTGACATGATTATACCTCCAAGATGAATTTACATGTAGGAGAATGACAAATTAAGGACAACCAACCACTGCATTATTATATTATTCGAGAAAAAAAATACTTTATAATAGAAAGGGAAAAGAAGCATGGAAAAAGTTTTTTGAAATTCAAAAAGAGAAAAAGCTGAAATGGTAAAATACAAAATTAAACTCATAGCAGATAAAAGTTTTTTCTTGTCTAGTTGTCTGTAATAAACTCTTCCTGCATATCTGGTATATGAGATTGTAGTTATCACCGACGTGTTAAAAACAAGAAAATGTCATAAGTTGTTAGCGTATCCTAAATGCAACCTCATAACAATATTCATAATACGAAATGATCATTGATGGTGAAACTGAAAACAATAACCAGTCAGAAGTATCATCGCACAAGTTGATTTGAATCCAGAGAGTAAAGTAGCAGCATAATAAAATGCCAACAAATTTTACCAATCCTAGAACATGTAGTGTTTGGTATTTCATTCATTGGACACATGGATGTTTTAGTTTCACTGTGAATCAAATAGCAAATTCTAAGACCATTCAAACAACCTGATAACAAGATCTGCTGATTTCCCCTCTTCACTAGCACTACTAAAGTCGAACACTAGAAGCTTTGCAAAAATCAACTTACAGTTAAAAATGCCACCATTTTTTCCTACTTGATCCTAAACTAAGCATAATTTACTCATACACATCACTGGAAAACCATCAAACAGCTCAATTACTACTGAAGACGTCCCCAAGTTTAAGGCACAGAATCAGCAATTATAAACAAGAATCAGAAGGAAAAAACTGGAAAAAAAAAAATCAAACCACCAAACAGAGAAATAAAATTCATTAATTGAAGTACAAGGAAAATCAGCAATTAAAAAAAAGAACCTGCTCGATGTCTCTTTCGACGGGGCCGGTTCTGCTAAGATCGGAAGCCATCAAGTCCGTTCTTGACATAAACGAAACTACACTTCACCAAACCAAAAAGACCACCTAAACCCCTAAAAAAGTGAAGGATCCAAAGAAGTAAAACGAACCCACTTAAGAAATGTTCAAAACAAACTCATCCATTTTCAAAACCAAACCCTTCCATCCAAATAACCCTTCACATTTAGCTCCTCTCCACAGCTGAACCCTAACTTCAACCTCTCAAAATCCACCCAATCTCCGAAAATTTGGGATTCTACCATCACGGGAGTTTCACTAACCCCACTCTTCACTCATTTACATCTCTTCTCGGAAGTTCAATAATGGTAATTTGAAGCAAATACGGACAGAATAAGCTTTTTAGTAGTGAAAGTGGTGAGGAAAACAACAGAAATAAGGGGTGAGAGAAATAGAAGCAATTGAGAATGAAGGCAGAGAAGTGTTTGAAAGGAAAGAAAATCTGGGAGGAAAGTGGAAAGTGGAAAGGAATATAGAAATGTAATATATGAATTATGATCTGATTAGTGATTGCGAATTGCAGAACAGAGAGAGGACGGGAATAAAGAAATGTGAGAAAAACAGAAAAGGAAAGAAAAAAGTGAAACAAAATAACAGAGGGGATAGTGCTAATTGCTAATATAATATTAATAATAATAAGGGTAAACTACATAAATAGTCGCCAAACTTTTAGGACGGAATCATTTTGGTTACCATACTTTTAAAATATTCGATAAGGTCATCTAAACTTTACTTCGATTTTAATATAATCACCGAGCTTTTAGTTCGCTTTCAATATGGTCACTCCCGTTACCTTCTATTAGAAGTTGACGCTAGTTTTTGCTTTTTCTTAATAAAAAATGGGTAAATTACACCAATCATTACTCAACTTTCTTCTCACTCCTATTTTGGTCACTAGAGTTTAAAAATTTTCATTTTAATAACTTAACTTTCGAATTATTCATATTTTGGCCACTTTCAAATGACATGTTTATACAAATAGAAAAATTCGATTAATCCTTAAAAAATATTTTGGCTAATTGGTAAATTCAGATTATTCAATTCTCGATCTTATATTGTACCAATTAAATCAGATAATCGATTCACCAATTAACTAAAATATTTGATTCTAGAAATGATTTGTTTACTTTGTTTATTAAAATATCAAATATGATAATATGATAAATTTAATAATTGTTCGGTTGTGATAAAAGTGTAAAAACAACTAGAAAGTAAAAAATTTGAAAGTTCACACCTATTAATCCTACCCATAGCTATAACTTTTTTTAAAAAAAAATCATAAGGGTATCAAAATCACTAGACTATAAGATATTGTAATGCATAAAATTTAGAAATATTGTATATAATAGATCAGATTGGTTAATCAATTTTGCTTAAAACTGTGAACCGTAATAGAATCGAAATAATTTATTTTAAAAATTTGTATCGGAACCGGGTTCGATTAATCCTCAAAAATTATTTTGGTTAATTGCTAAATTCAGATTATTTAATTCTTGATCTTATATTGTACCAATTAAACCGGATTATCGATTGACCGATTAATATGGTAAATTTAATAAGCAAAGTAAAAAAATACTACCCGGATTTTTTTAAGGATTAATCGAATTTTTCTATTTGTATAACCATGTCATTTGAGAGTGACCAAAATATAAACAATTCAAAAGTTAAATTATTAAATTAAAAATTGTTAAACTCTAGTGATCAAAATAGGAGTGAGAAGAAAGTTGAGTAATGATTGGTGTAGTTTACCTATTTTTTATTAAGGAAAAACGAAAATTAACTAAGATAACGGGAGGGACCATATCGAAATCGAACTAAAAGTTAAGTGACCTTATCGAATATTTTAAAAGTACAATAACCAAAATGAATTCACTCTAAAAGTTTGGTGACCATTTATATAGTTTACCCTAATAATAATCGTAATCTGTTACTTTGATTAACAAACAGTAATTGATTTCTTACTCTCTCTCTCTCTCTTTTCCCACTAACTACTTTTTCGTGTTCTATTATTTGCCGTGTTTTTCTTCCGCTTGGTGACCGAGAAAGTTGTGGAAAGAAAGAAATATAAACACAGTAAAATGATGTTACTTAACTGTAAACATATTAAAATCTTAAGCCAAATCTTAGTGATTTGAGTTTTTTTTTCTGTGAGTTTACGATACATCAATTTAATTTACGGTTAAAAAGTGGTGCAATTAAAATGTTAAAAAATATAGAACTTAAATGTTACCACACAATCAAAATGTTATCAAAACGTATAATATTTTAGTTGTGTGGTATCATTTTTGATAATATTTCGATTGTGCAATAACATTTTAAGTTACACATTTTTTAGTATTTCGGTTGTACCGTTTTGAGCCTTAAATTAAGGCATCGTACATTAGAGTCACCAAAAATTTTCAGTTTTTCATCGTATAATTAACATTTAACATAGACAGAAATAAAATTTAATTTTATTCATTATTTTTTAGGGTAAATATTTAATGCATTAGTGGTGGAAACAAAAAATTCTATATGTATCTTAGTTTTAGGGTTTAAGGAGTTGATTTAAGGTTTAATGGTTTAGAATTTAGAGTTTGTGGTTAGAATTTAAGGTTTATAGATTAGGGTTTAGGTTTAGGGTAATATGATTAGAGAGTTAGGTTTCAAGGGGTTCTAACACAAAACCCTAAATTCTATAGCAACCCTTAAATTCTAAATTCATAAACCTAAATTCTTAAACTTTTAACCATAAATTAAATTCTTAAACTCCCAAACTAAAAACTAAGACACTTGTAAACATTTTGTTTTAAACGCTAATGAATAGTATAATTATCCTACACATATTATTCAGATGTTTTCTCATAAATAAAATTCGATTAACTAGTATCTAAATGAACATGGAGAGCAAAAAAGTGGTGTGGCATAAGGTAATATGGTGTTACCTACCACTGCTAAGGACAGATTAGAACAGTAGGGATTATTGTATAAGAAGTGCTTGTTGTGTCACAATGAAGATGAGAGTGAGAATCACTTGTTTAGGGAGTGTCAATATTCAAAAAAGGAGTTTACTTTTAATATTTAACAATCATGGTATGATGAACTGAAGTAGGGATGTAAAAACAAGTCAGAACCTGGAAACCCGATTGAAACCTGCTCGAGTCAGAACCTGATTTGACTCGAGGTTTTGATGACCTGAACCTGATCTGCAACCGACTGTTGTTTATCCGAACCCAAATTTGACCTGTTACTGTAGTAACCGAACCCGATCTACGTCCGACTGAAAACGACCCGAACCCAAATTGGACCTGTTAATTTGGACCTGTAACCCGACCTGCATCCGACTGAAAAGAACCCAAACTCGAAGCCGACCTGGAAAATAACAGAAATTACCCGACTGAATTGACCCGATATCCGATTTTACCCGACCTGAAATGAACCCGACCTGAAATGGACCCGACCTGAAATGGACCCGACCTGTTTTGAACCCGACCTGCTTTAAACCCGACTTGTTAAGTGACACGACCTGTTGTTGACCTGAGCTGAAATTAACCCGAAACCTATGACATGATGAATTAAAAAATTATAGAAGTTGATATACCATATACATACATAATGTATATACATATACACCTACATATATTGATGTAGGTGATGTATATGCGCGCATACATATATATATATATATATATATTAAGTACTAAAGTTGAAAAAAGAATAAGTAATTGATAATTTATGAACTACAAAAATTAAATGAAGAGTTGTTTTTAATTTTTAAGTTTATTCATTAACTTGAATAAAATTGTAGACTTACAAATTATAAAAAATTAAATAACAGTTGTATAAGTTTTTAACGTTAATTTATGAACTACAAAAATTTACGAAAGTTGTATATGCATTTGTAGTTCATAAAATTTACTAAAGTTATAACTTATGTATAGCATTTGTAGTTTAAAAATGATTAAGTAAATTTAATAAAGTTATAAAAAAATTTATAAGTCTACAATTTTATTTTTTTATACTTAACAGATTCAAGTTATAAAATTTAGTGAAGTTATAACTTATGTATAACATTTATAGTTCAAAAATGATTAAGTAAATTTAGTAAAGTTATAAAAAAATTGTAAGTCTACAATTTTATTATTTTATACTTAACAGATTCAAGTTATAAAATTTAGTAAAGCTATAACTTATGTATAACAGATTAAAATTGTAGACTTAAGTAAATTAACGTTATAACTTAAGTAAAGTTATAACTTATGTATAACAGATTCAAGTTATAAAATTTAGTAAAGTTATAACTTATGTACAAGTCTTACTACAATTTTTACAGTTCAAAAATGATTAAGTTATAAAATAGATGATTTTACTTAATTAGAACAGATTAAGTAATTGTTGTCTTAAGTTACAAATTGTAGAATTAAGTTAAGATATAAAATAGAATTAATACACTTAAGTTAAAAAAAATTAACTGTTATAACATAAAAATAACTAGAATTCAAGATTATGAATACTTGATAACTTAAAAAAATGTCAATACATAATGTAAAAAAAAATACAAGTTAGAATAGTTTACACTTAAAATTTTACAAACTGAAACTCATAAAATACAAGTTTGTAATAAAATTAGCTCTCAGATCTTATAGCAAAGACAAAAGCTAAAAGCACTTTGCTACCAGATAATTATTCATCGAGCTATCTCATCTAAATGCTACCAACAAAGTTAATTATGGGTAACTTAAATTGGTAAGAAACCAACATAATTTAAACCAGGGCAACACTTAGATAAGAGAGGAACATCAAGCTACCAGTAACCAGCAGCAACACCAAGCCATTAACAGCAGCAGCATTCAGCATCACCAACTCACAAACAACAGCAGCATTCAGCAAAACCAAGACAAACAACAACACCAACAACACTAAATCATAAAGATAAACAACACTAAGAAGTAAGCAAGAGCATCCACAATAAGTAATTAACTAAGTCATTAGCATGATCTAAGACATTAAAGAACATAAGCAACATAAAAAAATAAGTAATAACAAACAGAAGCACTAGCATGATCTAAGTCATTAAAGAACAGAAACACTAGCAAGCTCTAAGTCTTTAACAAATAATAAACAGAAGCAGCAACATAAAAAAATAAGAATCATAAGGGAATACCTCACTTAAACAGGAGCATTCAGCAAAACCAAATAACAACAACAGCATCACTAAGTCAATTAAAAAAACAGTCAAGGGAATACCTCACTTAAACAGGAGCATTCAGCAAAACCAAATAACAACAACAACATCACTAAGTCAATTAAAAAAACAGTCAAGGGAAATACCTCACTTAAACAGGAGCATTCAGCAAAACCAAATAACAACAACAGCTTCACTAAGTCAATTAAAAAAACAGTCAAGGGAATACCTCACTTAAACAGGAGCATTCAGCAAAACCAAATAACAACAACGACATCACTAAGTCAACTAAAAAACAGTCAAGGAAAATACCTCACTTAACATCAGAAGCAACACAGTTGACCCCTGAGCTCTAAAGTGTTTCCTGCAAAACAAAAGAAAGTCAGAAACTATATAGTACAATAAAATAAGAATAAAAAAACAGTAAAGGGATATACCTTAATCATGAAGTGGATCTTCAATAGACACATCAGAGATTGAGGCATCTTTCCCAACAGCAAGAAATTCTTCATCCCTTTCCTCAGGCTCAAAACCATACAACCAATTTCTGGTTCTTACAAATATTTCTACATTTTTAGGCAAAAGCCTAGCCCTCAACTTGTTCAAAATTCGACCTCCCATGCTAAATGAGGATTCAGAAGCAACTGAGGTGATTGGAATGGCTAACACATCTCTAGCCATGAGTGAAAGTATTGGAAAAGACACAGATTGTGTTTCCAATACTCTAAGATATCGAACTCGGCATCTTCAGTGCGAGGGAGAAAGGGCAAAGAAATGTATGAGTCAACATTCTGACATTAAATTAGAAATAAATTAGTAAACTGTAATTGAAAAAAAAATTAAATATAAAAACAGAAGCAAAAAGAAGAACTGACCTAAAAGAGATTAGATTTTTTGAAGGTCCTAGGGCGACCGGAACTTGACAGACTTGAACTTTGAGAAGAGTTACTTTGGACAGAAGAATTAGAAGAAGAAGAACGTGCAGATCTTGAATAATAAATATACATACTTACAAACTCATTATAAACAACACTTACCCTCCTTTCAACCTCATCCTCAACATAGAGGACACCATACAACTCCTTCAGAAGTTGTAACTTATACCGAGGATCAAGTAAAACAGCAAAAGACATAATAGTTGAATGATCAGACCAGTATTTCTCATACAATTCAAGCATAGGTCCTGCCATTGCATAGATGCCCTCACATGGATCATTGTGAGCATCACACAAAAGCTTCTCAATGGCAACAACATTAGCCACGTATAAGTTAGCGGTGGGATACTTGGATCCTGAGAACATAGTAGAAATTTCAAAGAAGGGCTCAAGGAAATCACAAATTAATTGAGCAGTTTCTCACTCAAACTCAGAGATTATATCCAAACCATTTTCCCTATTAACAAACAAGTTAATAGCATGTTTAGCTTCAAGTGCCCTACGAAGCATCAGGTAAGTAGAGTTCCATCGAGTAGGAACATCCAAGACCAACTTACCAGAAAAATCAGAACCACAATCATTAATAGCAGAATCAAAGCAACAAAG
This sequence comes from Hibiscus tridactylites, assembly GCA_958450335.1. NCBI lineage: Eukaryota > Viridiplantae > Streptophyta > Magnoliopsida > Malvales > Malvaceae > Hibiscus > Hibiscus tridactylites. The sequence goes on along the minus strand of OY288289.1, from coordinate 16,199,860 downwards.
TCTAGAATCAGATGAATCTATAAATTTAACAATCTCACGCAATTTAATAACAGAGGAGTCGATTACCTTCAAACCCCTTTGAACTATCAAGTTTAGGATATGGGCAGCACACCTTATATGAAAAAACTTACCATTGCATGGCAGGGGAGAAATTGCATGCAAATCATCTTTCAGACGCCTCACCATTCTTTCATTTGCAGAAGCATTATCAAGAGTAATTGTAAAAGCTCTCTTCTCAAGACCCCACTCAGTTAACATATTTTTAACAAACTTATAAATAGACTCACCATCATGGGGAGGGGGGAAACGACGAAAATTTAAAATCTTAGACTGAAGTTTCCAGTTATTATCAACATAATGTGCAGTCAGTGCAAAATAAGAACGTGAAGTGCAAGCAGACCATCCATCACATGTAAAACATATACGACTCACAACAGATTGCATTGAATCAAAAAGCAATTTTTATGCATCTCATGCTTTAACATGCAAGCCTTAGTAATAGAATATCTTTCACATTAGGATTTAAATAATTATGCAAAACCCTAAGTTTATCATGCTCAACAACACTCAAAGCATAACCATGACACAAAATTGCTTCAACAAATAACTCACAATATCTTTTCTGATCAAAAGAAGCTTCTGAACTACTATTGGGATTAGTAGCAAGAAACTCTTTATAAGATTCACATTTTTCAGTATGCCTTTTAGGATTAGAAGTACCAATATAAGAATCAGCTTTATACCTTTTTGTTTTGCAGTACTTACATTCAGCAAAAAGACCTTCTAGAAGCTTGATGAAGGTGTAATGATCCCAAACAGGAGATGTTCTTCTCCTAATGTCCCCTCCAGTTGAAGCTGTAGACTTCCTCTTGGAGGTACGAACTGTCTCAGACAGTTGATCATTTACATCATCTTCAAGCATTCAAAAATAAAAGAGTCAGAAATAAACATAAGTTAAAAAAATCATAATGAACAAGGATTAATAAACCACCTTGAGACAGTATAATTTGATCATTTAGATTTCTTTCACCAGGAAAGTCCATCTCATAAGAGAAAGAATCCATAGTTGTCAAAAAACTGAAAAAGTCCAAATCAGAGAACCAAACATACAAAATATACAAAATCATATATACAGATTGGCATAAACAAAAAATACAAAATTATCTAATGGTTTCAGTTTAACCCTTGTACGTGGCGTTGTTACACCTATCCACAGGGATCTTTAAAATCCCCCTTTGGCACCAGTAGCCCCGCAAGACGGGTAGTCCAGTCTATATACTCGGGTTAAACCAAGGAAACCCTAAAGACTCGGATCATACATATACATACATGCATAAAAACAAAACCATAGAAACTGACATGCATAAATACAAACTGGCAGAAACCATGAATACATACAGAAATATACAAACTGACAGAAACATACAACCTTCCAGAATCGACCAGAAAGAAACATATAGAAACATGCATAAAGACAAACAGATATAACATGCAAAATGAAACATAGAACCTTCCAGAATCGAACAGAAAGAAACAAACAGAAACATGCATAAAAACAAACAACCAGAAACAAACAGAAACATGGATAAAAGAAACATGCAAAAAGAAACATACAACCTTCCAGAATCGAACATAAAGAAACATACAAAAACATGCATAAAAACAAACAGATATAACATGCAAAAAGAAACATAGAACCTTCCAGAATCTAACAGAAAGAAACAAATAGAAACATGCATAAAAACAAACAACCAGAAACAAAGAGAAACATGGATAAAAGAAACATGCAAAAAGAAACATACAACCTTCCAGAGATACAAACCCACACAGAAGAGGAACAGACTGACAGAAGCCAGAAATGATCCTGAGAAACAAAGGAAAATAGTTAGAAAATAGTAATTGAACCAAAAAAAAATAAAAAATAAAAAATAGAAGATATAACTTACCGAAACTCAAAACTGGAAAGGCTGAGAAGATCAACTCTTAGAAAATGAAAAGGTAGAGAAGAACATCTCTCAGAATCTGAAGAGGTAAGATGAGAATACGAAAGGATTTTGGGATTAGAGGTTAGGGTTTAGGGATTAGATGTTAAAGGTTAGGGTTTTTGGGATTTAGGGTTCAGGGATTAAGGGTTTAGATGTTAGGGTTTTGGGGATTTATGGTTGATGGATTAAGGGTTTAGAGGTTATGGTTTCAGATCTAGGGTTAGGGTTAAGAATAAATTAGGGTTTAGGGTAAAACAGAACTGAGTTTGGGTTTTAGGTTTAAAAGGATAGAAGATAGGAATTCTCAAGAACACGAGGCTGTTCTTGAGAAAAGTTGGGGTTTTGATCGAAGAAAAACAAGTTTGAGGAGGGTAATTGTGTTTGTAGAGGATCTGGGAAGAAAGTTTGGAAGAACAGGGAAGAACTTTGTTGAAAACCAAGATTTTGATCGAAAGAAATGAAGAAGATCTGGGAATTTGGTGTTTGTGGATGAGAGAGAAATTGAGAGGATATTTCGACAGAGTAACAGTAGGGAGAAAATGAGCAATTTTGGCTGAGGGGTGAGGCTCTATTTATAGGCCTCGAGCCGGGTCAGAGGACCCGCGCTATTTGAAACGGGTTATTCAGGTTTTGCTCCGCAAGCACTCCTACTTTGCTTTCTTTCAATTTCGTCCTTTTTTGTGAAATTGAGCTTAAAGCTTTATTTTTTTTCAATTGCGTCCTTAATTCAGTTTTAATGTTTAGGGTTGTGGTTTTAATTTAGGGTTTGTGGTTTTAATTTAGGGGTTTGGTTTTTAATTTAGGGTATAAATTAAGGGTTTAGTGATTTGTTTATGGCTAATATATTTTATTTAGTTATTTGTTTAGGGTTAATATGTTTTAGGGTTTTAGGGTTTTCATTTAATGTTAATGAGGTTTAGGGTTTATGACTTTCAATTAGGGTTTTAATTTAAAGGTTTAGGGTTAAAGGGTTTTAGGGTTTAGTATCTAATTTTCAGTTTTAATACTTTTAGGGGTTTGATTTAGGGTTTAGGGTTTCATGAAGTAATGTACTTCGAGTGTTTAGTTTTAAGGTTTAGGGTTTAATGTTAGGGTTTAGTGTATAATGTTTAGGGTTTATGGTATAATGCTTAGGGTTTAGGGTTTAGGGTTATAATTAGGGTTTCATGTTTTTTTATTTTAGAATTTATATTACAATATATGTATATATAAAAGTGGATACCCTAAACCCTAATCTCTAACCCATAAAACCATAAGCACTAAACCCTAAACCCTAAACCCTTAGATCATAATCCTAAACCCTAATCCCTAAAGTATGTAAGTATTTATACATTTAGGGTTTATGGTAGTATAATGAACTAAGGTTAGTTCGAGTGATTAGTATGTAAGGTTTAGGGTTTAGTGTTAGGGTCTAGGGTATAGTGCTTAGGGTTTAATGTTACGATAACATGTGACTTAGGGTTTTGATTTTATGGGTTTCAATGTAGGGTTTAGGGTTTAGGGTATATGGTTATCATTAGGGTTTCGTGTTTTTTTAATTTTATTTTAGAATTTATATTACAATATATGTATATATAAAAGTGGATACCCTAAACCCTAATATCTAAACCATAAAACCCTAAGCACTAAACACTAAACCCTAAACCCTTAGATCCTAATCATAAACCCTAAGCCCTAAAGTATGTAAGTATTTATGCATTTAGGGTTTACGGTAGTATAATGAACTAAGGTTAGTTCGAGTGATTAGTTTGTAAGGTTTAGGGTTTAGTGTTAGGGTCTAGGGTATAATGCTTAGGGTTTATTGTTACGATAACACATGACTTAGGGTTTTGATTTTATGGGTTTCAATTTAGGGTTTAGGGTTATCATTAGGGTTTCGTGTTTTTTTATTTTAGAATTTATATTACAATATATGTATATATAAAAGTGGATACCCTAAACCCTAATCTCTAAACCATAAAACCATAAGCACTAAACACTAAACCCTTAGATCCTAATCCTAAACCCTAACCATAAAGTACGTAAGTATTTATGCATTTAGGGTTTACGGTAGTATAATGAACTAAGGTTAGTTCGAGTGATTAGTATGTAAGGTTTAGGGTTTAGTGTTAGGGTCTAGGGTATAGTGCTTAGGGTTTAATGTTATGATAACACGTGACTTAGGGTTTTGATTTTATGGGTTTCAATTTAGGGTTTAGGGTTTAGGATATAGGGTTATCATTAGGGTTTCATATTTTTTATTTTAGAATTTATATTACAATATATGTATATATAAAAGTAGATACCCTAAACCCTAATATCTAAACCCTAAACCATAAACATTAAACATTAAACCCCAAACCATTAACACTAAAACCTAACTCCTAATTTATGTAAGTATGTATGTGTGTACATATTAATGCCTAAACCCTAAACTCTAAACCATAAACCCTAAACCATGAACCCTGAACCCTAAAACACAACCCATAATGTATGTAAGTATGTACATGTGTACATATTAATACATGAACGCTCAACCCTAACCCTAAACCATAAACCCTAAACCTTAAACCATAAATCCTAAACCTTAAATCCATAAACCCTAAAACATAACCCCTAATGTATGTAAGTATGTACGTGTGTACATATTAATGCATTAACCCTAAACACTAAACCTTAAACCTTAAACACTAAAACCCTAAACCCTAAACCATTAACCCTAAACCATAATCCTTAACCCATAAACCTTAAACACTAAAACCCAACCCCTAATGTATGTAAGTATATGCATGTGTACATATAAACCTTAAACCCTAAACACTAAAACCCAACCCCTAATGTATGTGAGTATGTACGTGTAAACATATTAATGCATGAACGCTCAACCCTAACCCTACACCTTGAAATGGACCATAACCACTAAACCCTAAACCCTAAACCATAATCCTTACACACTAAACCCTAACCTCTAATGTATGTAAGTATGTGCATGTGTACATATTAATACATACCTTAAACCCTAAACCCTTAACACTAAACCCTAATCCTAAATCTTTAAACACTTAACCCTAAACCTTAAACACTAAAATCCAACCCCTAATGTATGTAAGTATATACGTGTGTACATATTAATGCATGAACCCTCAACCCTACCCCAAACCCTAAACACAGATCCATAAACCACAATCCCTTCCCCCTAATCCCTAAACCCTAAACCTTAAACACTAAAACATAACCCCTAATGTATGTAAGTACGTGTGTGTACATATTAATGCATGAACCCTTAAACTTTATTTTAATTCCATATTGACCCTTATATATATTTTAATTCATCATGTTTTATAGTTTTAATTTTAAATTTTGTTCATTCTAGACACTAAAACTTTATTTTTATTCTAAATTGACCTATACTTATTGTTTTTTTTAATTACTCTAATTTTTATACTTTTAATTTGATATTTTTGTTCATTATAGTTCCCAAAACTTTATTTTTATTCCAAAATACCCATTTTCCTTGTTTTCTTTTAAATTTGTCTAATGTTTTATAATTTTAATTTGATATTTATGTTCATTATAATCCCTGAAATTTTATTTGTAATCCAAATTGATCCATTTTCTGTCCAAATCGAGCCATTTTGATTATTTTTTAATTACTCTAATGTTTTATAATTTTAATTTGATATGACTTTAAATAATTAACTCAAAATTAATGACGTTTGACGAAGGTCAACCTAAAGTCTATCAACTACTTATACGGTTGTACGGCCGAACTCAAACTGAATACGAATTTCAATCCCAAAAATACCCCGACCTGAATTACCCGACCTGAAACTACCCGACCTGAAATTACCCGACCTGAAATGCACCCGACCTAAAATGCACCCGACCTGAAATGAACCCGACCTGAAATGAACCCGACCTGAAATAGACCCGACCTGAAACGGACCCGACCTGAAATGGACCCGACCTGAAACGAACCCGACCTCAAATGAACCCGAACTGAAACGAACCCGACCTGAAGTGTATCCGAACCCGAATTAACCTGCCAATTATCTACTTCGGACCCGACTCGTTCTAACCCGACCTGAAATGGACCCGACCTGAAATGGACCCGGCTTGAAATGGACCCGACCTGAAATGAACCCGCACCCGACCCAAGTTGAGTCAATTTTTTTTACCTGAAATGACCTGTATCCGATTTTACCCGACCTGACAGAACCCGACCTGAAACCTGACCGATTACCTCTTTTTACATCCCTAAACTGAAGTAACATTGTAGCATATTCCGAATTTAATCTTATATGACGTGTTAAAGTTTGTGACCTCAATTTTGTATTCATCTAGCCTTAAAAATTCACATCGGACCTACTTGGTGAACAATTAAAATTTAGGTAAAATACTTAAATTATCATCCAACTTTGCTCTATGACCTATTTTGGTCACTCAACTTTTAAAATGCTCAATTTTATCACTGAACTTTAAACATTAACCTAATTTGGTCACTCCACCGTTAAATCTTTAACACTGTTATGACGTGGAAATAAAAATAATAAAAATATATATTTTAATACACTTCATTAAATAAAAAAAATTAAATAATAAAAAAATCAAACTTTTTCTCACCTCACCCTCTTTCACCTCGACCACCTCTCTCTCACCTTCACCAGCAACCTTCTTCTTCATCTCAATAACGTCGCTCCAGTGGGTTTTTCAACGAATCAAAACTACCGGCAGACTCTTCTTCTTCTCCCTTTTTCTTCTACTAATTCGCCTTTCTAAAAACCACCCTCAAATGACTCAAAACGAGTCCAAACCCAAGCGTCTTGAGAGCGCGATTCGTCGTCGTTCACCGTCGGATAGGCCTGAAATCGAAGTATGTTGATTTCTTCACTAAGACACTTTGAATGACCGTAGGTTTTTATCGTCAAACGCTCCGGTCACCGGAACCAACCATGATTATTTAGAATGAGTTTGATCCTGAGAAATAACTTACATTCTTTCCAATGCTCCTATGTTCTAAGGCTCGCAGAAATCACATTTTCTGCAATGGTTTAGTGTCGAAATTTGTTATAGTTTGCATGTGTATTTAAGGGGAAATACAAAGTTGTAAAATTATATTTAAGTAGAGTTTTACATTTTGACATTGAATTTTAGCTTTCTTCAATTTTTTCTGGGCTTTAGGTATTATGTGAATTAGGGATTGTTGTTTTCTGTTAACCCACTTTTACCCTTGTTTCAATTTCAATTTTAATGATGGTAGAATTTTATTTGTTTGTCGAGGAATCAAAATATCAAATTTCATTTTTTTCAACTTTTTATTACTCTATATTGATTTTTAGGGCTGGGATAATTTTGAATATTATGAATATTCATATACTACTACTATGCATTTGAATATGTTTTTTTTTGTAAAGTGTAGATATGTATTAATGTTTCGTTTGCAGTTATTGGATAATTTGAATAGGAACAAGAACCAGACATGGTGGAGAATGTAGAAGTTGACGAGCAGGTGAAGGTGAGAGAGAGGGGTGGGTGGGGGTGAAGGAGGGTGAGGTAAGGGAGGGTTTGATTTTTTTAATTTAATTTAATTTATTTAATGAAGTGTATTAAAATATTATTAAAATATAAATTTTTATTATTTTTTATTTCCACATCATAACAATGTTAGGGATTTAACGATGCAGTGACCAAAATAGGTCAATGTTTAAAGTTCAGTGATAAAATTGAGCATTTTGAAAGTTGAGTGACCAAAATAGGTCACAAAGAAAAGATGAGTGATGATTCAAGTATTTTACCCTTAATTTTTTTTGTGATTGGGCTACAACAAAACTCAACATTTGATTTTTTAAGATTTTAAGAGGGCGGAGTTTAACTTTTTAGGACCATTTTATTAATTTTTAAGCTTTATTAAGAATCTTTTTATTTGAGACTTTGTTTCATGTTAATTTGTGTTTAGGGAGAATCACTAAGCAAGTGTATATCATGGTATGATGAACTGAAGTAACATTGTAGTATATTCCGAATTTAATCCTATATGAGTGTTAAAATTTGTGACCTCAATTTTGTATTGATCTAATCTTAAAAATTCACATCCGACCTACTTGGTGAAGAATTAAATTTTTTGTGTGGATTTGGACTACAACAAAACCCAACATTTGAATTTTTAAGATTTTAAAAGGGCGGGGTTCGACTTTTAGGACTATTTTATTGATTTTTAAGCTTTATTTAAGAAACATTTATTTGAAACTCGTGTTTCATGTTAATTTGTGTTTATAAAACAAAACATAATTGTTAACTAGTAGTATAATACAAAAGGAGAATAAAACATATATCATTCTACTATTGATCACATTCTTAAAAATACATAATAATACAAATGTTGTGAATAAAATAACAAAGAATAATAATAAGATCAAAGAACAAGAATGGGAGAACAAAGAGACGAGAGAAAGAGGGAGATTTGTATTATTCTCAAATATAAACTTGTGTACAATGTCTTCATCAAATCGTCTATTTATAGGCATAGGAAGTACATATTACATTGAACTATAATGAAATGGGATAATATTCCTAATGATAAAGTAAATCAAACTCCTTAGATAAAGTTCTAATCATGATAGACATCCACATAGATAAATATTCATAACACTCCCCCTTGGATGTCTATGTAGATAATGTGCCTCGTTAAAACCTTACTAAGATAAAAGCCCAGTGGGAAAAAAATTCTTTAGTGAAGGAAAAAGAGTACACACATATTTGATACGCATAACATGTTGCCTCATTAAAAACCTTACTAGGAAAACCTATTGAGACAAAACCTCGGTTAAGGGGAAAAGAGTGCAACGCATATTTACTCCACCTCATGAAAACATCTCAGAAGATCTTTGAATCTTCATAATTCAAACTTGAATATTATTTTTCTAAAGATGGCGGGGATGAAACTTTGGAGTAATATTTTCTATGATGTATCCACCTTCCATTATCTCTACACAAGATAGCATTTGTATCATATCTTGTGAAAGTAAATCACATATCTTCTGGATATGTTGGCTTGCCTTGTGCATAACAATTATTTCTACAAGATTTGAGGAGGCATCGACGAATGTTTGAAGATCTAAATGTAATGATCTTTGTATATTCATAGATATTTCTTGACCAACTAATATATAATGCTTCAAGACTAAGAAAATATATAATTATCTTTATTCACATCCAACAATCTTACAACTATTGGGATACTCAATAGATATGCTATATTCATATTGAATCTTCTTTAAGATTCTTTCAGCTTATGTCTATTCATAGACAAAAAGAAATATATAAAAATGCTCGATCTTCAGGTCGAGATAAACTTGATGTCAAGATTCAAGTACTTGTATTGAAAGTACTTCATGAGTTTCCATTTTGAAGCTCTTTAGGAGTTCTAAAATTATCATAATGGATCTTGATCCAAACTCCTTTATAAAATACATAAGGAAATCTGATCATTCTTATAGTATTTTCTCAATTAGTATTCACTAAGGCGATTATACCAAATGCGCCAAAATATTCATGAGACATGTCTAAATAAATTTCCTCGGAAATTTCTAAATGCTTCTAACATTTTAAATCCTTCAAGGATAAATATGGATCCACGAATAATTAGACGCATGTAAAATTTTTCATAACTACCAAAGTAATTGCATCCACCATAAAGTAATTAAAACTTTTCATAAATCATAGTTCAAGTCGTATTTACGACTACTTATTTGTGCCTCACTTGCATTACACCTTTAGGTGTTTGGACTGCTGGTCCAAATACTTCTATTTTAGAAGTTCAAAGCGTCTTTCAACATCGGCCAATTCAATATATATATATATATATACACTTCTGGATAGATTTTATACAAGATCATTGGTTTCTTTCTTTACTTCTATAGAAGTGTTTTATGTAAAATTGTTTGTAAAATCGTTGTCGACAACTTTCCAATTTTCTGGTTCCATTCTCGTAATGACATAACTCATCGAGATCTCTTCAAGATTTCAATCTTTATTTCAGGTACCTGAAACTCTTCAAGAGTTTATTATTAGTTATGTCTTGGGTCTCTTTAGGAGCACTCGCCTCCAATATATGACCATCTCATAATACTTTTCATTTACGAGAATTTTGATCATTGGAACCATTTCAACTACCATGCTTCAAGAATGATTTACATCCACTTGCTCTAACATATAATTTAAACTTAGAGCATTTCACTTGGTATATGAGACTTAATTACTCTCATTGGGTCAGTAAATATGTTTGGCAGTTGACATGAAATAACATGGATTATCTTACGAACTTTTAGTTCATATTCGAGAATCTAGATAATGATAATTCATTTCCTTCTTTATCTAGCTGATTATTCTCTCCCTCTGATGTTGAGAAAATCATCTAATAAATGATTCTCCAATTAATGTTAGAATTTAAACATAAAAGGAGACTCGTACTCAATATATATTCTCAACCCTTTTTACTTGCCCATTTTGTGCGTTATGGTGGAGCAATTCAACTATATATCGCACATTCAAAAATTCAAAAATGGAAAATATGACTTCTGACCAAAAGTCAAATCATAATGAGGAGTTTATTATAACTCGTTGGCTTGATGCGTATAAGTGTTGCTATATGAAAATACCAAATAAATAATAAATGTTTTGTTCTCATAGTTTAGCTATTAAATAGGAGGCATCCAATTAAAAATTTGCTAAACCGTATTTTTCATAATCAATAGGCTTTGTAACAACCGATATAGCCTAAAATATAAACCCACAAGCTTTTGCAAAACGAATAGTCTAATTACATAATCTAAATCCGTTTAAAATCAATCTCACAAACTTCTGGTTGTAAGTTGATAAAACAATGTAGATGCATCTACTAAAATCATATAAAACTTTCCACATTTGTGGATATATGAGCCCATATTTCGTACAGATATGCAAGACATATAGTCTCAACTTCAATACAAGAACTTCAAGTTTTAATTCTTTTGGTAAGTGGGATCATCTATATCCTTTGAGAACAAACAACACAAGAACTTCAGGTTCTTTTAGTAAGTGGAATTTAATTCATTCCTTTGAGAATAAGCACCATATGAACTCCAAGTTCTTTTAATATATGTACATGTAAATCTCAATAGCTTTCGCATCATTATTGATCAGGATGGTCTAACCGATCATACCAACTACATACAAGTGTGTATATACATTTCTGAATTTCGTAAACTTCTGGTTTACCATAACATGTAATTTAATCTCACTCGTACATGTCTAGTACGATCATCAAAATTGTTCCTTTAAATAGGAATATATTTAGCTCTTTCGGAGCTTTCAATGGAAATTATCTTTTGGTAGCAATATATATTGCTTTTCTAGAGCTTTCAACTGACTTTTTGGCTACCAAAACTTATATCCACAATGGATTATTTCAAATGTTAATTGATAACATATGTTATCTATAATTCTCAAAGGGATATTTTGCGAACTCTTATTTGCTCTCTTAAAATTTCCAATTCTAGTGGTGACGATATTATTACCATTAGCGATAATTATTGCAATATTCCCAATTCTGCACTTTTCATAGTGTTCTTTCTCTCAAGAATTTATTGCTCTTCTAGAGCATCAATATTTTCAGTACTTTGAGATATAGTACTCACATTATTCCCTTGCATTTAAATGAGAACATATATCTTATGCTTATGTTGAGCATAAATCGTCACCATAGATTGTTGATTTTTCAACGTACGAAAAGTACAAGACCAATGGTTTATAACATCACATTGGTAATAAAAATAATTTTACATCATTAGAATGATCTTATCACTCTTATCATCCTTATAACCTTACCATCAGTGGGTAGAAGTATCCTTAAAATGCTATGTTTCCCATGTCTATATTCATGGTTTCAATCACGACCACAACCTCTAAAGTGGCTTTTATTCTATCCATAATATAATCTCACATCCACTTCAGGGAATGGAGTAGAGCCAGTGAGCCTTTGAAACATTTTTCACGATATTGTGTCTGAGGACAACATTATTTGTCGTGAAAAGTGGAGTATGTTTTTATTAACATATCATCATCACAGATAACAAAGATTTAATCCTCATACGCGGCGTTGTTAAACCAGTCCACAATGTCCTTTAAAAACCTCCTTTGAGACCAATAGCCTCGCAGAACGGGATGTCCAGCCAATATACTTGGATTATATCGAAGTTATGTTCCCAATTGAATAGTGATTTACCATGTTTGCATTCACTTCAGGGAATGAAACAAATCCAATAATTGCATGGAATAAACATCATGCTTACATTCACTTTAGGGAATGCCTCCCATAAAACCTTTTGGATCAAGACGAATTTTCGTGAACTTGGGAGAAGTATATAGTCGAGTTTTTCAACATAGAAGAAATATTGCTTTCAAGCAAATATAGATTTTATAACAACTCTTTCATTCACTTTAGAGAACGGATCAAATCTAATCGAACAAACATATTATAAGAAAAACTCTTATTAATAATTTAAAAGAAAAGATTAATACCTTAACAGATTGAGAAGGAAGTTGCGATATGGATTGCCAAACCGTTAATTCTCCTCAGAATCTAGCAACTTTACCTCTTTAGATTTTATCTTCGGAGAAGCCATGACTTTTTCCAACCCATTTAATCATATCATGTAAAACTCAAAACATATAAACTCTTATCAATAAAATAAGATAAACAAATATTGATATTTAGTTCCAAGTTTAACCATTGTGTCAAACTTAAACATATATGAAACCATAATAATTAGATCTATATATATGGACTGAACTGAATATATTAGAAACTAGAGAATTTGTGGCAAAATACTCTCTTTTTGTTTTTGTTTTTTAAACATAGTTGTATAGGCAGTTACTAGGCATAACAATGATGCGTTTATATATATTTCTTTTGTTTATCATAAGTTAGCATAATGCCTAAGGGTGTAGAAAAGAAAACAATCAGGATCAAACTAAAATGATCTAAACTATGAAGAACTAAGGTCACAATTTACCCTTAAGATAGATGTTTTTTTATATTAAAAATTTAAGTTTCACGACTTCATTGACATAAAACAATTTTTTTTCATAAATAATATATATGTTTATTTTAACTAATCACACCATAACTATAATTTTTTATTTTGTCTAAAACTGAGTTTTTCCTTTTCCAAGTTAGAAAAAATAAAAGCAGGTTAAAGAAAGCAAACCAATGGTAAGCCGTTCATTAGCTTGAACCATGAGCATCAGATTTTGTGTAGCCTGACATCTCAATTGGTGTTTACGAGCGGCTTCAAAATTCATAGCTCGCTTAAACCTTCAAAATATATCACCAAAAATTAAAGACCAAATTAAAATATAAGATGCTGACAGTTAGTAATTAAAAAAATAAAGAGAAAAAAAATTATCTCCAGTTTAAAGTAGGATCAGACTTTTTCAGTAACTTCTTTGGGATTCGAATGAAGAGCACCAAAATATTTCGAGCAAACTCGTGTTGATAACGTGTTGTGAATAAAATAACAAAGAACAATAATAAGAACAAAGAACAAGAATGGAAGAACAAAGAGATGAGAGAAAGAGGAAGATTTGCATTATTCTCAAATATAGACTTGTGTACAATGTCTTCATCAAATCATCTATTTATAGGCATAAGAAGTACATATTACATTGAACTCTAATTAAATGAGATAATATTCCTAATGGTAAAGTGAATTAAACTCCTTAGATAAAGTTCTAATCATGATAGACATCCACATAAATAAATATTCATAACACTCCCCCTTAGATGTCTATGTAAATAATGTGTCTCGTTAAAACCTTATTAAGATAAAACATATATCATTCTACTATTGATCACATACTTAAAAATACATAATAATACAAATAAATTATTTGTCCAACTAAAATTAATGTTGGTTTCGATTCAATTCAATTTGTTTCGAATTATAGATCAAATTTTGGTCATTATATTCGAATTCACATGAAATCTTGAGTCAAATAAATCAATACGAATAATCAGGTTCGGATATGTTTACTAAATCAATTATTAAATGACATTGGATGTAGTTTATCATTTTTCTAGTATTTTTTGTGTGGTTGTTGATATTTTAAACTTTAAAGTGATTATATAGTCCAAAATATAAGGCCCATCTACGCCAAGTTAATTCCATTCAAACCTAAGTACTTGTAAAATATCCAAAACACCTAATGTAGATGTTTTAATTCGGGCGAGTAAAACTTAATTCGACTTAAAAATTGTTTTTTACTTGACTCGATGCAGAAAGACTCGATTTGATTTGATTTGAATCGTAATTTATAAACTTGACTCTATTTGAAAAAATTTCAAATAAATTTTGAGTTATAAAATGGAAATTTGAATAACTCGAATAACTCAAGATTTTAGTAATTAATGGATCAATTTTCAAATTCGAGTCGAGTCCCTCAGCTCTGTCTGATATATTTATATCACATATGAAAAATATTTATGTATATCGTATATGGTTATAGAAAGTTGTTTAAATAGGAACCAATTAGTACCATAACATTATAAATGTTAACAATTAGATTTGAAATAGAAACTTGAATTACTCGACTCGACTTAACTCGAAAAGATTTTAAATAAAGTTTGAGTTATAAAATATAACTTGTCAACTCAAATATGTCAAAACGTTTTAACTCAAGCCAACTCGACCAGATCGAATGCTCATCCATAATCCTGACATTGACATTTCGTTACTATCACAAAATTAGGGATGTGAAATCAGGTAATCTTTCAGGTTTCAGGCCAAGTCAGGTCAAGTCGGATACAAGTTATGTCAGGTCAATTTAATGGTCTGACTCGGATCAAGTCGAGTTCGGGTCGACTCAGATTCGGGTCATTGTCAGGTTGATTTCAAATCAGATTGAGTTCGGGTTCGGGTCGGGTTAGTTTCAGGTCGGATAAGTTTCAAGTTAGGCCAAAACGGTTCGGGTCTGAATTAGTTAATTAACGGGTTAATTCATGTTCGAATGGACTTTAGGTCGGGCCACGTTAAGGTCGGGTCACGTCGTTGACGGATAAAATTCAGGTCGGGTAATATCGGTTTCGGTTGAAGTTCAAGTCAGGTCTTATGTGTACAAATAGACATCGTCCGGTAATTATGGGTAAATTTTGGATAAAAATAAATTTTTAGAGATTAATATGAACTAAAATATCCCTTAAGATGTCGGAATATATTACATATACTCCTAAACCCTAGACCTCATCCTCTAAACATTACAGTCAGTCAATCATTAATAATTTAGAGTGCAATCATAATCCCCTAAAACATGAATCCCTAAGTTATACCAATAACCGTAAACATTTAACTTGAAACATATACCATTAATCTTAAATCTCAAACCCTAGATCTTGCAAATACTAATAAGTCATTTTATATAATTTGTCCTTAATTTATAAAGTTGTTATTCCATATTATTATTATCACAAGTTCACAACAAGTAAATATGGTTTAATTAACTATATATATATATATATATATATATATATATTAAAATTATGAATTAAACTTATTGATGTTTAAAGTTATTTTACATAATTTATTTTCTAATATAATAAACTTTATAATTATGAATTAAACTTATTGATATTTAAAGTCATTTTATATAATTTATTTTCTAATATAATAAAGTTTATAACTATGAATTAAACTTATTAATTTAATGGTTATAAAATTATAATTAAAACTTTAATATAATGATCATAATTTGTCTAGGAAACAAGTTTATTAATTCAGTTAATTTCAATAACAAATAAATTAATAATTTTAAACAAATTTATTAATTTAATGATCATGTACCTTAAATTGTGAAGATATATTTTCTCCCATTTTAATATAGTAGATTCATATTTTTACAATTTCATCAATTGTAAATTTGTAACTTACAACTTACAAGTCAGGTAAATATTAGATCAGTTCAGTAACAAGTCGGGTCATTAACAGGTTGAGTCAATTACAGATCATGTCCATAACATGTCGGGCAATATCAATTATTTATCAGATTAATTTCAGGTTCGGGTTCACATCAGGTCGGATGCATGTCGGGTTCGGTTATTACATTATCAGGTTGAATTCGGGTTCAGGTCGTTCTCAGGTTGGATTCATATCCAAAATTTACAGGTCCAACTCGGGTTCAGGCAACACCTGTTCGGACTCGAATCGATTTCAGATCACCAATCCTTCAAGTCACAAGCAGTTCTGACTCAAATCGTTTTCAGTCAGTTTTGTTTTTTGGGTCAACTTTTTACATCTCTACACAAAATGATGGGACATAAACCGGATTACATGAGAATTAAAACACAAAGGATCTCGACATCAAGCAATGTTGAGATAATCTTAAAAGAAATCATATATTTAATGAATTAAAGGTTCAATCTTTTCATTTGAGGATAATTAAAATTATTTCATTGTTTATGTCGAAGTCCAGGTTAAGAGGAATCATGTTAGAAAGGTTGAACGTTTGAAGTTCAATGTATCATCGAATTCATAAGTCCAAGCCTATTGATTGAGACCAGCACACAACAGTCCACTTTTCAAAAGATTTTTGAAGTTATAAATTTAATTCTAATTTATTTGCAATATAACATTTACATTTTATTCTCATATTAGATTTAGGATGTGAAATTAGGTAATCGGACAAGTTTTAGTCTTGTAATGTCAGGCCAGATCAAATTGGGTACGAGTTATGTCAGGTCAATTTAATGGTTCGACTCGAGTCAGGTAGGGTTCGAGTCGACTCAGATTCGGGTTATTGTCAGGTTGATTCCAAATCAGGTTGAGTTTGGGTTCGGGTCGGGTTAATTTCAGGTCAGGTAAGTTTTAATTTAGGCTAAAATGGTTCGGATTCGAATCAGTTAATTAACGAGTTAATTCAGGTTCGGATGGACTTCAGGTTGGGCCATGTTAAGGTTGGGTCACGACGTTGACGAATAAAATTCAAGTCGAGTAATATCGATTTCGGTTGAAGTTCAAGTCGAGTCTTACCGTCTACAAATATACTTCAAGTTTCGTAATTGTGGGTAAATTTCGGATAAAAATAAAATTTTAGGGAA
The DNA here is from genome assembly GCA_958450335.1 of Hibiscus tridactylites. Classification (NCBI taxonomy): domain Eukaryota; kingdom Viridiplantae; phylum Streptophyta; class Magnoliopsida; order Malvales; family Malvaceae; genus Hibiscus; species Hibiscus tridactylites. The sequence goes on along the minus strand of OY288289.1, from coordinate 16,182,769 downwards.
TTATATGAACCGAAATATCCCTTAGGATGGCTATATATGTTAAATTTTAATAAAATATATAATTGTGACTAAATTAAATTAAACTAAAACTTAAATTAGGACTAAAATGAAATCTTTTAAACGGGTAAGGCCTTAAAGTGTAATTAATCTATAAACTAAAAAGTGGCGGCAAAAAATAAATTAATTATTTAAATTAAAAATTAAAATTAAATGGGTAAAAATGCAATTTTGGGTTTCAATTTAGAATTTGGAGGGAAAAAGCCTGCCTATTGTTTTAGGTTAGGGGAAATTACAGTTTTGGTCAATTTGAGATTAAAACGTTTTCATTTAAGTCACAAAATTTTATTTGTAGGTTTTAATTTAATTCAATCGAGTCACAATTTAGGTTATAATTGAAATTAGAGCTATATTTTTAGAATTGTTATAGGGACTTATAGTTTATATGGTTTGGACTAAATTACAAAAAGTATAGAATTTGGATTAAATTAAAAAGTAAAAATAAATATGAGTAAGTTTTAGTTAAAATTAAATATGTAGGGACTAAAGTAAACACAAATATTATTATATTAAAAATATTGGACTAAAGTACACAAATTAAAAATAAATAAAGATTACTTTCAGTTAAATAAAGATGTGTAGTGAATTAATTGAACACCAAACTCCTAAACCCTAAATTTAAACCTTAGACCCTAAACTAGTCACATAAACCTATAGGCTATATAACCCTAAAAATTATCACCAGTCACGTAACACATATGACATTATACTTGTATTCAATATTCACGTATCAATATAGAGAATAGAGTAGGCAATGCATATAGTATAGTTTATATTATAGATTATAGTATAAACCTTAAGCCCTAAACTACACCATAAACCTTAAAGGTCTAAACGTTAGCACAAACCCCTAAATCTAAAACGTAAACCTTGAGCCATAGAAATTCATCACATAAATCAATTACCCTAAACTACACCATAAAAAATCCAAACCATTAACACTAACCCATAAATCATAACCCATAAATCTTAACCCCTAAACTACACCATAAACCCTAAAAGCCTAAACATTAACACAAACCTATAAACCATTAACACTAACCCTAAATCCTAAACATTAAACCATAAAAATTCATCTCATGAAATAATAACCCTAAACTATAACTTATACCTTAAACCATTAACACTAAGATCTAAACCCTAAACCACAAACTAATCTCATAAATCAATTTGAGTAATTTAACATAAAAATATAGAATAAAATTGAAATCAAGGACTAAGTTGACAAATTGACCATAAAAATATATCATAAACCCGAAATTAGAGATTAATTTGACAATTTAAAAGTGGGTCAATTTGAGAGTCCGGTGACCAATTTAAAATATTTGATAATTAGGGACTAATTTGACTAATTTAACGAATAACCCTAAACAAAACCACAAACCATAAACCATGGACCTTAAAAATTCATAATTAATCTCATAAACTAATAATCCTAAACTAAACCAATTACTCTAAACCATAAATTAGGGATGCAAATGAGATGAGGCAAATCGTGAGCTACTCGAAAATATAATATACATTTTTAATTTTAACTAAATTAGCCCTATGACCTAATTAAAAGAAACTAAATTCTTAAGGTCAAATTTTAACTGAATTAATCTAAATTGGGACTAAATTGAATTAAAATCTAAACTTGAAAGACTAATAAATCATGGCCCATATAAAAAAGGTTAAACACAACAAGACCTAAATGGTAATTAACCTCTATCCTAAAAAACAAACGAGATAGTGTTGCGTTGTGCGGTGTACTATAAATGATACACAAATAGTGCAAGTATACACGTCGAAACAAGTAGTAAAGTGATGAGTGAGTATCGTCTCCACAAAGATTGTAGGTATTTCAAGTCATGTTCAAGCACACAAAACACAAACTGAATATAAATGTGATAACAAGTGGGAACAAGGCAAGAAATGTTGTAGCAAAAGCAATTAAATAAAACTGAAGTGAACTGAATAAGTTGCAAGGTCCTAAATTGTATGTGAAACTCTCTATTAGGAATGACATGCTGAGTTTGTTAAGGAATCCTACGCCTAGTTCTAATGTATATGTAGAAATATGTATTTTGATATAATAATTGAAAAATAGTTTTGGACTAAATTGAAAAAAATTAAAACATGCCTTTAGTCAAAAACAAATTGAAAATATGTTTAAGGGTTTTAACAAGGCTTTGGAATAACTTAAAAATACTTTTAAAGTAGCCAAACTTGTGTTTTCAAGTTGCCGTACCGATACAATATGTACTATATTAGTACACCTTAGGGTTTCAGCTACAGGAAAATTTCAGTAGCCAAAACTTGTACCGATACGCTTTGTCTGTATCGATACGAAGTGATTTAAAACCCCTAACGGCTAGTTCGTGTACTGATACGGTCGTATCGTGTACCGATACGCTCAACTACCCCCAACGATCAATTTCTTAATTGTCTTTTAAATTGTAGGACCATACTGATACGCTTGCCATGCGTATCGATACACATCAGCTGGAAATGCTCAACGGCTAATTCCTAAACGGGACCGTACCGATACAAATATCAGAGTATCGATACGCTAAGCTACACAACTGCATTTATGGTGGGAAATAAAGGCTCCAATGGCTCCCATTTATCTCCAACAGCTAGTAACGGCTATGAACTCAAAGAGAAGTATAAAAGGGACCTCCAGCATCAAGAGAAAACTAATGCTTCATTTGTCAACAACATTATGATGTCAAATGTGTCTTAGTGCTTAAATTTCCTATTCTTTGTATAGACAACACTTGTGAGCCAAAATTGTCATATTTGCTCAAGTGTTTAGGTTTGGGTGAGTGAGCTTAAGAGTGCAAACACTGACCTATTAGAGGTATTTATTGTTTGCTTAGAATTTCTCTTTGTAAAGAGGGTTTACTCAAGCTTTGGGTTAGAAAGCTTTGAGTGTGTAAAATGGTTGTCTCCTTAGCCTAGAAAAGGGGAAGAAATTATTAGTGAATTTGTGATAAATCCTTAGTGGGAGTTAAGGCAGTGGATGTAGGTGCTTGTTAGAAGGCCGAACCATTATAAATCATCGTGTTATTTAATTTTGGCTAAAGGGGTACTTTTGCCCCTGAGTTCGACCCAAAAATGCAATTTCGCCCCTCGCCGAAAAGTGCACTCAATGTGGCCCTCTAGTTCATGAAATCGATCAAATTGACCCTTTGACCGACGTTGACCGTTACGGTGCTGATGTGGCAGTTAACGGTGATGACGTGGCAATCCATGATGCTAACGTGGCGGTCAACGATGCTGACGTGGCAGTACACGTGGGATGATGACGTGGCAAGAAGGGTTGAATTGATTATTTTAACTGAATTCGAGGGCATAATTGATTTTTTCCTGAGTTTAGGGGCATAATTGATTTTAATTAAAAGTTCGATAACTTATTTAATATTTAAGTTAAAAATTAAGAATTTATGAAATTATTAAAATTTAAAATATTAAAACTAGATAAATAAATTTATTAAGTGAGAATAATTAAAAAAACAAAGTGAAGACTCTTACAGAAGATCAAAATATTCTTCAATTTATTTTATAAAAATTCATAAAGTTAATAAAAATAAATAAAATATTCTAAAAGTTACTGAAAATAAAAATTATATAAAAAATTAAAATATATTATGAATTAAAAAAAGAAAATTTAATCTAAAAACTTAATAATTTTTTTATAAATTATTAAAAAATTAAACACTTTTATCGAAAAAAATTCGACTTCGTCATTTTGAGTATTACTATTCGTTAGATTTTTTTTAGTGGAATCAACATTGTACTAGAGTAACAATAGAATTCAATTTTTTCCCGCTTTTTTACATCAAATTAATGCTCATTAATATTTGATGTACAGAAATGAAAGAGAATTTTGGCTTTATTAATACTCTAATACAAAGATGTCTCAATTGAAAATATGTTCAAGGAACATTAGTACGCATAGCATAACGAGAAACAATCGAAAGATTCTCTAATGGTTTATAAATATTTTTTTAATTTTTTATATTTATAACTGTAATGTTTTTACTTATATTTAATTCATTATGGTGTTTTTATTTTTTTTAATATTTTATGAATATTTAAATATTAATAGTTTTTATTTTTTAGCTTAAAGAATAAATAAGTTATCGAACTTTTAATTATGCCCCTAAACTCAGGAAAAAAATCAATTATGCCCTTGAATTCGGTTAAAATAATCAATTCAGCCCCTCCTGCCACGTCATCATCCCACGTGTACTGCCACGTCAGCATCGTTGACCACCACATCATCACCATGGACTGCCACGTCATCACCGTTAACTGCCACGTCAGCACCGTAACGGTCAACGTCGATCAAAGGGCCAATTTGATCGATTTTATGGACTGGAGGGCCACATTGAGTGCACTTTTCGACGAGGGGCGAAATTGCATTTTTGGGTCAAACTCAGGGGCAAAAGTACCCCTTTAGCCTTTAATTTTTCACTTCCACCCCCAATCACCCAAATTATCCAAGTTCTCCACCAATTGGCAATCCATTTTGGTTGAAGGAAATCAAGCCTAACAATTGGTATCAGAGCGAGGCTCAATCTATGGGGATTAACATCCTATTGAGGTGATCCGGAAAGCTCGATACATCAATTTAATCAACTGGTTGAATGATGCAATCCATCGACAAACCACCATTCTTTGACAGGACTAACTATGCCTATTGGAAGACAAGAATGATGTTCTACATAAAATCCAAGGATTACAAGATTTGGGGCATAGTTGAAGATGGTTCGTTCGTTCCATAATGAAGAAAGGCGGATTGGAGTGCAGATGATCGCAAGAAGATAGATCTTAATTGCAAGGCTTTGCACATTCTCTTTTGTGCATTTAGCCCAAACATCTATGAGAAGATGTCTTCTTGTGAAGATGCCAAAGAAGTATGGAACAAGTTTGAAGTGACATACGAGGGAACCAACGAAGCAAAGGAAACCAAAATTGGTCTCCTCAACCTCGAGTATAAAAGCTTCAAGATGGATCCGGATGAAGACATCAAGAGGATGTTCGACCGATTCTCCACAATCGTCAATTAACTTAAAGGTCTTGGAGAGGATATTTCGGAAGACAAACTCGTTCAGAAATTGATCTATTCACGTCCCGAATCATGGGAGTCCAAGAAGACCTCAATTGTAGAAGCAAAGAACTTGAAGGAGCTCAAGCTTGACAAGCTCGTTGGATCTTTTCTCAACCATGAGATGATGTCTCAACCCTTGAAGAGGGAGAAGGAGAAGAAGATCAAGAAGCAAGGCATTGATGTCAATGTCATTGCCCTTCCATACTCCACATACCAACACGAAGAATCTAGTGAGAAGGAAAGTGAAGAAGAAGAGATGGTCTATCTCTTCAAAAAGTTTGCCCGATTCATGAAGAGCAAAATGGAAGAATCCAAGAATGAATCAAAGAAAAAGAAGAGGGCAAGCTCTTCAAGCCATAAGAAGAAGACATATGTGGCTACTTGGAGTGATGAATACTCCACCAACGATGAACAAGCCAATCTTTGCCTTATGGTCATCAAAGAAGATTCAAGGGTAACTTCTAATTCATCTACCTTATGTTCTTATTCTTTTGATGAATTACAAGATGCCTATGATGATTTGCTTTTGGAATTTAAGGCATCATTTTCAAAGAACAAGAAGCTACTTTCAAGTTTGAAAAAAAGAAAATGATTTGCTTTCCAAAACAAATCTAGAGTTTGAGGCAAAAATTAAAGCTTTTGAACTTAAAGTCTTAAATTTACAAAATTTGCTTCAAACGATTGAAAAAGATCATAAAAAAGAAGTTGATCTTAAAAAGGAAAAAATTGATTTCCAATGAACTTCAAAAGAAAAATAATTTGAGAAAATCAATTTTTTATATAAGACAATCTAATGCCCCTAGATTTTTGAATGGTAAAAATTTTAGAAGTATTTGGGGTCCCAAAAGGACTAAGTACTTCTACTAAAAAGGATGAAATTGAAAAATGGGTTCCTCAGGAGACTAAATTTTGTGTCACTAACGTATATGGATCCAAAGCAATTTAGATACCAAAAATTATTTGATTGTCTTATGTTAAGGTGTGATGGAGAATGATCAACAAGTCAAACAATGAGGGGGAGCTCCATGCACACAAGGAAGAACACTTGAAGAAGGAAGGCTTCACATCCTCCCTTGAAGTTCAAGTGTTGGTAAAATTTCTAGTTGTTTTGTTTTTGCTTCAATTAGATTATTTTTTTTTACAACTAGATTATCATATTTGTTGAACTAACAATATTTGATGCTTTGAGTAAGGGGAGCCAATTTTAAAACCTAAGTTTTTTATTGTGTAAATTTTTTAACCTCCTATGTTATTTTGAGCTTAAAGTCATTTAAATTCTTTTTGATGTAACAAAAAGAGGGAGAAATGATTTGAAAAATTGATTTTGTCAAGTGAATAAGGGGAGCTTTAATTTCATTTAAATTTTAAAATCTCTTATTCAAATTTTTTAAATACTAAGGGGGAGAATCCCAAACAATATTTCAGGTTTGTTTTATTATATCAAAAAAAGGGGAGATTGTAGAAATATATATTTTGATATAATAATTGAAAAATAGTTTTGGACTAAATTGAAAAGAATTTAAAACATGCCATTAGTCAAAACAACTTGAAAATATGTTTAAGGGTTTCTACAAGGCTTTGGAATAACTTAAAATGCTTTTAAAGTAGTCAAACATGTGTTTTTCAAGTAACTGTACCGATACGGTATGTACTGTATCGGTACACCTTAGGGTTTTAGCTACAGGAAAATTCCAGTAGCCAAAACCCGTACTGATACGCTTTGTCTGTATCGATATGGAGTTATTAAAAACCCCTAACAGCTAGTTCGTGCACTGATACGCCCAACTACCCTCAACAGTCAATTTCCCAACGGTCTTTTAAATTGCAGGACCGTACCGATACGCTTGCCATGCGTATCGATACACATCAGCTCGAAATGCTAAATGGCTAATTTCTAAATGGGACTGTATCGATACGTATATCAAATTATCGATACGCTAAGCTGCAGAACTGCATTTATGGTGGGAAATAAAGGCTCCAATGGCTCCAATTCATCTCTAACAACTAGTAACGACCATGAACTCAAAGAGGAGTATAAATGAGACCTCCAAGCATCAAGAGAAGACTAATGCTTCAATTGTCAACAACATTATGATGTCAAATGTGTCTTAGTGCTTAAATTTCCTATTCTTTGTATAGACAACACTTGTGAGCCAAAATTATCATATTTGCTCAAGTGTTTAGGTTTGGGTGAGTGAGCTTAAGAGTGCAAACACTAACCTATTAGAGAGATTTCTTATTTTCTTAGAATTTATCTTTGTAAAGAGGGTTTACTCAAGCTTTGGGTTAGAAAGCTTTGAGTGTGTAAAAGGGTTGCCTCCTTAGCTTAGAAAAGCGAAAGAAATTCTTATTGAATTTGTGAGAAATCCTTAGTGGGAGCTAAGTTAGTGGATATAGGTGCTTGTTAGAAGGCTGGACCACTATAAATCATAGTGTTATTTAATTTTTCGCTTCCACCATCAATCACCCAAATTATCCATCTTCTCCACCACATGGAAATCTATTTCGATTGAAGGAAATCAAGCCTATCGAGCCTAACAGTATATCTATCACTTTCCAGTTCAACTATGCTCGACATGGTTTTCCTATGATGTTTCTAAACTATCTCTAGTAAGAAACCTGAAAACCAGAATGCTACGACAATACCTCTCAACGTGAACCCTAGCAAGCTACTTATCATTGACGTGCTACCCTTTTTAGTCGTTGAAACCCTATTCTTATCTCTAAGGTGAGTTAAACTTGTGTCTCTCAGCAGCCAACCCCCTTGTCTACGTGGATCTAAGCTTAACTCTCTCAACCATTAAGCTAATTTAACACCTAAGTAAAGGCTAACTCTCGAAAGCTCTTACAAACTTAAGGCAATAAAACAGTAGACAAAGCATATGAAGCTCGAAACATGCTAAACATTCATTAAAAACTAAAACAAAATCATCCCAAATAAACCCAAGCCATCTAAAGTAAGTTCATGACTAGGTGTAAATCATTCATCATCATTCGTCTTAAACAACTCATTTCCAAAAAATAAAGTGTTAAAACAAACAACAAAGAAAAGGAAATCTCCCGTGCCGCCTTGGACTGCCGTGAACCACCCTAGACTTGCTGCTTCTCTCGAAGGCCAACAAGGTCACCCCTTGGAGCTTCAACATTGGAGGACACCAAGTTGAGGAAGAAGATAGGAAGTAGTCTCCTTTTCTTCTCACTCTGAACACCCAAAAGTCACTTTTTCCAGCTCTCTTTTTTATGTGGGTATCTTTTCCTTTATATAGTGGAGGCTTCTAGGGTTTTGTGCCCTAAACATTCCTGGTGTGTCCTAAGGAGTATTCTCTAGGATATACCAGACAGAACAAACAAATGGGGGTTCTCTCATGTGGGCTGGAAAATATCTTCGTTGCTTTGTCCTTTTTTGCGCCCATAATCGCCGTCCAAAATTCTGCAACATTTTTTTGCTGATCCAGACTCCCTTGCTTACCTGCACATCACATACTAGAACAACCCTTTCTCAAGTAGTACCCATTTCTTAATTAAATCAAAACAACCAAGCTAACAACACCAAATGCAACTATATGAACTAAATGTAGCTAAATGCAAATGAAATGAGCTTAAAAAAGAAAATAACTTAGTAAATGAGCATGAAATGCATGCTCTTTACAAGGTTATCACACCCCCAAACTTAAGTTATTGCTTGTCCTCAAGCAATAAGTAGAAAAAAACAGAGAGAATACTATGGAAAAGTTTAGTTCAAGATAATGCTATGGCAAAATTTCAGTCCTCAGAAAAATGTAGGCTTCAACATGCTAGACAAATCAAGATTTTAAGAACTTTTCTCTAGGACAAGATCCTTTGCATGTGTGTGTGTTGCATGGAATCTATGCTTAACAGTGTTAGAAAAATTTTGGGCAAGATCTCTAGTGCAACCTAGTATGTATTAATCAATTAGGCACGTTTTTACTCCCTCGATTCCAAGTTTTCTTTGAAAGGGGTGTCAGCACATCACAACTACTGTCTTTAGCTCTAGATGAATATGGAGCAAACATCTCACCCCTGAGCCAGTAGGTAGAGTAATCACGTGACAACTTTCATTCACTCATTTGACGTTGTTGCCATTTATTTAAGTATGGTTTCCAAGAAATGCAACACAAAGCGGAGTGACCCTCTATAAATATGTTGTAGCATTTATTCACTGTTTAACATACTCATTAAGCACAAGGGGAGATTAATAACGCCTTTACTGTTTTCATTTATCATTCAAGTTCATTAAGTTCATTCATACTGAGGCATGCAAGAGTTCTTCAAAATCCTCTAACAATCTTAAGCATAGAGAGCATACATCGTGTAAGTTTTACTCTAAAAACATCAAGTCCTAAAGTCAGTTCTACCAATCTCAACAGTCATAAACATTCAATCAATCTAAAGCTAAAAAACATACTCATCATTGGACACCCTCAATTTATTCACAAAGTTGTCTCTAGACTAAACAATATGCCATAACAAAATTCTATTTCTAACTACAAATGCAAATGACTAACTATGAACACTACCCCCCCCAAAAAAAAAAAAAAAAAAATTGAGAGATGCAATATCCTCAATGCATGAAAAGAAAATGAAATGAAACTATCCTAAATGCAATGTAGAGGCACGTCATTGGGGTCCTAACTTTGTTGTGTTGTTCCGATTGCCTTGTGTTTGATGCCCCTCTTCTTTAGCGAAGCAATGAGTGGGTCAGTGGCATCCATTTCTGGTGGTGGGACTGCTTTGTTCTGGGCATCCTGGGTAGGATGCTCGAGGTGGTCATCATCATCAATACCGGAGGAATCACTCTTCTCATTAGAGGTGTTCCACACACGACATGCGGTGCACTTCTGAAGACTACTAGTTCTTGCTGCAACATTTGGAGTCGAAGCAGGTGAAGGTGTAGGAGTGTGGTCCATCAAGTCCTCATCACCGCTCTCGATGGTGGCATGGTCATCGTCATGATCTTTAGTCGGTGGGGCATGTATTAGTTCCTTTCCTTTTCTCTTTCTCTTCTTACGTTGGCCTGTGGTGGCATCACTAGGGGCTTGCTCTTGAGTGGATGGCTGGGACTGTGCATGGGCTTTGCTTGCGGTCGAGGTTTCTTGTGTAACAAAAGGGTCCTTCTTGGTTGCTACACTCCGTCGGGGAAGAGGGGGAAGTCAACATCAATATGCGACATCATGTCCTTAAAATAGGAGTTCAGCACAACATCCCTTTCCTTGACATACTTGAAAAAAGTTGTCAAATCCTTGCAAAGCCACATCTTAGCCTCTGGCTTGAGGCGCACTCGTTCTATAGACTTGTTTGAGGAGTCTAGCTTGGTGTCAGCAAAGCAAAGGTCTTCCAAGACCTCTTAAGTCGTTTGGGCATTGGCGGTCTCAGCAAAAAGTGTGTGTTGGTCCACTACATGTTTTAAACCATAAAACTTGTTGACCGTCGCGGCGGTGAACTTGATCTGGTTGCCTCTCACATATACTCTCGACTGGGTAAGGCTCATGAGGTGCGCACAAAACTTCTTTACCAGTGGCACATAGATGTCCCTTGGGTGTTTGAAGAAAGGCTCCCAATTGTTCTTGGCTATGAAATCCATTACTTCTTTGTCGAAGCCGACTTCCCCTCAGTAGGGAACTTGAAACCTTGCTCAGAAAATACCTTTCTTTCCTTGAGAAGTTGGAAACAATCCTTGGTCGCATTGTCGAAAAATTTCTTGATCTAAATGGGAGGTTGGGTCCGAGCACTATTGGACGCGCCTTCGACATTCTTGTAACGGACCATGTTTGCAAAAAGTAGAGATTTTTTGGTTTGATATAGAGGTTTTGCATGGGTTGAAGGATTTGAAGGAGATGAAGGGTGAAGCAGATTGGCTTTAATGGGTGTTTTGGTTATCAGAGAAGATAAAGAAAGGGGAAGTTTTGGTTTAAAGTAGGAAAGAAGTAAAAGAAACAAAAAGTAATTATGAAGAGGAAAGTTGAGTGGAAAGAAATTGGCACAAGAAAAAGGAGAGAGAGAAGGTGAGGTGGCGGTTGTAAGGTGTGGGGAAAAGATGTGATATGATGGGGAGTTAATGCAGGGTAAAAAGGAGGTGAGAGAATCTAAAAAGGTGATGATTGTCTAGGGTTCTAAAGGGTTAAAAAGGAATAAAAATCCCTCAACTTTTTGATTATTTAATGTCTCCTCCCCCAAACTTAGAATTTATTTTGGCTTTATACTACTTTTCCTCAAATAGGATAAAACAAAACCCTAACCCTAATATGACATGGGATAATAAAAATAAAACAAAGGCATAAAATAAAATGAAGAGCAGTGAAAATAAAGGATGAAAGTACGACTAATAAAGAGATAGACTAAATTATTTATAAACAGAAAAACATTAAAATGCCATAGCAAAATTAAAAAGAGTGGGGGTGCAAACTCTCAAGGGTCACAGAGGAGTAAGGATGACTTGTCTCGCAGGATAGGAGCTCCATTGTAGACCTTTATTCGTTGGCCATTGACCTTGAAGACGGTGTCATCGTCTAAGTTCTTGATTTCCACTGCACCATGGGGATAGACCTTGTGCACTAAAAAGGGGCCTGACCATCGAGACTTCATCTTTCCAGGAAAGAGCTTGAGCCTAGAGTTATAGAGAAGCACTTGTTGACCTTAAGAAAAATGTCGTGGCAAAAGATGTTTATCATGCCACTTTTTTGTCTTCTCCTTGTACAATCGTGCGTTTTCATAAGCATGGGCTCGAAACTCTTCCATCTCATTAAGCTCCAATAGCCTCATTTCTCTATCTAGTTAGGCATCCATGTTGAGTTTCTTGATGACACAATAAGCCTTATGTTCAAGCTCGATGGGAAGATGACATGCCTTGCCATAGACAAGCTTGAATGGGGACATTCCCAAGGGTGTCTTGAAAGTTGTGCAATAGGCCCATAGAGCCTCATCAAGCCTTGGAGACCAGTATTTTCTATTGGGATTGACTATCTTTTCAAGTATCTGCTTTATCTCTCGATTGGAGATCTCAGCTTGTCCATTTGTCTGAGGGTGATATGTCTAGCAATTTTGTGTCTCACCCTATATCTTTGTAATGCCTTGGCAATAAGCTTATTGTCAAAGTGATTTCCCCCATCACTGATGATGGTTTGTTGTGCTCCAAACCTTGTGAAGGAACTTCAAAACGGTCTTGGAGTCATTCTTTGGTGTGCCACTGCTTCAACCAATTTTGACACATAGTTCACTGCCAACAAGATGTAGAGACCCCTAAATGATGAAGGGAATGGTCGCATGAAATCGATTCCCCATACATCAAAGAGTTCCACTTCCAAGATGCCTTGCATAGCATTTCGTGCCTTCGAGAAATATTTCCCGTCCATTGGCATCTATCGCAAGTTTTGCAATATTCATGTGCATCTTTGAAAAGTGTGGGCCAGTAAAACCCTGATTGAAGGACTTTTGTAGCAGTCTTAGCTCCTCCAAAATAGCCTCCACACGATGATGAGTGGCAATGGAATAAGATCTCCTTTTGCTCCTCTTCGGGGACACATCTTCTTATCATTTGGTCAGCATATTTCTTGAATAAATAAGGTTCATCCCAAAAGTAGAATCTTACATCATGCTTGAACTTCTTCCTACCCTAGCTATTCAAATTAGGAGACAAAATACCACTAACAAGAAAGTTAACAATATCAGCATACCACAACATTGTTGTAGCATATAGTATTTTCTCATCAGGAAATTACTCCTTAATTTCTTGTTCATCACTGCTTTCAGCCTTATTTTCTAGCCTAGAGAGATGATCAACCACTTGGTTTTCACAATTCTTTCTATCTCTAACTTCTAGGTCAAATTCTTGAAAGAGAAGTATCCACCTAATAAGTCTAGGTTTAGCATCCTTTTTAGACACTAAGTACTTAATAGCTGAGTGATCGGTGTGAACAATGACCTTAGTGCCTATCAAGTATGCTTTAAACCTATCAAAGGCAAACACAACAACCAACAATTCTTTTTTAGTGGTGGTGTAGTTGATTTGTGCATCATTTAAGATGCGGCTAGCATAATAGATAACATGAAAGAGTTTACCTCGACGTTGCCCGAGTGCTACTCCCACTGCGTAGTCACTCGCATCACACATCAGCTCGAATGGTGAGGACCAATCTGGTGGAACAACAATGGGTGTTGTTGCGTGTAAAAGAGTCTATCGTAATAGAGTGCAAGTGTACATGACACAAGTAGTAAAGTGATACACGAAGTATCGGATGTCGAATCCACAGGGACTGGAAATAGCTTTAGCCTTGGATTGCTGCACAAGAAAGAAAAAGAGAATTTAAGTGTTTGTAGGAGAATATCGAAGAATACTGAAGATAAAAGAGTAAAAGATTCAGGATAGAGAAATATGCCGATATTGATTTGCTCAGTAGTGCAGGTGTTGCAATGTATAGGACTCCCTGTTCTGTCGTTGCTCCTATCGCGGCAGCACCTGCGGCGGCAGCGGTCTGTTGTTGTCGCGGTAGCGATCACACAACTCTGTACTTCAAGCTTGGCAAGAATCCCTGTTGTGACTCGTCCTATTTCTAGGTCCAAGTCTGTCGATGAACACGTCTTAGATGATACCTCCTGGCGTGAATCGAAGGATGAACACCGATGTTGTTGAATTCTTCCTTAGCCACTTAACCTCGTCCTATCCCTAGGCCCGAGATAGTTCAACCATAAATTGGAGAACCCATACTTATTCCTTTCGTATACTTAGCTCTCTCGATATTAAGTAAATGTATAATCTCACAATGCTCTCCCGATACTCTTGCAAGATGTTGAAAATCAGAATAACAAAACTTGAAGTCTATTTTATTGAACAAAAAAATCCTAAAACAATGCAATCCTTGCAACTACTTTACAGAATCAACCCTTAGCCCTATGGGAAGTTTAGAACATGATGAGAATGGGGAAACAACTAGGGTTTAGGGGAAGACGGCTAGAGAATAAGATATCCTTCCCTAGGTCGAATTACATGCCTTTATATAGGCATTGGGTTCAAGTTTTCTAATATGGCAAGAATACAAGTTTAAATTAAAGTACAACCCTATTAAAGACTAAATCTTCAGAGTAGATGTCTTTAATTCGTCCTCTTTTCTTGCTTTGGGTTTCTTCCTTGAACTTTGGGCTTGACCTTCATTCTAATCTAGGGCTCAGAAAAATATATGAGTGCTCCACGACAGACCGACTTAATTTCCTCTTTCTGTATAGCTCAACTTCACTTTTTCCCTTCAACATGGCTGTCGTCATTGGCTGCCACGGCAGCGTCATTCTTCTCGACTGCAGTCCTGTGTTCCAGCTATGTTTCTCCACTGCCCTGAGTTTGCTACAATAGCTACCTGCAAAAGTAACCAAAATCAGTAGCAACTGTGCCATTTAATATAATTGTGATGTATAAATGAAATCTATCCTAAATGCGATGAATTATGCATGAATGCAACAGAAATATGGGTTAAATAGGGGGTGAAATATAGAACTTTTACACACTCAACACACCCCCAAACTCAAGTTCTTGCTTGCCCTCAAGCAAATATTACCTAACTAAAATGAAATATTTTTTTTGTTTTGGCTTAAATCAGTGAACCCTACATTACCTACCACTTATATTCTATCAAGAGCAATACCTTGTCGAGTATTTTTGGATTCATTCAGAACCATGCTATAATTCTTGTGTAGTGTGTGCAGGTTTTGTGAACACTTATGCATCTAGACTACCTTATTATATCATAATAGTTATGCTTACAAACTCGAGGTCATGCCAATTCAATTTTTTCTGGAGGCAATTCTTAGGCTCCTTTAGTTTTTTCTAACTTAGCTCAAAAAGAAATCTCCTAAAATAAGTGCAAGGCAGTTTTGCATGCAATTGAGTCTGAATATTTTTCTTTCTTTTATTGTTTTCCTAGAGCCAGTGATAGGCACCTCTAGGGCAGTTTCAAGTGGGTAAACATTCCTATTCAAGTGTACTAAAGTAATCTAGAAAGCATAAGAGTCTCAAAGAGTGTTGTACATGGTAGAATCATAGCAAGGCTCTAAACATATCCTAAAATTTCCTAAAGGCACTGTCACGACAGCATATGTCGCAATAGGTAAATTAAGTTCAAAGACTTAAGCCAAATTTTCATCATTTTTTAAGCAAAAATAAACTAAACACTTAGACACGAATTCTAAACATAATAAACACTTCATTAATGGAGGGATGCCACCCCCAAACTCAAGGGTTGCATTGCCCTCAATGCATGATGACAGATAAAAAAAGAAAATAAAAACATCACAATTATAATAAAACAGAAGACAACAAAAATAAGATAGAAACTTAAATTTAAGTGTTGTCGTCGCTGCTGCTGATCTGTACCTGCCAGCGGGCAGTGACCTTCATTGTCGGTGCCGGCAGATGGCTCGGATAGGCGGAGGCAGTCTTCTTCTTAGCTTCCCTCGGGGGCTGGATGCGAGTCGGTGAGATATGGGATGGTCTTTCCAGCATTTGTACCTCCTCGGAAGAGCTGCTACTGCTGCTGCTGCCACTGCTATTGTTGTTGCTGCCAGTCTTGCCCTGGCCGGATGGTCCGTCACCGGTGTTGGGCTTCTATCGTTTCATCGGAGTGAACTCCTTTGAAAGGTTCCTCTTGACAGAGGGCTCGCCATCAGAATCCTCCCAGATTGAGGAGGAAGAGAAACCAACAATAAACTCATCAAGGTCGGACGGTGGCTCCTTTCGTTTCTCTCCTCTGGTAGAGGCAGGGGCGGTGTGGTTGCCACCTACAGCTGTCGTGGCCGGGGTTGGAGTGGACGCCGCAGAAGGTGTTTTTGGTGTGGCAGCAGGGGTAGGGGTATGGGCAGGTGTAGGGACAGCAAAATAGTGCTTGGGGAAAACAGGGAACTGTACATTTGCAAAATTTAAATTACTTTGAATGAAATGTATCGTTGCTGTTGTGAAGTCTTTAAAAAAACTTATCAGACCCAGCTGCCGTTCCTCGATCTTCTGCAGGGTGGCTAGGATTTGCGTGGAGGAGTCTGCTGCTGTTGGCTGATGCTGCTCTGCGGCGACAGGCTCTGTCTGGGTGCTCTCTGCTGGCTCCTCTGCCGCGACAGACGTGTTGAAACAGGAGATGGGCGTGGCAGCTTTCAGCTCCATCATACTGAAAATATTGCGTTCGGTCCATCCCTTCCCTTGGACCTTGCAATCTTCAGGGATTTCGGGAACGTTGTGGCCACGGCTGATTTCCGTGATGAGGTATGGGAAGTAAAGAGGTCCTGATGGCTTGAGGGCACACTCCAAAATTCCTTCTCGTATGTAACGACCGACATGAATAGGTCTCTCATTAAGAATGGAGTGAACGAGAGCTAACCTGGGTCTGTCGACCGTGTTGTTGTGGGACGAAGGCATAATCCTCTTCTTAACGAAGTGGTTCCATAGCTTTGCCTCCGGAGTGAGTTGAATGCGTTTGACTGTCCAACGATGCTTCAGATCAGCATTCCACTCTGTTCCTTCTTTAGTGACTTCTGCCATGACAGAATCGTAGTCTGCTAGCGATAGACTTTCCAAAAACCTCTTGTGTCTGTCTTCCTTTGTGCCGACGTAGATGTCGTAGAGGGTGTTGATGTATTCTGGCTCGAAGGTGACTTCCTTGCCTCGCACTGTCACGGTTTGCGTATCCCTGCTGTCGATGGCAGCGTAGAATTCTCAGACTAAAGTGGCATTCATCTCTTTGGGCTGGGCAGCAAACATCTTCCATTTGAGGGCTCTAATCTTCCGAGCTATGAATGGTTCGAGCCTGAAATTTTCTGTACGGTTGGCGTAGTGGGACCCTCTATCTTCCCACATCTCCCTTTTTTTGAAGGAGGTGTAGTAGCGGTCATTGGAGTCGAAGGTGGCAAAACGGTTGGGGATCCTGTCATGGCTGGGTGTGCCTGTTGCTACGGCAGAGCTGGAGGCAGCACTTCGTCTTGTGTTTCTAGTACTCATAGTTGCAAGACTGTAGAAAAATGAAATAAAAATCTGAGATATAGAGAGGAAGCAAGTTGAGAGAGTAAAAGTAGGTGAAAAATGAATAGTAAAACGAGGTTTATATAGTTGAAGGGGTTGCTGCCCGTTGGAGCTATAACGGCAGGCGCAAATAACGGGGCCAACTGTTACGTGGTTTCTGATGCGTCTGTCACGTGTTTCCGTGTCTGCTGCGCATCTGTTACGCATTTGCGTGTCTGCCGCGACAGCGTGGTGACAGGCTGTCTTTTCCGCGCCTGTCGCGACAACAGTTGACAGGCTGTGACGACAGACTCCTCCTTTGGGCTTTTTGGGCTGCTGGTGTGATGGTGGGCTGGTTCACTTATTCTTCTCTCCTTGTTTCCCTTATTTCCTAAAAATAATTAAAATAAAATAAAAAAACTTAGTCCTTAAAAATAAAATAATTCTAATTTCCAAATAAATAATAATAATAATAATAATAATAAAATTAAGTTAAATTAGGGATGCCTTGAGGGGCATCTCCTAAAGTAACCACTTCCTGCATTCTTGGGGCTTTAGTCCCCTGATAATGCTTCAGTCTCTGTCCGTTGACTTTAAATTGGTGCCCGTCTTTTAAGGATTTGATCGTGATTGCACCATGAGGAAAAACTTGCACAACTTGGAATGGGCCGGACCATCTAGATTTCAACTTCTCTGGGAAGAGTTTCAACCTAGAGTTGAATAACAACACAAGCTGCCCTGGCAGAACTGTCGTGGCAGCAATTTCTTGTCATGCCATCTCTTTGTCTTGTCCTTGTAGATCCTTGCGTTGTCATAGGCTATTGCTCGAATTTCTTCAATCTCATTCAAGTCATGTAACCTTTTCTGTCCTGCCTCTCCTAAGTCCATGTTTACTGCTTTGATGGCCTAGTATGCTCTGTGTTCTATCTCAACAGGTAGATGGCATGTTTTTCCATATATCAGCCGGTAGGGTGACATTCCCAATGGAGTCTTAAATGATGTTCTATAGGCCCAGAGTGCATCATTGAGGTGTAAGGACCAGTCCTTTCGAGTTGGTTTAACCATCTTCTCAAGAATGTTCTTTACCTCCTTGTTTGATATTTCGGCCTGTCCATTGGTCTGAGAGTGATAAGCTGTTGCGATCCTATGCTTAACGCCATATTTTCTTAAGGAAGCAGCTATTACCCTATTGTCAAAATGTCTCCCTTCATCACTGATGATCGCCTTAGGTATGCCAAATCTAGAAAAAAATGTTTTTGTGCAGAAATCTCTGAACAGTCTTGACATCATTTTTCTGTGTGGCGATCGCTTCAACCCATTTGGACACATAGTCCACTTCTAGGAGGATATAAAGATTTCCACATGATGCTGGGAATGGTCCCATGAAATCAATCCCCCATACATCGAAGATATCGACTTTAAGATGTTTTGCAGCGGCATCTCATGTCTCCTTGAGATGTTTCCAGTCCGTTGACACTGTCACAATTTTTGCAGAATGCTTGGGCATCCTTGAACAATGACGGCCAATAAAAACCAGACTGCAAAACCTTGGCAGCAGTTTTGTTACCACCTAAGTGTCCTCCATATGGTGAAGCATGACAGTGGTGAAGCACAGCTTCCTGCTCATCCTGTGGTACACACCTCCTGATGATCTGATCTGCACAATGTTTGAAAAGAAGAGGTTCGTCCCAATAATAATGCTTAACATCATTTTGGAACCTCTTCCTGGCTTGATAATTAAGTTCAGGAGGAAATATTCTGCTAACTAAATAATTAACGAAATCAACATACCAGGGGAGTTTAGAAAACTTACTTGCCGCCATGGCTGTCGAGGCACCGCTTGTGGCAGCGAACATCTGCTCGTCAGGGAAGGTCTCCAGTATGTGTGTCTTGTCTGTTGGAAGACTCTTTCCCCTTTCTAATCTTTACAAGTGATCTGCAACTTGGTTATCTGTCCCCTTTATCCTTGATTTCAATGTCGAACTCTTGCAGCAGCAAAATCTAACGAATCAGTCTGGGCTTTGCGTCTTTTTTAGCAAACAGGTACTTCAGTGCATATTGGTCTATGTGGACCACCACCTTCGTTCCAAGTATGTATGAACGGAAGTTGTCAATTGAAAACACCACTGCTAACAGTTTCTTTTCTATTGTGGTGTAATTCACTTGGGCGTCGATTAGTGTTTTGCTGGCGTAATAAATTACGTGGAACAACTTGTCCTTCCTCTGCCCAAGTGCTGCCCCTACAACGTAATCACTGGCATCACACATAATTTCAAATGGTAAACTCCAGTCGGGTGGCTGTACAATTGGGGCTGTTACTAACTTCTCTTTCAGAATTCTGAATGCCTCAGTACATTCAGTATTGAAGTCGAAGGGACGATTCTGCTCTAGTAGGTGGAATAAGGGCTTTGTGATCTTTGAAAAATTTGTTATAAACCTTCGATAGAACCCAACATGCCCTAAAAAACTCCGAATTCCCTTGACTGTGGTGGGTGGCGGCAGCTTTTCAATCACCTCTATCTTTGCTCTGTCGACTTCTATGCCTCAGAATCTTACCTTGTGGCCTAGGACTATCCCTTCATCCACCATGAAGTGACATTTCTCCCAGTTTAATACCAAGTTCGCTTTCTCGCATCTTTCGAGTACCTTCTGTAGGTTGCCTAAGCATCTTTCAAAATTGTCTCCAAAGACGGAAAAATCGTCCATAAATATCTCCAGGAAATCCTCCACCTTGTTAGAGAATATCGCCATTATACACCTCTGGAAAGTTGCGGGTGCATTGCAGAGTCCAAATGGCATTCTCCGAAAAGCGTAAGTACCGTACGGGCAAGTGAAAGTCATTTTCTCTTGATCCTCCGGTGCGATGGCTATTTGGTTATAACCTGAGTAACCATCAAGGAAACAATAATAAGGCTTTCCCGCTAATCTATCAAGCATTTAATCAATAAAAGGTAGGGAAAATGGTCCTTCCAGTAGTCCATACAAACCTCCAACCGGTCACAGTCCTGGTCGGGATTAATTCGTTTTCTTCATTGGTCACCACGGTTATTCCTCCTTTCTTAGGTACGCACTGCACTGGGCTCACCCACTTACTATCTGAGATGGCATAAATTATCCCAACGTCTAGCCATTTGATAATTTCTTTTCGAACCACTTCTCGCATAGCATCATTCAAGCGTCTCTGGGCATCAATGGTTGGCTTATGGTCATCCTCTTAAGAGAATTTTATGCATGCATAATGCCGAACTGATGCCTTGTATATCAGCTATCGTCCATCCAATAGCCTTTTTGTGCTGTTGCAGCATCCCTATCAGCTGCTGTTCCTGTTCCTGCATCAACTTGTAAGAGATGATTACTTGCAACGTATCATTTAATCCAAGAAAAACATATTTGAGTTGCCCTGGCAGGGGCTTAAGGTCTAGAACAGGTGGTTCTACAGTTGAGGGCTTTTGGATGATGTGTTCATTCGAGGTATACTTCAGTGATAGCCTTGCATTCTTCTTCTACTTCAGCGTGTTTTATTGCTTGGAGAACATTTAGCTTGATCTCTTGATCATTAACTCTCATTGTGAGTTCTCCATTTTCTACATCAATCAGTGATCTGCCTGTGGCTAAGAAGGGCCGCCCCAGGATGATTGGTGCATTCTCATCTGCTTCACAATCTAAAACAAGAAAGTCAGCAAGAAAAATAAACTTATCCACTCTTACCAGAATATCTTCAATCTTCCCTTCTGGTTGCACGTAAGAGCGGTCTGCCAGTTGCAGCATAACTGTCGTGGGTCGTGCTCGTCCAATACCTAATTTCTGAAATACAAATTTTGGAATTAAATTAATACTAGCACCTAGATCACAAAGTGCCTTACCCACGAATTTATCACCAATTATGCACGGTATTATGAAGCTCT
Organism: Hibiscus tridactylites; assembly: GCA_958450335.1. Taxonomy (NCBI): domain Eukaryota; kingdom Viridiplantae; phylum Streptophyta; class Magnoliopsida; order Malvales; family Malvaceae; genus Hibiscus; species Hibiscus tridactylites. The sequence goes on along the minus strand of OY288289.1, from coordinate 16,161,720 downwards.
CAGGATCCTTCTTTTTCTGGGGTGGATGCCTGTGCAGAATAGTCATGCATCCTTCTGTCAATTTAACCGTCTCAAATTCCACAAGTCTGGATTTCTTCGACATAACATCCTTGAGAAATTTGGCATAACCGGGCATTTCCTTGATGGCGTCTAACAACGGAATATTGATGTGAACCTGCTTAAAAATATCATAGATCTTTTTTAAGCTGGAACTCCTGTTTCTGCTTCTGTAGCCGCTGTGGAAAAGGAGGTGGAGGATGGTAATCTTCAATTCGTCCTTCCCATGGTATTCGGATCTGAGGAGGCTTAGGTTCTTCATCCTTCTCCTCAGTCCCTTCTGCTGTCGTGACAGGTGTGGCGGCAGCAGGCTGTTTATCTTCTACCGGGGCAGTGTTCGCAGCAGTCGATTCTAGGGCTGGTTCCTTAACTGGTTCATCTTTCTTCTCCGGCCCTGGTAATTGCTTCCCACTCCTAGTTGTGATAGCTTTGCACTGCTCATGTGTGGGTTGTCTAGCGACCTCAATATTGCTAGGGAATTCTCCATTCTGCCTTGGCTTAATATGCTGGGAAACCTGACCCATCCGTGTCTCTAATGATTTCAGAGTAGCTTCATGGTTAGTCATTCGCATCTCTGTTTTATCCATGAATGACTCAGTCTTCTTGACGAAGTGATCCATGTTTGCGATGTAAGTTCCTGTTTGTGACATAAATGTGGCCAAGGTCTGCTCTAGTATACTAGGTGTGACTGCCGGTGGCTGTTGCGGTTGCTGCCGAGTCAGAATTCTAGGTGCCCCCTGATTTAAAGTGTTCTGTACTTGAGGATTCAGGGCGTTGTTTGGGTTGCTCCGGGAGAACTTGGGGTCTTTCCTCCAGTTGGGATTGTAATTGTTGGAGTCATAGCTCCTTTGCTTGTTATAGTTTCCAATATACATCCCTTCTTCTAACTGTAGCGGGCAGTCTTCCGAACTGTGATTCCCACTGCAAGTTTCACATACCTCTTCTGCAGAATAGACAGATTTTGAATCTTTCTTTAACAAATTCTCTACTGCCTTTGTGAGGTACGCAACCTGTGTCTTTAGGGAGTTATCGGCCTCATAATCCTTTACAGCTAGCACTCGTTTACCTCTCCTTAACGTGGGAAATTGCTCTTCATTCTTCGCCAAATTCTTTAACACTACCATGGCTTCATCTGGATCTTTATCCAACAACAACCCATTGGATGTTGAATCGATTCACATGCGAGTCTGTAGGTTGGAAGCATTGTAGAATTTGATGACTTGGTTCCAAATAGGGAATCCGTGCATCGGGCAATTCCTCAAAAGAGTAGTAAACATGTCCCATGCCTCGTGCATTGGCTCGTCATCTTCCTGTTGAAAAGTAGCAATTTCGTTACATAATCGCTCATATAAATGGGAAGGATTAAAATGAGATAAAAATTCACGAGTTAAATCTGCTCAAGTTCTTATTGAACCCGGCGTTAGTTTGTTCCACCAAGTTTTTGCTCTATCCCTCAATGAATGAGCAAATAACCGAAGCCTCAGTATCTCCGGATTTACTCCTAGTAGTCTAAACGATCCACAGATTTCTTGGAACGTTTTCAGATGTTCTCTGGCATCCTCTGTAGCAGCACCACTAAACTGGCCAGCAGAATTAATCATGCTGAACATGGCATGTTTAAGCTTGAAGTTTTCAGCTTCCACATCTGGCAGGGTAGTTTCTAGTTCCACATGATCATTGATCATGTAATCACGGCAGGACTGACGTGCGGCCACGGCAGCGGCGGGCTGTTCGTTTCCTTCATTCCCAATAGGATCTTCAGGACCTTCGGGATTCTCTTGGTTGTTCCTCTCGTTATGCATGGCTTCTAATTGTTCCTCAAGGAAATCGTTTTTAGCTAACAAGAGTCGGACTCGGTTCCTAAGATTGCACGAGCGTTCGATTTCAGGATCTAATTGATACTCAGGTTCCTTGCCTCGTCTCGATCTGCGCATAAGCAAACGAAAAACCTTGTGAAGAGCACATAGTGAACAATCCAAATAAAAACAGAAAAATTAAAAGAATGTGCAGTAAAAGTAGGATAAAGATATGTTGCCAGTCCCCGGCAACAACGCCACAAACTTGTTGTGTGTAAAAGAGTCTATCACAATAGAGTGCAAGTGTACACGACACAATTAGTAAAGTGATACACGAAGTATCGGATGTCGAATCCACAGGGACTGGAAAGAGCTTTAGCCTTGGATTGCTGCACAAGAAAGAAAAAGAGAATTTAAGTGTTTGTAGGAGAATATCGAAGAATACTGAAGATAAAAGAGTAAAAGATTCAGGATAGAGAAATAGGCCGGTATTGATTTGCTCAGTAGTGCAGGTGTTGCAATGTATAGTGTTGAGTGGATCGAAAGATCGATATTTACCAAGAGGGGGGGTGAATTGGAAATTTAAAGAATTTTAGTGGAAATTGGCAAATAAAAATTGAAGAACAAGGGATTTAGAGTGGTTCAAGTTCCAAATGAACTCTACATCCACTACCTTAGTCTCACTAAGGATTTGCAACAATTTCACTAAATTGATCTTCCCCTTTTCTAGGACAAGGAGGCAACCCTTTACAATATCGGTTGATTTTTCTACCCAAAAATCAACCCAACTCTCACTCAATAGAACAAAGAAATTTGAAGGCTAATTAGGTATCTCTCAATACAAATGATAGCCCCAATACAAGCACTCAACCCAATTTTACAAAATATGAATGAAGAACACAAATTGGGATTTTACACAAATTTGGGATTTTTGCTCAAATGCTTGAATTTGATGTTTGGATGTTTGCTTGAAGTTCAATAGTTGTTGCTGATGCTTTTGGATGTCCCTTTTATACCTTCTCATTGATTTCTAGCCGTTTGGGTGGTTGGGAACATAAATGGAGCCGTTGGAACCCTCTCTTGCCACCATTAATGCTATCTGCACCAACCCGTTTCGGAACACGGGAAACCTGTTTCGGAACGGACTAAAATAGAAAGAGCCGTTGGGGTGCATTTAAGAGCCCGTTTCGAAACGCCTTAGGGTCGTTTCAGAACGGTTTTGCCACTGTAAAAGGGTCGTTTCGGAATGGTTCTAGACCGTATCGAAACTCCTTAACGGTTTTAAGAAAATCAGTTAAAACGTACAACGGTCATATTTTTCAAACTGAAACCTAGCCCTTGTTTCGGAACGGGACTGATCCGTTTCGAAACACCCCTTTTATATTTAAAAATCTGAAATGTTTGAAATAATTTACCCTTTTTTAAATCCAACATGAAGAACAGTTTCGAAACGAGGTAAGCCGTTTCGAAACGGTTGCATGTGTTTCGATACACGTTTCGGAACGGTGGTCGACAGTGGTGAAAATGTTTCGAAACGCCTTAGGGCCGTTTCGAAACGGGTACTTGAAAAACACTGCTTTGGCTTGAAACACTTAGAAAAAATATTTGAAAATGTATGTTTTTAACTTGGGCATAATACTAAAATTATATGGGGATATTTTAGGGACTTAAAATTCGTTTTGACTTTTTCGATTTAGTCCTTAGGTTTTTAGTTATATCAAAATTAAATTATTTGTTTCACAATCTCCCCCTTTTTGATATAACAAAACCAAAGTTAGAATTTTTGAGAATTTTGAAAGTTTTGAAAATATTCTAACTCCCCCTGAATTTAAGATAGGTTTTGAAAAAAAAAATTGATTTGAAGTTTAAGTTTAAAAACCTTTTAAAATTTAAAAACAAATTTTAGTGTTGTGGCTCTTAAATTTCTTCTCCCCCTTTTTGTTAGATCAAAAAGAACAACATAAGCTCATAGAGAAGATAAAAGATTAGTACCAATAAGCAATAATAAGCAACCATAGAATTAATTCATAATAAAAATATCCAAAACATAATTCAAACATGAAGTTCAACATAATTCAAACAATAAAATCCCAAATAAAAGTCATAAGCATAGGTTCCTAAAAACATGAGTAAACAAAAAGATGCATTCTTAATCCTAAAAAGCATAAATAATATGAGATGATATGAATTTCCTAAGCCTCATCATCATCATCCTCGTCATCATCATCATCATCGTTCTTGGTTTGAGAACGGTGAAACTTCGTCCATTGTCCATAAAGAGTGGAGAAGGATAGGTCCAAGTTGGAATGAGAAGTTTCAAGAGAATGAAGACGATCCTCGACATTCTTCAACCGATTGCCCATAGACTCAAAGCCCGAAGCAATGCTAGTGTCCAAAGCATTCATCCGAGTGTCCAAGGCATTGAATCGCTCGGTAAGGAAAGCCGTGAGGGCATCATTGTTTGCGGCTTGAACTTGCGGTGGAGGAGCAATGAGAGGAGGATCCGCTTCTCTATCAACTCTTTCCCAAATACCATTCACATATTGAAACCCGGACTTGCGAAGGGATGACTCACCAATCTTGGTCTTGCGAGGTTCCGGAGAGTCATAGGAACAATCAATTTCAAGATGATGAAATAGGGCGCTCAAGACAATGCCATAAGTAAAGGACGTCAACTCATTTGTCTCAATAAGCTTGATATTATTGACTATCTCGGCAAAGATTATCTTAGGGACATTTGGGCGCTCACCCCTACGGAAACACTCTAACCAAAAATGATCTCTTTGACGGATATGGGAATATTTACCACCGGAAGGGCGAATAAACCAAGAGACTATCAAATGAAGAACACGATCATGCACATCCAAATTAAGTGCTTTACCGGTGAAAGTGCCAAAATGACGTTCATCCTCAAGACCCATATTCTTAAGTTTAAAAGCAGATTCCAAAAGAGCAACATTAATAACAATCTTTTTGCCTAGTAAAGATGACTCAATTCCTATGATCTCGGTTTTGGACTCATCATAAAGAAAACGAGCATTGGAGTAAAAGATGAGTACCATATTTTTGTAGCAAACATCCGGAAGGCTCAAGAAATCCATGAGATTCCACTCATCCAAACGAGGGAGATAACGAAAAAGGAATCGCTCGGAACTGAGGAACTCAAGATCAATGACACGTTCCTTACGAACCGCGAAATCCTTGACATAAGCAAAGCGAGCACGTGCGTCCGAATTTTTAAGAGATTTCTGAAAAAGCATAGTGATGTTCGGACGAATGCTTGAATCACCGGATTGAACGGTCTTGCGCTTTTTGTTCGATTGATCTGCCATCTAAAAACATTAAGCAAGTGTTTTAAAATTAAGTGTATGCATTGATAATTAAAATCAATCCAATAATAAATCCCACTTAGGTTTTTGAAAACAAAATTAAAATAAAAACAGTTTTAAAAAAATACGATTGAAAAAATTTATATTCGAATCAAAAATTTTGAGATTTGAAAAAAATTTTACAAGATTTTGAAAACCCACAACCAAAAACATATAATTTATACACAAATAAAATTTTCTAACCTAAGATTCGAACATGAATTGAAAGAAAGAAAAAAAATTGAAAAATTACCTTAGTTTGGGATTTTGGATGATTTTGAAGAAATCCTTGCACAAGATTGATGAAACTTGCTTAGACTTGAGTTGAAGAGTAAAACCCCTCACAATGTTGTGAAAATCAAAGAGTTTTAGAGGGTATTTATAGAGAGGGAGGCGGTTTAGGGTTTTAGGTTTTGATAAAAAGTGAGTTTGAAACATTAAAAGCCCTAATATAAAGCAGTCCGCGATGCTGTTTCGGAACGGTCAAGACCGTTTCGGAACGGGCGGCTAGGGTTTTGACCATTTTAAAACCATAAACAGATCGTTTCGATACGGTATTGACTGTATCGAAACACCCTTTGACCCGTATCGGAACGCGTTCCGATACACCCCCTTGGCAGAATCAAAAACGTTTCGGAACGCTTTTGAGGCGTTTCGAAACGCCCTTCTCTCAGAGCTGGATTTAAGGTATCCGTATCGAAACAGGTTCACCCGTTTCGATACACCTGGGCCTGGAAGTGCAGATGAGGCTCTAAAAATGCAGAAAAATGATCTTTTAAGAGGCCTAACATGCATAAATGTCATGAATGAGCAGGCAAAACATATTTAAGCATAAACATACTCCCCCTAACTATAAGCATGGATAAAATTAGGAGTTTAAACACATCAACATGGCATTTCACAAGATCAAGCATATTTAAGCACAAAAGAGGTCCAAAAAGGTCAAGATAGGCTAGCTAGACCTAACTCTCTCCTAAGGGACCAAAAACGCTCTTTATCTAAGGGTTTTGTAAAAATGTCCGCTAATTGATTCAAGGTGTCCACATACTCTATAACCACATCTTCCTTAAGAACATGATCTCTAATGAAATGATGCCTTATTTCTATATGTTTGGTTCTAGAGTGTTGGATGGGATTTTTAGTTAAGCATATTGCACTAGTGTTGTCACATTTTAGGGGTATGGTTCCAACTTTAATTCCATAATCTAAGAGTTGTTGCTTCATCCAAAGAACTTGAGCACAACAACTCCCTAAGGATATGTACTCGGCTTCGGTGGTAGATAAGGCTACACTATTTTGTTTCTTAGAGAACCAAGATATGAGCATACTACCTAAAAATTGGCAAGTTCCCGAAGTACTTTTCCTATCAATTTTGCAACCCCCATAATCCGCATCCGAGTAAGCATGAAGGTTGAAGGTAGAGTCTCTAGGGTACCAAAGACCTAAACAAGGAGTGTCTCTAAGATACCTAAAGATCCTTTTAACGGCTATAAGGTGAGACTCTCTAGGACTAGCTTGAAACCTAGCACAAAAGCAAACACTAAACAATATATCCGGTCTACTTGCGGTAAGGTAAAGCAAAGATCCAATCATAGAACGATAAAGCTTAGAGTCAACACACTTACCTCCTTCATCTTTGTCAAGCTTTGTAGATGAGCTCATAGGAGTGGCTTGAGGCTTTGCATTCTCCAAGCCAAACTTCTTGAGCATATCCTTTATGTATTTTGCTTGGTTGATGAAGGTGCCATCCTTCTTTTGCTTGATTTGGAGTCCCAAAAAGAATGAGAGCTCCCCCATCATGCTCATCTCAAATTCACCTTGCATTAGCTTAGAAAACTCTTGACAATGACATTCATTAGTAGAACCAAAAATAATATCATCAACATAAATTTGAACTACTAAGATGTCATTTTTATACATTTTTATGAAAAGTGTAGTGTCCACCTTACCTTTTTCAATCAAAAAATTTGAAAGCCTTTCATACCAAGCTCTAAGAGCTTGTTTTAAACCATAAAGAGCTTTGGTAAGTTTGAAAACATGATTTGGAAATTTTGAATCTTCAAAACCCGGTGGTTGTTCCACATACACTTCTTCATTTATAAAACCATTTAAAAATGCGCTTTTAACATCCATTTGAAAAAGCTTGAAATTATGATAACATGCATATGCAAGCAACATCCTAATGGCTTCCATCCTAGCTACGGGTGCATAGGTTTCATCAAAATCTATTCCATCTTCTTGAGTGTAACCTTGTGCTACAAGTCTAGCTTTATTTCTCACAATGTTACCACTCTCATCTAGTTTGTTCCTAAAGACCCATTTAGTTCCTATTGTAGATTGATTACTAGGCCTATCAACTAATGTCCATACATTACTTCTCTCAAATTGATTTAACTCTTCTTGCATAGCCATAATCCAAAAGTCATCTTTCAATGCTTCTTTTATGTTTTAGGCTCTATGCATGAGATAAATGCAACATGGTTCATTAATCTAAGAGAAGAACGAGTGGTTACCCCCTTGGATGGATCACCCAAGATTTCACCATCTTTGACATAGTTCAACTCCCTTGGGTAGCTCACTTCCTTTTCCTCAATAGCCAAGTCCTTCAAGGCTTCAAGAGGTGGATCTTGTGTATCTTCTTCTTTTGGTTGAGTCTCATCCTCCTTTGAAGTTTGACCTCCATCAAAGGCATTTATGATTCCTACATCATCATCATCACAAGAATCCTTCCTAGGAAGGAGGTTATCATCGAATACAACATGAATAGATTCTTCTACTACTAAAGTTCTTTTGTTAAATACTCGATAGGCTTTAGAGGTTAAAGAGTAACCTATAAAAATAGCTTCATCACTTTTTGCATCAAATTTACCTAAGTTGTCTTTTCCATTATTTAAAACAAAACACTTGCACCCAAAAGGGTGAAAATAGATAATGTTAGGCTTTTTAGATTTTAAAATCTCATAAGGTGTTTTCTTTAAAATTGGCCTAATCATTACTCGATTTACAATATAACAAGCGGTGTTTGTGGCTTCCGCCCAAAAATATTTAGGTAAATTATTTTCACAAAGCATAGTTCTAGCCATTTCTTGTAAAGTTCTATTTTTCCTCTCAACTACCCCATTTTGTTGAGGAGTTCGAGGAGCCGAAAAATTATGGCTAATACCATTTTCATTCAAAAATTCTTCAAACCCTAAATTTTGAAACTCGGTTCCATGATCACTTCTAATGTGTGAAATTCTAAGTTCAAGATCATTTTGGGTTAATTTTGAAAATGTGATGAATTTTTCCAAAGCCTCATCTTTATTACTTAAAAAGAGAACCCAAGTAAATCTAGAAAAATCATCAACTAACACAAATGCATAAGATTTACCACCCAAGCTCATAGTCCTAATTGGCCCAAATAAATCCACGTGAATTAATTGTAAGCATCTACTAGTAGAAACATCATTAACGGATTTAAAGGAAGACTTATGTTGTTTACCCTTAGAGCATGCATCACAAATTTTGTCATTTGAAAATTTAATTTTGGGCAAACCTCTAACTAGATTTAGAGAGACTAGTTTTTCCAAAACACTAATGCTAGCATGTCCTAGCTTCCTATGCCACAACCATGCATCATTTTCATTTTGAGCAACTAAACATGCATGAGATGTATGTATGTCATCTAAATGCACCATGTATATGTTTTCTATGCGATGACCTATGAGCATAATATTATTAGATTTAATGTCAACAATTTTGCATCCATTTTTATCAAATAAAACATTAAATCCTTTATCACACAATTGACTTATGCTCAATAAATTATGTTTAAGACCATCGACATATAAGACATTTTCAATGAGAATGGTAGAGTGATTACCTATGGAGCCAATACCTTTAATGTGGCCTTTGGAGTTGTCACCAAATGTTACTACTCCTCCACTTTTTGGCTTTAAATCCATGAATCGACTCTTGTCTCCGGTCATGTGTCTCGAGCATCCACTATCAAGATACCATGAGTTTTGACTTTGTGCTTTGGCCTTGTAGCAATGCTCCCCCTACAAACAAAGATATTAAACCTTGGTTTTTGGTACCCAAATCATTTTGGGTCCATGAGTGTTAGCTCCCAAAACCTTGGTTCCCTTAGGAATCCAAGATGACATAGCAATAATATTATTAGATTTTACAAGTTCCTTAGGAACCCATACACTTCTAATTCTTTTAGCTCTACTATGTCTAGGGTAGCTACCTTGTTTGTAGTAATTAGTCCTTTTCTTAGGTTGGTGTGTTCTAGAGGATTCTCCTACTTCATGTTTGACACTACCAACATTTTTTAAGGACTTTTTGAGCTCATTTAGCTCACCTAACACCTTTTGGTGTTCACTATTGCATTGAGACAAAAGATTATTAAGATCAACATTTTCATCTTGAAAGAATTTAAGTTCATCTTTTAATCCTAAAATCTTTTTCTCAAATTTAGAATTAGCTTGAGTGAGTGAGTCATTTTTCTCATTTAGCTCTAAAATGATTTTATTGTTTTTAATGACTGACTCTTTAAACTTCTCAACTAATTCATCATATACCTCTTGTAGCTCATCATATGCATCATTTAATTCTTCATATGAAAAATCTAAAGTGGATGAGTTAGAGGTTACCAAGGAGGAATCTTCCTCAAGTGCCATGAGACAAAGGTTATCCACTTCTTGTTCGTCATCCTCCGATGACTCCTCATCACTCCAAGTAGCAAGCTTGGCTTTGAGTTTCTTCTTCTTCTCAAAGCCCTTCTTCTTGAGTTGAGGGCACTCCGAACGGATGTGACCGGATTGTTTGCACTCATAGCAAATGATGGGATCCTTCCCTTCTTCTTTGTTCCTTCCTTTGAAGTCCATCTTTCTTTGGATTTTTCTTCCCCGGTTGGACCTCATGAAGCGTGAGAATCGTTTGGCTATCATAGCCAATTCTTCAAGTTCATCCTCCTCACAAGATGAGCTCTCATCATGTTGTGAAGCTTTTGCCTTGAGAGCTATTCCCATCTTCTTCTTCTTTTCAACTTCAAGCTTCTCAACTCTTTTCTCTTCTTTCTTTTTCTCATCTTCCCTTCCTTGCTTCATGATCTCATGAGTAAGGAGAGAACCCACAAGCTCATCAAGCTTTAATGTCTTCAAGTTCTTTGCTTCGATGATGGCGGTTCTCTTCCCATCCCAAGCTTCGGGAAGTGAATAGAGTAGCTTCCGGACAAGCTTGTCTTCCGGTATGATCTCTCCATATCCCTTTAGACCATTGACGATTGTGGAGAATCGATCAAACATTTTCGACACCGTCTCATCAGGCTCCATCTTGAAGTTTTCATAACTAAGATTGAGAAGTCCAATCTTAGTTTCTTTGACATCATTGGTGCCTTCATAAGTGGTCTCAAGAGTGTCCCACACTTCCTTGGCATTTTCAATGGATGAGACCTTTGAGTAAATGTCCGGACTGAAAGCACAAAAAAGCATGTGGAGAGCTTTATCGTTGACTTGAATCTTCTTCCTCTCCTCTTCACTCATTTCGGCTTTCTTCTTCAACACCATCTTGCCTTCACCATCTTGCTTCAATGGAATGTATGGCCCATCCTCAATGACATCCCATACAAGATAGTCACTTGACTTGATGAATAGCCTCATTTTGTTCTTCCAAAAGGAGTAGTTGTCACCATTGAAGAAAGGAGGCTTGGTGGTTGATTGTGATTCGTACATGCCGGAACCGGAGGTTGAAGCCATCTCTTGATAATTTGATGATCACACTCTTCCAAGGATCTCCTCTTGTGGTTGTTAATCCTCAAAGAGTTAAGCTCTGATACCAATTGTTGAGTGGATCGAAAGATCGATATTTACCAAGAGGGGGGGTGAATTGGAAATTTAAAGAATTTTAGTGGAAATTGGCAAATAAAAATTGAAGAACAAGGGATTTAGAGTGGTTCAAGTTCCAAATGAACTCTACATCCACTACCTTAGTCTCACTAAGGATTTGCAACAATTTCACTAAATTGATCTTCCCCTTTTCTAGGACAAGGAGGCAACCCTTTACAATATCGGTTGATTTTTCTACCCAAAAATCAACCCAACTCTCACTCAATAGAACAAAGAAATTTGAAGGCTAATTAGGTATCTCTCAATACAAATGATAGCCCCAATACAAGCACTCAACCCAATTTTACAAAATATGAATGAAGAACACAAATTGGGATTTTACACAAATTTGGGATTTTTGCTCAAATGCTTGAATTTGATGTTTGGATGTTTGCTTGAAGTTCAATAGTTGTTGCTGATGCTTTTGGATGTCCCTTTTATACCTTCTCATTGATTTCTAGCCGTTTGGGTGGTTGAGAACATAAATGGAGCCGTTGGAACCCTCTCTTGCCACCATTAATGTTGTCTGCACCAACCCATTTCGGAACACGGGAAACCTGTTTCGGAACGGACTAAAATAGAAAAAGCCGTTGGGGTGCATTTAAGAGCCCGTTTCGAAACGCCTTAGGGCCGTTTCGGAACGGTTTTGCCACTGTAAAAGGGTCGTTTCGGAACGGTCCTAGACCGTATCGAAACGCCTTAACGGTTTTAAGAAAATCAGTTAAAACGTACAACGGTCATATTTTTCAAACTGAAACCTAGCCCTTGTTTCGGAACGGGACTGATCCGTTTCGAAACACCCCTTTTATATTTAAAAATCTGAAATGTTTGAAATAATTTACCCCTTTTTAAATCCAACATGAAGAACAGTTTCGAAACGAGGTAAGCCGTTTCGAAACGGTTGCATGTGTTTCGATACACGTTTCGGAACGGTGGTCGACAGTGGTGAAAATGTTTCGAAACGCCTTAGGGCCGTTTCGAAACGGGTACTTGAAAAACACTGCTTTGGCTTGAAACACTTAGAAAAAATATTTGAAAATGTATGTTTTTAACTTAGGCATAATACTAAAATTATATGGGGATATTTTAGGGACTTAAAATTCGTTTTGACTTTTTCGATTTAGTCCTTAGGTTTTTAGTTATATCAAAATTAAATTATTTGTTTCACATATAGGACTCCATGTTCTGTCGTTGCTCCTATCGCGGCAGCACCTGCGGCGGCAGCGGTCTGTTGTTGTCGCGGCAGCGATCACACAACTCTGTACTTCAAGCTTGGCAAGAATCCCTGATGTGACTCTTCCTATCCCTAGGTCCAAGTCTTTTGATGAACACATCTTAGATGATACCTTCTGGCGTGAATCGAAGGATAAACACCGATGTTGTTGAATTCTTCCTTAGCCACTTAACCTCGTCCTATCCCTAGGTCCGAGATAGTTCAACCATAAATTGGAGAACCCGTACTTATTCCTTTCGTATACTTAACTCTCCCGATATTAAGTAAATGTATAATCTCACAATGCTCTCCCGATACTCTTGCAAGATGTTGAAAACCAGAATAAGCAAACTTGAAGTCTATTTTATTGAACAGAAAAAATCCTAAAACAATGCAATCCTTGCAACTACTGTACAGAATCAACCCTTAGCCCTAGGGGAAGTTTAGAACATGATGAGAAGGGGGAAAACGACTAGGGTTTAGGGAAGACGACTAGAGAATAAGATATCCTTCCCTAGGTCGAATTACATGCCTTTATATAGGCCTTAGGTTCAAGTTTTCTAATATGGCAAGAATACAAGTTTAAATTAAAGTACAACTCTATTAAAGACTAAATCTTTAGAGTAGATGTCTTTAATTCGTCCTCTTTTCTTGCTTTGGGTTTCTTCCTTGAACTTTGGGCTTGGCCTTCATTCTGATCTAGGGCTCAAAAAAATATATGAGTGCTCCACGACAGACCGGCTTAATTTCCTCTTTCTGTCGAGCTCAACTTCACTTTTTCCCTTCAGCATGGCTGTCGTCATTGGCTGCCACGGCAGCGTCATTTTTCTCGGCTGCAGTCCTGTGTTCTAGCTCTGTTTCTCCACTGCCCTAAGTCTGCTACAACAGCTACCTGCAAAAGTAACCAAAATCAGTAGCAACTGTGCCATTTAATATAATTGTGATGTATAAATGAAATCTATCCTAAATGCGATGAATTATGCATGAATGCAGCAGAAATATGGGGTAAAATATAGAAATTTTACACACTCAACAAGTGTTGAGATAAGTTTCTCCTTCATTTATTTGAACGCGTTGTGGCAATCAGCATCAAATATGAAGGGTTGGTTTTATTATAGCAAAGTGCATAGTTGTTTGGAGATCTTGGAGAAGTCCTTGATGAACCTCCTATAGAAACCTGCATGGCCTAAGAAGCTCCTAATGCCCTTCACAGTGATAGGGGGAGGTAGATTCTTGATCACCTCAACCTTGGCCTTGTCCACCTTTATGCACTTCTTCGAAATCTCAAAGTACCCTACCCAAAGACTGTCCAACCAGCCTTATTCGACCCTACCACCCTTCCTAGTCAAAATTCTCTCAATTGCTTTTGCTATTCTCTATACTAACCTATACCAATATTGTACTTTGGTGTATCAAGTATTTGTTTGTGCAGGAATACTTGCATTCGGAGGGAGATTTGCTTGCCTTCTAGGTTCGGGAACAATTATAGATCGAGTTGTCCCTTCAAGTGAAGAAATCACCAATTCAGTCCTTGATTGCAACAATCGGACCTCCCAAAGGGGTTCGTATCAGATCGAGTTGTTGTGACAATCAATTAGCGAAATCTTGTGTATGCAAATAGCGGGGCTTATGCCCTTCAAGTTAGCCATAGTCCAACCTAGACCTTTTTTATGTTGAGCTAACATATTTATCAAGCTAGATTCTTGCTTAGGTGTAAGACTAGAAGAAATTATCACATTCAAAGTCTTATTACTACCCAAATAAGCATATTTAAGGTGTGATGGCAAAGGCTTTAATTCTAATGTAGGTGCATGCTCAAGTGAAGGTTGTGAAGGAGTAAATTCAGAAAAATCTAAAGGTTCAAAGTGCGTACCTGGTCTGGCTATAAGCAGGCTGGATTGTTGCACCTCCATTTGGAACTCCTCAATTTCCTTGAACTCTTCATTGTCATGTTTCTTGAGATTCATATAATCCCTAATTTGCAAGAAATTGTTACATCAAAATTTTGCGGCTTCTTCTTCTGCCATAGCATCTATGTATTGATATTCCTCATATTCATCCACATACCTTAGGGTGTCAAAGACATTTATGGTCACCCTCTGATCAGCCACTCTCATAGTAAACTCTCCCTTTTCATAGTCAATCAAGATACGACCGGTGGCTAAGAAAGGACACCCCAATATTATGGGTGCATTGTCATCCGCTTCACAATCGTGAATGAGGAAGTCAGCTGGGAAGACAAATCTGTCAACTTTCACCACAACATCTTCAATCCTTCTTTCCGGATGGACATGAGATCGGTTTGCTAGCTGCAAAATAACAGCTGTAGGCCTTGCATCTCCCATACCAAGCTTCATAAAAACATACTTGGGCATTAGATTAACACTAGACCCAAGATCGCATAAGGCTCTTCCCACATATTTGTTGCCAATGGAGCATGGGATGATAAAGCTGCCCGAATCCTTCCGTTTGGGTGGAAACTTACTCCACACAGAATAGCATTCTTTTGTTGTAGCATACCTTTCAACCTTTCTCTTCTTGGTAACAATATCCTTGAGGAATTTAGCATAAGTGGGCATTTGATCAACATCCTCCAAAAAGGGAACCTAAATATGCAGTTGGTCAAGAACATCCACAAATTTTTTTGAATTGGAGATCGTCATTCTACTTCTTCAATCTTTGATGGAAGGGTGGCGGGGGTCTGACTTCTTCCTCTACTGATGTGGATCTTTGTTTTGTTGTAGCATTCGGTCTTCCATTAGTGAGTTCATTTGTCAATTCCTCCTCATTCTTCTTCTCACGAGCTGATTCTTCTTTTACATCAGATTCTTTATGCACATTTTTGGGGTTAGAATCCTTCTTCTTCTTCCCCCCCCCAAACTTATCTTCTTTGTTGAGTTGGGTGTCACTCCTTAAAGTGAGTGCACTACACTGCTCCTTCCATGACTTTTAGTGACTTTAGTATCACTAGGCAGATTTCCATGAGGTCTAACATGCAAAGCTTGAGCGATTTGACCTACTTGGGTTTCCAAAGCTCTCAAGGATGAGCTATGGCTTTGTAGCAGTGCTTCTTGACTCCTGATAGACGTAGAGTGTTCTTGAAGTAGAGCATTCGTTGTTGTCATGAAATACTTCGAAGTTGTCATAAAATCCTTGAAAGTATCTTCCAATGAATTGTTGGTTGATGAAGATGTTAAACCCTTGTTTTTTTTCCATAGCATATTTTGCTAGAAACCTGAGGGTTTAGTCAGATTTTTTTGTTGATTTGAGCCACCAGAATTGTTGTTTCCTTGATTTCCCCAAGAAAGGTTAGGCTGCTGACGCCACCGTGGGTTGTAGGTGTTCGAGTAATGGGTGTTGTTCCTATTGTACTTCCCCACATAGTTGGTAGACTCGTTGTTTTCTAGGAACTCACTCAAATGATGGTTTCCTTCACAACGCAGACAAGTAGATGCAGTCTTTACTCCCTTAACCTAGTTAGAACGTTGGAGATTCTTAGCATATTCTTGATGGCTGATAATTGAGCTGCAACTGAATCATCTATGTCAAGATCACGTGGTCCTTGAGTCTTTCTCCCCATTCCTAATCTCGAAGAAGGAAATTGGTAGTCATTGTTGGCTATCCTATCAAGGATGTCAAATGCTTCTTCGGACAACTTATCCAGCAAAGTTCCATTTGCTGAAGCATCTAACATCGTCCTAGTGGGAGCATTAATACCATTGTAGAACATCACCACTTGCGTCCAATCATGAAAATTATGATTTGTACATTTGTGCAATAATCCCTTGAATCTATCCCAACACTCGTACATCGACTCGTCATCAGCTTGACGAAAGGAAGCAATATCATTCCTTAGTTGGGTGTTCCTGTTGGGTGGATTATACTGCAGCAACAAACTTTTGCACAAGTTTGTCCATGATTCCATCGAACCGGCTAGTACTCCACTCAACCACTCTTGTGCTCGATCACGCAATGAATAAGAGAACAAGTTCAACTTCAGTACATCCTCATGCACTCCTTGTTGTCTAAATGAGTCATAAACCTCCAAGAATGCACGAATGTGTTGTCTTGCATCTTCATGAGGCGAGCCACCAAACTGTCCAATCGAGTTCAACATGTTGAACATCACATGTTTAAGCTAGAATTGGGCTGCCTGAATCTCGGGAGCTACAATCTCAGGGTTGAGATCATCTAAGATCGGATTCAAAAGATCTCTAATAGCTCGTGGACGAACTGTAGCTCCGCCATTTGCTGCAGCATCAGGATCTGCCTGATTATCAGCTGGTAATCTTTGGTTATGAGCTCTATGCATGATCATGAAAGCTTCTTGTATGCGCCTTCTTTGTCATAAGAGATGTTCAATTTCAGGAATGATCAGTAATACGGGTTCGTCGGGTCTTCCTCGGGTCATGCACCAGCACACACCTGAAAAATACAAACAAAAACAACGAATAAATCTATACAAAAAGAGGAAATAAAATGATGCAAAAACTAAACCTAAAATGACCAACTGTCAATCCCCAACAACGACGCCAAAAACTTGTTACGTTGTGCGGTGTATTATAAATGATACGCAAATAGTGTAAGTATACACGTCGAAACAAGTAGTAAAGTGATGAGTGAGTATCGTCTCCACTGGGATTGGAGGCATTTCAAGTCAAGTTCAAGCACACGAAACACAAACTGAATATAAATGTGATAGCAAGTGGGAACATGCAAGAAATGAAGTAACAAAAGCAATTCAATAAAACTGAAGTGAACTGAATAAGTTGCAAGGTCCTCAATTGTATGTGAAACTCTCTATTAGGAATGATAGGCTGGGTTTGTTAAGGAATCCTACGCCTAGTTCTAATGTATATCTAACACTTTCCAGTTCAAACTATGCTCGATAGGGTTTCCTATGATGTTTCTAAACTATCTTTAGCAAGAAAACTAACAAGCAGAATGCTACGACAATACCTCTCAACGTGAACCCTAGCAAGCTACTTATCGTTGACGTGCTACCCTTTTTAGTCGTTGAAACCATATTCTTTTCTCTAAGGTGAGTTAGAGTTGTGTCTCTCAGTAGCCAACCCCCTTGTCTACGTGGATCTAAGATTAACTCTATCGACCATTAAGCTAATCTAACACCTAAGTAAAGGCTAACTCTCGAAAGCTCTTACAAACTTAAGGCAATAAAATAGTAGATAAAGCATATGAAGCTGGAAACATGCTAAACATTCATTAAAAACTAAAACAAAATCATCCCAAACAAACCCAAGCCATCTAAAGTTAGTTTATGTCTGGGTGTAAATCATCTTTCATCATTCGTCTTAAACAAACCCTAGACTTGTTGTTTCTCTCGAAGGCTAGCAAGGTCGCCCCTTGGAGCTTCAACATTGGAGGACACCAAGTTGAGGAAGAAGATGTGAAGTAGTCGCCTTTTCTCCTCACTCTTAGCACCCAAAAGTCATTTTTTCCAGCTCTCTCTTTTATGTGGGTATCTTGTCCTTTATATAGTAGAGGCTTCTTGGGTTTTGTGCCCTAAACATTACTTGTGTGTCCTACGGAATATTTCCTAGGATATACTAGGCACAACATACAAATAGGGGTTATCTCACGTGGGTTGGAAAATATCTTCGTTGCTTTCTCCTTTTCTGCGCCCAGAATTGCCATCCAAAATGTTGCAACATTTCTTTGCTCAGCCACACTCCCTTGCTTACCTGCACATCACCATACCAGAACAACCCTTTCTAAAGCAACACCCATTTCTTAATTAAATCAAAATAACCAAGCTAACAACACCAAATGCAACTATATGAGCTAAATGCAAATGAAATGAGCTTAAAGACAAGCAAATAATTAAGTAAATAGGCGTGAAATGCATGCTTTTTACAACACATAGCTTCCCTCCCAAATGCGCCACATATTTGGATTTAAATTTTAAAGCATTTTCCCACATGTTGCAGCTTTTCTCATATTCATTAAAAGAGGTTTTGAAGGTTTTTAAATTTCATTACAAAATTTGAAGCTTCAGCCGCTCTCTCTCACTCTCTCTATTTTTTGCCGCCGCTGTTGTCGCCACCGGCCTAGTTCTGGTGATGGTGAAAATTCAAAAAAATACTTTTTTCTTATTCGTATCTCTTTCATGAGCTAAAAATTGATGTTAATTTGATCGAAATATCAATCAATAGGAATAGATATACAAAAAAGAGTTACAGTAAAATTTTCTCTAGATCAGAAATATGTTGTTGGATTGAACTGCTTTCGAGATATGTCGATCTTGACACCGCTTGGCGTCCTTCTACCATTCTGATCTTGTGAAGTAATGCTCTGACCGCCGTTGAAATAAAGGTAAAGGCTTAAACTTTCCTATTTTTTCCCATTTGCTTACCGCTTGCTAATTTCACTCTCTTTTTTACTGTTGTTTGTTGATGCTTGATGGCGTGTATATTCGAATGCTTATCTTCTTTGTTTATATGAATGTTCAGTGATATTTGGGTTATTGTAATGGTAACAGATTGGAGATGTTGGTGCTCGGGTCAAGATGTTGATGGTGGCTTAGTGAAGGGATGATGATGAGTGGTGGCAAGGTTTGATGGGTAAAAGCTCAAGGCTCGATTTGGGTAGCTGCTAAGATCGTGAAGCTAGTTGAGTTGGGGTGATGGAGAGCTCGCCTGAGTAGTGGGTTTATGTGTTCAAGCTCTTCGAGTTTTTCGAGTTTGAGCTCTTTGAGTTTTTTGACTTCGAACTTTTTGAGCTCGAGCTTTAATTTTTTCTTTAAATTCTAAACGAGTTTGATTATTTTATTTCTATAAGAAGTAAAGATATGATATGTCTTATTTTTATTGTGTTTATTTCATTAATATTTAAAAGTGTTTATTAATGATTTTCTTTTTCTTTTTTAGGGTGTCTTTACATCAAGTTACTAAAATTTTCAGTCTAATATTTTGATATTATCATAATTAGAATCATGTTTATATATATACATTAAAATTTTAATTTAAATTATTAATTAATTATTACAAAAAAATAATAAACTAAACTTATTGATATTTAAAGTCATTTTATATAATTTTATTTCTAATCTAATAAAGTTAATAATCAATAAATGAATCATTTAATAAAAATAATTTAATAGTTGTAATTAATTTTTTATTATAATGATCATAGTTAATAGAGGAATCAAATTTACTAATTTAATGATCGTAATTAATAATTTATTTTAAAATTCGAAAAATAATTTTTTTATTAACTTTATCAATTTTAAGTTATTAATTTAATAAAATTTTGGGTAATCTTCATCAGTGGTCCCTTTCGTTTAGAGTGTGTTTTATTTTGGTCACCAGAATTCAAAAAGATTATTCTAGTCACTTACGTTTAGAATTGTTTCTATTTTGGTCCCTTAGCCGTTAGTCTTCGTTACTTTAAAAAATTAGTTTCTAATTTAACCCCCAAACTTTCAAAATTTTATTTTTCACCATCTTCCCCAAAAATTATAAAACTAAAACCCCATAAAATTAAATCAATGGCTATAACCCACCACTACAACCCATTCCCCTAAAATTAAAAGCGTCAACTTCCACTGCAAGAGTTTTGACAACGATGCTCAGGTGTATTTCATTCTTCTAATCGAGTTTTGAACCTACTAATTAACAATCTATAGGTTGTTTCTTGATCTTTGTTTGGTTGCTCGGACATTGTGAGTGGGGGTAGTACATGTTTGAATTTATCAGTGTAAATGAGGATCATAATCTAGGTTTATCAAGGTTGGTTGGATCCAGTGGACAAAGAGCAAACTGGAATGTTATTCTTCATAATTTCAACAATTATTTTGAATAAAAATTTTATTAAAAAATAGAGTTATAAGCTTTAATGTAAAATTTATCTCCTTCCCAATAGATTTTCCCATTTCACCAAAACACTAAAGGAAAACTAACAGATTACTCCAATGACAAGTTACAACAAAAAATAAAACACAAATTCCACTGGAAACATAAACACGAAGATGCTAACTCAAAATGATCATAAATAAGGAAAGAAAATGCAAAGAACATAGCACAGTAGCATCTTTTGCTAATCTAGCACAAACGGTGCCGCTGGAATTCTCATCTTGGTCAAACCACCTAACCTCAAAAGTCAGTACCTTTGAAAGCATCGTTGTCAAAGCTCTTGCAGTGGAAGTTGACGCTTTTAATCTTGGGGGAATGGGTTGTAGTGGTGGGTTATAGCCATGATTTAATTTTATGGGGCTTTAGTTTTATAATTTTTGGGGAAGATGGTGAAAAATAAAATTTTGAAAGTTTAGGGGTTAAATTAGAAACTAATTTTTTAAAGTAACGGAGACTAACGGCTAAGGGACCAAAATAGAAACGATTCTAAACGTAAGTGACCAGAATAATATTTTTTGAATTCTGGAGACCAAAATAAAACACACCTAAACGAAAGGGACCACTGGTGAAGATTACCCTAAAATTTTTAAATATATTTATAGACTATGATTTGTAAACATAAAAAGTAAACATATTACTTTACTGATCATAGTTAATTATGTAACTTAAATTGTGAGGGTATATTTTGTCACACTATAATATAATAAAATCATAATCTCACAACTTCATCAATTGTAACTTACAAGTCAGGTAACAAGTCAGGTCAATAACATATTAGTTCAATAACAAGTCGGGTCATTTACAGGTTGAGTTAATTACAGATCAGGTTCATAACAAGTCAGGTTGATAACAGGTCTGGTAATATCATTTATTTACAAGGTTAATCTCGAGGTCGAGTTCATATCAGGTCGGATGCAGGTCGAGTTCGGTTATCACATTATCAGGTTGAATTTGGGTTCAGGTCGTTCTCAGATCGGATGTAAGTCGTGTTTAGATTCAAAATTTTCAGGTCCAACTCGGGTTTAGGTAAACACCCGTTCGGACTCGAATCGATTTCGGGTCACCACCGCCTCGGGTCACAAGCATTTCTGACTCAAGTCAGTTTCAATCAGTTTTACAGGTCTGGTCAGCTTTTTACATCCCTAATTAGATTCTTTAAACAACGTCTAGAATTTAAATTTTGTAGTTCTTAATGGAGTAAATTAGGTTGGAAGATGACTCTCATAATAAATCTTTGTTGTACTCAAATCTAAATTAGTTAATTGATGAATCGAATACTTAGATACTAAATAATTACAAAAAGCATTTGAAAAAGGGTAATTGTTTGATGCACTTCCGGTGAAAAAGTTTTTTTTCGCCACAAGCATATTCCTAAAGCTGTCATATATTCCTTTTAGGGCCCTAAACCCATAAATTCTAAAACCTAAATTTTAAACCATAAAATATATTCTCAAACTTTAAAACTTAACCACGAACACTAACACCCTAGCACTAAACTTTAAAATAAATTAATCTAATCTGAAATATTTTTGCCGATTTAAAATTTCATCAAAATTATATTGATTTTGTTTAAACAGAGAGGTATTACATTTATATGTCGGGATTCAAACTCATACAAGTAATATGAACATCCTTATTCACTAGACGAATTAGTGGATCTCAAAATTATTATCCATTTAACATTAAAACTTTGTGAATTTATATTTATAAAAAAAACAATATTTTTTAATTAAAAAAATAAACACAATACAAATTTTTAAGATATATTAAAAATCAAATCTCATGTGTCAAAACTGTAATCCAAATAAAATAACGACTATTCAAATAATAATAATAATAATAATAATAATAATAATAATAATAATAATAATAATAATAATAATGGCAATGTCGGTTTGTAATGCTTGCTAAGCGCAAGTGCCGATCCCTATAAAATACGACCACTCGTTGCTTGTTTCCAAAGCTTTCCAATTTATCTCTATTTGTTCTTCGATTTACGTATCGGTTTTTAATTCATGATCGCCGCCATGAACATCGTGAAACGAATAGCAACCCTCGAAGCCGAAACCCTGAACAGGATAAGCAACCCGGGACGATTCCCAACTTCCGATGATGATTCCGACGATCCAAGAACGCCGACGACGACAACGTTTTCATGGATGCTGGACGACGGACGAGCGGAGTTCATGTGGTGCGACGACATGAAAAGGAAGCTGGCCAAGTCGAGGGCTCGTGAGACCAACCGAGACTTGGAAACCACGTTCATGGAAGTGCAGTACGAGGTTGCGAATGAGCTGGCTAAAATCTTGTCGGAAACCATCGACCCTGCGTTTGCCGGAAGCGATGGTGTGAGAATAGAAGACGAAGATGGCGGAGCATGTGGGATTTGTCTTGAAGATATGGAGAAAGGAGAGGAAGTGAGAGCCATGAGTGCGTGCGGGCATAAGTTCCATCATTATTGCATCTTCCGGTGGGTTAAGAGGAAACAGAATTGCCCTTTGTGCAGATGTCCATTGAAAACTAAGAAATACTTTTGAGTTTTTGCTTTAGGTTTTGAACATGTTATTTGATTATTTCTCTCATATCAGTTTTCCAACCCTTAATTTTTCTTTACATAATTAATCTACAACAACACCATACTAATAAGTAATAACATGTATATATCTGTGGTGAAACTACTCGAGTTGAACCAGGATTTTATGTCAACTTAGATGTATAATAGATATAAAGAAAATACATTATGCGAATTTAAAATTTCCAGGAATGCGACTGTACCCTAACATTATTCGGTTTATCCCTTAAATTTCAAATTTGTATATTCGTATCATATTTATGTGTGAATTTCATATACATTGAGAGCAACCAAAAATCCCATCACAGTCTGTTAATATACAAAAGTGTTGGCTGAACTGAAATGAACCACGAGCATTGGTAGAATAGGTAACATGTATTTCGACGATTGATCTCCTCCGGAAAGAACTGTAAATATGATAACATGTATTTGGACGATTGATCTCCTCCGAAAAGAACTGTAAATATGAGAAAATAGAATACTGACTTATACGGGTATACCAATAGGCTGTTATATATGAAGTTATATATATTAAAAATAATTTATCCCACTTCAGACATTTATGTTTTGTCACTTAACCCCTAATCTTAACTTCGTCCCTAACAACAAGCTAATTGACATTGGTATCGGACGTACAACTACTTGGTTTGGATGCATGTAGAATAGATACCAAATTAAGGACGGATTCATGATTGAATTAAAAGAGGGCATGTTAACTAACTTTGAAATGAATAGGTCTTAAAAAGTAATTGAACCATAAAAATTAAGTGAGTTTAAGGTTAATTTTACATTTCTTAAAATTGAAAGGTCTTAAAAAGTATTTAAACCAGAAAAATGAAGGATCAAAGTTTAATTTTATTAATTTTAATTGATAGGATCATAAAAAACAATAAATCATAAAATTTTGGGAGGAGTAAGGACTTAATTGCAATGATTTAAAAAAATTTTAAGGCCAAAAATACAATTAACCCATCAAATTTGAGGGCAATTGTTTCTCCCACCTGTAAGGTGATTCCGTCCTGGCTTTAAATCCATATCATCCTAAATGTTGTAATAACAAATATATTTAGTTACTAATGTGGAAAAAGTAGATAAATTCAAGTATCAGTTTACATTCAAAAAATTTAATTGCCCAAGTGAGAAAATTAAAGAAATTTAATTGAAATAGGAGAGTCGTTTTTGTATTGGATGATGTCCATATAAAATGATTATAGAAAGGATTAATATTTGATACACTGCCAGTGTAAATTTTTTTTTTACACAAGCATGCCTATTTTCAAGTCTAAATTTAAAACCTAAAATTCTAACCTTAAAACCCTAAAAATCTAACCTCAACCCCTAAACCCAAACCCTAAATTCTAACCATAAATCCTAAATTTTAAATCATATAACCTAAACCCCTATCCTCTAAACCCTAAACTAAATCTCTAAACCCCTAAATAAACCCGCTTGTGGAAATTTTATTTTCCACCGCCGGTGTATAGGATATTAATCCTTATAGAAATATGATTTATTTCGTATCTAATTCAATTTAGAGTAAATTACGTAAATCATCACTAAATTTTACTTTTAAACCTATTTTGGTTATTTAAGTGGGAACAGTGCAAGAAATGTTGTAGCAAAAGCAATTCAATAAAATTGAAGTGAATTGAATAAGTTGCAAGGTCCTCAACTGTACGTGAAACTCTCTATTGGGAATGATAGGCTGGGTTTGTTAAGGAATCCTACGCCTAGTTCCAATGTATATCTAACACTTTCCAGTTCAAACTATGCTCAACAGGGTTTCTTATGATGTTTCGAAACTACTTTAGCAAGAAATCTAACAGCCAGAATGCTAAGGCAATACCTCTCAGCGTGAACCCTAGCAAGCTACTTATCATTGACGTGCTACCCTTTTTAGTCGTTGAAACCCTATTCTTATTTCTAAGGTGAGTTAGAGTTATGCCTCTCAACAGCCAACCCCCTTGTCTACGTGGATCTAATCTTAACTCTCTCGACCATTAAGCTAATCTAACACCTAAGTAAAGGCTAACTCTCGAAAGCTCTTACAAACTTAAGGCAATAAAACAATAAATAAAGCATATGAAGCTGGAAACATGCTAAACATTCATTAAAAACTAAAACAAAATCATCCCAAACAAACCCAATCCATCTAAAGTTAGTTTATGTCTGGGTGTAAATCATCAATCATCATTCGTCTTAAACAACTCATTTCCAAAATATAAAGTGTTAAAGCAAACATCAAAGAAAAGGAAATCTCTCGTGCCGCCTTGGACAACCGTAAACCACCTTACACCTGCTGCTTCTCTCGAAGGCCAGCAAGGTCACCCCTTGGAGCTTCAACAATAGAGGACACCAAGTTGAAGAAGAAAATATGAAGTAGCCGCCTTTTCTCCTCACTCTTAGCACCCAAAAGTCACTTTTTCTAGCTCTCTTTTATGTGGGTATCTTGTCCTTTATATAGTAGAGGCTCTTTGGGTTTTGTGCCCTAAACATTCCTTGTGTGTCCTACGGAATTTTTCTTAGGATATATCAGGCACAACATACAAATGGGGGTTCTCTCACTTGGACTGAAAAATATCTCCGTTGCTTTGTCCTTTTCTACGCCTAGAATTGCTGTCTAAAATGCTGCAACATTTCTTTTCTCAGCCACACTCCCTTGCTTACATGCACATCACCATACCATAACAACCCTTTCTCAAGCAACACCTATTTCTTAACTAAATCAAAACAACCAAGCTAACAACACCAAATGCAACTATATGAACTAAATGCAGCTAAATGCAAATAAAATGAGCTTAAAGACAAGCAAATAACTGAGTAAATGGGCATGAAATGCATGCTTTTTACAACACATAAATTCCCTCCCAAATGCACAACATATTTGGATTAAATTTTAAAGCATTTTTCCAAACGCTGCAACTTTTCCCATATTCATTAAAAGATGTCTTGAAGGTTTTTAAATTTCATAACAAAAGTTAAAGCTTCAGCCGCTCTCTCTCACTCTCTCTATTTTTCGTCGCCGTTGTTGTTGCCACTGGCCTAGTTCTGGTGATGATGAAAATTTAAAAAATACCTTTTCTTATTCGTATATCTTTCATGAGCTAAAAAATGATGTTAATTTTATCAAAATATCAATCAATAGGAATAGATCTACAAAAAAAGAGTTTTAGTAAAATTTTCTCTAGATCAGAAATATGGCGTTGGATTGAGCCGCTTTCGAGATATGTCAATCTTGACACCGCTTGGTGTCCTACCATTCTTATCTTGTGAATTAATGCTCTGACCGCCATTGAAATAAAGGTAAAGGCTCAAATTTTCCTATTTTTTCCCATTTGCTTACTGCTTGCTGATTTCACTCTTTTTTATACCGTTGTTTGTTGATGCTTTGGATGCTTGATGGTGTGTATATTCGAATGATTCTCTTCTTTGTTTATATGAAAGTTCAATGATATTTGGGTTATTGTGATGATGACAGATTAGAGATGTTGGTGCTCGGGTCAAGACGTTGATGGTGGCTTAGTGAATGGATGATGATGAACGATGTCAAGGTTTGATGGGTAAAAGCTCAAGGCTCGATTTGGGTAGCTGCTAAGATCGTGAAGCTAGTTGAGTTGGGGTGATGGAGAGCTCGCCTGAGCAGTGGGTTTATGTGTTCGAGCTCTTCGAGTTTTTCGAGTTTGAGCTCTTTGAGTTTTTTTTTTTGACTTCGAACTTTTCGAGCTCGAGCTTTAATTTTTTTTCTTTCAAATTCTAATCGAGTTTGATAATTTTATTTCTGTAAAAAGGTAAAGATACGACATTTCTTATTTTTATTATGTTTATTTCATTAATATTTAAAAAAAATTTATTAATGATTTTGTTTTTGTTTTTTAGGGTGCCTTTACATCAAGTTACTAAAATTTTCAATCTAATGTTTTGATATTATCATAATTAGAATCATGTATATATATACATTAAAATTTTAATTTAAATTATATTTAAATTATTAATTAATTATTACAAAAAATAATAAATTAAACTTATTGATATTTAAAGTCATTTTATATAATTTTATTTCTAATCTAATAAAGTTAATAATAAATAAATGAATTATTTAATAAAAATTAATTTAATAATTGTAATTAATTTTTTAATATAATGATCATGTTATGAATATTTATTTATGTGGATGTCTATCATGATTAGAACTTTATCAAATGAGTTTGATTTATTTATTATTAGGAATATTATCTCTATGAATTAGAGTTTAATGTATTATGTACTTCTTATGACTATAAATAGATGATTCATTGAAGGCATTGTATACAATTCTATATTTTGAGAATAATACAAATCTCCCTCTTTCTCTCATCTCTTTGTTCTTCTTGTTCTTATTCTTGTTCTTCTTCATTTTATTCACAACACGTTATCAGCACGAGACTCTAATCAACTAAGGTCTTCATCGTTATAATTCAAAAGAAGTTACCGGGAAGAATTCGATTATAGAATAAATCAAAGATAAGTTTTTTTTTTCTCCTTATTTTTTTTAGTTACCGATTGTCTTTCTATTTCTATTTTAACTTTGTTTTAATTTTTGAAAATTTTGGAAGTATGTTTGATTTTATTCGAACATTGGAAAGAGATAAATTTGTGACTTCTCACAAACCAAAAGACGAATCGACAGAGACGAAGAGGTTGTGTTTGGTGTAAATTACGTGTGTTTTCTCTTGTTCCTAAAAGGGTTAATTAGCGGAAAAAATCGATAATGTTGCGTTGTTTTCCTTACCTGCCTCCTCGGCTTTTAAAGCAGGGAACGATGGAATCGATTAAGGTTTGTTGAGAGAAAATATTTGTGGGTTTTCATTTTTGGTACTCAACTTCTTATGCTTTTCATACTTAATTATTATTTGTGTTTGTATATTTGTAAATTCATGAAGTTTGATGATGGTGCATGTAAAGCCTGTTCGATTTACTGACTATACTTTGTAATCATGAATAATAAAGTTATGTACGTAGAACTATGGTAGTCTTTCATATAAATTCATTAAAATACGTACTCTAGGTTTAAGGTTTTTTTTTTAGTAACAAAGATCTGTACATTAATGAAACACCTTTGTTGGTTTAGTTTTTTTTAAAGAGAGAATTATGACATAGATCCTCTGATTTCTAATATATTCAATTTAGCCCATACATATAGATCTTATTATTATTATTATGGTAATTTATATGAATAAATTCGAGATATAAAGCAACTTTATTATTTGTATCAATTACTTTGTATGTGAATCAAAGGCAAAAGGAATATGTTACTTTGATGTGTTTATATATTCATCAAAATGTCGCTTGATTTTAACTATGGTTGTTTATATTTTGATCACATCAATTATAGTTATGTTTATTCAACTTGATCTATGACTACTTTTATACTTTTTGATCTAGTCTCAAATAATTATTTTTTTATTCTATTGATAAAAGTTGATGCTTTTAACCGTGTTTTGAGTTTTACATGTATTCAAATGAGTTGGAAAGAGACATGGTGTAAAAAAGATTATGAGAAGATGCCTTGGTTCATTTGCTACGTCATCATTGTCTTTGAGACGAAATTCAATATCGGTAAACTCTATTTTATTTTTATCTTTTAAAATACAATTTTAAAGTGCGATAAATCATGATGATTTTGGATTTACAAGAAGATTATTATAAAGTCTATATTTGCTTGAAAGCAATATTTCTTCTTCGTCGAAAAACTCGACCATAGACTTCTCCCAATTTCAAGTTACGAAAATTCGTTGATCCAAAAAGTTTTATGGGAGGCATTCCTTGAAGTGAATGCAAAGCATGATGTTTATTCCATGCAATTATCAATGATGGGGCATTCCCTGAAGTGAATGCAAGCATGATGTTTATTCCATGCAATTATTGGATCTGTTTCATTCCCTGAAGTGAATGCAAACATGGTAAATCATTATTCAATTAGAGACATAATTTCGATATAATCCAAGTATAATTGGCTGGACATCCCGTTCTGCGAGGCTACTGGTCTCAAAGGAGGTTTTTAAAGGACCTTGTGGACAGGTTTAACAATGCCGCGTACGAGGATTAAATCTTTGTTCTCTGTGATAAAGATATGTGAAAAAGGTTTTAAAGGCCCACTGGCTCTACTCCATTCCCTGAAGTGAATGTGAGATTATATTATGGAAGGAATAAAAAATCACATTAAAAGTTGTGGTCGTTGTCGAGGCTATGAATATACACATGAAAATTATAGTCATTTTAAGAATACTTCTACCCCCTGGTAGCGAAGTTATAAGGATGACAAGAGTGATAAAGATCATTCTAAGGAAGTGAAATCCTTTTACCAATGTGATGTTATAAACCATTGGTTTCGTACTTGTCAAACGCCAAAGTATTATGGACTTTATCCATAATCATGAATGATAAATGAAATAAAATATAAACAAAATTTGTTTATGGCGAAAATAATTATGACGTTATTGGTCCAACTCAATTGGATATTGTTAATTTTCTCATAACCCTTGAAGGGAATAATTTACCATTTATTTTATTTCCCTTATAACCTCTAACATGAATAATTGTTTTTTTTTGTTTTTTTATGTTAATTCGTTTTATTTATTATTTATTTATGTTAGTTTGCTTTATGTTTATTTATTTCACATATTATTTATTTACGATTTATGTTAATTTATTATTTGAAGAATATGATTACTTGCGGAATAAAATATACAATGAAGTGTGGCTATTTATGCCTAGAATTGTGGCTATTTATGCCTAGAATTGTGGCTATCTATGCCTAGCAGATAATGCAAGTACTCATATTGTACTTAAGCATAAGAAATATTTTTCCCATTCAAATGCAAGGGGAAATATGAGTAGTATTTCTCAAAGTACTAAAATATCAATACTTCAGAAGAGCACTTGAAAGTTTATCTCTGATAGATAATCGACTTGATATGATGTGCTATATTTTATATTTTTCATTTCTCGAAGTGAATGAGACAAAGTACATATTTTCATTACCTGAAGTAAATGAAACAAAGCACATTTTGAAAGGTGCACAATTATGCATTTCTCGATTAAAATGCAAGGGAATAATGTGAGTACTATATACGGAAGTACTAATATTACAAAAGGCTCTGGTTGAGCAAATATGTTATTGTCAAATGGAACTTTATTCCATATTCACAGTGTGTTATACTCGTCAAAGTCATAAAGAGAGCAATATGATTTCGCAAACTATCCCTTTGGGAATTATAGATAACATATGTTATCAATTGACATTTGAAATAAGCCAATATGGATATAAGTTTTGGTAGCCAAAAAGTTAGTTGAAAGCTCTAGAAGAGCTATATATTGCTACCAAAAGATAATTTTAATTGAAAGCTCCGAAAGAGCTAAATATATTCCTATTTAAAGGAACAATTTTGATGGTCGTACTAGACATGTACAAGTAAGATTGAATTACATGTTATGGTAAACAAGAAGTTTACAAATTCAGAGATATATACACATATATATAGTTGGCATGATCGGTTAGACCATCCAGATCAATAATGGTGCAGAAATTATTGAGATTTACATGCACATGTATTAAAAGAACCTGTAGTTCTTGTGGTGCTTATTCTCAAAGGAACGGATTAAATTCCACTTATTAAAGAACGTGAAGTTCTTGTGTTGCTTAAAGGAATTGATTAAATTCCACTTACTAAAAGAACATGAAGTTCTTGTGTTGTTTGTTCTCAAAGAATATAGATGATCCCACTTACCAAAAGAATTAGAACTTAAAAGTTCTTGTACTAAAGTTAAGACTGCATGTCTTGTATATCTGAACGAAATATGGGCCCATATATCCACAAATGTGGAAAGTTTTATATGATTTTAGTAGATGCATCTACATTGTTTTATCGACTTACAACCAGAAGTTTGTGAGATTGATTTTAAAAAGATTCAGATTATGCAGTTAGACTATTCGTCTTGAAAAGCTAGTGGGTTTATGTTTTAGGCTATATCAGTTGTTACAAAGCCTATTGATTATGAAAAATATAGTTTAGCAAAATTTCAATTGGACGCCTCCTATTTAATAGCTAAACTATGAGAACAAAAGAGTTATTATTTATATGGTGTTTCTATATAGCAACACTTATACGCATCAAGCCAACGAGTTATAATAAACTCCCCGTTATGATTGGTTTTTGGTCAGAAACCATACATTTCCCATTTTATGATTTTTGAATGTGCGATATGAATTGCTCCACCACAACGCACAAAATGGGTAAATAGAAAGGGTTGAGAATATATATTGAGTACGTGTCTCCTTTTATGTTTAAATTCTTAAACATTAATTGGAGAATCATTTATGACATGATTTTTCTCAACATCAGGGGGAGGCAATAATCAGCTGGATAGATGAAAATGAATTATCATTATCTAGATCCTCGTATATGAACTAGAAGTTCATAAGATAATTCATGTTATTACATGTCATCTGCCAGACATATTTACTGACCCAATGAGAGTAATTAAGTCTCATATACCAGTTGAAATACTCTAAGTTTAAATTACATGTTAGAGCGAGAGAATGTAAATCATGCCTGAAGCATGATAGTTGAAATGGTTCCAATGATCAAAATTCTCGTAAATAGAAAGTAATATGAGATGGTCATATATTGGAGGCGGGTGCTCCTGAAGAGACCCAAGACATAACAAATAATAAAACTCTATAAGAGTTTCAGGTACCTAAAATAAAGATTGAAATCTTGAAGAGATCTCGATGAGTTATGTCATTACGAGAATGGAACCAGAAAATTGGAAAGTTGTCGACAACGATTTTACAAACAATTTTACATAAAATACTTCTATAGAAGTAAAGAAAGAAATCGAGGATCTTGTATAAAATCTATCTGGAAGTATAGATATTGAATTGGCCAATGTTGAAAGACGCTTTGAACTTCTAAAGTAGAAGTATTTGGACAAGCAGTCCAAACACCTAAAGGTGTAATGCAAGTGAGGCACAAATAAGTAGTCGTAAATACGACTTGAACTATGATTTATGAAAAGTTTTAATTACTTCATGGTGGATGCAATTAATTTGGCAGTTTTGAAAATTTTACATGCGTCTAATTATTTGTGGATCCATATTTATCCTTGAAGGATCTAAAATGCTATAAGCATTTGGAAATTTCTGAGGAAATTTATTTAGACATGTCTCATGAATATTTTGGCGCAATTGGTATAATTGCCTTAGTGAATACTAATTGAGAAAATACTATAAGAATGATCAGATTTTCTTATGTATTTTATAAAGGAGTTTGGATCAAGATCCATTATGATAATTTTAGAACTCCTAAAGAGCTTCAAATTGGAAACTCATGAAGTACTTTCAATACAAGTACTTGAATCTTGACATCAAGTTTATCTCGACCTGAAGATCGAGCATTTTTATATATTTCTTTTGTCTATGAATAGACATAAGCAGAAAGAATCTTAAAGAAGATTCATTATGAATAGAACATATCTATTGAGTATCCCAATAGTTGTAAGATTGTTGGATGTGAATAAAGATAATTATATCTTTTCTTGCTCTTGAAGCACTATATATTAGTTGGTCAAGAAATATCTATGAATATACAAAGATCATTACATTTAGATCTTCAAACATTCATTGATGCCTCCTCAAATGTCGTAGAAATAATTATGCACGAGGCAAGCCAAAAAAATGTGTTTGGCTAAGATTATTGACCCAACATATCCAAAAGATATGTGGATTTACTTTTACAAGATATGATAAAAGCTATCTTGTGTTAAGATAAAGCAAGATGTATATCTCAGTTTGAAAGTTGATACATCATGGAACATATTACTCCAAAGTTTCATCCCTCGCGATCTTTAGAAAATGATATTCAAGATTAAATTATGAAGATTCAAAGATCTTCTGTGATGTTTTCATGAGGGGGAGTAAATACGCGTTGCACTCTTTTTCCCTTAACCGAGGTTTTGTCCAAATGGGTTTTCCTGGTAAGGTTTTTAATGAGGCAACAAGTTATGCGTATCAAAGATGTGTGTACTCTTTTTCCTTCACTAAAGATTTTTTCCCATTGGGTTTTTATCTTAGTAAGGTTTTAACGAGGCACATTATCTTCATAGACATCCAAGGGGGAGTGTTATGAATATTTATTTATGTGGATGTCTATCATGATTAGAACTTTATCAAATGAGTTTGATTTATTTATTATTAGGAATATTATCTCTATGAATTAGAGTTTAATGTATTATGTACTTCTTATGCCTATAAATAGATGATTCATTGAAGGCATTGTATACAATTCTATATTTTGAGAATAATACAAATCTCCCTCTTTCTCTCATCTCTTTGTTCTTCTTGTTCTTATTCTTGTTCTTCTTCATTTTATTCACAACAGATCATAGTTAATAGAGATATCAAATTTATTAATTTAATGACCGTAATTAATAATTTGTTTTAAATTTCGAAAAATATTTTTTTATTAACTTTATCAATTTGATGTTATTAATTTAATAAAAATTTTAAATATATTTATAGACTGGTTTGTAAACATAAAAAGTAAACATATTACTTTAATAATTATAGTTAATTATGTAACTTAAATTGTGAGAGTGTATTTTGTCACACTATAATATAATAAAATCATAATTTCACAACTTCATCAATTGCAACTTACAAGTCAGGTATCAAGTCGGGTCAATAACAAGTCGGATCATTTACAGGTTGAGTCAATTACAGATCAGGTTCATAACAGGTCTGGTTGATAACAAGTCGGGTAATATGAGTTATTTACCAGGTTAATCTCGGGGTCGAGTTCATATCAGGTCGGATGCAGGTCGGGTTCGATTATCACATTATCAGGTTGAATTTGGGTTCAGGTCATTCTCAGATCGGATGTAAGTCGTGTTCAGATTCAAAATTTTTAGGTCCAACTCGGGTTTAGGTAAACACCAGTTCGGACTCGAATCGATTTCGGATCACCACCGCCTCGGGTCACAAGCAGTTCTGACTCAAGTCAGTTTCAATCAGTTTTACAGGTCTGGTCAGCTTTTTACATCCCTAATTAGATTCTTTAAACAACGTCTAGAATTTAAATTTTGTAGTTCTTAATGGAGTAAATTAGGTTGGAAGATGACTCTCATAATAAATCTTTGTTGTACTCAAATCTAAATTAGTTAATTGATGAATCGAATACTTAGATACTAAATAATTACAAAAAGCATTTGAAAATGGGTAATTGTTTGATGCACTTCCGGTGAAAAAGTTTTTTTCGCCACAAGCATATTCCTAAAGTTGTCATATATTCCTTTTAGGGGCCCTAAACCCATAAATTCTAAAACCTAAATTTTAAACCATAAAATATATTCTCAAACTTTAAAACTTAATCACGAACACTAACACCCTAGCACTAAACTTTAAAATAAATTAATCTAATCTGAAATATTTTTGCCGATTTAAAATTTCATCAAAATTATATTGATTTTGTTTAAACAGAGAGGTATTACATTTATATGTCGAGATTCAAACTCATACAAGTAATATGAACATCCTTATTCACTAGACGAATTAGTGGATCTCAAAATTATTATCCATTTAACATTAAAACTTTGTGAATTTATATTTATAAAAAAAACAATATTTTTTAATTAAAAAAATAAACACAATACAAATTTTTAAGATATATTAAAAATCAAATCTCATGTGTCAAAACTGTAATCCAAATAAAATAACGACTATTCAAATAATAATAATAATAATAATAATAATAATAATAATAATAATAATAATAATAATAATGGCAATGTCGGTTTGTAATGCTTGCTAAGCGCAAGTGCCGATCCCTATAAAATACGACCACTCGTTGCTTGTTTCCAAAGCTTTCCAATTTATCTCTATTTGTTCTTCGATTTACGTATCGGTTTTTAATTCATGATCGCCGCCATGAACATCGTGAAACGAATAGCAACCCTCGAAGCCGAAACCCTGAACAGGTTAAGCAACCCGGGACGATTCCCAACTTCCGATGATGATTCCGACGATCCAAGAACGCCGACGACGACAACGTTTTCATGGATGCTGGACGACGGACGAGCGGAGTTCATGTGGTGCGACGACATGAAAAGGAAGCTGGCCAAGTCGAGGGCTCGTGAGACCAACCGAGACTTGGAAACCACGTTCATGGAAGTGCAGTACGAGGTTGCGAATGAGCTGGCTAAAATCTTGTCGGAAACCATCGACCCTGCGTTTGCCGGAAGCGATGGTGTGAGAATAGAAGACGAAGATGGCGGAGCATGTGGGATTTGTCTTGAAGATATGGAGAAAGGAGAGGAAGTGAGAGCCATGAGTGCGTGCGGGCATAAGTTCCATCATTATTGCATCTTCCGGTGGGTTAAGAGGAAACAGAATTGCCCTTTGTGCAGATGTCCATTGAAAACTAAGAAATACTTTTGAGTTTTTGCTTTTGATTATTTCTCTCATATCAGTTTTCCAACCCTTAATTTTTCTTTACATAATTAATCTACAACAACACCATACTAATAACATGTATATATCTGTGGTGAAACTACTCGAGTTGAACCAGGATTTTATGTCAACTTAGATGTATAATAGATATAAAGAAAATACATTATGCGAATTTAAAATTTCCAGGAATGCGACTGTACCCTAACATTATTCGGTTTATCCCTTAATTTCAAATTTGTATATTCGTATCATATTTATGTGTGAATTTCATATACATTGAGAGCAACCAAAAATCCCATCACAGTCTGTTAATATACAAAAGTGTTGGCTGAACTGAAATGAACCACGAGCATTGGTAGAATAGGTAACATGTATTTCGACGATTGATCTCCTCCGGAAAGAACTGTAAATATGATAACATGTATTTGGACGATTGATCTCCTCCGAAAAGAACTGTAAATATGAGAAAATAGAATACTGACTTATACGGGTATACCAATAGGCTGTTATATATGAAGTTATATATATTAAAAATAATTTATCCCACTTCAGACATTTATGTTTTGTCACTTAACCCCTAATCTTAACTTCGTCCCTAACAACAAGCTAATTGACATTGGTATCGGACGTACAACTACTTGGTTTGGATGCATGTAGAATAGATACCAAATTAAGGACGGATTCATGATTGAATTAAAAGAGGGCATGTTAACTAACTTTGAAATGAATAGGTCTTAAAAAGTAATTAAACCATAAAAATTAAGTGAGTTTAAGGTTAATTTAACATTTTTTAAAATTGAAAGGTCTTAAAAAGTATTTAAACCAGAAAAATGAAGGATCAAAGTTTAATTTTATTAATTTTAATTGATAAGATCCTAAAAAACAATAAACGATAAAATTTTGGGAGGAGTAAGGACTTAATTGCAATGATTTTAAAAACTTTTATGGCCAAAAATACAATTAACCCATCAAATTTGAGGGCAATTGTTTCTCCCACTTGTAAGGTGATTCCGTCCTGGCTTTAAATCCATATCATCCTAAATGTTGTAATAACAAATATATTTAGTTACTAATGTGGAAAAAGTAGATAAATTCAAGTATCAGTTTACATTCAAAAAATTTAATTGCCCAAGTGAGAAAATTAAAAAAATTTAATTGAAATAGGAGAGTCGTTTTTGTATTGGATGATGTCCATATAAAATGATTATAAAAAGGATTAATATTTGATACACTGCCAGTGTAAATTTTTTTTTACACAAGCATGCCTATTTTCAAGTCTAAATTTAAAACCTAAAATTCTAACCTTAAAACCCTAAAAATCTAACCTCAACCCCCAAACCCTAAATTCTAACCATAAATCCTAAATTTTAAATCATATAACCTAAACCCCTAACCCCTAACCTCTAAACCCTAAACTAAATCTCTAAACCCCTAAATAAACCCGCTTGTGGAAATTTTATTTTCCACCTCCGGTGTATAAGATATTAATCCTTATAGAAATATGATTTATTTCGTATCTAATTCAATTTAGAGTAAATTACGTAAATCATCACTAAATTTTACTTTTAAACCTATTTTGGTTATTTAAGTGGGAACAGTGCAAGAAATGTTGTAGCAAAAGAAATTCAATAAAATTGAAGTGAATTGAACAAGTTGCAAGGTCCTCAACTGTACGTGAAACTCTCTATTGGGAATGATAGGCTGGGTTTGTTAAGGAATCCTACGCCTAGTTCCAATGTATATCTAACACTTTCCAGTTCAAACTATGCTCAACAGGGTTTCTTATGATGTTTCTAAACTACTTTAGCAAGAAATCTAACAGCCAGAATGCTAAGGCAATACCTCTCAGCGTGAACCCTAGCAAGCTACTTATCATTGACGTGCTACCCTTTTTAGTCGTTGAAACCCTATTCTTATTTCTAAGGTGAGTTAGAGTTATGCCTCTCAACAACCAACCCCCTTGTCTACGTGGATCTAATCTTAACTCTCTCGACCATTAAGCTAATCTAACACCTAAGTAAAGGCTAACTCTCGAAAGCTCTTACAAACTTAAGGCAATAAAACAATAAATAAAGCATATGAAGCTGGAAACATGCTAAACATTCATTAAAAACTAAAACAAAATCATCCCAAACAAACCCAATCCATCTAAAGTTAGTTTATGTGTAACACCCGTGTTTTGGGCCTAGGAGTTAGCCGGGTTTTAGTTCGAGTCAAATAAAACTTAATTAAAACATTTCATCTTCAAATAATGACCTAATTGAGTTTTAATATGAAGGGAAGGACCTATATTGCTATTTACCCAAGTTTTAAATAAAGCAAGACCACTTTATTGTAAAGTTGTCTTCTTCCCTCATTCTTCCCCCTTTTCACATTTGAAAGCCCCCACCATTTCTAAAACCTCTCAAGCCTTGAGTTACTATTCCACCCATTTTAGCACTTGATTTCAACCCCGTTTTAAGAGGTAATTACATTTTCTTAATCTCCTTTTCAATCTCTATCTATCCTTGGTTTTAGATTTCAAAAATATGGTGTTTTGGAAATTAGGGTTTATGTTAAGATTTGGGTTTTTAAAGGGGTTTTTCGATTTGTTTTGATAAATCATGTTGGGGTTTTGTTTAAGCATGATGAAATACACCATATACTTTAATTTGGTTGAGTTTTGATAAAAATTCGTAGTATGGTCATAGGGCTAGATTTAAGGTTGTAAAACTTGAGTTTTTGGTGGAATTTATGTTGAAAGTAAGGGGCTGTTGGTCTACCTATGGTATGAGGGTGTTTTGGGATGATTTGGAAGCCATTTGGATGCTTGGAAATTGAATTATCAGCCTTGAGTTGTGGGAGTCCGAAAATGGGATTTTTAGAGATGTTATGTAGTTTGGAAATTGTGGAATTTAGGTTGTGAATGTAAAGTGGGTTGAAGGTTGAATTAGCATCGAATTGGGAAGTAATATATGTGTTTTTGTTTGACTAGAAACAAGAGGAATCGCGGAAGAGGCTTTGGGACCGAATCCGGGTTCGTAGGAAGATTGGTTCGAATTGCTAAGGAAGGGCGGTGAGTGGTTCAACTTGTTTTTAAGTTTGGCTCGAGCATGTGTAGTGTGTGTGTGTAAAGTGTGCTTGGTAGGCCACTTCCATTTAATTCAAGTTGATAGCTTAGCTTTTGATATCCTTAAATGCCTTGTGTTTACTAGCTATACTCTTGATTTGTGGTTAATTGATACATGTATATATATCATGATGAGTAGATATGTGATGAGCATGTATTGTGGTTGATGATGTTTATAAATGATGTGGTTGTGATAATTGGCACTAAAAATTACCGGTTGTAAATGATCGATCATTAGGATAGTGTGCACACAAATTGAGTCAAAACGTACGTGGCCTTGATGGCGTTAAGTCATCAAGGAGGAGTACGGTGATGTAACATTCCACCGGAAGCTATTCATATACTTCTACGGGATGATGAGTGGAATCCCATCCGTAGGGCATGTGGCGATGAGTGGAATCCTGCACATGCAAGGTCCGGTGATGAGTGGAATCCCACCGAGGTAAAGTGTTGTCAAGGTTTATATCCGCACAATCAGGGTAATTAAAGTGGCCAATTAACTTGTACATACATTGTGATATGTGATGATGATATATGTTGGGGATATATGGTATTGCTATATGATGTTGATATTGATTTATGAGCTTGTTAGGATTGAGAGACCATATATGCCACTTGAAAGACTAGCTAAGTCTACTTGATATTATGCTTATGTTTGATGTATGTAGACTAGGATTAACATGCTTGGACCCTGCATTGTTGTTGTTTTTCGTTTTAGAGCACCCTCACTAAGCTTATAGCTTACGCTCTCTATGTTCAACAATGCAGATCATTAGCGTGGCGTTAGCTCGAGGCAAGGCAAGAAGGGCTTTCCAAGTTGTTGCTCAAGTATGGTTGATTTTGTAGTAGTTAAGTAATGTGGCAATAGGATGTCTTTTTATGAGCTTGTATGACTCATTTGAATGATGATGTGGTTGAGTTTGATTATGGTTTGTAAGCATGCTATACTTTGATGAATGTTGGTGTGTATGATGGTATGCATTAGGATGCTTAGGGTTGTCTTATGCTGGGTGCAAACCCCTTTTGAATGACTTGTGGCTTTATGATCCTTTTGAGCCTTTGTGTATGCTTAATATTGCCTATATTGCTCCTTGATTTGAATTCTATGTATGAAAGATTAAATCCACGTTTGAATGACACCCATGGCTTAATTATGTGTGCTTGCATGTTGGTATACGCTTAGGTGAGTCGAGAAATGCATTTAGAGTCGTGTTGGGGTCGTTTTAGTTGAGATTGAGGAGTTGCAGTGCAGGGGGTATCGATACCCCTGGTTAGGGTATCGATACTCTATTGCCCAAATGCCTCAGATTTTGCCTAGGGTATCGATACCCTCCAAAGTTTCTGTAATTTGGAAATTGGGAGTTAGATTGGAGCGTATCGATACGGGGTCCCCGAGTATCGATACGGATCTAATCTGTTGACCAAGGAAGGTTGACCGAGGAAGAGGGTATCGATACCCCTGGTAAGGGTATCGATACCCCTGGTAAGGGTATCGATACGGTCTTCTCGTGTTGACTTCCTGGGTTGACCTAGGAAGGGGGTATCGATACCCCTGTCAAGGGTATCGATACTGCCTGCCTTATAAGCTTAAAATTGCATGTTTTTGCATGGATGTGTTTCGAATGTGTTTTTCCCTTGAACGTTTTCCGCTGTTGTGAATCATATAGGATCTAATATTCATCTAGGCGAGATTAATATAAAAAGAAAAAAATAGGGTTGCTAACCGAGGGGGAATCCTTTGGGTTTCGCTTCGGTTTTCCCCGTGTGGCCCACTCGGACCGGTCATCCGGCCAGACCGGGACGAGGGGGTTACATTATGTCTGGGTGTAAATCATCAATCATCATTCGTCTTAAACAACTCATTTCGAAAATATAAAGTGTTAAAGCAAACATCAAAGAAAAGGAAATCTCTCGTGCCGCCTTGGACAACCGTAAACCACCTTACACTTGCTGCTTCTCTCGAAGGCCAGCAAGGTCACCCCTTGGAGCTTCAACAATAGAGGACACCAAGTTGAAGAAGAAGATATGAAGTAGCCGCCTTTTCTCCTCACTCTTAGCACCCAAAAGTCACTTTTTCTAGCTCTCTTTTATGTGGGTATCTTGTCCTTTATATAGTAGAGGCTCTTTGGGTTTTGTGCCCTAAACATTCCTTGTGTGTCCTACGGAATTTTTCTTAGGATATATCAGGCACAACATACAAATGGGGGTTCTCTCACTTGGACTAGAAAATATCTTCGTTTCTTTGTCCTTTTCTACGCCTAGAATTGCTGTCTAAAATGCTGCAACATTTCTTTTCTCAGCCACACTCCCTTGCTTACATGCACATCACCATACCATAACAACCCTTTCTCAAGCAGCACCTATTTCTTAACTAAATCAAAACAACCAAGCTAACAACACCAAATGCAACTATATGAACTAAATGCAGCTAAATGCAAATAAAATGAGCTTAAAGACAAGCAAATAACTGAGTAAATGGGCATGAAATGCATGCTTTTTACAACACATAAATTCCCTCCCAAATGCACAACATATTTGGATTAAATTTTAAAGCATTTTTCCAAACGCTGCAACTTTTCCCATATTCATTAAAAGATGTCTTGAAGGTTTTTAAATTTCATAACAAAAGTTAAAGCTTCAGCCGCTCTCTCTCACTCTCTCTATTTTTCGTCGCCGCTGTTGTCGCCACTGGCCTAGTTCTGGTGATGATGAAAATTTAAAAAATACCTTTCTTTATTCGTATCTCTTTCATGAGCTAAAAAATGATGTTAATTTTATCAAAATATCAATCAATAGGAATAGATCTACAAAAAAAGAATTTTAGTAAAATTTTCTCTAGATCAGAAATATGGCGTTGGATTGAGCCGCTTTCGAGATATGTCAATCTTGACACCGCTTGGTGTCCTACCATTCTTATCTTGTGAATTAATGCTCTGACCGCCATTGAAATAAAGGTAAAGGCTCAAATTTTCCTATTTTTTCCCATTTGCTTACTACTTGCTGATTTCACTCTTTTTTATACCGTTGTTTGTTGATGCTTTGGATGCTTGATGGTGTGTATATTCGAATGATTCTCTTCTTTGTTTATATGAAAGTTCAATGATATCTGGGTTATTGTGATAATGACAGATTAGAGATGTTGGTGCTCGGGTCAAGACGTTGATGGTGGCTTAGTGAATGGATGATGATGAACGATGTCAAGGTTTGATGGGTAAAAGCTCAAGGCTCGATTTGGGTAGCTGCTAAGATCGTGAAGCTAGTTGAGTTGGGGTGATGGAGAGCTCGCCTGAGCAGTGGGTTTATGTGTTCGAGCTCTTCGAGTTTTTCGAGTTTGAGCTCTTTGAGTTTTTTTTTACTTCAAACTTTTCGAGCTCGAGCTTTAATTTTTTTTCTTTCAAATTCTAATCGAGTTTGATAATTTTATTTCTGTAAAAAGGTAAAGATACGACATTTCTTATTTTTATTATGTTTATTTCATTAATATTTAAAAAAAAATTTATTAATGATTTTGTTTTTGTTTTTTAGGGTGCCTTTACATCAAGTTACTAAAATTTTCAATCTAATGTTTTGATATTATCATAATTAGAATCATGTATATATATACATTAAAATTTTAATTTAAATTATATTTAAATAATTGATTAATTATTACAAAAAATAATAAATTAAACTTATTGATATTTAAAGTCATTTTATATAATTTTATTTCTAATCTAATAAAGTTAATAATAAATAAATGAATTATTTAATAAAATTAATTTAATAATTGTAATTAATTTTTTAATATAATGATCATAGTTAATAGAGATATCAAATTTATTAATTTAATGACCGTAATTAATAATTTGTTTTAAATTTTGAAAAATAATTTTTTATTAACTTTATCAATTTGATGTTATTAATTTAATAAAAAATTTAAATATATTTATAGACTGATTTGTAAACATAAAAAGTAAACATATTACTTTAATAATTATAGTTAATTATGTAACTTAAATTGTGAGAGTGTATTTTGTCACACTATAATAGAATAAAATCATAATTTCACAACTTCATCAATTGCAACTTACAAGTCAGGTATCAAGTCGGGTCAATAACAAGTCAGATCATTTACAGGTTGAGTCAATTATAGATCAGGTTCATAACAGGTCTGGTTGATAACAAGTCG
The DNA here is from genome assembly GCA_958450335.1 of Hibiscus tridactylites. Lineage (NCBI taxonomy): Eukaryota > Viridiplantae > Streptophyta > Magnoliopsida > Malvales > Malvaceae > Hibiscus > Hibiscus tridactylites. Next base: position 16,119,212 of record OY288289.1, on the reverse strand, counting down.
GGTAATATCAGTTATTTACCAGGTTAATCTCGGGGTCGAGTTCATATCAGGTCGGATGCAAGTCGGGTTCGATTATCACATTATCAGGTTGAATTTGGGTTCAGGTCGTTCTCAGATCGGATGTAAGTCGTGTTCAGATTCAAAATTTTTAGGTCCAACTCGGGTTTAGGTAAACACCAGTTCGGACTTGAATCGATTTCGGATCACCACCGCCTCGGGTCACAAGCAGTTCTGACTCAAGTCAGTTTCAATCAGTTTTACAGGTCTGGTCAGCTTTTTACATCCCTAATTAGATTCTTTAAACAACGTCTAGAATTTAAATTTTGTAGTTCTTAATGGAGTAAATTAGGTTGGAAGATGACTCTCATAATAAATCTTTGTTGTACTCAAATCTAAATTAGTTAATTGATGAATCGAATACTTAGATACTAAATAATTACAAAAAGCATTTGAAAAAGGGTAATTGTTTGATGCACTTCCGGTGAAAAAGTTTTTTTTCGCCACAAGCATATTCCTAAAGCTGTCATATATTCCTTTTAGGGCCCTAAACCCATAAATTCTAAAACCTAAATTTTAAACCATAAAATATATTCTCAAACTTTAAAACTTAACCACGAACACTAACACCCTAGCACTAAACTTTAAAATAAATTAATCTAATCTGAAATATTTTTGCCGATTTAAAATTTCATCAAAATTATATTGATTTTGTTTAAACAGAGAGGTATTACATTTATATGTCGGGATTCAAACTCATACAAGTAATATGAACATCCTTATTCACTAGACGAATTAGTGGATCTCAAAATTATTATCCATTTAACATTAAAACTTTGTGAATTTATATTTATAAAAAAAACAATATTTTTTAATTAAAAAAATAAACACAATACAAATTTTTAAGATATATTAAAAATCAAATCTCATGTGTCAAAACTGTAATCCAAATAAAATAACGACTATTCAAATAATAATAATAATAATAATAATAATAATAATAATAATAATAATAATAATAATAATGGCAATGTCGGTTTGTAATGCTTGCTAAGCGCAAGTGCCGATCCCTATAAAATACGACCACTCGTTGCTTGTTTCCAAAGCTTTCCAATTTATCTCTATTTGTTCTTCGATTTACGTATCGGTTTTTAATTCATGATCGCCGCCATGAACATCGTGAAACGAATAGCAACCCTCGAAGCCGAAACCCTGAACAGGATAAGCAACCCGGGACGATTCCCAACTTCCGATGATGATTCCGACGATCCAAGAACGCCGACGACGACAACGTTTTCATGGATGCTGGACGACGGACGAGCGGAGTTCATGTGGTGCGACGACATGAAAAGGAAGCTGGCCAAGTCGAGGGCTCGTGAGACCAACCGAGACTTGGAAACCACGTTCATGGAAGTGCAGTACGAGGTTGCGAATGAGCTGGCTAAAATCTTGTCGGAAACCATCGACCCTGCGTTTGCCGGAAGCGATGGTGTGAGAATAGAAGACGAAGATGGCGGAGCATGTGGGATTTGTCTTGAAGATATGGAGAAAGGAGAGGAAGTGAGAGCCATGAGTGCGTGCGGGCATAAGTTCCATCATTATTGCATCTTCCGGTGGGTTAAGAGGAAACAGAATTGCCCTTTGTGCAGATGTCCATTGAAAACTAAGAAATACTTTTGAGTTTTTGCTTTTGATTATTTCTCTCATATCAGTTTTCCAACCCTTAATTTTTCTTTACATAATTAATCTACAACAACACCATACTAATAACATGTATATATCTGTGGTGAAACTACTCGAGTTGAACCAGGATTTTATGTCAACTTAGATGTATAATAGATATAAAGAAAATACATTATGCGAATTTAAAATTTCCAGGAATGCGACTGTACCCTAACATTATTCGGTTTATCCCTTAATTTCAAATTTGTATATTCGTATCATATTTATGTGTGAATTTCATATACATTGAGAGCAACCAAAAATCCCATCACAGTCTGTTAATATACAAAAGTGTTGGCTGAACTGAAATGAACCACGAGCATTGGTAGAATAGGTAACATGTATTTCGACGATTGATCTCCTCCGGAAAGAACTGTAAATATGATAACATGTATTTGGACGATTGATCTCCTCCGAAAAGAACTGTAAATATGAGAAAATAGAATACTGACTTATACGGGTATACCAATAGGCTGTTATATATGAAGTTATATATATTAAAAATAATTTATCCCACTTCAGACATTTATGTTTTGTCACTTAACCCCTAATCTTAACTTCGTCCCTAACAACAAGCTAATTGACATTGGTATCGGACGTACAACTACTTGGTTTGGATGCATGTAGAATAGATACCAAATTAAGGACGGATTCATGATTGAATTAAAAGAGGGCATGTTAACTAACTTTGAAATGAATAGGTCTTAAAAAGTAATTAAACCATAAAAATTAAGTGAGTTTAAGGTTAATTTAACATTTTTTAAAATTGAAAGGTCTTAAAAAGTATTTAAACCAGAAAAATGAAGGATCAAAGTTTAATTTTATTAATTTTAATTGATAAGATCCTAAAAAACAATAAACGATAAAATTTTGGGAGGAGTAAGGACTTAATTGCAATGATTTTAAAAACTTTTATGGCCAAAAATACAATTAACCCATCAAATTTGAGGGCAATTGTTTCTCCCACTTGTAAGGTGATTCCGTCCTGGCTTTAAATCCATATCATCCTAAATGTTGTAATAACAAATATATTTAGTTACTAATGTGGAAAAAGTAGATAAATTCAAGTATCAATTTACATTCAAAAAATTTAATTGCCCAAGTGAGAAAATTAAAGAAATTTAATTGAAATAGGAGAGTCGTTTTTGTATTGGATGATGTCCATATAAAATGATTATAGAAAGGATTAATATTTGATACACTGCCAGTGTAAATTTTTTTTACACAAACATGCCTATTTTCAAGTCTAAATTTAAAACCTAAAATTCTAACCTTAAAACCCTAAAAATCTAACCTCAACCCCTAAACCCCAAACCCTAAATTCTAACCATAAATCCTAAATTTTAAATCATATAACCTAAACCCTTAACCTCTAAACCCTAAACTAAATCTCTAAACCCCTAAATAAACCCGCTTGTGGAAATTTTATTTTCCACCGCCGGTGTATAGGATATTAATCCTTATAGAAATATGATTTATTTCGTATCTAATTCAATTTAGAGTAAATTACGTAAATCATCACTAAATTTTACTTTTAAACCTATTTTGGTTATTTAAGTGGGAACATTGCAAGAAATGTTGTAGCAAAAGCAATTCAATAAAATTGAAGTGAATTGAATAAGTTGCAAGGTCCTCAACTGTACATGAAACTCTCTATTGGGAATGATAGGCTGGGTTTGTTAAGGAATCCTACGCCTAGTTCTAATGTATATCTAACACTTTCCAGTTCAAACTATGCTCGACAGGGTTTCTTATGATGTTTCTAAACTACTTTAGCAAGAAATCTAACAGCCAGAATGCTAAGGCAATATCTCTCAGCGTGAACCCTAGCAAGCTACTTATCATTGACGTGCTACCCTTTTTAGTCGTTGAAACCCTATTCTTATTTCTAAGGTGAGTTAGAGTTATGCCTCTCAACAGCCAACCCCCTTGTCTACGTGGATCTAATCTTAACTCTCTCGACCATTAAACTAATCTAACACCTAAGTAAAGGCTAACTCTCGAAAGCTCTTACAAACTTAAGGCAATAAAACAATAAATAAAGCATACGAAGCTGGAAACATGCTAAACATTCATTAAAAACTAAAACAAAATCATCCCAAACAAACCCAATCCATCTAAAGTTAGTTTATGTCTGGGTGTAAATCATCAATCATCATTCGTCTTAAACAACTCATTTCCAAAATATAAAGTGTTAAAGCAAACATCAAAGAAAAGGAAATCTCTCGTGCCGCCTTGGACAACCGTGAACCACCTTACACTTGCTGCTTCTCTCGAAGGCCAGCAAGGTCACCCCTTGGAGCTTCAACAATAGAAGACACCAAGTTGAAGAAGAAGATAGGAAGTAGCCGCCTTTTCTCCTCGCTCTTAGCACCCAAAAGTCACTTTTTCTAGCTCTCTTTTATGTGGGTATCTTGTCCTTTATATAGTAGAGGCTCTTTGGGTTTTGTGCCCTAAACATTCCTTGTGTGTCCTACGGAATATTTCCTAGGATATATCAGGCACAACATACAAATGGGGGTTCTCTCACTTGGACTGGAAAATATCTTCGTTGCTTTGTCCTTTTCTATGCCTAGAATTGCTATCTAAAATGCTGCAACATTTCTTTTCTCAGCCACACTCCCTTGCTTACATGCACATCACCATACCATAACAACCATTTCTCAAGCAGCACCCATTTCTTAACTAAATCAAAACAACCAAGCTAACAACATCAAATGCAACTATATGAACTAAATGCAGCTAAATGCAAATAAAATGAGCTCAAAGACAAGCAAATAACTGAGTAAATGGGCATGAAATGCATGCTTTTTACAACACATAACTTCCCTCCCAAATGCACCACATATTTGGATTAAATTTTAAAGCATTTTTCCAAACGCTGCAGCTTTTCCCATATTCATTAAAAGATGTCTTGAAGGTTTTTAAATTTCATAACAAAAGTTAAAGCTTCAACCGCTCTCTCTCACTCTCTCTATTTTTCGTCGCCGCTGTTGTCGCCACTGGCCTAGTTCTGGTGATGATGAAAATTTAAAAAATACCTTTTCTTATTCGTATCTCTTTCATGAGCTAAAAAATGATGTTAATTTTATCAAAATATCAATGAATAGGAATAGATCTACAAAAAAAAAGAGTTTTAGTAAAATTTTCTCTAGATCAGAAATATAGCGTTGGATTGAGCCGCTTTCGAGATATGTCAATCTTGACACCGCTTGGTGTCCTTCTACCATTCTTATCTTGTGAATTAATGCTCTGACCGCCATTGAAATAAAGGTAAAGGCTCAAATTTTCCTATTTTTTCCCATTTGCTTACTGCTTGCTGATTTCACTCTTTTTTATACCGTTGTTTGTTGATGCTTTGGATGCTTGATGGTGTGTATATTCGAATGCTTCTCTTCTTTGTTTATATGAAAGTTCAATGATATTTGGGTTATTGTGATGATAACAGATTAGAGATGTTGGTGCTCGGGTCAAGACGTTGATGGTGGCTTAGTGAGTGGATGATGATGAACGATGTCAAGGTTTGATGGGTAAAAACTCAAGGCTCGATTTGGGTAGCTGCTAAGATCGTGAAACTAGTTGAGTTGGGGTGATGGAGAGCTCGTCTGAGCAGTGGGTTTATGTGTTCGAGCTCTTCGAGTTTTTCGAGTTTGAGCTCTTTGAGTTTTTTTTTTACTTCGAACTTTTCGAGCTCGAGCCTTAATTTTTTTCTTTCAAATTCTAATCGAGTTTGATAATTTTATTTCTGTAAAAAGGTAAAGATACGACATGTCTTATTTTTATTATGTTTATTTCATTAATATTTAAATTTTTTTATTAATGATTTTATTTTTGTTTTTTAGGGTGCCTTTACATCAAGTTACTAAAATTTTCAATCTAATGTTTTGATATTATCATAATTAGAATCATGTATATATATACATTAAAATTTTAATTTAAATTATATTTATATTATAAATTAATTATTACAAAAAATAATAAATTAAACTTATTGATATTTAAAGTCATTTTATATAATTTTATTTCTAATCTAATAAAGTTAATAATAAATGAATTATTTAACAAAATTAATTTAATAATTGTAATTAATTTTTTAATATAATGATCATAGTTAAAAGAGATATCAAATTTATTAATTTAATGACCGTAATTAATAATTTGTTTTAAATTTTGAAAAATATTTTTTATTAACTTTATCAATTTGATGTTATTAATTTAATAAAAAATTTAAATATATTTATAGACTGATTTGTAAACATAAAAAGTAAACATATTACTTTAATAATTATAGTTAATTATGTAACTTAAATTGTGAGAGTGTATTTTGTCACACTATAATATAATAAAATCATAATTTCACAACTTCATCAATTACAACTTACAAGTCAGGTATCAAGTCGGGTCAATAACAAGTCGGATCATTTACAGGTTGAGTCAATTACAGATCAGGTTCATAACAGGTCTGGTTGATAACAAGTCGGGTAATATCAGTTATTTACCAGGTTAATCTCGGGGTCGAGTTCATATCAGGTCGGATGCAAGTCGGGTTCGATTATCACATTATCAGGTTGAATTTGGGTTCAGGTCGTTCTCAGATCGGATGTAAGTCGTGTTCAAATTCAAAATTTTTAGGTCCAACTCGGGTTTAGGTAAACACCAGTTCGGACTTGAATCGATTTCGGATCACCACCGCCTCGGGTCACAAGCAGTTCTGACTCAAGTCAGTTTCAATCAGTTTTACAGGTCTGGTCAGCTTTTTACATCCCTAATTAGATTCTTTAAACAACGTCTAGAATTTAAATTTTGTAGTTCTTAATGGAGTAAATTAGGTTGGAAGATGACTCTCATAATAAATCTTTGTTGTACTCAAATCTAAATTAGTTAATTGATGAATCGAATACTTAGATACTAAATAATTACAAAAAGCATTTGAAAAAGGGTAATTGTTTGATGCACTTTCGGTGAAAAAGTTTTTTTCGCCACAAGCATATTCCTAAAGCTGTCATATATTCCTTTTAGGGGCCCTAAACCCATAAATTCTAAAACCTAAATTTTAAACCATAAAATATATTCTCAAACTTTAAAACTTAACCACGAACACTAACACCCTAGCACTAAACTTTAAAATAAATTAATCTAATCTGAAATATTTTTGCCGATTTAAAATTTCATCAAAATTATATTGATTTTGTTTAAACAGAGAGGTATTACATTTATATGTCGGGATTCAAACTCATACAAGTAATATGAACATCCTTATTCACTAGACGAATTAGTGGATCTCAAAATTATTATCCATTTAACATTAAAACTTTGTGAATTTATATTTATAAAAAAAAACAATATTTTTTAATTAAAAAAATAAACACAATACAAATTTTTAAGATATATTAAAAATCAAATCTCATGTGTCAAAACTGTAATCCAAATAAAATAACGACTATTCAAATAATAATAATAATAATAATAATAATAATAATAATAATAATAATAATAATAATAATAATAATGGCAATGTCGGTTTGTAATGCTTGCTAAGCGCAAGTGCCGATCCCTATAAAATACGACCACTCGTTGCTTGTTTCCAAAGCTTTCCAATTTATCTCTATTTCTTCTTCGATTTACGTATCGGTTTTTAATTCATGATCGCCGCCATGAACATCGTGAAACGAATAGCAACCCTCGAAGCCGAAACCCTGAACAGGTTAAGCAACCCGGGACGATTCCCAACTTCCGATGATGATTCCGACGATCCAAGAACGCCGACGACGACAACGTTTTCATGGATGCTGGACGACGGACGAGCGGAGTTCATGTGGTGCGACGACATGAAAAGGAAGCTGGCCAAGTCGAGGGCTCGTGAGACCAACCGAGACTTGGAAACCACGTTCATGGAAGTGCAGTACGAGGTTGCGAATGAGCTGGCTAAAATCTTGTCGGAAACCATCGACCCTGCGTTTGCCGGAAGCGATGGTGTGAGAATAGAAGACGAAGATGGCGGAGCATGTGGGATTTGTCTTGAAGATATGGAGAAAGGAGAGGAAGTGAGAGCCATGAGTGCGTGCGGGCATAAGTTCCATCATTATTGCATCTTCCGGTGGGTTAAGAGGAAACAGAATTGCCCTTTGTGCAGATGTCCATTGAAAACTAAGAAATACTTTTGAGTTTTTGCTTTTGATTATTTCTCTCATATCAGTTTTCCAACCCTTAATTTTTCTTTACATAATTAATCTACAACAACACCATACTAATAAGTAATAACATGTATATATCTGTGGTGAAACTACTCGAGTTGAACCAGGATTTTATGTCAACTTAGATGTATAATAGATATAAAGAAAATACATTATGCGAATTTAAAATTTCCAGGAATGCGACTGTACCCTAACATTATTCGGTTTATCCCTTAATTTCAAATTTGTATATTCGTATCATATTTATGTGTGAATTTCATATACATTGAGAGCAACCAAAAATCCCATCACAGTCTGTTAATATACAAAAGTGTTGGCTGAACTGAAATGAACCACGAGCATTGGTAGAATAGGTAACATGTATTTCGACGATTGATCTCCTCCGGAAAGAACTGTAAATATGATAACATGTATTTGGACGATTGATCTCCTCCGAAAAGAACTGTAAATATGAGAAAATAGAATACTGACTTATACGGGTATACCAATAGGCTGTTATATATGAAGTTATATATATTAAAAATAATTTATCCCACTTCAGACATTTATGTTTTGTCACTTAACCCCTAATCTTAACTTCGTCCCTAACAACAAGCTAATTGACATTGGTATCGGACGTACAACTACTTGGTTTGGATGCATGTAGAATAGATACCAAATTAAGGACGGATTCATGATTGAATTAAAAGAGGGCATGTTAACTAACTTTGAAATGAATAGGTCTTAAAAAGTAATTAAACCATAAATTTTTTTTTGATCAGCAACTGTATGTTTTTTATTAAGAAATAAGGAAAAACATACAGCTTGACGAAATCGCACGCCTCGTTAAAAACCTCCCTAAACCTATTGGAGGAAAAGAGTACGATACGATCCGTCGAATACAATAGGAAAAGCATATCGCATAGGGACAAGTCACAGACAAGCCATGAACGTCGAAATTCTATCTACTCCCTCCTTCGCCAGTGCATCCGCAAAACCGTTCGCTTCCCTCGGCACGTAGCAGAATTGAACATCGTATATGACTTGACAAGCTTGATCAATTACCAAAAATACCTCTCATAGTCGCCACGGTCGTTTTGCAGTCTGATTGATCCAGCTCAACGCGACTTGAGAATCCGTCTCCATTATCACACAACCCTGTCGCCATTCCTTCTCCTTTATCATTCCCAACGCAAAGGCTATCGCTCGTACCTCTGCTTGATTTGATTCCATCACACCTATAGGGCCTGAAAATAGACCCAAAATGCGACTATCCGCATCTCGTAACACACCACCAATCCCTGCCGGACCCGGTTTTCCTCGCGCTGATCCATCCGTGTTAAATTTTAGCATATTTTGTAACGGGGGCTGCCAGCATATTTCCCCCCTTGTCCTCTTCGATTTGGCAGCAACCACAATTTTAGAAGGGCATGTCCACCAAGCTGCCTCCGCTACCAATTCTCCCCGCCTATCAGCTTTTATCCAATAATAGGATCTCAATTTCACCAAGAAACACAATTCAGCCAAATTCCATCGCTTCCCACAGAAAATAAATTCATTCCTTGCAATCCATAAAGACCATAAAACAGCGGCAACACACGCTATCCACCACATATTCATGCATCCCTTGAATATACTATGAAAATCAAGAACATAGAATGCATCAAAACTAACCGGTAAGGTTGTGTCCATTCCCCACCATTGTCGCATCCATAGCCAAACCGATTGTGCAAACGGACATTCATAGAGGATGTGAGCGATGCTCTCCTCTACCATCACACACCAAGGGCATCGGCCCTGATCATCCGGCAGTGGAATCCCACGTGCTCGCAAGAAATCAACAGTGGGTAATCGACGTAACCATGTAAACCATAGGAAAGCTTGAACTTTCGGCGGCACCAGCACCTTCCAAGCGAAGCATTCTCTAAAGTCCATTTCCCCCACCTTATCGAGCATGAACAGTTTCGATAAAGTCCCAACTGAAAAAATTCCACGCTCGTCCGACCTCCAAATTAACATGTCCAGCTTGTCTTCCCATGCGCGGAAATTGGACACCGTGTGAATTAAATCACGTAGCATTCCTAGTTCAAAAACTCGTAGCGGGCGTCTAAAAAATTCAGTCCAACAATGATGCGATAATCTGCCCTCCACCATATAGTCCCCCACCCTCGCTAACTTATCACATGCTAACGAGAATAAGCGCGGATATGTATCTTTTAAGGCCACTTGTTCAACCCACGGATCGAACCAAAACAAAATCGATTTACCATCCCCAAGCTTCCATAAAAAACCGGTCATACCCATATGCTTTTAAATCTGTGCATCGCATGAGAGAGCTACGATTTGTCGCCATACAAGCGACATAGATGACATCTTTTCCGTGTTGAAACGCCACCATTGTGGATTTTCTCCATATTTTGCTACTATCAAGCCACGCCACAATGAATCTCTATCTTGCGCATAACGCCACACCCATTTTGATAGCATTGCCATGTTCTTAACTCGCAAATCCGCAACCCCTAAACCCCCTAATTGTTTCGGGCGACAAACTACCTCCCATCCTACTCTGCTCATCCGCCGTTCCAAACCGACGCCCCCCATAGGAAAGCTCTTCGAATTTTATCAATCCTCTCTATAACCCCTCTGGGAGCGACAAATAAACCCATGTAGAATATCGGTAACGACGAGAGGACTGAATTGACCAAAACCACCCGAGCTGCAAAAGACAGAGAGGTCCTTTTCCATCCTGCTAATTTGCGTCGAAAATTAGCAATCACTGGTTCCCACGTAGCTATTAATCTCGGACTTGCGCCTATTGGAAATCCCAAATAGACGAATGGAAATTCAGCTTTTCGACAACCCATTACCTCGACTACGTTGCTGCCCAGCTCATCTCCTATGCCAATTGAGTACAAGGAACTTTTACCGAAGTTAATCTTCAACCCCGAGCAAACTTGAAAACAGTGCAAAATTCGTTTCACATTTCTCGCAACGTCTAACGAGCCCTCAAAGAACAAAAGTGTGTCATCGGCAAACTGTAAATGTGTCACGGATATCCCTGCCGCTACCTGAACCCCACGAATTAGACCCCCTAATTCAGCCCTTCGCAGCATCAAATGCATTGCTTCCGCGACTATCACAAACAGTAAAGGTGATAGCGGACAACCTTGTCGCATGCCTCTACCCATTCTGAATTCCTTGGTGGCATTACCGTTGAGAAGCACCGACGACCTGACTGAACTGATACATTCCTGAATCCATTTTCTCCATGTATCACAGAATCCCATTCTTCCTAACACCTCATCCAAAAAACACCAGCTCACGCAGTCATACGCCTTGGCAAAATCAAGTTTCAATAAAAAACCACATGCACCCTGTTGTCGTAATGAATGCACCACCTAAAGTGCTAGAAGTACACCATCCACCAATTGTCGACCTTTTATAAACGCCGATTGGGTATCACTTATTAAATCTGCCAATACCCCTTGTAATCGAGTCGCAAGGCATTTTGCCAAAATTTTGTAAACTGAGTTTACTAAACATATCGGCCTATATTCACCAAGGGTCGTGGGAGATGTTACCTTAGGAATTAACACGATGAATGTGCAGTTCACATCCTTAGGTAGCCGCCCACTTGCATGGAAATTTTCAAAGAACCGTAGAATATCAGCATTGATCACCTCCCACCCCTTCTTATAAAAATCCAGCGTAAATCCATCCGGGCCCGGTGCCTTCGAACCATCACAACCTCTCACTATTCCGTGTATTTCTGCCAAGGAAAATGTCGCCACCAAATTCCCCCTAGCTGTCTGCGATATCTTCCTAAAATCCCCCTCGAATTGCCATATGCATTCCCTCTTATCACGAGAGAAATGCTTCTTGAAAAATTGAACTACGTGGCGTCGCATAAGTGATGGCGAACTGATCCAATTGTCATTAACCATAAATCCTAGAATATAATTTCTTGCCGCTCTCAGCTTAGCGGATCGATGAAAATAGGCTGTGTTTCGATCTCCCAGACGCAGCCATGTCGCTCTTGATTTTTGTCTCCATATCGCTTCCTTATGTCTCATAGCTTTCCATAGAGCCTGTAACCATTGTCTCCTTTCCGCCTCTATCTCCTCATCAATACTAGCTGTAGAGATTGCTGAATCCGCCCGGTCAATTTTATTTTGCAACTCTGATATTAACTCATTTACATCCCCAAAGCTGTCCCTATTCCATTGTTTCAAAAAAGCCTTCAAATGTCGCAGTTTCACCATAATATTTAACGTGCCAATGTCCAATTCAGTTAGCCGGATCCATTCCTCAATAATTTGCCTCATGTGATATCTGCCCTCCATCCAACAATTAAAGAATCGGAACGGACGGGGGCCCCAATCGTTTTCATCGCATTTCAACAATAAAGGTGTGTGGTCGGAGACACCCCGTGCTAGCGCCACTTGCTGGATTGAGCTGAAAGCATCCATCCATCTTGACGATATCAAAAATCTGTCAATTCGGCTACATCTTTTCTTTGGGCCAAACCATGTATAACGTTTTGCCTAAGAGTGGTAAATCCATCAGACCTGCTTGTAAAACAAAATCACCAAACACTTCCATCTCCATATTCCTATCCGATGTACCAATTCTATCCGACTCGTGTAGTATGGCATTAAAATCTCCCGCTATGCACCACGGGCCTTCGTGTTCACTAATCTTACTCAAAATTGCCGTCCATACAGCTTGTTGCCCTTCCAATTCGGACGGTGCATATACCACTACTAAACCACAGCTTAGATCATCATGTAACCATCTACCTCTCATCATAATAAAATTACGTTCAATCACTACCACATCTAAATTAAATTTACTCACCTCCCATATCACTACAATACCGCCCGACGCACCAATTGATGGCGCAATCACTGATTCGTAATTATCGCTTCCCCATAGATTTGCTAGCCACAATTTCGGACACTCCTCCATCTTTGTTTCTTGTAACATTGCCATATCCGCATCGTTTTTCCTTATTACATCTCGAACAAACCGGCGTTTAGCACTTCCTCCCAAGCCCCTCACATTCCATGATAATATTTTCATGAGTCACAAACTGAGCCGATCGCCACTAATTACTTTTGATATGTCTCGGATAATTTCTTCTTCCCGGTCGTTGGAATTTACCCCAATTAGAGAGCCCAGTTTCACCGTTTCAATCGCTTCTATTTCAATATTGTTTGCTGCCTTACCGTCGTCCCCTTCTCCCCCCGTATTCGATAGTACTTGGTTGGTCTTGTATAATCGGTTAGTCTTCTTTTTTCTAGAAATCCGGCACCCTTCCAAATTTCCCCTACAAACCGTCGAATCTTGCAATAAGTCTGACCCACCTGGACAATTTCTGTTTTACTCAAGTCTGGTTGTTCAATTGTCGAAAAGATAATAGGATAATGGTTTAATTTAGAATTTAATTTTGAATTAAATTCTGAATTATCTTCCCTTTGTAAATTAGACTCCTGATCATTTGAATCACTTGCTTTAGAGTTAGCAATTCCCGCTATATCCAAACTCTTGCAAATTTGAATGTCTCCTATTCCTGCAGGACTCTTATCACCACCGTCCTTCTCCCCACTCTGACCTCTTTCCGTCGTGTCCACTAACCGTGCCGGTGAACTCGTCGTTGGCCTGTCCGGCGATTGAGACGAGTTGTTTGATGCCCTTTGTTCGTCGTTGCCATTCTGATCAGACTGTCTTTCTACATTTGTTTTTTCGTGTTGATCTCCTTGTGGCCCTTCCCATGCTTCATTTGCAAGCCATAGCACCGAATTTGTATCTTTTATATTTTCTGCATCCTCTCCGTTTCCCACTGCTGTATGCGGTAGTGAATTATTTTCACTACTCCCTTCTTCGTCCGTCGAATCAAACTCCCCGCAATCACATTCCACCGTGGGGGAGGTGCCATCCATCTCTAACACTCGAACGTTATATGTTTCCCCCTCAAAACGAACTTCAATATGTTCTTCAATCCGGTTGAATTGGGATGTTTCGACCATAATTCTACCACAATCAAATGAAGATGGTGTTTCCGTGTCATCATCCATTCGAATAAAAGCACCCCAGAGACTTGCAATGTTCATGAATGTCCGTTTGTGCCATAGGTGTATCGGAAGGCCGATTATCGACATCCAAATCTGTCGCGATTCCACTTTGATCGCTGGAGACCATTCTTCTACCTTTGCGAAACATTCTTTCACCCGGTCAAGATTCATGATTTTGTCGCGGACGGCTGCCGATGTACACATTAACAATATCATTGCTCCGGATAAACGCATGATCGAGAAACCATCGTGTTTGTCTACCTCCAACCTTTCCGCTAGGGTCTTTATGCTACATGGATTTTGGCACCAACCCACCGCGCACCATCGCAATATTGCCCATTTGTCTTCATCCACTATCCCTACTACTTGCGATTTATTTTGTTTCACTTCGTTTCTCATTGCTGTTTCTGATTTTCTTGATTCCTCACTGTCCTTCTTCTCATGTTGTTCTATGTTTCTTCCTTTCTTATTGTGCCACTCCGTTTTGCCCTTCCACGCCATAGCAACTCTCAATCTGCCGCCGTGTATCCATTTGCCGTTTAATCTCTTTATCACCCTGTTTGCATCTTCCTTCGACGCCATTCTAACGAAACCAAACCTCTGTCCATCCCTGGCCCTTTTGTTCGGTATGAAGGTATCTTTTACAATTCTATGTCTGTCACACACTTGCCACAATCCTTTCCAGTGGATTGTCCGAGAGAGACCACTGATGAATAAAGTCCAAACTTGCTGATGTTTCTGATCTCGTTGCACCGTCCTGCTGCCTGTATGTGCTTCACTGTTTCGGCCGGTGCTATTTTCCTGTTCGGCGGCGAGGCGTTTCCAAATTCCCTTTGAGAGCATTTTTTTTTCAAAATTATAATTAAACCATAAAAATTAAGTGAGTTTAAGGTTAATTTTACATTTTTTAAAATTGAAAGGTCTTAAAAAGTATTTAAACCAGAAAAATGAAGGATCAAAGTTTAATTTTATTAATTTTAATTGACAGGATCCTAAAAAACAATAAACCATAAAATTTTGGGAGGAGTAAGGACTTAATTGCAATGATTTTAAAAACTTTTAAGGCCAAAAATACAATTAACCCATCAAATTTGAGGGCAATTGTTTCTCCCACCTGTAAGGTGATTCCGTCCTGGCTTTAAATCCATATCATCCTAAATGTTGTAATAACAAATATATTTAGTTACTAATGTGGAAAAAGTAGATAAATTCAAGTATCAGTTTACATTCAAAAAATTTAATTGCCAAGTGAGAAAATTAAAGAAATTTAATTGAAATAGGAGAGTCGTTTTTGTATTGGATGATGTCCATATAAAATAATTATAGAAAGGATTAATATTTGATACACTGCCAGTGTAAATTTTTTTTACACAAGCATGCCTATTTTCAAGTCTAAATTTAAAACCTAAAATTCTAACCTTAAAACCCTAAAAATCTAACCTCAACCCCTAAACCCCAAACCCTAAATTCTAACCATAAATCCTAAATTTTAAATCATATAACCTAAACCCCTAACCTCTAAACCCTAAACTAAATCTCTAAACCCCTAAATAAACCCGCTTGTGGAAATTTTATTTTCCATCGCCGGTGTATAGGATATTAATCCTTATAGAAATATGATTTATTTCGTATCTAATTCAATTTAGAGTAAATTACGTAAATCATCACTAAATTTTACTTTTAAACCTATTTTGGTTATTTAAGTGGGAACAGTGCAAGAAATGTTGTAGCAAAAGCAATTCAATAAAATTGAAGTGAATTGAATAAGTTGCAAGGTCCTCAACTGTACGTGAAACTCTCTATTGGGAATGATAGGCTGGGTTTGTTAAGGAATCCTACGCCTAGTTCTAATGTATATCTAACACTTTCCAGTTCAAACTATGCTCAACAGGGTTTCTTATGATGTTTCTAAACTACTTTAGCAAGAAATCTAAGAGCCAGAATGCTAAGGCAATACCTCTCAACGTGAACCCTAGCAAGCTACTTATCATTGACGTGCTACCCTTTTTAGTCGTTGAAACCCTATTCTTATTTCTAAGGTGAGTTAGAGTTATGCCTCTCAACAGCCAACCCCCTTGTCTACGTGGATATAATCTTAACTCTCTCGACCATTAAGCTAATCTAACACCTAAGTAAAGGCTAACTCTCGAAAGCTCTTACAAACTTAAGGCAATAAAACAATAAATAAAGCATATGAAGCTGGAAACATGCTAAACATTCATTTAAAACTAAATCAAAATCATCCCAAACAAACCCAATCCATCTAAAGTTAGTTTATGTCTGGGTGTAAATCATCAATCATCATTCGTCTTAAACAACTCATTTCCAAAATATAAAGTGTTAAAGCAAACATCAAAGAAAAGGAAATCTCTCGTGCCGCCTTGGACAACCGTGAACCACCTTACACTTGCTGCTTCTCTCGAAGGCCAGCAAGGTAACCCCTTGGAGCTTCAACAATAGAGGACACCAAGTTGAAGAAGAAGATAGGAAGTAGCCGCCTTTTCTCCTCACTCTTAGCACCCAAAAGTCACTTTTTCTAGCTCTCTTTTATGTGGGTATCTTGTCCTTTATATAGTAGAGGCTCTTTGGGTTTTGTGCCCTAAACATTCCTTGTGTGTCCTACAGAATATTTCCTAGGATATATCAGGCACAACATACAAATGGGGGTTCTCTCACTTGGACTGGAAAATATCTTCGTTGCTTTGTCCTTTTCTACGCCTAGAATTGCTGTCTAAAATGCTGCTACATTTCTTTTCTCAGCCACACTCCCTTGCTTACATGCACATCACCATACCATAACAACCCTTTCTCAAGCAGCACCCATTTCTTAACTAAATCAAAACAACCAAGCTAACAACATCAAATGCAACTATATGAACTAAATGCAGCTAAATGCAAATGAAATGAGCTCAAAGACAAGTAAATAACTGAGTAAATGGGCATGAAATGCATGCTTTTTACAACACATAAATTCCCTCCCAAATGCACCACATATTTGGATTAAATTTTAAAGCATTTTTCCAAACGCTGCAGCTTTTTCCCATATTCATTAAAAGATGTCTTGAAGGTTTTTAAATTTCATAACAAAAGTTAAAGCTTCAGCCGCTCTCTCTCACTCTCTCTATTTTTCGCCGCCGCTGTTGTCGCCACAGGCCTAGTTCTGGTGATGATGAAAATTTAAAAAATACCTTTTCTTATTCGTATCTCTTTCATGAGCTAAAAATGATGTTAATTTTATCAAAATATCAATCAATAGGAATAGATCTACAAAAAAAGAGTTTCAGTAAAATTTTCTCTAGATCAGAAATATGGCGTTGGATTGAGCCGCTTTCGAGATATGTCAATCTAGACACCGCTTGGTGTCCTTCTACCATTCTTATCTTGTGAATTAATGCTCTGACCGCCATTGAAATAAAGGTAAAGGCTCAAATTTTCCTATTTTTTCCCATTTGCTTACTACTTGCTGATTTCACTCTTTTTTATACCGTTGTTTGTTGATGCTTTGGATGCTTGATGGTGTGTATATTCGAATGCTTCTCTTCTTTGTTTATATGAAAGTTCAATGATATTTGGGTTATTGTGATGATAACAGATTAGAGATGTTGGTGCTCGGGTCAAGACGTTAATGGTGGCTTAGTGAGTGGATGATGATGAACGATGTCAAGGTTTGATGGGTAAAAGCTCAAGGCTCGATTTGGGTAGCTGCTAAGATCGTGAAACTAGTTGAGTTGGGGTGATGGAGAGCTCGCCTGAGCAGTGGGTTTATGTGTTCGAGCTCTTCGAGTTTTTCGAGTTTGAGCTCTTTGAGTTTTTTTTTTACTTCGAACTTTTCGAGCTCGAGCTTTAATTTTTTTCTTTCAAATTCTAATCGAGTTTGATAATTTTATTTCTGTAAAAAGGTAAAGATACGACATGTCTTATTTTTATTATGTTTATTTCATTAATATTTAAATTTTTTATTAATGATTTTATTTTTGTTCTTTAGGGTGCCTTTACATCAAGTTACTAAAATTTTCAATCTAATGTTTTGATATTATCATAATTAGAATCATGTATATATATACATTAAAATTTTAATTTAAATTATATTTAAATTATTAATTAATTATTACAAAAAATAATAAATTAAACTTATTGATATTTAAAGTCATTTTATATAATTTTATTTCTAATATAATAAAGTTAATAATAAATAAATGAATTATTTAATAAAATTAATTTAATAATTGTAATTAATTTTTAATATAATGATCATAGTTAATAGAGATATCAAATTTATTAATTTAATGACCGTAATTAATAATTTGTTTTAAATTTCAAAAAATAATTTTTTATTAACTTTATCAATTTGATGTTATTAATTTAATAAAAAAAATTAAATATATTTATAGACTGATTTGTAAACATAAAAAGTAAACATATTACTTTAATAATTATAGTTAATTATGTAACTTAAATTGTGAGAGTGTATTTTGTCACACTATAATATAATAAAATCATAATTTCACAACTTCATCAATTGTAACTTACAAGTCAGGTATCAAGTCGGGTCAATAACAAGTCGGATCATTTACAGGTTGAGTCAATTACAGATCAGGTTCATAACATGTCTGGTTGATAACAAGTCGGGTAATATCAGTTATTTACCAGGTTAATCTCGGGGTCGAGTTCATATCAGGTCGGATGCAGGTCGGGTTCGATTATCACATTATCAGGTTGAATTTGGGTTCAGGTCGTTCTCAGATCGGATGTAAGTCGTGTTCAGATTCAAAATTTTCAGGTCCAACTCGAGTTTAGGTAAACATCCGTTCGGATTCAAATCGATTTCAGATCACCACCGCCTCGGGTCACAAGCAGTTCTGACTCAAGTCAGTTTCAATCAATTTTACAAGTCTAGTCAGCTTTTTACATCCCTAATTAGATTCTTTAAACAACGTCTAGAATTTAAATTTTGTAGTTCTTAATGGAGTAAATTAGGTTGGAAGATGACTCTCATAATAAATCTTTGTTGTACTCAAATCTAAATTAGTTAATTGATGAATCGAATACTTAGATACTAAATAATTACAAAAAGCATTTGAAAAAGGGTAATTGTTTGATGCACTTTCGGTGAAAAAGTTTTTTTCGCCACAAGCATATTCCTAAAGCTGTCATATATTCCTTTTAGGGGCCCTAAACCCATAAATTCTAAAACCTAAATTTTAAACCATAAAATATATTCTCAAACTTTAAAACTTAACCACGAACACTAACACCCTAGCACTAAACTTTAAAATAAATTAATCTAATCTGAAATATTTTTGCCGATTTAAAATTTCATCAAAATTATATTGATTTTGTTTAAAAAGAGAGGTATTACATTTATATGTCGGGATTCAAACTCATACAAGTAATATGAACATCCTTATTCACTAGACGAATTAGTGGATCTCAAAATTATTATCCATTTAACATTAAAACTTTGTGAATTTATATTTATAAAAAAAACAATATTTTTTAATTAAAAAAATAAACACAATACAAATTTTTAAGATATATTAAAAATCAAATCTCATGTGTCAAAACTGTAATCCAAATAAAATAACGACTATTCAAATAATAATAATAATAATAATAATAATAATAATAATAATAATAATAATAATAATAATAATAATGGCAATGTCGGTTTGTAATGCTTGCTAAGCGCAAGTGCCGATCCCTATAAAATACGACCACTCGTTGCTTGTTTCCAAAGCTTTCCAATTTATCTCTATTTGTTCTTCGATTTACGTATCGGTTTTTAATTCATGATCGCCGCCATGAACATCGTGAAACGAATAGCAACCCTCGAAGCCGAAACCCTGAACAGGTTAAGCAACCCGGGACGATTCCCAACTTCCGATGATGATTCCGACGATCCAAGAACGCCGACGACGACAACGTTTTCATGGATGCTGGACGACGGACGAGCGGAGTTCATGTGGTGCGACGACATGAAAAGGAAGCTGGCCAAGTCGAGGGCTCGTGAGACCAACCGAGACTTGGAAACCACGTTCATGGAAGTGCAGTACGAGGTTGCGAATGAGCTGGCTAAAATCTTGTCGGAAACCATCGACCCTGCGTTTGCCGGAAGCGATGGTGTGAGAATAGAAGACGAAGATGGCGGAGCATGTGGGATTTGTCTTGAAGATATGGAGAAAGGAGAGGAAGTGAGAGCCATGAGTGCGTGCGGGCATAAGTTCCATCATTATTGCATCTTCCGGTGGGTTAAGAGGAAACAGAATTGCCCTTTGTGCAGATGTCCATTGAAAACTAAGAAATACTTTTGAGTTTTTGCTTTTGATTATTTCTCTCATATCAGTTTTCCAACCCTTAATTTTTCTTTACATAATTAATCTACAACAACACCATACTAATAACATGTATATATCTGTGGTGAAACTACTCGAGTTGAACCAGGATTTTATGTCAACTTAGATGTATAATAGATATAAAGAAAATACATTATGCGAATTTAAAATTTCCAGGAATGCGACTGTACCCTAACATTATTCGGTTTATCCCTTAATTTCAAATTTGTATATTCGTATCATATTTATGTGTGAATTTCATATACATTGAGAGCAACCAAAAATCCCATCACAGTCTGTTAATATACAAAAGTGTTGGCTGAACTGAAATGAACCACGAGCATTGGTAGAATAGGTAACATGTATTTCGACGATTGATCTCCTCCGGAAAGAACTGTAAATATGATAACATGTATTTGGACGATTGATCTCCTCCGAAAAGAACTGTAAATATGAGAAAATAGAATACTGACTTATACGGGTATACCAATAGGCTGTTATATATGAAGTTATATATATTAAAAATAATTTATCCCACTTCAGACATTTATGTTTTGTCACTTAACCCCTAATCTTAACTTCGTCCCTAACAACAAGCTAATTGACATTGGTATCGGACGTACAACTACTTGGTTTGGATGCATGTAGAATAGATACCAAATTAAGGACGGATTCATGATTGAATTAAAAGAGGGCATGTTAACTAACTTTGAAATGAATAGGTCTTAAAAAGTAATTGAACCATAAAAATTAAGTGAGTTTAAGGTTAATTTTACATTTCTTAAAATTGAAAGGTTTTAAAAAGTATTTAAACCAGAAAAATGAAGGATCAAAGTTTAATTTTATTAATTTTAATTGACAGGATCCTAAAAAACAATAAACCATAAAATTTTGGGAGGAGTAAGGACTTAATTGCAATGATTTTAAAAACTTTTAAGGCCAAAAATACAATTAACCAATCAAATTTGAGGGCAATTGTTTCTCCCACATGTAAGGTGATTCCGTCCTGGCTTTAAATCCATATCATCCTAAATGTTGTAATAACAAATATATTTAGTTACTAATGTGGAAAAAGTAGATAAATTCAAGTATCAGTTTACATTCAAAAAATTTAATTGCCCAAGTGAGAAAATTAAAGAAATTTAATTGAAATAGGAGAGTCGTTTTTGTATTGGACATCCAAATTTTGCCCATATAAAATGATTATAGAAAATTTGATTTATTTCACATCTAATTCAATTTAGAGTAAATTAAGTAAATCAACACTAATTTTTAATTTTAAACCTATTATGGTTACTTATGTTTTAAAATATTTTATTTATTCACTAAAATTTAGATATTAAATATTTTTTGCCACTGAAGTTTAGACATTAAACATTTTTGTCACTCCACCGTTCTCCATCATCGTCGTTCGGTATCAAATTTCACCAGTCACTTTGTCTCGCTCTCCAAGTCCGAATCTAACTTTCATTTCCCCTGAAAAGTGTCCAAGAAATCCAGGAATCAAGCAAAAACATTTTAATTTCTCTCTCATCGATCTCTCTCCTCTATCGTTGGATGGAACTCGTTTCTAACTATATTGCTTCTTTCGTGCCGATAAAGTTTTTCACCATTCAAATCTTGAAAAAGTTCCTTTGTTCGCCGGTAAAAGGACGTCGTCAAAAAAATTATCGGACAAGTGACAAAAGAACGTTCAATATTTAAATTTTTGTGAGTAAATTGAACGCTTTAAAACTTTAATGTCCAAAATACATTTGAGCATAGATTTCAGTGATGATTTACTTAATTTACCCTTAAATT
This sequence comes from Hibiscus tridactylites, assembly GCA_958450335.1. Taxonomy (NCBI): domain Eukaryota; kingdom Viridiplantae; phylum Streptophyta; class Magnoliopsida; order Malvales; family Malvaceae; genus Hibiscus; species Hibiscus tridactylites. The sequence goes on along the minus strand of OY288289.1, from coordinate 16,097,114 downwards.
TAATTAGAAGAGGTGATATCCCATGTCCAATTAGGGATGGCAACGGGGCGGGGAAGGGCAGGTTTTTGGCCGCCCCGAACCCGCCCCGATCTATAAGATATTAAATCTGACCTCGCCCCGTCCCGAATTAAAATATTAATTTACTTGTCCGCCCCGAAATAATAACCCTTAAACCCGACTCCGCCCTGAAAAATTTTAAAAATTTTAATTTCGTCGACGATAAATGTTAGATTCGACCAATCTTCCACAACAATCACAAATTATGGTTTCAAGAGACTTCAAGCCTATATAAAAAATAAAATAAAACTAATTTTAAATTGCCAACATGTTAAATTACATATTTAAAAGAATAAACTTGAATCATTGACCGTTAGAATCGAATATATTAAAACTTGAACAACATTTAACAAAATTTCATGATAAGCACGAACTAAAAACAAAAAATAGCTTAAAACTTATAAAAAGTGTTTATATATAGTGATATTTTTTTATAAATATAATAAAAAATATATATATAAATATATAAATGTACCGGGGCGGAGAATTTCTAACAAATACCCAAACTCGCCCCGCCCCGATTTCATGCTTTTCACGCCCGCCCCAATTCCCAAAATTTAAAAAAAAATCGATTGATTCGAGTCGAAACACCCCGGGTCGAGTCGATGCAGTTATTTTTGCCATCCCTATGTCCAACATAAGCTTGTCGCTACATATACAAAAAACCAAAGCAAATATAGACAAGTGAGAAGCCAAATGCAAAGATCTTAGTGTCTTAGAACATAAACCACATCAGTTGTCTAGCAAGTAGACCCCATTTTCAATTATAGTTTTATATAATAAATTGGAAGCATTCAACCCGTTTCCAACTTGCCAAAACTTGCGCCTTTTTCTCCATTGACGTTGAACACAAGGATTTTCAGGTACTACTACTACTACAACTCTCATTTTATTTTTCTTTTGGAAAAAATTCTTGGTTTTTAGTTGCTTCTGCAATTACTTGATTTCTGGGTTTTGCTTCTTTTGAATTTCTAAAAAAGTGGAATATCAGATCTGATCTTTGCCAATTGTGAATTCTGATCAATACCCAGATTTTCATTTTGTTGTTTTTATATTGAATCGTCATTCTTTTGCATTATTCTGCGTTAAACATTGCCGTTTTGATGCAGCATTGCCTCATTGTCATGTTGCTTGCAATGCACTGATGCAGATTCATTTCTGAGGGATTTTTGATCGATCGTTTGAGATTTTGAAACAAAGGGTATTCTTATTTGCTGCAATTAAAGGAATCTCTCCAAATGTTGCTCTAGATTGCATAGTTTGAATTAGGCTCTGTGGCATTGAGAAAGGCAGGATTTTTTGTATTGTGTAGTGAAAGATGAAGCGCGTTTCGCCGCTCCTTTTGGTACTTTTAGTCCTAGGGTCCTTCTTTGCTACATATAATTTGTTGACTATGATAATACACTCGAAGACATCTTCAGAAGAGTGGGATGATCCTTTTCTAATGCCCCAGAATTTGAATGAATTTGGGGGTTCGAAGTCGAAGTACCATGTTGCTGTCACGGCGACTGATGCTCCGTATATCCAATGGCAGTGTCGGATTATGTATTATTGGTATAAGAAGGTAAGAGATATGCCTGGATCAGAGATGGGAAAATTCACTCGAATTTTGCATTCGGGGAAGCCTGATAGTTTGATGGAGGAGATTCCAACTTTTGTTGTTGATCCTCTTCCGGAGGGTTTGGATCGGGTGAGTCTTTTGCTGTTTAGTATTTCAGTTCTTCATTTCCTCTTGTATTTCAAGCAACCAAACTGAGATATACAATGTGTATATTATCGAATCTATAGATATAGACCGAGCTTATCCAAAAGATGTCATTGCAAGTCGAAGATGTTCATATTGGTTTTGCACTTGAATCATACTTTTACGGTGAATTATCCGCAGCGTTGTTTGCAAGACATAAAACTGAACTAAAAACATCATGTTTTAGCTAAAATTTTCTTTTTTTTTTTCTTATTGCCGTCTTCAGGGTTATATTGTCTTGAATAGACCATGGGCCTTTGTGCAATGGTTGGAAAAAGCAACAATTGATGAAGAGTTAGTTTTCGTTTAACCGATTAGACCGTTCATGATGTATGCTCTTCCTTTATTTTATCTGAGAAGTTACTGCATTTTATGACTGATGCAGATACGTTCTAATGGCAGAACCTGACCATATATTCGTAAATCCTTTGCCTAACTTGGCTCGTGGAAAAAGTCCAGCAGGGTTCCCTTTCTTTTACATTAAGCCATCGGATCACGAGACTGTTATTAGAAAATATTATCCTGAGGAGAAGGGTTCTCTGATGGACATTGATCCGATTGGCAATTCCCCCGTGATTATTAGAAAGGTACCCCTTTAAGATCGTCATAGCTTGCGTGACACGCTTGATCTGAGAGTAAATCACCTTTCAGTTTCTTTTGCATTAATTTTTATGCAAATTGAAAGCATAATTTCTTATCATATGACAGTCTGTGCTGGAGGAAATTTCACCTGCATGGATGAATATTTCATTAAGGATGAAAGATGATCCGGCAACCGATAAGGCATTTGGATGGGTGCTAGAAATGTAAGCAACATTTTTCGTTTTTTGAATTGTTCTAAGTGTAATCTTTTTTGCTGATACGGCCTTTTGTCACGTGTGACCATTCAATTGAAACTCAGGTATGCATATGCTGTGGCATCAGCACTGCATGATGTGCGGCATATACTTCGTGAAGACTTCATGCTCCAGGTTTTATTAAAACGCTATGAACCTTTTCTTTTTCGCACTCGATCAACTTTAGCTACAATTTGATATTCAACTCCCATCACTGTTTGTTATCAGCCACCGTGGGATGAGAAAATAGGGAAGAAGTTTATACTCCATTATACTTACGGGTGTGACTACAATTTAAAGGTACAACCATGCAAGAAGCTCTCTCTGGAATTTATTGTTTTCGGAATCTACATGTTATTTTTTGATTTGTTTACCGCTTTAAGATGAAATCTTGCTTACAATTTATTCACTCTGAGTTGGCATTACAGGGAGAATTAACTTATGGAAAGATCGGAGAATGGCGTTTTGACAAGAGATCGCATCTTAGCGAGCCTATTCCAAGGAATCTCTCCTTGCCCCCTCCAGGTGTTCCTGAAAGTGTGGTAAGTTCATCGGTTTGGGATGATATAAATACGGGCCATGTGGTAAATATAGAAGTCGATAGGCTGATCATCGAGTTAAAAGAACGCAAGCCACACCCTAGAATGAATCTAGGAAATAGTTGAAATCAATGTCTCGCTCATTGCAGGTTAATCAAACGGTCGGTGTAGTTTCTCGACATAAACTTTCTGAGTTGCAAACGGTTTGAAATGTGGTCTTTGCAATTTCTGCAGGTGAGACTTGTACAGATGGTGAATGAGGCTACGGCAAATATTCCCAATTGGGACACACTTTAAGTCGTGGCCGAGACATAATCTTATTAGTTTGTGCATCCATTCCGATGCTGATATCAATCTCCTTGCAACGAGAGTTATCAGTGCGGAATAGAGGTAGCTGAGATGCCGGTATACATAGAGAAAAGGGTATGCTTACAAGTTAACGAGGGATGTATCATTTTTTTACACTTCTGTTAAACATGATTTCCTTTTCTTCATGTCATCCATAAGTATGATGTCTATTTATCGAGTTTTTCTCGTGAAGTTTTGCGACTGTAAATCAAATGTTGGAGATACAAATCAGGGAGTGATGAAAATCTTTGTGGGTGGTAAAATAAGGTATTGGGTCATGATATTAAGCTTGTTTCACTTTGTTTAGAAGCAGCAATATTTCTATTGTTTAAGCCTTAGACCTACATATGGAAGAAGCAGGGAAATGCTTGCCTAGACACCTACTTTACCAACACATCAATTCAATTCCAATAAAGGACATGGTCACGATGTGTCTATAAGATACTAGTTTTGTTTGAAATTTTTACTTGTTCCAAAGCTGATGCACAATATATATGGTTAGTTCCACTGTTAAATTGAGCTAATACTCATCCATTTCATTCCAAAACTGGTTGGCTTACACAGTGCACACAAAGGTGCCTTTATACAGCTGTTGGTAACAGCTTTTCCCGCCAATGTTAACAAAATAACAATATGATAACAGAAAGCTGATGACTCAGCTTTCTTGAGATTTCTACAATCCTCTAGACACTTCTAATATTCCCCCCGCTTCTCAAGGTCCCTGGAGAGAGATCGAACACATAGTTGTAGGCGAAAATCCTCAAAGTTGGCAGTGGAGGTTGCTTTAGTGAAGATATCGGCAACTTGTGCTGAAGCTGGAACATAATTGACTTGAAGGGTACGAGCCATAACTTTTTCTCGAAGGAAGAATAAATCAAGGTCGACGTGCTTCGTTTTCGAATGCAAGACAGGATTTGCAGCCATTGCAACCGCACTTGTATTGTCACTCCAAAGAACAGGAGGTTGAAGAAGCTGAATGTGCATGTCATGAAGGAGAGCCTGAAACCAAAGAATGTCCGCAGCTGCATCAGCAAGGCTCCTAAACTCAGCCTCAGCAGTTGACCTTGAAACGGACCTTTGCTTGCGTGAGCTTCAAGAAAGAAGATGAGGGCCTATGAATGTGCAATGTCCAGAGGTTGACCGACGATCATCAGGGTCATTGCCCCAATCAGCATCAGAGAAGGAGTGAAGAGTATAGGTAGAGGATGGTTGAGTAGTGAACCATAAACCAAGGTCAAGCGTGCCAGTAAGGTAGCGTAGGACTCTCTTAACAGCCGTCCAGTGAAGAGCAGTAGGGCGTTGCATAAATTGAGCAATTTTGTTAACAGAGAAAGCAATGTCTGGACGTGTATGACAGACATATTGAAGTGAGCCCACAAGACTGCGAAAGTCAGTAGCACGCTCAACAGGAGAATCAGCATCCTTATGAAGTTTGACAGAGGCAACCATAGGAGTTGGAGCAGTGGTGAGATCACGAAAATCAAACTTAACAAGAAGCTCTGTGATGTATTTCTTCTGTGAAAGGAGTAGACCAGCAGATGTACGAATCACTTCAATGCCAAGGAAAAAATTGAGCTCCCCAAGATCTTTTAATGAGAACTTTCGATGTAACTGCTGAACAACTTCATTGATGTGTATGGAGGATGACCCTGTAACTAGAATATCATCGACATAGACAATGATGTATGTCATGATTGAGGAATCCGAGTAAACAAACAGGGAGGTGTCAGCATTTGAGGATCGAAAGTTCAGTGTGTGAAGAAAGGACTTGAGCTTGTCGAACCAGTTTCGAGGAGCCTGGCGGAGTCCATACAAAGCTTTCTTAAGCTTACAGACAAGTTGAGTACCATCCTCAGCAACCTGCTGAAAACCATCGGGCTGAAGCATGTAAACATCTTCATCTAAATCACCTTTTAAAAAAGCGTTATTAACGTCCACTTGGCGTATACCCCAGGAATGAGTCACAGCAAGAGAGAGGAGGAGATTCACTGTAGAAGCTTTAACCACAGGGCTAAAGGTTTCCCTGTAATCACAGCCAGCAAGCTGAGAGTAACCCTTTGCTACAAGGCGTGCTTTGTAGCGATCAACAGTGCCATCAACAAGCCTTTTGATACGGAAAAGCCATTTACATCCAATAGCACGACGATCTGAAGGCAATGAAACAAGATCCCAGGTGTCATTGGCAAGTAACGCAGCATACTCAGCATTTACAGCACTTGACCAATTAGGGTTCTGCATGGCTGCATGTACGTCCACAGGAATGTCATCATCAAGTTGAAGGTGATAGGCTTTAGGTTTAAATACTCCAGCTTTGATGCGAGTAACCATAGGATGATAATTAGGAGGAGATGTAGAGGACACATTGTGAGAGTGAGTTGGAGGTAATGTAGTCGTGGTGATATGGTTATTAATAATTGTAGGAGGGGATGGTGGAATGTTAGCTAGGGGTGGTTCAGCAGTAGGTGAAGACTGATTCGAGGTAGGTGGGATAGGGGGAGAGGATGGTTGAGGTGTGTCAGCATCAGAGGGCAAGGGTTCAGTAGGAGTGGGATTGGTTAAGGGTGGTGCAACATGGTCAGAGGAATGATCTGGGACAACATGAAGTGTGGAAGAAAGGTCACTTGAGGTCGAGGAAGATTGAGAATTGGAATGTGTAGTTTTGTGAAAGGGGAAGACGGTTTCATGGAAGATGACATTCCGTGAGACAAAGATACGACCTGTAATATGATCAAAACACCAATAACCCTTATGCAAGGGAGAGTAACCAAGGAACACACAGGCTCGAGAACGAAAATCCAGTTTGTGAGCATTGTAAGGTCGAAGATGAGGGTAGCAAAGACACCCAAAGACCTTGAGAAAACTGTAGTCAGGATCTTTATTATATAAGATTCGAAATGGTGATTGCCCAGCAAGAACAGTGGAGGGCATTCTGTTGATAAGAAACATAGCACTGAGGGTTGCATAAGACCAGAAATGAAGAGGAAGCGAAGCCTGAGCAAGCAATGTAAGAGATGTTTCCACTATATGCCTGTGCTCCTCTCAACCACACCATTTTGAGAGGAAGTATGTGGACAAGTAATGCGCAGCTGGACTCCTAACTGAGCCAATAGAGTATGAAGAAACCGAAACTCTCCTCCCCCATCAACTTGTACTGCTAATAGGTTTTTCCCAAACTGAGTTTTTATTAAGTTGTAAAACTGAGTAAAAGCATTACATGCATCAGATTTTCTTCGAAGCAAAAACAACCAAGTGTTGCGTGAATACATGTCAATACAAGACATATAATAAAGGTAACCATCTGAGGCCACTGAAGCAGGTCCCCAAATGTCAATTTCAACAAGCTGAAAAACAAAACTATAAACTGTAGAAGACTCCTGAAAAGGTAGGGTGTGACTCTTGCCCAAGTGACAAGCATGGCAGAAGGAGTCCTTGGGAGGAGTAACACGTTTATTCAAGGCCAGACTAACAACATCAGGGGAAGGATGCCCTAATCTATTGTGCCAAAGCCAGTAATCCACCGAGGAGGAAGAGGAACACGCATGCATGGAAGGAGATTGTGGAGGAAACTCATAGAGGCCATTAGCTTGAACCCCTCGAAACAAAACAGAACCTGTGCGTTCATCCTTGATGCAGCAATAAGAAGCATGAAATTCAAAAAAAACATCATTATCGGATGTAAACTTCGAAACAGATAATAGGTTGCGTGTGATATCAGGAACAAGAAGGAGTTGCTCAAGATGTAAGGTACGTGACTCAGTGGGCAAGCAGCCGTGACCAACGTGTGTGATTGCAAGGAACGAGCCATCCCCAATATGTACTTTACCTTGACCTTCATAAGACTGAGGAGATAGAAGCTGAGATTTGTCACGAGTCACATGGTGCGTGGCACCTGAATCAGGGTACCAGACCCCTGGATTAGCAACAAGGGTGTTGACCTGGGGAGTATCAACAGATGGAGAAGGCCCAACATCAGCAGCAACATATGGGGAGTAGCCTTTCTCTGGATCAATGTGAGTGCAACAACAGGTATGAGCTTCAGTAGCTGGCTTCTGAGAGCTTTGAGAATTGTGGTTGTATCTGTACCAACAACGATCAGCTAGATGTCCCAATTTCCCACAGATTTGGCATTGGAAGCGTGGGCGTCCTTTGAATCTACCACCAGCAGTTGCAGTCGATGGAGCACGACCACCACGAGTGAAGGATCCAAATGTGTAGTTGGCCTCGGTATGTGAGTCAGCATCAAGAGTGGTGTTATGAATTCCCACAGAGAGGCGAAGAGGATCTTCAAGTCTAGTCTCAGCATCAGTGAGCAGCGAGACAGCTCCATCAAAGGTGTACGGATCCTTGCTGGTAGTGATGACAGCTACCACAGATTCAAATTCTGGGGGAAGTCCTTTGAGAATGGTGGCCACCTGTTCAAGCTCAGAAATAGGACTTCCACACACAGCAAGTAAGTCACAGATTTCCTTAATCTGGGCAGTATAGGCACTAATGGATAAGGATCCTTTCTTGAGAGATCGCAAACGAACATGTAGATGCATGACTCGCGTTGTAGAGAGACTAGAGTAACGAAGAACAAGTGTCTTCCATATAGAAGAGGAAGATTCACAGCCAACTAAATGAGTAAGAATGGAGTTACTGACCGTGGAAAGAAGCCATGAGGCTAATGAACTGTCCTGTTTGAAGAAGCGTTGATAAGGAGGGTTGGGAGACTTGAATCCATCAGCAGCAACCAAAAACTTCGCCGGAGGAGTATAGTCCTCATCAAGGTAGTGTTCAAGGCCCTGCCCACGAACCATAAACAAGACCTGTTGACGCCAGAGAAGGAAGTTCGTATCATCAAGCTTCACACTGATTTGTTTGTTGAAAAACCCTTGAGAGGAATCATCAGACACATTTGGTGGTATCAAAGCTGAGTTCTCGAGTAATTGAGAATGAATGGTGCATGATTGAAGTATGTATGCTATGTATGTTTGATGAGTGAAAGCATGGTGAGTGGTTTGTAAATTTGATGCAATTGAGTTGTATGCTGTGGTGAAGCATGTTGTGGGGTACCCATTGCCAAATCAAAGCTAATGAAATGATGTTGATTTTAAATGAAATTGAGCTTGAGTACTTGGATTGCTTACCTTGCTGGATCTGACTTTGTTTATTTGCATTGTGATTGCATGGTTAGAGTATGGCCCCTCGTAGAGAGTTGAGGAGTAATGTGCGAGCTACGGCTCCGAATGAGCATGAGAATGAGGAGAATGCGGGAAGTGCGGTGTTACCTCCTCCACCTGGTGGTGGTGGTGCTGAGGGTGAAAGAGCTGAAGCTGGTGTTGGGGTCGCTGGACCTGAGGTTGGTCAGGGGCAAGCTATGCCTGACATGACGATGTTGGTGCAAGCTATTGCTGGTGCTTTTCGAGCGGCAGTAGCTGGAGCTCAAGGAGCTGGGCATCAGGGAGATGCTGGAGTGAGACTACCCTTGGAGCGCTTACGCAGTCTAGGTGGGACTGAGTTCAGGGGTTTGCCTGCTGAAAGTTCTGAATCCTGGATGGAGAGTACCAAGAGGATCTTGGGTCAGATGAGTTGCACTGATGTGCAAAAGCTGGATTGTGTAGTATCTTTACTACAGGATGATGCTTATACGTGGTGGACAACCACTATTGCTGGGATGGCTGATGCTGATGTAACTTGGACATTCTTTCAGAATGTGTTCAAGAGGAGGTATCTTGGTGTAAGGTACCTGGATGAAAAGAAGCGAGAGTTCATGTCTCTTACCCAAGGGAGCATGACTGTGGCTGAGTATGAAGTTCAGTTTGTTAGACTCAGTCAATATGCGCCTGAGCTGATACCTGATGAGCGGGCGAGGTGCGAAAGATTCCGTTGTGGTTTAGTGACGGATGTGAAGATGTATGTGCTGGCCACCGAGTATGATGTTTTTGATGTGTTGGTGGGCCGAGCAAAGGATATTGAGATGAACTTGGGTTTATCTGCTAGAGGTGCTGGAGCAAGTGCTGGAAAGCGAGCTGCTGAGTATAGTTCCGGTGGTGGACAGAACAAGAGGGGACGTGACCAGAAGTATCAGTCCTCGGCCAAGAGAGGTGGTGGAGTACCTGCTCGGGGAGGCAATGCTAGAACTGATCCGAGTGCTTGTTGGATTTGTGGATCACGTGGTCATATGAAGCGTGATTGTCCTCGTGCTGTGAGAGAGGTGCAAGCTCCTGTTGCGGCAGCTGGTAACGGGTGCTGGAATTGTGGATCTATGGATCACTTGAGGCGAGAGTGTCCTATGTTGGCTGGTGGCCAAGTGCGTGCTCCTGTTGTTGCTGCACCACAGAGAGGTCGTGGGCGCGACCGTGGTAATTTTCAGCGAAGAGAGGAAGGTGGTCGTGGAGTGGCCCATGTTGTGGCTATTCAGCCTGAGGGTGGAGGTCAAGCTAGGGTGTATGCTCAGCGAGAGGGGAGGAATGACGCGGATGTGATTGCAGGTACCTTTACTTTGCAATCTTTGTCATTACTTTCCTTGATAGATTCTGGATCTACGCATTCATACATTTTGCGTGAGCATGCTGAATTGCTTGGTTTGCCTGTTGAGTCTTTGGATGTTGGAGTTCGTGTCACTAGTTCTTTTGGTGAGACTGTTGTGACTCGAAAGCTGTATAGAAGGTGTCCTTTGGTTGTTCAAGAACATGTTTTTCATGTTGATCTTATGGAGCTGCCTTTCTATGGTTTTGATGTGATCCTTGGTATGGATTGGCTTGCTGAGCATCGTGCTGTTGTGGATTGTGAAAATAAGCGAGTTTCGCTGAAGCTTGCGGATGATTATGATGTTGTTGTGGTTGGTGAGAATGTGAAGTTTCTTGCCAATGTGGTGTCTACCTTGGAGGCAAGCAGGATGCTGAGGCAAGGTTGTGAAGCTTATCTAGCTTTTGTAATGAATCCTTGTTCAAAGGAGTTGCGGGTGCAAGATATCAGAGTTGTGAGGGAGTTTCCTGGTGTGTTTCCTGAGGAGTTGCCTAGTTTACCTCCTAATCGCGAGGTGGAGTTTGGAATTGAGCTGTATGAGAATACAACTCCTGTGTCCATTACCCCTTATAGAATGGCACCTAAGGAGCTGAAAGAGCTGAAGACGCAGTTGCAAGAGTTGCTTGATCGTGGTTTCATTCGGCCAAGTGTGTCACCTTGGGGTGCACCGGTCTTGTTTGTGAAGAAGAAGGATGGCACTATGAGAATGTGCATTGATTACCGTCAGCTGAACAAGTTGACTATCAAGAATCGGTATCCTTTGCCGAGAATTGATGATCTCTTTGATCAATTTCGGGGAGCAGCTGTGTTCTCTAAGATTGACTTGAGGTCAGGGTATTACCAGTTGAAGGTAAAGGATGTGGATGTGCCTAAGACAGCTTTCAGGACAAGGTATGGGCATTATGAGTTCCTTGTGATGCCGTTTGGTTTAACAAATGCTCCTGCTGCTTTCATGGACATGATGAATCGTGTGTTTCATGAATACCTGGACAAGTTCATTGTGGTGTTCATTGATGATATCCTCGTGTACTCGCGTACTGAGGAGGAGCATGAAGAGCATTTGAGGATTGTGTTGCAAGCTTTGTTGGAGAATCAGCTTTATGCTAAGTTGAGCAAGTGTGAGTTCTGGCTTAAGGAGGTGGTGTTTCTTGGGCATGTAGTTTCTGCTGAGGGGATTCGTGTTGATCCTTAGAAGATTGAGGCGGTGATGAACTGGAAGGTTCCTAAGTCTGTTCATGAGGTTTGTAGTTTCCTTGGTTTGGCGGGATACTACCGAAGGTTTGTGGATGGGTTTTCTAAGATTGCTGCACCTTTGACAAAGTTGTTGCAAAAGGATGTTAAGTATGAGTGGACGGAGGCGAGACAGCAGGCTTTTGAGAAGCTTAAGGCGGCTTTGACGCAAGCTCCTATCTTGGTTCAGCCTGAATCAGGGAAAGAGTTTGTGGTCTACAGTGATGCATCCTATGTTGGTTTGGGATGTGTGCTGATGCAAGAGGGTAAGGTGGTGGCTTATGCATCGCGGCAGTTGAAGGTGCATGAGCGCAATTATCCTACGCATGATATTGAGTTGGCTGCAGTGGTTTTTGCTTTGAAGATCTGGAGACATTATCTGTATGGTGAGAAGTGTACTGTGTACACGGATCACAAGAGTTTGAGGTATTTGATGTCTCAGAAGGAGTTGAATCTTAGGCAGCGGCGTTGGTTGGAGTTGCTCAAGGATTATGATCTGACGATTGAGTACCATCCTGGAAAGGCTAATGTTGTTGCGGATGCCTTGAGTAGGAAGGTAGCTGTTGAGCTGAGGGCTATGTTTGCCAGTTTGAGTATTTCGCGTGATGGTGGTCTTGTGGCTGAGTTGCAAGTGAAACCATCTTTGGTTCAGTTGATCAAGGAAAAGCAGTTGCTGGATGATTCCTTGGTACCGCGTGTTCAGGATATCGCGAAGGGTAGACCTTCAGATTTCTGCTTTAATGATGATGGTGTGTTGTGTTTTGGGAGTCGAATAGTAGTGCCCAATGATGTTGAGTTGAGGCGTGCTATTCTGACTGAAGGTCATAGTAGTCCTTTTGCTATGCACCCTGGTAGTACTAAGATGTATTGTGATCTTCGGGATGAGTACTATTGGGTGGGTTTGAAAAAGGATGTTGCGGAGTTTGTGAGCAAGTGTTTGGTGTGTCAGCGGGTTAAGGCTGAGCATCAGGTTCCTTCAGGATTGTTGCAACCGTTGAGAATCCCTGAGTGGAAGTGGGAAAGGGTTACCATGGATTTTGTATCTGGTTTACCTTTATCACCATCGAAGAAGAATTCGGTTTGGGTGATTGTAGATCGCCTGACGAAGTGTGCGCATTTCTTGCCTGTGCATACTACGTTTTCTTTGGATAAGCTTGCGGAGCTGTACATTGCTGAGATTGTGCGGCTGCATGGTGTGCCTAAGTCGATTGTGTCGGATAGGGATCCGAGGTTCACATCGCGTTTCTGGCAGTGTTTGCATCAAGCTTTGGGTACGAGGTTGAATTTCAGTACATCCTATCATCCTCAGTCGGATGGTCAGTCAGAGCGTGTTATCCAGATTTTGGAGGATATGTTGAGGTGCTGCGTGATTGAGTTTCAGGGCTCTTGGGAGAAGCATTTGCCTTTGGTGGAGTTTGCTTATAACAATAGTTATCAGGCAAGTATTCAAATGGCACCTTATGAGGCTTTGTACGGGAGGAAGTGTAGGACTCCTCTTTGTTGGGCTGAAACGGGTCAAAAGTTGGTTTCGATGCCGGCTTTGTTGAAGGGAACCACCGAGAAGGTGAAGCTCATTTGTGAGCGGTTGAAGGCAGCCTCTGATCGGCAAAAGTCTTATGCGGATTTGAAGCGTAAGGAGATTGAGTATGCGGTGGGTGACCGTGTGTTCTTGAAGGTTTCGCCTTGGAAGAAGGTGATGAGATTTGGCCGGAAGGGTAAGTTGAGCCCTAGGTACATTGGACCATATGAGGTGGTTGAGCGTGTGGGTCCTGTTGCGTATCGGTTGAGGTTACCTCAAGAGTTGGAGAAGATTCATGATGTGTTTCATGTTTCTATGCTCCGGAAGTATAGATCTGATCCTTCGCATGTGATGCCTGTGGAGGAAGTGGAATTGAATCCGGATTTGACCTATGATGAGGAACCGGTGAAGGTTCTGGATGCGGATAGCAAGGTTCTTCGTGGCAAGACCATCGAGTTGGTAAAGGTGTTGTGGAAGCATCGTGGTGTTGAGGAAGCCACGTGGGAGCGGAAGGATGACATGATGAAGCAGTTTCCTTATCTCTTTCCTTCAGGTAAATTTCGAGGACGAAATTTCTTAAGGGGGGAGAGTTGTAACGCCCCGGTTTTGGGCTTGGAAGTTTGGGCGTTGACCGGTTCGGTCAAAGTGCTGTTCGAATATAAAAAGGTGAAATTAGGAAAGCCTAGTTCGGGTTGCATTAAAAATATGGAAAAATGTTCTAAAATCCTCTTTTAATATATATAAGTGAACTGTGAAATCAATTTTACAAAATGAGGTTTGGAAGGGTGACATTTTGGCTAGTGACCAAAATGTAATTTTTGAAAACTGCGTGACTGTTTTAGAAAGGATTGAAACTTTGAATCTTTAAGGAGCTATTTACCCAAAGGGAGTTTCTCCAGATTTTTCTAAGATATTTAATGATTTAATTCTGATTTTTAAACAAAAGGAAAGTGGAGGGAAGTTATTTCTAACTAATTTTTCCTAAAATCTCATTTTCCTTTCTCTCATTTTCTCTCAACCCAAACACCTTTTCTCCAGAGTTTTTCTTCTGATTTTGTCACTCAAATCTCTCTTTTCAATCCTCTTTTGATTGCTAATCATCTCATCAACAAAACCTCACCATTTGCTACTTGATTCTTCAAGCTTTTTGGTTCTAAAAGAGGAGAAACTCAAGTTTGGAGGTAAGAACGTCCTTCTCCTCTAAACTCTCAGTTCTTTACTGAAATTCCTAAGTTCTCAATCCTTAATTGATGATTTATAAATGGTTTTAAAGTTGTGTGATGGATCTTGGCTTAAAATGCAAGATTTGGTGATTTTTGATGAATTTTCGTTTGATCTATTAAAGCAGTGATTTGAGGTGTGTTTTTGATGTTAAATGAATGTTAATTTGATAAGGAATTGAGTTTTAATTAATGCAATCCCGGATAGGTTGAATTTCCTAAGTTTAGCTTGTGATTCTTGGTTGTTTTTGAGGTGATCTTGTGGATCTGATGTTGCTGGAGGTATAAGGATGTTATTAGGTCCTTTTTAGATGTTAAATGATGTTAAAGGATGTTTAGTTTTGATGGTTTATGGCTGGACATTGTTGAGGAGTTGTTTGGATGCATTTTCGGTTGTGTTTGGTAGCCGAAAATGGAGTGTGGATGAGAGCAGCGAGTTTAGGTGCTTTCATTGAAGCTATTAATGCATGATGATGCATTAATCCTCTGCTTTGATGTGTTTAAAACAGGGGAGTCGTCTTTGGATTCAAGTGGTGGTGATCCGGAAGCTTGATTTGTGTTTCGGCAAGAGGCGAAACGGAATCGGTGAGTGGAATTTGGTTTTCGGCTTTGAAACCAGTGTTTTGGAGGTTTGGGAGCTTAGTTTAAGTCTAAGCAACTTAGCTAAGCTCAAGAGTAAGTTTTTAGAAGAACTCTCTTGGTGATGGCCATGGTTTTTGGTTGTATGCAATGTGTTGTTTGCATGATTTTAAATCTGTTTTGAAAGCATATCTAGCATGTATATTTGCTGAGATTTTAAGCCATGTGTTGAAGGAAGCTCAAGGTAAGAGTTCCTTGTTTTTGAACATTGTTTAAATGTGGTTTAATGCTTAAAGATGCATGATGTTTATGGCTTGGTTTAATGCTTTAAAACAGTGGATATATTGATGATAATGATGCATATTGGCAAGTGATGGTTAAGGTCACAAAGGTGGTTAAAAGTCCTTGTGTGAGCCTTGTATATTTAAGAACATCAAGGTGGTTAAAAGTCCTTGGATGGTTCTTGGTTAAGATCACAAAGGTGGTTAAAAGTCCTTGTGTGGATCTTGAAAAGGTTAAGAACAACATGGTGTTTAAAAGTCCATGGTTGGTTCTTGGTTAAGGCTCAAGGTGTTTAAAAGTCCTTGTGTAAGCCTTGGTTACTTAAGAACTCCAAGGTGTTAAAAAGTCCTTGGGAGATTCTTGTTAAGGACACAAAGGTGGTTAAAAGTCCTTGTGTGGTCCTTGCCATGGTGTTTAAAAGTCCATGGGTCCATGGTGTTTAAAAGTCCATGGGGATAAGATCACAATGGTGTTTAAAAGTCCATGTGTGAATCTTATGTGAAATGTATCACTTGTTGCCAATATGACTTGTTATGAACATGAAGCACGAGATGCTTGTTGAAATGTTATGAGCATGTTAAATGATACTTGAAGCATGAGATGCTTGTTTTAAATGTTTAAGAACATGGTTAATGTTGCTTGAAGCATGGTTTATAAATGAGTTTTATAAATGCATTATTGAATGGTTTTAATGAGCATTCCTCACTAAGCTTTTGCTTACGCTCTCTCTCTTTTCTTAAACCAATAATGCAGAGCATTAAAGTGCATTGAGGGCAGTAAAGAAGGCAAGCAATCAAGTGGAAATTAAGCTCAAGTATGAGAAGGTTTTCCTAAACACTTTTAGCTTTTGGCATTTGGCAATGGGGGACCTATGTGGATGTTTTGGGAGATGTTTTGAACTCCCTAAGTTTGCTTAAAGTTGTTAATAATGCTGGATTTTGTAATTGGCCATTATGTGTTTAGTTTGGAGGTTTTAGTGCATGAATGGCTTGCTTGAGTAGGAAGCATGCCTTTAGATTTGGGGCTTTTCATATATGATGTTATAATGATGAATGATTGATGCAAATATGTCTCTTGTATGTTGAATATCTTGCTGGTAAAGTTTGGTAGCATTTGGAGCATGATTGGTTGGTCAATTGTGTGTTTAAGCAAGCAATTTTCTGCATTCTGTGCAGGCCGTATCGGAACAGTGGCTACCGTTTCGGAACGGGTGCCTTGTAGTAGCCCAGGCGTCCGAAACGGGAGACACCGTTCCGAAACGGGAAGCCCTCTGCCAGCCCTCGTTTCGGAACACGTTGCGGAACGGCCCCGCGTTTCGAAACAGGCTCGCCCTGTTCCGGAACATCCGACCGTTGGGGGCTGACATTGGCAGTTAAATGTTTTGAAATGTTTGCATTTTGGTCCTGTAACATGTTTGTACAATTGTATGAGTTTGGGATGTCCGTTTGAGCTGAAATTTGACAGAGAAGCATGAAACTTGACTAATTACAAGTTGGTAACATTAATTTGGGTTAAGACCTCATAATTTACAGAATTTACAATTTGGTCCCTAAAGTTGTAAATTGTTCAATTGGGTCCCTGTTTGATCTCTGATGTTTATGATCTTTGAGCATGTTGTTTGAGTGATCATAACTAGGGTTAATGTGCATCTAGACAAGCTTAAAAAAAAAGGTCGTTAATCAAGGTTGACTTTCGGGTTGACTTTGGTTTTCCCCGTGTGACTTTCTTAATTCGGGTCAACCGTCTAGGCCGGGTTAAGGGGGTTACATTTGGTGGTATCAGAGCTGAGTTCTCGAGTAATTGGGAATGAATGTGTGCATGATTGAAGTATGTATGCTATGTATGTTTGATGAGTGAAAGCATGGTGAGTGGTTTGTAAATTTGATGCAATTGAGTTGTATGCTGTGGTGAAGCATGTTGTGGGGTACCCATTGCCAAATCAAAGCTAATGAAATGATGTTGATTTTAAATGAAATTGAGCTCCTCTCTTATCCACTTACACAATTTTCTATTCATTTGTAAACCACCACAGCTCCTCTCTTCACGATAATATGTACATCTCTTACCGATGTATGGACATCTATCTCTCGAGCATAGGTTTAGGTTCACCTTTAATGGGAAAATAGAATATAAAACTCAAATTAATTTTACACTAATTTATGATCCAAATTAATTTTACACTAATTTATGATCCAAATTAATTTTACACTAATTTATGATCGTTGAATGAGTAAAATAGATGAATAAGATTAAAAATAAAATAAAAAAATTTAAGTAGATAAGATCCCCTCTTCTGAAAGTTTATTCTCATGTTTGGTTTGTCCTCATTCCCACCAACCCTGAAACAAATATTACCAACAATAGCGTTTTTTGTCAACATTTCTGGAATGTGATTCTCACCACCCTTTAGGTATTTGTCAATTTCTGCTACTATGGACAAAATTACTCTTAAAGTAATGAGTTTTCTTAATTTGAATCCTTTGTAGCATATTTAAATGGCATAAATTTATTAAATAATTTTATTTCATATTAGTTTAATATTTAAATGGTTTTATACATATTTGAAAGTATTTAAATAAAAGAAAAAAAATCATGGCTATGGAAATTTTTGATAAAATGTCTATTTTTTTATAAAAATTTGGTAGGAAAATAAAATAGACACATAGCCATATTATAAGGAGATCCTTTAGGTTTATTGGTTTTATGTTATGCTTTCGTTGAAATCTTCGGAACTAAGTGTTTCTTGGTACGACCACCATCTCCTATTTATCATTTTTTTGAGTTTATGCAAATTTATTATTCATTTTATTATTTCAACCGTGCTTTAATATTTGGGGAGTATATTTATATAAAAGTTAGTTTATATTAATTTAATATTTGAAAGTCGTTACCCATTAAATATTTATTTATTTGAATTTAGTTATAAAAATTTTAATATTAAAAAAATTATATATTTCATATCATTTATACTAATTATATTAGTAATATGTTAAGTATTATTGTATGAATCTTCAAGCAAATATTTTTATATTAATATTGAGAGTTTAATTTGTTAAAAAGAAAATATATATCAAAAGGATAATATAGTAAAATTGTCTCAACCAAACAATGCAATCTTATATTCCTACTAAATAAACCAAACAATGTAATCTAACATTCCTATTAATATCTCAAGTAATGTTACATTTCGAAAATCTTATTTCCAAAGATAATCTTACAAACGCACCCTTAGTTCAATACCGTATTATTGTTATAACATCCAAGAAGTTATGGGTTCGAATGCTAATTTCATCCTATTGTGTCATTGAACTAGTTGAAACTTTTAATCAACGATTTTCATCATTAACGCTAATGTAACTGTTGCCCATCTTCAAAATTTTAAGTAATACTGTAATTATTTTAAAAAGTTCTACAAATTCACCCACAACCGATGTTAAAAATTAAAAAGGGAACCACAAACAAAAGAAAGAAAATTAAGCATTCATTTATTTCATAACAGTCGTAGACTCGTAGTTTAGAGTGAACCCACACCCAAACATTCATCACTCATCCATCCGGTAAAACGTAAAAAAGAAACATAATAACAGCATGACAACATAATCAAGTTTTCGACCCACATATCAAACAACATACACATCACTCGTTAAACATTCTGTTACTCAAAAGTATCACCATAATCTCGGTCCCATTGCCCAAACGACTCATATGCGGACCATACGTACCTAGTAGATTTCTCGACTAGAGCTCTCGAGCCTTATCTGCAGAGGACTGGCTGGACATTGGAGCATATCCATATGAGAGGCTGCCTGCAGCTGACTTCGAACGATTAGAAAATAGGATAGGAAACCAAGTTTATTCAACCGATCCCGAGAAAGAGCCCCAAAAACAATCAGATGGTCTTATTAACACGTTCTTTATCAAACCCAAGTGAAACCACCTCCTTAAATGTTCCGCGTCTTAGAGATGGTTTCCTCAAATCTTTCTCCACGTATCTGGAAAAATCTGCACGAATAACTGTGAGAGCCAACTCTGTTGAAGAACACAAAAAAATGCATTGCATGACAGAACAACCATCAACATGCGCACCAAATACAAACAAACAGAATCACACCAGTAAAAGCATTTTGTCTGACACAGAGTACAGAATGATTTAGAAGCATTAGTGTTACTAAGAAATGGTTTAGGCTAAAACCACTAAGTGCTTATGCACAAACACACAAATAGAAAGCAACTGAAATTGATCCTACAAATAGAATCACCAAATGCATACAAAAGAGAGCAAGTAGGAAATGATCTAAGAAAATTATTTGAGGGCACTCTCACCTGCTCCGCAGCAAGTGCCCGCTAGAAGCCAAGGCCAAACACACAACAAAATTGCCAACAATGCTTCAAAGTTGGAGTTGACTTCGGCAGCAAATAGATGCAGTAAATTCATAAGAATCATTCCCATAAACCTAAAGAATAACAAAAGTTGATGAACTAGCCATTTCAAAATAATTTTAACAACAATTATGATCAATTCCAAATCAAGAAGCAGAAAATGGGCAAAAAAAGCAAAGTTACCAGACACAAAATAACGACCCGTCCAGATTGATTGTTCTTGAAGCTGTTAAGGCAGTGCTGTAAACTGCTGGTTTCCATTGATGAATTGAAGATGCTGCAGCTTTTGTTCATGTTGAATTTTTTTATGCTCAAGAGCATCGAAATCTTGCCAACCTTTATGCTTTTCCATCTGGAACTGCACTGGTGGAACCTGTTTTCCAGGGAAAGGAAAGCTTATTGTCCCAGTCAAGCCATTGCTGCTGTTATTGACATACAGGGAATCTGCATGAGATGCATAATTGACAGAACTATCAAGATCGGAGCCTTTCAATGATGATGCCAACCGATATCCAGCCAGCCAACTATAATTATCCATCACCGGGGTTACCAAATCTGAGGCAGAAACAGATTCACTTGATGGTTTTGGAGGAACAGGGCTAAACCCTGGTGGGGGACCAAGATGCCTAACAGTGCTGTTAACTAGATTCTTCTGCATCCCAACTTGTGAAGCTGAGGTAGTTCTAGAAGCCAAAGCATCAGCAGTAACTCTAGATGATACAATAGCATCAATTCCGGATGGGATCACAGTTTCTAGCACTTTAGTCTGATTGTAGCACATACGACCAGCACTAGCACTGATGGGTTGTTGAACAGAAAATGAGCAAGCAGCAGGATGAGGAAGGCCTATATTATCTTGCATCTCACGTTTTTTCAAATGCCCGTTTTCCAACATTGTTAAACCTTTCAAGCTATTAGACAGTGAAGTAGCATCCTTCACTGACCACCTAGATGCCTGCATCTGAACAGGCTGCAACTGCTGAGGGAGAATGCTATCAACAGATACAGGCAGTGATGGAGTAGCATCAAAAGTATCGCTCTGGCAAAGACCATCAAGAGGAGCAGACATGGTACAGCCATAGAATTTGAGGTCACCTCCAGAACTACTTTGGTCAAGCTTCAAAGTCTCAGATGGAGACCAACTTCGATTGACCACCTCAATTCTCTTCTCACTCACAGATGGCTGGAAAACAATCACTTCGTCGTCGTCGTCTTCACCAACCATTCCAGGTTGTGGAATTGGCATCATATTGCCAGTATTAATCATCTTCGCAGAGGGGATTCCATGCTCCACACCATTTGTTACCAGTGGAGTAGCAGACCTGAATGTGACATCTTCGCTAGGCTCAAGACCGATGAGAAATTTCTTGGCTTTTGAATCAAAACACACAGATTTCTGATCAATCCTAATGACATTAGCTAAAGCCCTCCCAGCGGCTAAAA
The DNA here is from genome assembly GCA_958450335.1 of Hibiscus tridactylites. Taxonomy (NCBI): domain Eukaryota; kingdom Viridiplantae; phylum Streptophyta; class Magnoliopsida; order Malvales; family Malvaceae; genus Hibiscus; species Hibiscus tridactylites. The sequence continues at coordinate 16,076,427 of OY288289.1, read as the reverse complement.
TTCTATTAACACGGGCTTTCTTTTCCTTTTCACCATCGCTTATAAAGGAACGTATTCTCGAGAAGTCCAAAATGTTGTGTGCTGTAACAAGAGGCAAGAACCCTCGCAACTCAAAGTCCTCCCATAATGCAAGACGGTTTTCAGTTCCTCCATCATACCTGCTCATATTGAAAAAGGTTTCATCTTCATCATCATTGGTGCACATTGGCCTAATTGCCAAGATCTTATTCAGAAACGATATGCAACATTTCCAGAAGAGTGATCTAGTAATTGACTGTTTCTCATCCACATCACTGTCAGCTGCTGCAACATCTGGGCAGCAAGCCAGCCATTCTATGAAAACCAGAATAGCTGGTAAGGTGTAGCTTGAAGAAACATCCTTCAGCTGCAAACATCTCTCTACTACATGTCCCATCAACTCGAAAATGGCAGTCAATGCATTCTGAAGCAGGGTAGCCTGCTGTACAATTTCGGCATATGTTTGAGCTTCACTCTCCCTCTTCAGATTGTGCACTGTAAATATGAGAACTGAAACCAACCTAACAAGGAGAAGTGCATTCTCAGTAGCATGTGTGCCAAAATTCAGTTCCTCTTCTGGCCCAGAAGACAAAAGTTCACATAAATCATGGCTAACCATTTTAAGAACATCTTCAAAAGTCTCCAGGCTGCACAAAAGAAGTTTCAATAGGAACACAACCCCCCAAAATTACTCAGCCAATAGCAGAAGTGAAAGAGTTTCAGAGAAAATATACCTTGTGCGTGTAAAAAGAATGCCACTTAGACGGACAAATCGAGTGCAAAAGGACTTCAAAATATCCTGGACACTAGATTCTTTCCCCTTAGCAGGCCTTGATGCCATGTTGGCTTCTTTAGATGCAGATTTTGCTTCCACTTTCCCTCCACCTTCTCCCGGAAACAGCATTGCAGGCTCCTTGACCAAGGAAGTTTTAGCATCCGCATGAAGCTGTGAGTAACTATGACGATTCTGATAAAAAAAATTGCATGTGGTCAAGTATAATTTCCATACTCCTATACATACGGCATACTCCAATGCTTACAAATAAATGATAACCATCAAAATCAGTTTTCAACTATCATTTATATCATGCACTCTTAACAATTATAAGTGCTGATTTCTCACAGATGGATTAACACAGATAAGAGTAGTCCTAACTCCCACAACTGACAACTCCATAATGGAAAAAATAGGGTAGCCATTTGACATTATGTCAGATTACCTTCTGCTATATTTAAGAGTACCTTAAGTATGACAAGAAATAGCACATTGTCTTCCCACAGTTCACCATTAGACTGAAAGTGCCATCTTTTACATTAACAATCAGGAACTTCGAAAAGAATACCCATGACAAGGTTAATAAGTTCGCAATTATCTACAAATTCAAAAACCCTTTTCAACTGCTTATGAACAGAGTGCACAAGTGAAAACATTCAACCAAACATTCTTAATTAGCTACTACAGCACACACGACTCATCGCACAGAATGAATGAACACTGACAAATACCAAAAATAGAAACTAAGATTTGCATTTGTACCTTCTCAAAAGCCACGATCAAGTTATCCCTGGCAGTTGAAAAAGGGTTATCCAATGCCAAACTCCGGAAATATCGATAAACAGCCACCAGCTCGTCTCCTGAATAGGATGCCAATATAGCTAGCTGAAATAAGGAGATAGTTGCCCATATAAAGAATCAGAATATTGTTGGACAGGAAAATACACGCCAGCCAAAAAGATTACGGGGGCATAAAAGTTAAGGATACTCTATGAACATGGAAAGGAAAATAAAGAAAAACCTGATGATGTGGATTCCCACTTAATGGCCAAATCGATGCAGCTTGCAAGTAGTAACTTGAAGCAGCTGCATACTCGCGTGATTTAGAGTCTCCATCTCCATATAATCCTTTGTACCGTGCTATGTCTCCCAAGTATATCAGACAGCGGTGACAAGACACCAAACCCTTTTTTATCTCAGCGGATTTCTTCAAATCTTTTTCCATAACAGTTTGGTTTTCTGAATCATCAGAAAAGTTCCCGAATGGAAGTCCATGCTTTGCTCTGATTTTCAAAATCAGTTCGTGATAAAATCCAGTTGCCTCTGAGAGGAAAGTCTTAAATTGCAGTCTTATTTTAGTAAGCCGGTCAGGTCGTGGAGGAACTTTCATACCCTGAGATGTGTTTGACCCAGCAGAAGTTAGGGTAGCACTATAATGTGCTCTTAGTTCCTCAATCCGTTTGTAATGTAACTGCCATAAAGCATATTCAATGTTGTGCTGCTCAGAAAATGCATAGTCCTCAAGAAGTATTGCCTCATAGTTCTCACGCATCTGCTGCCAGGTATTTGGATCAGAAGGTACTCGTGACTGAGCAGATTTCCTACGATTATTTTCCAACTCTATGTTCTGCACAGAATAACAAATATTAACTTCCATGGTAAGAAACCCAAATGTGATCTCATCCTCTAAAGAAGAAAAGAAGATACCTTCTTATATAGACGTTGTACACGCTCCCTGGATGGAGGAGCCGCCAGCATTTTATCCATCTGCACTATCACCATTCATTTAAAATAATGCGTCAAAATGAAATATGCAGAATGCACACATCATTAGCAACATAATCTAGGCGGTGAATCATTGGCTAAAGCGGAATCAATAGACTACAACTATGTTGGATTGAGGGGTGATGAAAAAGAATCTAAACATCCAAATGGTTAACCATTTTCTATGCTAATAAAAATGTAACAGACTTCTATAAATAGGAGAAACCTCATAGCCTGGTTACCAGACAATCCTAGTTTTAATTACTAATGCTCAAGATATGATAAGACGACAATCGCAGGGCAGAATGCCCATCTCAAATGGGAAAGACAATTGCTAAAAGAATAAGAATAGCTTAATTGAATACCAATGACAAAGATTGCCAAAATCATCATACTCTAGAGTGAACTCTCACGAAACAAAATAATGCTCTAAAAAGCAAAGTTAAAATCTGATAATCCAAAATGACTTCCTTTAAAGTAGCCAAGTGAATTCAGTCCATAATTCGCAGTTTCATTAAGGGTACAAAGAAAAATCCACAATTATAATTTTTTTCCGAAACCATGTGTTGCTTATCCTCTTGAGATAAATAAAACCGTACTTGAAAGGCATTTCAAAATCTGTATAAAGATAAGCTTCTTCGAACTGGAAATCACTCCATCCTTAAAATCCTAAGACTAGTGTGAGTGTGTGTATTAGGACCCTCAAAAATCATAGTTCCAAACAATAAAATCCCCGCTTGCTCTCATTAACTCAAATCATTTCGGAGGTATACGTATTATATGACCTTTTTCTCTCTAAAATTTTATTAAGAAAATCAGAGATGCGAAAGCAACGGAAATAAAAAGTTCCCCTTTCGTTTTACATTTACACTTCCAACTTCTTTTAATTTCTTTCAATTACTTCAAGATAAATAAATACACATAAAAAGATTGGATTTAATAACAATCGAATTCAAAAATTAGAGAAAAAGGAAACATCATCAGATCCGAAGAAAACAAGAAGATGATTGCAATAATTACATCAATCAATCCCTCAAACAGTCACCAGGAAAATAAACAAAAACCAAATTAAAAACAAGGAACTAAACTCACCTGAGGAGAAACAGATCTGAGTAGAAAGCCACGAACTACCGCATGGGGAAACTAATTAGAGAACATATAAAGAAGAATTGGATAGGGTTTCGTGTTGGTCTAATTTGGGGATGAATTTTAAGGTAAAAATGCAACATTTCGTTGTGTTTGACTGTTTTCTTTGATTTTTCCTTTTTTTTATTATCATTGACCGAACCGAATCCTTAACGGGCGGCGCGCCGAACTATGAAACGACTGCGTTTTATTTCTATTGCTGCTGGCTGCTTCTTATAAGAAAACTTGCCTTTAATCACACAAAGAAATGAGAAAGCTTGCCGCCTAATGTATTTTAGCGCAATGTCAAAAAGAAAAAATGTTTCTAACATTTTACAGAATATTTATTTTGATTTTTATTTTTTGGTCTACTTTCATTTTTAATATTTTATTTTGAGTTAAAATATTTTTATGAGTAAAAATTGTTAGTTGATTAATGATCAACGAGATATGCTAATGCGATATGCTAATTTAGCTTGAGACGCTGTAATTTTAAAAAATATATATATTTTTAAATTTTTTAAAAATAATTAATACTAGTTTATTTAATTTATTTTTTAATTTATAATTTTTAGAAAAATAATAAACAATAATTTATTTTATTTATTGTGTTTAAAAAATTAACTTTTTTAAAAAATAATAAATTACAAACTATTACGAATATTTATATATGGTAGATATTCATGTATTAAATGAGATTTTAATGTACTTTATTATTAGGATTTAATGCCCATTAATATTAGAGTTTCCCCTTGTGCCTATAAATATAGATATTAGAGAAATCATTGTATACAACAATACACCGAGAATATAATACAAGTCTCTCTATTCTCTCTCATCTTTCTCTTGTTCTTCTATTCTTTACTTTATTCATAACACGTTATCAACACGAGCTCACTCGAAAGATTTTAATCAGAAAATTTTGTAGAATTTATTTACCGCTCACCTTATTTCGAGATCCACACAATTCATTATCTGATATGGAAGCAAACCATGAGAGGCAGGGACAGAACTATGTATATGTTGGGAGGTGTTGTTGCCCCTCTAAAAATACGTTGGTATAATAGCATTTGAGGTTTTTCTAAGTTTAAATACTAGTCAAATAAGTACTTTGCTCCTTCCAATTTTTAATTTTAAATGCTTAATAGAGTCATGTCCCTCTCAATATTTAATCCTAGCTCCGCTCTTGATGAGAGGTCCTCGTCGTTCGAATTCTAAAGGTGTTTCTGAAAAGAATTCAATTTTAGGATGAACCAAAAATAAATTTCTCTCATTTTTTAATTTAACGATTGTCTTTTCCTTTATATTTTAAATTTTTTAATTTTTAAAAAGCATAAAAACATGTTTGATTGCATTTGAGCATTGGACAAAGATGATTTACGATTTCTCACAAATCAAAAAATAAATTGACAGAAATAAAGAGAATGTGTTTAGTTGTATTTAATTGATATTGTGGTATGCTTTTTGAAACATCACTTATTACTCTTATCATATGATAAAGAATACATACAAAATTATTCTCTCCACGCATAAAAAAATTGGATCGATAATTTTTTTGGTATAAACATATAAATACCTTAAACCCGACTCCGACCCGACCTATATAAAAAAATCAATTTTAGGGACTAAATTGTAAAAAAAATAATTTTAAGAGACTTAATTGTAAAAAAAAAATTAAGGACTAAATTGTAAATAAAAAATCAATTTTAAGGACCTAATTATAAAAAATATATATAAAAAGGGGTATTATTACAAATATCTCTAAAAAAATTTAGGAGAAATTATACTATTAGTCCCGGGTCGAGTCGAGTCAAATATTTTCACCCTAAAACCCGAACCCGACCCAACCCGTCGGGTCCGGGTTCCGTGCCCATCCCTACCCTTTGTGCAGCAAAGATATAATTTATACATACCTCATTGTTACATTAAGCGCATAATGTTTCTAATATTTTTGAAACCAATTAATTTTTTTGATATGATCACTCATATTTACATCATATTATAATTAAATATCAATATTTGTTTATATTATTTTATTGATAAGATTTGATATTTTTAACTATATTTGAGTTTTATACGATACGTTTAAATGTATTGGAAAAAGTCATGGCTTGACTCAAGATAAAATCTAAAGAGGTATGTTTCTCCAATTTATGTTTATTCGATTATATTTGTTCTGTTTTCTCAAGCGAATGTAAGCACTATTAATTTAATAGTATGACTGTTAAAAGTCTATATTTGCTCGAGAGCAATACTTATTTTGCGTCGAAAACTCGACTATAGACTTCTCTCAAGTTCATCTTGACAATAATTTTCATGGGAGACATTTCTTGAAGTAAATGCAAGCATGATGTTTATTCCATGCGATTATCGGACTTGTTTTATTCTCTGAAGTAAATGCAAACATGATAATTCACTATATGGTTAGCGAATAAAACTCAGCTATGTGAATGTTTCAAATTAAATTAAAAATTTGTGGTTAGAGTATGACCGAAGAGGACATGTTAGAAAAATATACTCCACTTTTCACGCAAATAATGTTTTCATGCAGACACAATATCGTGAAAATAATTTTAAAGACCATTTGGCTCCATTCCCTGAAGTGAATGCAACATTTTATAGCGGAAAGAATAAATGTCACATTAACAATTGTGGTCACGATTGAGGCCATGAAAATATACATGATAATCAATTTAAGAATGCTTATAGCCAATAGAAGTGGAGGTATAAGGATGACAAGAGTGATAGAGATTATAATAAAATCATGGATAAAATTTTACATGCATAACGCACATTCGTTGAGCACCCATAGGGTAGTTAGGTAGCTTAATGTAAATAAAGATTCATTCCACCCTCAAGAAAAGGGTGAGGATATTCTTGCTCCAAAAACATCATATCTTAATTGATTTGGAAGCATCATATCTTAGTTGGTCAAAAAGTATTATCTAAGTGCTACGAGATCATTACCTTTAGATCTTTCAAATCAATCATGTAAATAATTGTTGTGCATGAGGCTAAGCCGAAAAATGTGTTTGGCTAAACATATCCAGAAGATATATAAATTGCTTTCACAAGATAAGATGTAAATTATCTTATGTGAAGATAATGAAAATTTTATATCTCAATCAAAAGGTGGATACATAAAATGTGATAAAACGAAACATATTTCTTTAAAGTTTTGTCCATCATGATCTTCAGAAGAATAGTATTCGATGAATCCTTTCAAGCAGTAATTTGAGAGATTTATCCACTAGTGCATACTCTACTTCATCATTTAAAAATTGTATTAAATATTAAATTGTGAAGATTCAAAGATCTTATGCGATGTTTTCATGAGAGAGAGAGTAAATATATGTTGCACTCTTTTTCTCTTAACCGAGGTTTTGTACTAATAGGTTTTCTTGGTAAGGTTTTTAATGAGGCAATATATTATGCATATCAAAGATGTGTACTATTTTTCTTTCACTAAGATTCTTTTTTTTCATAGGTTTTTTTTTATCTTAGTAAGGTTTTAACGAGACACACTACTTGATGGATATCCAAGGGGGAGTGTTATGAATATTTATTTATGGTGAATATTCATGTATTAAATGAAACTTTAATGTACTTTATTATTAGGGTTTTTCTCTTGTGCCTATAAATATAGATATTAGAGAAAACATTGTGTACAACAATACATTGAGAATATAATACAAGTCTTTATATTTTTCTCTCATCTTTCTCTTGTTCTTGTTATTCTTTACTTTATTCATAACACAAACATTATTATTTATTATTTTTCAAAAATATTTTAAAAAAATAATAAATAATGAATTATTTAATTTATTTTAATTTTTTAAAATAAATTAAATAAAATAAATAAATAAATAAATTATTAATTATTTTTAGAAAATTTTTAAAAAATTTAAAAATTGCTAGTGTCCCAAGCCAAGTTAGCATGCCACATCAACATACCGCGTTGATCGTTAGTCAACTAACGGTTTACATTCACGAGGGGTCATTTTGACCCAAAATGAATCGTTAAGGGTGAAAGTGGACTAAAAAAAATAGGTGCCAAAATGATTTTTCAGTAAAACGTTAGGGGCATTTTTTGACATTATGCCATATATTTTAGCTTTCAAACTAAATTAGCGGAAATTCTAAAATTTATTATATTCTTTAATTAATAAAATTGGTAAAAGTCCCTTTAAAACTATAAATTATAAGTTTTTGTACAATAAAATTATATTTTACCCGTTTAAAAAGATACCACTGTGATTTATTCCTAAAAATTATAAAATTGAAAGTCAATATAATAATAAAACTACATTTTATTTTGGATGTAGTTTTACCGGCTCTCGAACCTTGGCATGGCAAAGGTACCAAAAGCACCTAACAATTCAGGACAAGAGGAGAGTAAGTTAAAAAAACTACATTTTAACTTTCATAAAAAAAATCGATAATTTATAGGGTAAATTGCAAATTTCATCACTCAATTTTACTCTCACTTCTATTTTGGTCACTGAAAATTAAAAAATTTCAATTTGCTCACTCAACTTTAACATTTCCTCGTTTTTGGTCACTCTATCGTTAAATCGCAAATGGTGTGATGACTCATCAAAACGACGTAGTTTTGAATTTCCACTAAAGTCACTAAAACGATGACCTTTTGAATCCTTATAAAAACTAAAAAAAAAAAGCTTCATTTTACTCATTTCTTCTCTCTTCTTCCTCTAGCTGCAGTTCGAAATAACACCAGCATAAACTTTGAATCATATGGTTCTAAAGTATGCCCTTTGGTAACTTAAGAACTCAGTACTCCACTTAGAGCACAATGTGAAATCTTTTTCTGAAGTATTCATCGGCAACAAAAGATTTGTTTATTTTATACTTAAAAGTTTTTATCTCAAAGCTAATTAAGAGGGTAGGTTGTATTTTTTTTTGCCAAAAATAATGCAACGAATCCAATTTGAAGACACTGCAACTACTATGGACATTATTCAAGGAAGAATTGATGATCTAATGCACCACAAATCCTCAAGCAAAAGCAAGTTTCTAAATCTTGATTCATTATCTGCTTTTGATGTGTTTAGAAATATAGAATCGAGACTTTTAGCTAAGTGATGTTATAGCTAGGGGTGGACAAAACTCGACTCAACTCGAAAAAATCGAATTATTCGACTCGACCTGAGGCGAAAAAAAAACCCGACTCATTTTGACTCGATTGAATGTACAGTCTTAGTTATGGCCAGATTTTATGCTACATATTTTCATAAGCTATTAGAATGCCCTTGCTAGCTCATTCCATTTGTGATCCCAAATCCAGCCCCTAAATCCTAACCCATGGTTATCAAAATCTTAGAATGATGCGTGTTGCGACTTTTCTTGAAGAAAAAAAAATATAAGTGACCAAGATTAGTTTTAGATCTAGTTTTTTGGTGCCCATGTTACTTATTAGGAGACAGAACCTTAGGATTTAAAGTTTCTGCTGGCGTTGTTTTGAGCTGTAATTAGAGAAAGAAGAAAAGAGAAAATGAAGGGTTTTCCCCTTAACTTTTATAGAGATTTAAACCGCGTCATTTTGATAGTTTTTTTGGGATTCAAACTTACATCGTTTTGGTGAGTCATTATGTTACCGACCCACTTTTCGCGACCGAGCCAGCCGCACCCATAGGTGCTAAACTTAGCGCACCACGCGCACCACCCGACCGAGGGACACAAAGTGTTGTTGATGCCACGCACCAAGGGGCCATGCCCAACGCCCTTGGTGGTGACCGCGCCCAAGACAACCGAGCTGAGCCTGTTCCAGCGCACTATAGGGCCTTGTCAAGCACCCCATGTGCTGCCCACAAGAGTTGGACCCGAGGGAGCCCATCATACGCACACGAGGGGGCCTTGCCACACACCCTCCATGCCGCCCAAGACATGGAGACCGAGCCTGCACCCGACGTGCTCACTAAGGAGGCCAAGCCCGCAACCGAGAAGGCCTTGCCTTGCCTCATCCATGTCGCCTAAGTCATGGAGCCCGAGCTCGCACCCGATGTGCACGCCAATGAGGCCAAGCCCGCAGCCGATAGGGCGTTGCCTTGCCTTATCCATGCCGCCCAAGTCATGGAGTCCGAGCCCGCACCCGATGTGCACGCCAATGAGGTCGAGTCTGCACCCGATGTGCACGCCAAGAGGCCTAGGGGATGCCCATCCGAGTTGCCCACACCTCAAGGGCTCGATTTAGCACCCAACATGCTAAAGAGAAGGTTTTGGACACAATATCAGGGCCATGCCAAGCCCAATCCGCCCAAGCTTCCAAGACCCAAGCCAAGGTGTCATCTTTTGACTAATGCTCATGGAAAGATATCTTCCATGGAGACTATTCGAGGAAAGCTTTCATCCTTGGAGCCACAATCAAGGAAAGTCTTCAAAGACAACCAACATGTGATGTCATAGCCATGTATCTTAGGCAACTATGTATTTGAGTGACAAGCTTTCCTTAGTTAGGAGATTCTCTTTGTAAGACTCATCCATAGCCATTGGATCGAGTCATTCGTAGCCATTAGATCGAGGGGGCCAAGGCTATAAATAAGAGCCTTCCCCAACCATTGTAATCACTTCAAATTCCTTTCTTTGTTCCTTTCTTCTTTCTTTAATACAAGAAGGCATCGAGTATTTTTTTCTCCTCGTCTAGGCTTAGGAGGAGTTTTTAACGAGGCTCTTTGCTTGTTAAATCCCATGCCTCTTTCCTTTTGCCTTGCTTAGCCATCACCATCTTTTTCCAAAAGCTTTCGCACACCAAGTTCTAAGCACATCAGCTTAGTTTTTCGAAGGCTTACTTAGTCCTCGACCTAAGATCGACGACTAAGGCCGTACGGGTTGGCGAGTCAGAATCTAACCCCGCGACAAGTGGTATTAGAGCGAGTTCTGCTCCGTTCGAGTCGAGATGGCGCAAGTAAGAAGGAAGATCGTTGCGACAAAGATGAGCGTGGAGTCACCAAGCGTCTCGTTTGAAAGCGAGGTGAGTACATCACGATTGAGTGATGTTTTTACTAATTCATGGTTTTGTTCTCTTTGTAGAATCAATCATGATGTCAAAGACTGCCCAAAGAGGAGGCCGTCAAAATGGTGGAGGTGTGGAGAGCCACACGATTCTTTCCGATGCCCCCACAAATTCAAGCAGTCCAAGTTACAGGACGAGCCCAACGAGACCGAGGCTTCGAAGCTTGATTCAAGGTGCAATGTGCTACCAGTGAGTATGGTAGAGGCGTTCGAGGAGCAAGTCTTGCCCGATGAGACCGAGGCCGTAAAGCTTGCTTCCTTGATCGGTGAATCACCAGTTAGTATTATGGTTGTTGAGGCGTCAAACTTCAAGAGTGAAGCTTTGATTGCGGAAAGGTTGCAAGAGTGCAACGAGTTCACACATTACGTGGAGTATTCCAGCGAAGATGACAAGTCATCTTGTGATTCAAGTGAAGTCGAAAGTGACTTTGAGTAAAAGGAGCCTATGTTTGTAGACATTGTGTTTCCCAATGCATTTACTCTAGGTGCACTAGTGGATCCAAGTGCATCTTCAATTCTCGTGTCCGAGCTAGCAGCCGAGACGTTAAACCTTCAAGTTGATAAGGTAAATGAACAAGTTGAGACAGTCAACTTTAGAGATGTGTAACACCCGTGTTTTGGGGCTAAGAGTTAGTCGGGTTAGTGGTCCGAGTCGGTAAAATTAAATAAAATCAATTTGACCTTGACTTGGGCTAATTGGGTTTTAAAATATAAAGGAGGGACCAATGCGGTGATTTAACCCAAATGTTTTAAAAAGCTAGACCACTTTTTGAAAGTTAAAGAGAACAAAATAAAATAAAATAAAATGGTCTTCTCCTCCCCCATTTTTACACCTAACGTGGAAGAGCTCTCAAACCCCTCCCCAAACCCTAAATTTTCTATTCCATAAAATTCTCCCTCATCTCAAGGTCTTTTTCAAAAGTAAAGGTATATTCTCACTCTCCTCTTCATTCCCTATCTATCCATGGTTATAGATTTTAAAACCATGAACTTTGGAAAATTAGGGCTTGATAAAAGTTTGAGTTTTTATTAGGTTTTTCAATTGATTTCGATTTATTATGTTGAGTTTTGGTTTAATCTCATGAAAATACACTTAATATGTTGAAATGGAGGATTTTGGGTGAAAACTCGAAATGGGTTTTTGAGACAATTTTTAAGGTGTCTAAAACTTGATTTTTGGTGGGGTTTAGGGTGTAATTAGAGGGCTGATGGTTTATGTATGCTAGGAGGATGTTTTGGAACCATTTAGATGTCATTTGGGTGTTTGAAAACATGATTTTCTGTTGGGTAAAATAGGAGTACGAAAATGGGAATTTTGGTGATTGTTTGAGTTGGAAATTGTTGGAGCTTGGCTTGCACCTATGGGTTGAAGTTGTGGCTGAACTTAGCAATCATTTTTGGGTAGAAAATGTGTTGGAAACTTGGGTCTTGATCAAGGTTTATGGGCTGCTTGAATTAGATAAAGTTGGGGTTTGGTCATGACTTGAAATGTTGGGTTTGATATTTGAATTGTATTCCGGGTTAGCTACCTTGATGTTTGAGTTGATTTGAGGTTGTTTTGCTTGTGTTGAGGTGATTAGAAGCGAGATTTTGAGTTGGTGAAGCCTTGGGAACAAATCTGGAATTTGAAGACCATGGTTGCTTGGTATTCGAGCTTGGAGGTGGAGGTGAGTGGTTAATGTTTTTAAATGGTTTTTAAACATTGGTTCAAGCATGTGGACCTAGTTTGCGCTTGGTAAACCCACCTAGAGTTGAGGGTAGGGTGGTAGCCTAATTTCAAGTTTAAGTTTAGGAAACTTTGGTTGAACTCCTAATTGCTTGTTATGCCTCTTGTTTATATGTGTTTACGGTAGTTATGTATATTGTGTTATACATGTTGTTGAGGCATGATTTGATGCATTGCTATGCATGTGGTTTGGATTGCGAATTGTGCATGATGATGATCATGGTGAGTACATGCTAGGCATGAAAATGGGTTGTGAAATACATGTATGTGAGGCATGATATCTGATGCATTGTTATATGCATGTAGCTATGTAAAATGGATTGCGTTTAATATTGGCACTAGTATGCTTGGGTACAATGATCGATCATTAGGATGAGTGTGTACACAAATTGAGTCAAAACGTACGTGGCCTTGGTGACGTTAAGGCACCAAGGAGGAGTATGGTGATGTAATATTCCACTGGAAATTTATATATATTCTACGTGATGATGAGTGGAATCCCATCCGTAGGGCATGTGGTGATGAGTGGAATCCCGCCCATGCAAGGACCGGTGATGAGTGTAATCCCACCGAGGTAATGTTGTTGTTGGAAATGCGTTCCAACAGGTTATCCGCGTATTCGAGTCATAGCTAGGTGCCAATATGAGGTTGTATGTGTATACCAATATGAGATTTTGCACATATGCTTATATGATACGAAATGTGATGCCCTTTATGAATCGATGTATGATGTGGTTAATGCATTGAGTTATGTATCGTTGTAAGTTGAGTTTACGAGATGTTGAGCATGACATAATGTTGATTATATGTTCATGCATCATGTTCATTTTGGCCTTTGCGGATCGGAGGTAAGATCATGCATTTCATTTTGGAAATTGCTTGAGTTGGACCCTGCATTGTCGAAGGTTTGTTTTATGAGCTTACCCTCACTAAGCTTTTATGCTTACGCTCTCTTTTATTCGACAATGCAGATCAATAGCTTGTGGGTGGCAAGGGGAAGGAAAGGTCTCCAAGTGTTACTTTTGGTTAGCTCAATATATGAATTTTAAGTGATAGAATGTAATAGTTAAGCAATGGGATAGGTATTGTTGATTTGAGTTTTGATGTATGTCGATATTGGCTTGGTTCTTGGACGCCTTGTTTGATTGTAAATATTGCTTATGTTGCATGCCTTGTATGTCTACATGTTTTGGTTGCTAAGACAGGAAACCTTAAGTGTTTGTATGTCCATATATGCTAAATTGCCCTTTTGTATGAATGTCATGAACGAATGCCTTGCTACTTATCTTAATTGCTTCTCATGGTTGTAGTATGCTGTATAAATGTTTGTATGAGTTTAGGGGAGTCCAAAAATGCATTTAGAGTTATGTTTGAGGTCGTCAAGTTAAAATTGGTGGAATTGCAGAGCAGGGCGTATCGATACGCCTAAGGGCCGTATCGATACGGCCTTGCCCAAATTCCACGATTTTTGCCTGGCGTACCAATACCCTCCAAAGTTTTTGGAATTCGAAGAAGTGAGTAAGAGTAGGGCGTATCGATACGGGGTTCACGCGTATCGATATGGGTCTTTTCCATTGACCAAGAAGGGTTGACCGAGAAGGGCGTATCGATACGCTCAAGGGCTGTATCGATACGATCGTCCCGGAGTTGACTCTTTGGGTTGACCTGGTCAGGGCGTATCGATACCCCTAGTCAGGGTACCGATACGGTCTGCACTGTAAGCTTAAAAATGGGTTTGTTATGTTTGGTCGTGGTTCGAATGTAACTTTCATATGGATGTTTTCCGCTGTCGTAATTCACTTAGGCTTAACATTCCTCTAGGCAAGATTAAAGTGAAAAAATATAGGGTCGCTAACCGAGGGGGAACCTTAACGGGTTTCGCTTCGGTTTTCCCCATGTGGCCCACTCGGACCGGTTATCCGACCAGACCGGGACGAAAGGGTTACATTTTATGGTATCAGAGCCTGAGGTTACCGAGACCTCAGGCAGGTAAGTGAGGTAAGTTGTGTTTTATGATTGATATGCACGGTGTTTTCTTGCCACATAAGCATGTTGCTTGTTATCCGTGTATGCTGTGATGCATGATTGTTTGATTGAGAATGTATATTGTTTGATCGTACGCATATGTTTGCTTGTTTAGCAAGTATGCCTTGTTATATGCTTGGTTGAGCATGTATGTGTGTTGATTTATTTGAAACATGTTTAGTAGAGTCCCATTGCTACTATTACATCGAAAAAAGATTTTTTTTAGTGAGGGAATCATACTTGAGCCACTTGAACCCTTTTCTTTGCTAACCCAGTTTGTATGTTAATTTACTGTTGTTGTTGTTGTTGATTTATTGCTTTTCGGTAAGTAGAAGTTGTAGTTTCTGAAAAGGTGGACGATGTTGAGGGAGTCCATCACCTTAGTTCAGGAGGTATGGTTGTACCGGAATTGAGGTACAATTTGTCCGTTTGAGACGGTGTGTATGTGGGTTGATTCCTGTGGATGAGGGACGATGTGAGCAACTCTGACATTAGTTGGTAAGAAGAAGTGAAGGCCTATGAGTGAGAGTCAGAGTGGCGTCAATGTTTTAACAGATAAGCTCTTGGTACAATATTAAGTTGTTTCCTCCAGTTGATTCTAAATCCGTGCTTTTGTATATCGTTAGCAAGTATGCAAGTTTGAATATGCCTGGTGAAGTGTTAGAGGTAGGTGCGAGTACCTTGGTTCTTTTAGAAAGATCAAGGTAAGGGTTTTGTGTGAGTAATCTGAGACTCGAAAATGCTAGTTAGCGATCGTTGGGGTTCGGCCTACGGTTTTAGTATAGGAAAGTTGGTCAGTATCCGTGAGTGGGAATCGTTTTGTGTGATTGGGCCAGTGTGCGTCTGAGTTGTTTTCCAGCATGGTTGTTTGTGTGTGCTCAGAACTGCGTTTTTGAAGTTTCGAAATACTCCAAGAACAATCTAGAAGAGAGTCAGATTTTATTGAAGAACCAGTCTTAGAACAAGATGACCGAACTAACAGCTGTGTACTTGTGAAGTTGCAATTTCTACAGATTCGTCCTTTGTGTGAGCATGTAAGGAAGCTAGATATCTCTGTTGAGATTTTTGACTTAGGGACACATGTGACTAGACCTTTTGGGTGAGATAGTGGTGGTCAGAAAGATGTATGGAAGATGTTTGTTGATATTTCATAGTTACGTGTTTTTATTAAGTGTAAAGCGCTTGTCTGTTATTACGGTGTCAAGGTACCTTTTGAGATGGTTTGGCTTGTAGAACATCGAGTTAGGGTGTACATTGAGACAAAGAGAGAGTTGCCTTGAAGTTGCAGAATTCTGTGGGACTGTAGTAGTAGGTGAGGATGTGAACTTCTTATTGAATGTTGATCTAGCTTTAGAGGTCAAGGATTGATTGAGTTTAGTTGACAGGCTTGCTTAGCAATTGTGATGGATTTGATTTTGAATTAAGATTAGACCGCAAAATGTTAGAATAGTTTGTGTTTTCTTTTCCTAGAAGTGTTTGGAAGAATTGTCGGTTTGTCTCTTGATAGAGGAGAAGCGTTTGTTATTGAGACCGTCTTCGAGTTGCCCCTGTTTTGATTGCTTTGTATCTTATGACTCCCGAAGGAATTGAGAGTGTTGAAGAATTCACTTCGAGACTTGTTAGACCTTAGATTCATTAGGCCTAGTGCATCATCTCAGAGTTCTACAGTGTAATTTGAGAAGAAGAAAGAGTGGCAGTATGAGAATGTGTTCAGATTACATACGGTCGAAACAAGTGACAATGAATAATTAGCATCCGTTTCCGAGTGTCAGTGATTTGTTGATCAGTTAGTGTGTGCTTCAGTCTATTTGAAGATTAAATTGGGATCCGATTAGTACTAGTTGAAAGTGAGAGAAGTTGATGTACCGAAGACAGCTTTAGGGGCAAGATATGATCGCTTTGAGTTCCGAGTTATGCCGCTTTGTTTGACTAGTGAGTTAGTCACTTTTATAGAGATGTTGAGCAGAATATTTTCCTAAGTTTCTTGATCAATTTGTAGTAGTTCTCATAGATGATACATGGATATATTCAAGTACCGAAGAAGACCATGACAAGCTTTGAAGTTAGTATTGTAGATTCTATTAGAGAATTAGTTGTATGCCAAGTTGAGCCAACGCGAACTCCGAGTCAAGGAGAATGTTCTCTTAGGACATGTAGATTAGCCGAGTGTATTAGAGCAAATCTTAAGTAGACGGAGGAAGATGTGAGTTGGATGAAATTTAAGACTTTAACATGAATCTATAGTTTCTAGGTCTAGCAGTGTTACTATCGGAAGTTTGTAAATAGCCTTTCGAAGATAGCTGCTCTTTTGACAGATTGCTACAGAAGAATGTTCAGTTTGTGAGGTTAGATGCGAGACATTGAACCCTTGAGAAACCGAAAGAAACTTTGAAGAGAGCTTCGACTTTGATCCAGCCTATACTAGAGAAAGAACTTGTGAACTGTAGTGATGTGTTACATGTAGGGTTAGGTTATGTGCTTATGCAAGATATAAGATTGTGACTTGTTCATCGAGATGGTTGAGAGATCGAGAGAGGAGTTACTCGACACTAGACCTAGAGTTGATTACAATTGTACTTGCTTCGAAGACTTAGAGACAAAGCCGTATAGTAAGAAATGCACAGTGTATATGTACGTATCATCAGAACTTGAAATATTTGAAGACTTAAGAAGGGTTGAAACTTGAACAACATAAAGTGATATAACTGCTTGAAGACTGTAATATCAAGATTGAGTACCATCCGAAGATAGTCAACGTAGTAACCGATGTTCCGAGCTATGTTGTTGTTAGATTAGTAGTAGAGTTGCGAGATGTAATTGCCGAATTCAGTTCACCGAATGATAGTAGTTTCGTGGCCGAGTTTCATGTTAAACCTACATTGAGTCAGAATGCTTGAAGAGAAACGGTTGCAAGACTGATTCTTGGCACCTCACTTGCATGACATAGCGGAAGGAAGACCTTTAGAATACAGTTTCAGAGATGATAGAGTTTTGCATTTCAGAGACAGAATAGTTGTACCGATTGACATAGTGTTTCTAGACGTATTGTGTTGGCCGAAGCACACAACAGTTCATTTGTATTGCACCTAGGTTGTATGAAGACGTATTGTGGGTTGAAGATGAGTACTTCTGGATCGAGTTGATGGATGATGTTGTTTAGTAAGAGAGTAAGTGTGTATTTTGCCAGCGTGTCAAGACCGAGCATCAGTTTTCTTCTAGTTTGTTACATCCGTGGAAGGTTCATAATGGAAGTGGTAATAGAGATTCGAGATTTCAACTAGATTAATTTTGAAGAAGTCTGTATAATGTTTGGTTACCTATTGAAGTTAGATGGTCAGTTAGAGAAGGTTATGGGACAAGTATTCAAATAGTGTTGTATGAGATTGTGAATCGGGCTAGTCTTGTTGTTTATATGTTGCGGTTACCACCAGAGTTAGAAAGAGATTCATGATGTGGCCGTGTATCTATAATTCGGTAGTGTGAGTCAGATCTGTTATGCGCTATGTTTGTAAAAGAGATCGAGTTGAGTGTAAAGTCAACATGCCTTGAAGAATCGGTTGAGATCTTAGTATCAGATAGCAAATGTTGTGTGGTAAGTCATTCGAGTTGGTTAAAACGTTGTGGTGAGAAGGAAAGGAAAGTGCGGAGGAGCATGTTTCAGTGACTCTTCATGTCCGATAAATTTCGGGGATGGAATTTCCTTAAGTGGGGGAGAGTTGTAACACCTGTGTTTTGGGGCTAGGAGTTAGTCGGGTTAGTGGTCCGAGTCGGTAAAATTAAATTAAATCAATTTGACCTTGACTTGGGCTAATTGGGTTTTAAAATATAAAGGAGGGACCAATGCGGTGATTTAACCCAAATGTTTTAAAAAGCTAGACCACTTTTTGAAAGTTAAAGAGAAGAAAAAAAATAAAATGGTCTTCTCCTCCCCCATTTTTACACCTAACGTGGAAGAGCTCTCAAACCCCTCCCCAAACCCTAAATTTTCTATTCCATAAATTTCTCCCTCATCTCAAGGTCTTTTTCAAAAGTAAAGGTATATTCTCACTCTCCTCTTCATTCCCTATCTATCCATGGTTATAGATTTTAAAACCATGAACTTTGGAAAATTAGGGCTTGATAAAAGTTTGAGTTTTTATTGGGTTTTTCAATTGATTTCGATTTATTATGTTGAGTTTTGGTTTAATCTCATGAAAATACACTTAATATGTTGAAATGGAGGATTTTGGGTGAAAACCCGAAATGGGTTTTTGAGACAATTTTTAAGGTGTCTAAAACTTGATTTTTGATGGGTTTTAGGATGTAATTAGAGGGCTGATGGTTTATGTATGCTAGGAGGATGTTTTGGAACCATTTAGATGTCATTTGGGTGTTTGAAAACATGATTTTCTGCTGGGTAAAATAGGAGTACGAAAATGGGAATTTTGGTGATTGTTTGAGTTGGAAATTGTTGGAGCTTGGCTTGCACCTATGGGTTGAAGTTGTGGCTGAACTTAGCAATCATTTGTGGGTAGAAAATGTGTTGGAAACTTGGGTCTTGATCAAGGTTTATGGGCTGCTTGAATTAGATAAAGTTGGGGTTTGGTCATGACTTGAAATGTTGGGTTTGATATTTGAATTGTATTCCGGGTTAGCTACCTTGATGTTTGAGTTGATTTGAGGTTGTTTTGCTTGTGTTGAAGTGATTAGAAGCGAGGTTTTGAGTTGGTGAAGCCTTGGGAATAAATCCGGAATTTGAAGACCATGGTTGCTTGGTATTCGAGCTTGGAGGTGGAGGTGAGTGGTTAATGTTTTTAAATGGTTTTTAAACATTGGTTCAAACATGTGGACCTAGGTTGGGCTTGGTAAAACCACCTAGAGTTGAGGGTAGGGTGGTAGCCTAATCTCAAGCTTAAGTTTAGGAAACTTTGGTTGAACTCCTAATTGCTTGTTATGCCTCTTGTTTATATGTGTTTACGGTAGTTATGTATATTGTGTTATACATGTTGTTGAGGCATGATTTGATGCATTGCTATGCATGTGGTTTGGATTGCGAATTGTGCATGATGATGATCATGGTGATTACATGCTAGGCATGGAAATGGGTTGTGAAATACATGTATGTGAGGCATGATATCTGATGTATTGTTATATGCATGTAGCTATGTAAAATGGATTGCGTTTAATATTGTCACTAGTATGCTTGGGTACAATGATCGATCATTAGGATGAGTGTGCACACAAATTGAGTCAAAACGTAGGTGGCCTTGGTGGCGTTAAGGCACCAAGGAGGAGTACGGTGATGTAATATCCCACCGGAAATTTATATATATTCTACGTGATGATGAGTGGAATCCCATCCGTAGGGCTTGCGGTGATGAGTGGAATCCCGCACATGCAAGGACCGATGATGAGTGTAATCCCACCGAGGTAATGTTGTTGTTGGAAATGCGTTCCAACAGGTTATCCGCATATTCGAGTCATAGCTAGGTGCCAATATGAGGTTGTATGTGTATACCAATATGAGATTTTGCACATATACTTATATGATACGAAATGTGATGCCCTTTATGAATCGATGTATGATGTGGTTAATGCATTGAGGTCTGTATCGTTGTAAGTTGAGTTTACGAGATGTTGAGCATGACATAATGCTGATTATATGTTCATGCATCATGTTCATTTTGGCCTTTGCGGATCGGAGGTAAGATCATGCATTTCATTAATGAAATTGCTCGAGCTTGGACCCTACATTGTCGAAGGTTTGTTTTATGAGCTTACCCTCACTAAGCTTTTATGCTTACGCTCTCTTTTGTTCGACAATGCAGATCAATAGCTTGTGGGTGGCAAGGGCAAGGAAAGGTCTCCAAGTGTTACTTTTGGTTAGCTCAATGTATGAATTTTAAGTGATAGAATGTAATAGTTAAGCAATGGGATAGTTATTGTTGATTTGAGTTTTGATGTATGTCGATATTGGCTTGGTTCTCTGACGCCTTGTTTGATTGTAAATATTTCTTATGTTGCATGTTTTGGTTACTAAGACAGGAAACCTTAAGTGCTTGTATGTCCATATATGCTAAATCGCCCTTTTGTATGAATGTCATGAACGAATGCCTTGCTACTTATCTTAATTGCTAAATCGCCCTTTTGTATGAATGTCATGAACGGTACGCCTATCGATACGGCCTTGCCCAAATGCCACGATTTTTGCCTGGCGTACCGATACCCTGGGGGTACCGAAACACTCCAAAGTTTCTGGAATTTGGAGAAGTGAGTAAGAGTAGGGCGTACCGATACGGGGTTCACGCATATCGATACGGGTCTACTCCGTTGACCAAGAAGGGTTGACCGAGAAGGGCGTATCGATACGCTCAAGGGTTGTATCGATACAGTCTTCCCGGAGTTGACTCTTTGGGTTAACCTTGTCAGGGCATATCGATACCCCTAGTTAGGGTACCAATACGGTCTGCCCTGTAAGCTTAAAAATGGGTTTGTTATGTTTGGCCGTGATTCGAATGTAACTTTCATATGGATGTTTTCCGTTGTCGTAATTCACTTAGGCTTAACATTCCTCTAGGCAAGATTAAAGTTAAAAAAAATATAGGGTCGCTAACCGAGGGGGAACCTTAACGGGTTTCGCTTCGGTTTTCCCCGTGTAGCCTACTCGGACCTGTTATCCGGCCAGACCAGGACGAGGGGGTTACAAGATGAGCCAGTTGTGGGAATCGCGAAGGATGTGTACCTTCAAATCAACGATTTTCGAGGCAAAACAAACATCATGGTAATGTCTTACCATTCTCTTGGTAAAAATGAAATTATTATTGGTTTATCTTGTTTGGAGAAAATTAATGCACTTGACTTGCCAGAATCCGACGATGAGGATAATGCAGGTTCAAGCATCGATTCACATGAAAGTGAGGGCCAAACCAAGATATCCGACGATGATGAAGCCATGGAAGAGTCCATGGAAGTTTCCGACACAACATGAAAAATCCTTGATAAGTTCGAGGACGTGAAATCATTCGAAGTCCATACCTTCGCAAGTGCCAACTACATTGAAGGAATCTCTTAGAGAAGGGAGTTCCGATTGCTCGAGAGAGTCGAGTGCTCAACGAGTTCGAGAAGAGTTACCCAAATCATGAGAAGGAGCTTATCGCAGCCGTGCATTGCTTGCACACATGGAGACAACGTTTAATTTGGTCGAGGTTTGATGTATTTTCCAAAAATTCATTAAACGATTATTTTCTAACCCATGCAAAGTTGTCTCGTAAGCAGATTCGTTGGGAGGAAATCCTTGCAAAGTTCAACTTTGCTTGGAAATGCAACCCAAGTTTGTCGAAGGAAGTAGCCGATGCCTTAAGCCGAGGGTATAAGGTGGGGCATGCTACTTGTCCGCCAATGAATAAGGTGGAAGATGTGATCGAAGACGAGAAGCCTTTGAAGTTGCCAAAAGCATTGCCACCAAAGTATGAGATGGTTCATGAGATGGAGTACCCATCCGAGTTTGACGAAGCGGTTCAAGAGCCATCCGAGTTTGATGAAACACTTGCCATCGAGGAGTTGCTGATGCAAGTGAGACACCTTTGTGCTTTCGAGAGTAGAAAGCCAAGTGAGCGAGACACCATCCAAGCCGATGGAGAGGAGCTAGCAATTTTCCTTGAGGAGTTGCAAGCCGAGTTTGATGAGTGGTCTAATTCCATGTGTTGAGTGTGTAAAATTTCTATTATTTACCCCTTATTTAACCCATATTTCTGCTGCATTCAAGCATTATTTACACCCTCTGCCGCCTCAACGCCATCGCCTGCCCCGACAGCAGCAGGCAGCACTCATGCTGAACCATCTGCCCGAGGCACAAAACGTCGAATGACATCGGAGGATCTTGATGCCTTTGTTGCTGGGTTCTCCTCCTCTTCTGTTTGGGCCGCCAGCGATAATGAACCCTCTATCAAGAGGAATCTGTCAAATGAATTCTCCCCAGTGAAGAGGCAGAAGCAAATGGCAGATAAAAACAACATGCCAAAAGCCAGCAGCAGCAGTGACAACAGCAGCGGGGAGAGCAGCAGCAGCACCTCCGAAGTTCAGGTTGTGGAGCAACCCCCTCACATCTCCCCAACCAGAATCCAGCCACCACGGGAGGCCAAGGCCAAGAACACATCTGCCTCCCCGTGCCCCAGCCAGCTCCGAAAGCCAGAGCCTACCGTCAGATCCGACTCAACAGCAGCAGCGAAGACATCGATTAAAATTTAAGTTTCTTATCTTATTATTGCTGCCTGCTATATATTTTGTGATGTACTGCCTTATCTTTTGCTTTTATTTGTCATTTGCATTGAGGGCAATGCAACCCTCGAGTTTGGGGGTGGACACCCTCCATTAATGGAGTACATCTTAGTTTAAAAATTGGTGTCTTTACTTAGTTTATTTTTGTTTAAAAAATGATGAAAATATTGAAAATTTTGGCTGAAAACTGTGAACTGAACTTACCTGCCGTGACAGCTCTGTCGTGGCAGTGACTTTAGGATAGTTTTTAGGAGAAGTTTAGAGCCTTTCTATAGTTCTGAAAACTTAAACACATTTGTGACTGTTATACTGCTTAGAACTCTCCTAGTTAACTAGAATAGGATGCTTAGCACTTGAATAGCCCCTAGAGGTGCCTAACACTGGCTCTAGGAAAGAAGTTTAGCAAAAGAGACTCAACAGCCCTAGAGGTGCCCAAAACTGGCTCTAGGAAGTTAGCTAGAGGTGCCCAAAACTGGCTCTAGTGAAACTTTAGCTTAAAAAATAGAGAAATCGAGTCAAAATAAAAAAAAATCAAAGGAGCTTAAAAAAGTGCCTTCAAAAGATAAACTTTGGCATAAAAATTCGAGTTAAGAGCTGAACTATTCTAGTGAAACTAGGAGAGTCTTGGCATATAACTGTTCACAAGCATGCACACACTGCACGAGGACTATAGTGAGACTCCGTATAGATCCTAGATTATCCGGCAGGTTGCTGCTGTCACAAGGAACGAACGACGGGTAAGGGAAAGTTCACTGTTTGAAAGCCAAAACAAAAATATTTCATTTTTCTTTTAAGTCTTAGTTGCTTGAGGGCAAGCAAAAACTTGAGTTTGGGGGTGTGTTGAGTGTGTAAAAGTTCTATTATTTACCCCCTATTTAACCCATATTTCTTCTGCATTCAAGCATTATTTATTGCATTTAGGTCAATTTACAGCAAAACATCACAAATATATTAAAAGACACAGTTTCTACAAAAAATGGTTGTTTTTGCAAGTTGCTGTTGTAGCAGACGGAAAGGGCAGGCGCTGGGCAGTGAAGCAGAAGAGCTGGAACTGGACGAGCAGTCAAGGAGGACGATGCTGCCATGGTTGCCGCCGTGACAACAGAGGACGACAGCAGTTTTGAGGAGAAGAAGCAAAGTGGACCTCGACAAATAGAGAAAATTCAGCCCATCTGTCGTGTGAATTCACTATATTTTTCCAAGCCCTAGATCGAAAGGAATGTCAAGCCCAAAGTTCAAGGAGAGAAAATCCCAAGCAAGAAAGATGACGGCTGGAAAGTAGATTCTTTGAAGATTTAGTCTTTATTAGAATTGTACTTTTATTTAAAGTTATATTCTTGCTATTTTAGAAAACTTGGACCCAAAGCCTATATAAAGGCATATATTTCGACCTAGGAGGGCATAACCGATTCTCTAGCTTTCTTCCCAAAACCCTAGCCGTTTTCCTTCCCTCAACATGTTCTAAATTCCCCCTAGGGCCACGGTTTGATTTGTAAAGTAGTTACAAGGGTTGTTTTGTTTTAGGAATTTTCAGTTCAATAAAATAAACTTCAAGTTCTCTTATTTTGGTTATTAATATCTTGCAAGAGCATCGAGAGAGCATTGTGAGGTTATCAATTTACTTAGCATCGAGAGAGTTAAGTATATGAAAGAAATAAGAGCAAGTTCTCTAGCTTATAGTTGAACTATCTCGGACCTAGGGATAGGACGAGGTTAAGTGGCTAAAGAAGAATTCAACAATATCAGTGTTCATCCTTCGATTCACGCCGGGAGGTATCATCAAAGACGTGATCATCGACAGACTTGGACCTAGGGATAGGCCAAGGCATATTAGGGATTCTTGCCAAACTTGAAGTACTGAGTTGAGTGTTCGCTTCCGCGACAAGCAACGGACTGATGCCGCGACAGGTGCTGCCGTGACGGGTACGACGACAGAACTGGAGTTCTAAAACTTAGCAATACCTGCACTACTAAGCAATTCAATACCGGCCCATTCTCTCTGTCTTGATTTCCCTACTCTTTTATTTAAGTTCTCTTTATTATTTTCGTGACAACTTCTCAAATATTTTCTTTACTTTCGTGCAGTGAATTAAGGTGAAGCTATTAGCCTAATCCCTGTGGAGACGATATCCGATACTTCGTATCACTTTACTACTTGCGTCGTGTACACTTGTACTACAATTGCGATAGACTCTTTTACACGCAACACCATGGACGAGTGGCATGAATCCATGGAACCGAGCCAAAGCACCACAAAATAAGTGATGCCCAAGCCCATTGATGAGGGGGCCAAACCATACCAACACTTGCTTTGGGTATCGACAAGGCAAAGTGGATCGAGCCAACGAGGACCTTGAGTCCGAGGTAAGTGGTTCTTTAATTAAAGAATCCATTCTAACCCATGATTATTTGGATTTTTGTAGGATGCCTACAAGTTTGAGTGAAGATCCAAATCAAGACGTGGGGCAAGTAGCTATCCTAGTCGAACCATGTGACAATGATAACGAAGAGTCAAGCGACGAGGTAAGCGATCCAATTTTTCAAAATTTGGATCTAACTTGTTGTGGTTCTGTCCACAAGTTGCTTGCGAGGCCAAGCGAAGAACCAAGTGACGAAGTGGTTGGAGCAAGCCGAGAGCCTCCACCATTCATTCGAGCTGAGAGTCAAGTGCTAGAGAGCACCAAAGTGGGGATACTTCAAGACCCCGCCATCATTACTTGCCTTGAGTATCGACAAGGCGTAGTGAAGCCACCGGACAAGGACTTTGTGTCCGAGGTAAGCGAGCCATGTTTCTATGATGATTTAAGACTAACTTACTCTGGTTTTGTCCTCAGGCCGCCGATGCGATCGAACGAGGGATCGAGCCAAGCACAAAGCAAGGCGAGCTTCTTCTATGAGGAGGCACCAACCATCGAGACGAGCCAAACGTCAAGGCACAAAGGCCTTGTATTTTGGACGGATCATCTCCAAGCCGAGGATGATCGTGAATTTGCCAAGGAGTGGCAATCGTTCGAGGACCTAGTTCCCTTAGCCAAGCAGGAACGAGATGAAGAGCCGAGGCCGTTCGAGGACATGTCGACCGAGACTCTTCATTACCTATTGACGAGGGCGTCGATAGATTTAGTGTGGGAGAATGTTACCGACCCACTTTTCGCGACCGAGCCAGCCGCACCCATAGGTGCTAAACTTAGCGCACCACCCGACTGAGGGACACAAAGTGTTGTTGATGCCACGCACCAAGGGGCCATACCCAATGCCCTTGGTGGTATCCGCGCCCAAGACAACCGAGCTGGGCCTGTTCCAGCGCACTATGGGGCCTTGTGAAGCACCCCATGTGCTACCCACAAGAGTTGGACCCGAGGGAGCCCATCACACGCACACAAGGGGGCCTTGCCACACACCCTCCAAGCTGCCCAAGACATGGAGACTGAGCCCGCACCCGACGTGCTCACTAATGAGGCCAAGCCCGCAACCGAGAAGGCCTTGCCTTGCCTCATCCATGCCGCCCAAGTCATGGAGCCCGAGCCCGCACCCGACGTGCACGCCAATGAGGCCAAGCCCGCAACTGAGAGGGTCTTGCCTTGCATATCCATGCTGCCCAAGTCATGGAGTCCGAGCCCGCACCCAACTTGCACGCCAATGAGGCTGAGTCTGCACCCGATGTGCACGCCAAGAGGCCTAGGGGATGCCCATCCGAGTTGCCCACACCCTAGGGCCCGATTTAGCACCCAACATGCTAAAGAGGAGGTTTTTGACACAATATCCGGGCCATGCCAAGC
This sequence comes from Hibiscus tridactylites, assembly GCA_958450335.1. Taxonomy (NCBI): domain Eukaryota; kingdom Viridiplantae; phylum Streptophyta; class Magnoliopsida; order Malvales; family Malvaceae; genus Hibiscus; species Hibiscus tridactylites. Next base: position 16,049,930 of record OY288289.1, on the reverse strand, counting down.
CCAATCCGCCCAAGCTTCCAAGACCCAAGCCAAGGTGTCATCTTTTGACCAATGCTCATGGAAAGATATCTTCCATGGAGACTATTCGAGGAAAGCTTCAATCCTTGGAGCCACAATCAAGGAAAGTCTTCTAAGACAACCAACATGTGATGTCATAGCCATGTATCTTAGGCAACTATGTATTTGAGTGACAAGCTTTCCTTAGTTAGGATATTCTCTTTGTAAGACTCATCCATAGCCATTGGATCGAGTCATTCGTAGCCATTAGATCGAGGGGGCCAAGGGTATAAATAAGAGCCTTCCCCAACCATTGTAATCACTTCACAATTCCTTTCTTTGTTAATTTCTTCTTTCTATAATACAAGAAGGCATCAAGTACTCTTTTCTCCTCGTCTAGGCTTAGGAGGAGTTTTTAACGTGGCTCTTTGCTTGTTAAATCCCCTGCCTCTTTCCTTTTGCCTTGCTTAGTCATCACCATCTTTTCCAAAAGCTTCCGCACCCCAAGTTCTAAGCACATCAGCTTAGTTTTTCGAAGGCTTACTTAGTCCTCGACCTAAGATTGATGACTAAGGTCGCACGAGTTGGCGAGTCAGAATCTAGCCCCGTGACAATTAGACCATATGCCAAGTCATCACACCGTTTATAATTTAACAGTCAAATGACTAAAAACGACGCAATGTCAACGTTGAGTGAGTAAATTGAAAATTTTTAAACTTCAGTGACCAAAATAGGAGTGAGAATAAAGTTAAGTGATGAAATTTATAATTTACCCTAATTAAAATTAACCCATTTTCTAAAGTTTCGTATATAACAAAGAGTTTATAATTACATTGATTAGAAGACTGAATTGACATGTCTTCAAAGATACTAAAATGTGTTAAAGAATAATTATTTTATTGTGTTATCATAAGGGTAAAATACCTAAATCATCATTCAACTTTGCTCTTTAATTTATTTTGATCACTGAACTTTCAAAACGCTCAATTTACTCATTAAATTTTATTTTTTGACTTATTTTTTTCAATTTGAATTATTTTATTAATATTTTGCATGGCATGACATATTTTATTATTATTAAAAATAAAAAATTTAAAATAAAAAATTATTTTTTATTTATTACTAAATACAAAAATTATAAAAAATAAAACCCAAACATCCCAAACCTCAAACACTCCAAACCTCCCCACCCTCACCAGCGTCACTCTTGATGTCGTTATTGTCTCATCAACAGCAACAACAATCGGCTGCCGTCATCACCCTTACCTCTTTGTAATTACCCATAACAAATATCTTCTCTACTAATTCTTCCTTTATTTGTTTATGTTTCCCATTCTTTGAAACCAACCAAAAAAGTAGAGCTTGCAGGTTTTTTGTTTAATTTTCTACATGGATTCGACCCGAACTGGATTGTTTATTGTTTACTTTTCTCGGTAGGGAGACCCATTTTTGGAGAGAAGAGGAAACGATCAAAGTAATTTTTTTCAGATTCGATTCATCGATTTTAGTTTACTTTTATATTTGTGATTTTTTTTGGGGTTGCTTGTAATGGTTGCAGTACTGTTACTGTTCATCTAAAGTTGGGTTTTTTCCTCTTTGTAATGATATTTGCTTATGTTTGTTTTCCCAGAACATTAAAAAAAATTCCTTGTAATTTCTACTTTAGATTCAAAGTTTCTTCCTTTTTTTAGTTAGCAATATTGGCTTTAATTATTTCTCTTTTCAAGTTTAATGTGTTTGTTTGTGTTCTGCAACACTTGAAGACATTCATACGGTTGTGGATTTGTCGAGACTATGGGTGGCCGTGGGGGTTGGTGGTTGGACGGTGGGTTTAGGGTATTATAAATTATTTTTGTATTTAATAATAATAAAATATTAAAAAAATAATTAATTTTTATTTTAAATTATTTTTATATTTAATAATAATAAAATATGTCATATCAAAGTATTAATAAAATAATTTAAAGTGATCAAAATAAACAAGAAAATAAAGTTCAATGAGTAAATTGAGTATTTTAAAAGTTTAATGATTAAAATAAATTAAAGAGTAAAATTGAGTGATGATTTGGATATTTTAACCTTATCATAATCCATATCGTAAACACATGAACATTTTCTCGGCTCTAGCATCCCTTCATTTCCATTGATAGGTGCATGATGCATTTGAAGAAGTTTGTAATTTACCATTGTTTTCTTAAAATAATTTTTACAATTATAATTGTAATTATTTTGTTGTAAGTTAATTGTGTAAATTTAAAAAAAATCATTACAGTTAGGGACGGAACTATGCTTTGTTCAGGGGCCACTGTCCCTCCTATTTTTATTAGTAAAAATTATATATGGATATTTATCTAATTATACCTCTAATTTTAGTTTATTTTGATTTTGCCCAATTAATTCTAGTTTATTTTGACTTTGCCCCCTATTTTTTATTGTTAGTTATACTTTGCCCCTTAATCTAATATCCTTGCTCTGTCCTTGATGTCCGCAATAATATTTATTATATATATATTTATTTATCATAATAAACACAATACAACTAAAAACATGACTACAAATGTAATTTAAAACTTACTTAGGCAATCACCAGGGGAGGAACATAGGGAAAAAGGGATTTGTCCCCACCAACTTTTTTTTTAAAAAAAGAGTAAAATTATCTTTATAATCCCTTCAAAGTTTGTAAAATTTTATTATAACTCCTCAAATTTTTTAATTTTATTTGGCCCACTATAAATTTTTATTTTTTTAATTTTATTTTAATCCCTTTTATAAATTTTTAGTTCTAGCCCACACAGCTTAAGACGGTTAAACATCAAATATATGGAATAACAACCATATGTCCGAGAGTTCGTACCGAAAAGAACTAAAAGCTGGTCGGCAATAAAGTAGAAGAGATTAATAACTGTCAGCAATATTATTAAAGATAGGCTACAGCTTCAAGATTCCGTTGTAGTCTAGTTGGTTAGGATACTCGGCTCTCACCCGAGAGACCCGGGTTCAAGTCCCAGCAACGGAAATTTATCTTCCTTTTTTTGAGGTTTTAACGGGCTTGTCTTATGTTCGAGATGGCTCCAAAAGGGAGGGCATTAATTATTGTTTTATGTGTTAATTGCTTGTTCCTACACATTTGAAATTTTATTTAGAATTTTTTAAAAAATTTATTTTCGTTCTCTTTAAAATTTTATAAATTCGCCTTCTAATATAAAGATCTGCTTCTGCCTTTATCTACGTCTAAGTTTCAACTCTGAGCTTGAGCGGTATTGGCGATCCTTGGGATAAGAGCTTTTGTGCCACTTAAAATTTTAAGAAAGATTGAATATTTGAATTGAAGATTTTTTTTAAAAAAATTGAGTTTAATTAATTTTTTTAAAAACTTTTTAAAAAAAAATTTGATCTACGTTTTAGACATGAAAAACTTTAGAAATTGTAACTAGATCTCCAATGCTTAATTTGCAGCAGTGTAGCAGTAAAACCTGAAGTAAATGTGTAAGCGATATAGGATACTCAAGAGTAGAATTTTGCTTCACTATTTCAATTTTTAATTGAAAAGCTCGATGTCTGCGATCGAAAATAGTTTCGATGAAAGATATAGAGATTTTTTTTTGAATTTGAGAAAACAAAAATCGAAAAAGATGAATATTTTGACACGATCAATTTTAGAATAGTTCGACCTTTTAGCCAAAGCCAAGGTCTACTGCATCCACTACCTTAGTATCCACACTAAGAATTTCTCAATTCACTAACAATGAATTCTTCCTTTTTACAGGCTCAAGGGGTAACATTACATACCTATTTTTTACGAGCTAAGATAATACCCTCTCCCTAACTTTTATAAGGGTCAACTAGAACATATCCCTCAATTACGAGGTCTTGACACTTGTAAACAATATGCCTCTCTTTAGGTGGATGTTTACACTTTTTGGCTAACTAGGATTAGACTTAAAAATTACAAGAGAATACAAAGAAATAAACAATGAAAAACTCAACTCTCTTGAGATGTTCATCCTCACATTCTTCAAGTGTCCTTGGTCTGTATTTATAACATGAAATAAAAAATTAACCGTTAAAAAAATTAGCTGTTAGAAAGTAGCCGCTAAAAATATTTGTTCAAGTTAAAAATAATTTCAAACATATTTTTCAAGTTTGTTGTACTTTGAATTATTTTTACAAATTTGATTAAGTCTAAAAATATCTGTTATTGAGTTATATCAAAATAAATATATCAACATTAATACACATAATTTTAAACTTTAATGTTTTCCTTTCCTTCCTTACGGCAGAAAATCATTTATTTAATTAAGTTATCAATTACCCTTCAGTTTAATTGATTGAGATACTAAGCCTAATTAAAAGTTTGAATTCTAGTGTTGTAAATGAAGTAAAATTGATCGAGAGGGTTGTCTCAGATTTGTATAATATCTTATCTTTAGTCGACCAATAAATTTGATATCGATGATTATAAAAAGATAAATTCAATCTAGATTAATTCATCTATTTAATTATTATTTTATTATAATAAAAAACAAGTGATTAATTGATCAAGTATTTTGATAAGATAAAATCAAGTGGAGCTGGAGAGTTCAAATAAATACAGGGAAAATATTTCAAGCACTGGCGGTGAAAATAAAAAAATTCCACAAATGCTTTAGTTTTTGGGTTTAAAGATTTAATTTAGGGTATTATGGTTTAGAGGTTTAAGGGTAGGTGTTTATAATTTAGGGTTCATAGTTAGAATTTATAGTTTAGAGGTTAGGGTTTAGGTCTTAACCTATAAACCCTAAATTATAACCACACCCCATAAATTCAAAATCTCTACACATAAACCCATAAACATTAAACTTTAAATAAAATCCCTAAATCCTAAAACCGATGCGCATATGAAAACTTTTGTTTCTTCTTCTGCATGAAATAATTACCCATAAATATATAGTATAAGACCAACCCTAGCATGCATGCCTTTTGAATTCCTCTACATTGTTTTATTTTTATACCATATTTGTCTTTTAAATACATAAACGATCACAATTAAACACATACAAATATGAAAACATTAATTAATAATTAATGCATGTCTTATTATGTTTATTAAATTATAGAGTATTTCTTTAATCCTTAAATAAAAATACATTTTTAAAAAAATATAAACAATCTTTACCTAACCTTTTACAAAACTTTTTTTTAAAAATTTAAATTCTAAATTATTAAATTAAATCATAAACCCTAAATTCTAAACACTACAACCTAAAAACCCTAAACATAAACTATAAATCCTAAATTTAGCAAACTTGTGTAAAGTGACAAAACTCAATATTATTTATTGGGTGATCATTTAAAAGTATTTAAATTTAGAGAGCCAACAATATAAATTATATGTTTTAAGAGATTAAAATATAATTTTATTATTATCTATTTTTTAAAATTTTTGAGAGGCATGGCCTATCAGTCCTTATTAGGTACCGGACCTAGACAACCACAATTTTTTCCTTTACATAAAAGATCGATATCGTTAAGAGTAGAAAATTTGATTATGGGTTTTCATATTAATTTTTGACTTTGAATTTTTTTTTATTAATAAGGGGAAGTATACCTAGGACCTCGTTAAAAAACCTCTCTAAGCCTAAATGGAGAAAAAAGAGTGCTCTAAGTGATACTTTACAAGACAAACGAGCAAAGCTTGAGCAATTAAACTAGACAAACTATTAACCTGGACTCTCATAAAGGACCAACTGCAAAATATCCCTTGGTGGCTCCAAAAACTCATGATATCTGAACGGGAGTTTCCACGCAACGAACGCGATAGAATCAGCCACCTTATTACACTCGCGCCTAATGACATCTAACTCCACTTTCCAATTCTGTTAAGAAGCTCTAACACACGTTGTACAATCGACGACTTGTGTTTATTCACTGTACGATCTTAAAGGACGGTTATGACTCAGATGCAATCTGATTCCATTCTCAACTGCCTTATGCCCAACTCCTAGGAGAGGCAAAGACATTCGTAAATGCCCTATAATTTAGCCTCAATAGTTGAATAAATGCTAATGCTTTTGGTAAAACCATTAATCCATTCCCCTGCATGATTACGGAGAACCCCGCCACAAGTTGAACCCCTTTGGTGTAGCTCTATGTGATCCATCAGCATTGCAAGTCACCCAACTTGTAGGAGGGGTCGTCCAACGCCTGGAACCAGATTGGGAATATCTTGAATTGATCAAGAGGTGACTAGTTAAAATTCCCCCTCGGTTCACAGTTACCTCGTCCACTAACCTACGACATCGGACCAGAAGAGGCTCCTAATTGATATCCTCAGAACTAAAGATTCTAGAATTTCTTCATGTAACCCCCTCGTCCCGGTCTGGTCGGATGACCGGTCCGAGTGGGCCACACGGGGAAAACCGAAGCGAAACCCGTTAAGGCTTCCCCTCGGTTAACGACCCAGAAAATTTCTTTTAACTTTAGTCTTATCTAGATGCAATTATAATTCCTATGTGAAGCACAGCAGCGGAAGAACCAAACAACGTAACATTCACCGACCAAACAAACATAAACAGTCCATTTTTCTTCATTCCAGCATGCCGTTTCGAAACACTTATAGGGTGTTCCGAAACGCCCTGACCTGGTCAACGGGCCTAGGTCAACCACAAGGTGACCGTTCCGAAACAGGGGTGACCCGTACCGGAACGACCTTGAAGGTCAATATCTCGTGGTCAACGAGATTTGACCGTTTCGGAACTTCAAAGGCCCGTTTCGGAACGACTTCATCTCGCCAATTTCTCAAAATTCTAGTGGCGAAAACGTTCCGGAACGACCCTCATCCGTTTCGAAACGGCAGGCCATTTACGCAAGGGCCGTTTCGGAACACGGGGACCCGTTCCGAAACACCCCCTGTCTGCAGACTTTTCTGGGCTGTTTTGAGGCACAAGAATGCCCCAAAACACCACCAAGGCACCCCATAACCTTATAGCAAAACAACCCAAGGCTTACTAACACTACTAGCATGCTTCAACAAGGTTTAAACATGTATAACACAAAGGCAACAATCCACATCATGCATTCATTCAAACCACACTCAAACACATGTAAAAACTCTTAAGGCATAGGCTAACATTCAAGCAAGCAATTAGGCATGAGTTAACAATCAACATCGTGCAAAAGCAAGATACTAAGGAGTCTACACATGCTCCAAACAACCAACAACAATCCAACAACCATACATGTCCCATTGCTTAAGCTATTACAAGTCTAACATTTGAAATCCATACTTGGTGAACTCAAGTCCCAAAAACCACACTTGGAGGCCCTCCACTTGCCCGAGCAACCCATGAACTAAGGATCTGCAATGTTGAACAAAGAGAGCGTAAGCAATGATGCTTAGTGAGGGTAAGCTCTAAAAACAAACCTCAACATTGCAGGGTCCGAGCACGATCTAGCCAAAGCCATTTACACTTACCAAGGGTTCACAAGGTATAAATGCATGAGCAATGTATCACATGTATGCCTTAATTATGAGCTCAATACTACCATACATGCAATCACATATAAACATCCAAACAGCTCAAATATTCCAACACATTGATACACATATCAATCAACATTGGCACCTAGCTAAGACCCGAATACGCGGATAAACATGTCGGAAACTCAAATCCAACAACCACATTACCTCGGTGGGATTCCACTCATCACCGGTCTCGCGGAGGGGATTCCACTCATCCTCACGCCCCGTCGATGGGATTCCACTCATCACCGACTATATTCAACTACAATTCCGGGCGAACCCGTACTCCTCCTTGGTGACTCAACGCCACCAAGGCCACGCGCGACTTTAGACTCATGTGTACACACTAACATCCTAATGATCGATCATTTGTATCCAAGTTTACTAGTGCCAATATTTACCCACATCACAATACTCATTTCATAAACCTTGTGCTTAGCACATACTCAACAACAACCATCATTATGCATGTCTCACTCAAGCATCATAAGTCCAATCTCATTTCACATGTATAAAGCAATATACATAGGCATTCATATCGCAATTTATGCAAGACATACACAACCATAAAGTGAGTTCAACCAAGGGCTCTAGATCAAGCTTAGGATTAGGCTACCACCCTAATCCTAACTCTAGGTGGGTCTACCAAGCCCAACCTAGTCCGTATACTCTAACCAACTAAATTAAAACCATTTAAAACAATTAACCACTCACCTAAGCTTCCAAGCCCAAAGACCAAGCAAGCACAACCCTCAATTTCCCGGATTCTCTTCCGATGTTCCACCGATGCCCGAACTTGATTCTAATCAAACAAAACACATACATTACTTCTCAACCCAATGCTAATTCAATCATCAATCCACTTTGCAACTCACAACCCATTTCCACAAATTCCAAATCACATAGCATCCCAAAAACCCAAATTTTCGGACTCCCACAACCAAGGGCTGGAATACCCAATTCTAAGCACCCAAATGGCTTCCAAAACATCCCAAAACACCCTCCTAACATAGGTAGACCATCAGCCCTTCAATTCCAACACAAATCCTCTCAAAAACCCAATTTTTCATACCCTAAAATTGGCCTTAAAGACCCACTACGAAAATTCACCCAAAATTGACCAAATTCATATATGTTGTGAGTTTCATCATGACTAAGCATAACCCCAAAACAATTTTTCAAAATAGATTGAAAAGCCCCAATTTTCCATAAGAACCCTAATTCCCAAAACTCATTATTTTTGAAATCTAAAACAATAGGTGAGTAGAGAATGGAGAGGAGGTTAAGAATTTATGTTTACCTCTTGATTTGATGATGAAATTGATTAGCCAACCCAATGGAATAGTGATTAGGGTTTTAGGAGAGTTTGAAAGTGGGGAGGGGGTTTTGAAATTGGTAAAGAGGAAAAGAGGAGGAAGATGACAACTTTTATGGAAAAGTTGTCTTCCTTTATTTTTAAATGGGGTAAATCACAACTTTGGTCCCTCCCTCTTTATTTAAATTCAGTTAGGTCATTATCTAAGTTTGGTTTATTTTAATTAGACTTCATTTGACTCGAACAACAACCCGGCTAACTCCTAGGCCCAAGACACGGGTGTTACAACTCTCCCCCTCTTAAGGAATTTCGTCCCCAAAATTACCTGGTGGAAACAAATATGGAAACTGCTCAACCATATCCGCTTTCCTCTCCCACGTGGCCTCTTCCACACCTCTATGTCTCCACAACACTTTGACCAACTCTATGGTCTTGCCACGCAACACCTTGCTATCCGAAGCAAGTATCTCAACGGGCTCTTCATTATAGGACAAATCCGGATTCAACTCTATCTCCTCAACGGGCATTACATGCGAAGGATCTGATCTATATCTCCTAAGCATAGATACATGAAAGACATCATGGATCTTTTCTAACTCAGAAGGTAACCTCAAACGATAAGCTACGGGCCCAATCCGCTCAACTATCTCATACGGACCAATGAACCTCGGACTCAACTTGCCTTTCCGGCCAAATCTCATTACCTTCTTCCACGGAGATACTTTCAGAAACACTTTCTCACCCACTGCGTACTCAATCTCTTTCCTCTTCAAATCTGCATAAGACTTCTGACGATCCGAAGCCGATTTCAAACGGTCACAAATCAACTTCACCTTTTCTGTGGTTCCCTTAAGCAAGTCTGGCATAGGTAACAACCTCTGACCTGTCTCAGCCCAACAAATCGGAGTTCTACACCGTCTACCATACAAAGCACCATAAGGAGCCATCTGAATACTAGACTGATAACTGTTGTTGTAAGAAAACTCAACCAACGGTAAGTGCTTCTCCCAAGAACCCTGAAAATCAATCACACAACAACGGAGCATATCCTCTAGAATCTGTATCACTCGCTCTGACTGCCCATCGGACTGCGGATGATAAGATGTGCTGAAATGCAGACGACTACCCAAAGCACTATGCAAACAACTCCAGAACCTCGAAGTAAATCTAGGATCCCTATCTGAAACTATAGACTTTGGAACTCCATGAAGTCTCACAATCTCACGAATGTACAAGTTTGCCAACTTGTCTAAGGAATCCATAGTGTTCACCGCTAAGAAGTGAGCACACTTAGTGAACCTATCAACAATCACCCACACTGAATTCTTCTTCGAAGGAGACAAAGGCAACCCCGATACAAAATCCATGGTGATTCTCTCCCACTTCCATTCCGGAATCTTCAAAGGCTGTAGAAAACCTGAAGGAACCTGATGTTCTGCCTTTGCTCTCTGACAAACCATGCAACGGCTCACATACTCGGCTACATCTCTCTTCAAACCAACCCAGAAGTAATCATTCTTCAGATCTCGATACATCTTGGTACTACCCGGATGCATAGAAAAGGGACTCGAATGTGCTTCGCTCAAAATCTGACGTCTCAGCTCAACATCTTCCGGTACCACAATTCTATCTCTAAAGCACAACAAGCTCTCACCACTGAAACTATACTCAGTCGGTCTTCCTTCGGCTATGTCTTGAACATGAGGAACTAAGCTCGCATCTTGCAACTGCTTCTCTCTAATCAACTGAATCAAAGAAGGCTTCACTTGTAACTTGGTGATCAAACCACCATCATCGGACACACTCAATCTAGCAAACATAGCTCTCAGCTCAACGGCCACTTTTCTACTCAAGGCATCGGCCACTACGTTTGCTTTACCCGGATGGTACTCAATAGTCAAATCATAATCTTTTAACAACTCTAGCCATCTCCTCTGTCTCAAATTCAACTCTTTCTGTGTCATCAAGTACTTCAAGCTCTTGTGATCGGTGTAAACAACACACTTCTCACCATACAAGTAGTGACGCCAAATCTTCAATGCAAACACAACTGCGGCTAGCTCTATGTCATGAGTAGGATAGTTCTTCTCATGAATCTTCAACTGTCTAGAAGCATAAGCAACAACTCTCCTATCTTGCATCAAAACACATCCTAAGCCTACGTAGGAAGCATCACTGTAAATCACAAACTCCTTACCTGAAACAGGTTGTACTAGCAGTGGAGCATTTGTCAAAGCTTCCTTCAACTTCTCAAAGGCCTTTTGTCTTGCATCTGACCATTCAAACTTGACTCCCTTTTGCAACAACTTAGTCAAGGGAGCAGCTACTCTAGAGAAGCCATCAACGAACCTCCTATAGTAACCGGCTAATCCTAGGAAACTCCTAATCTCGGTCACGGACTTAGGTTGTTTCCACTCAACAATAGCCTCAATCTTCGATGGGTCAACTCGGATGCCTTCGGCCGAAACAACATGGCCAAGAAATACAACCTCTCGAATCCAAAACTCACACTTACTGAGCTTCGCATACAACTGATTGCTCAACAATCTCTGCAAAACAAATCTCAAGTGCTCATCATGCTCTTCTTCTGTCTTCGAGTACACTAGTATATCATCAATGAAGACAACCACAAACCGGTCTAGATAGTCCCTAAAAATTCTGTTCATCATGTCCATGAATGCTGCTGGTGCATTCGTGAGCCCAAATGGCATCACAAGAAACTCATAGTGACCATATCTAGTCCTAAAAGTTGTCTTCGGAACATCACACTCTTTCACCTTCAACTGATAGTATCCGGATCTCAAATCTATCTTCGAGAATACTGAAGCACCTCTCAACTGATCAAACAAATCATCTATACGAGGCAACGTATACTTGTTCTTCACAGTCAACTGATTCAACTGTCTATAGTCAATACACATGCGCATGCTACCATCCTTCTTTTTCACAAACAACACTGGAGCACCCCACGGAGAACTACTAGGCCTAATGAAACCACGGTCTAATAATTCTTGCAACTGACTCTTCAATTCTTTCAACTCTTTCGGAGCCATACGATACGGAGCTATCGAAACTGGATTAGATCCCGAAACTGTCTCAATCACAAACTCAACATCTCTGTCAGGAGGCAAACCCGGCAACTCTTCAGGAAACACATCTGGAAAGTCACACACTGTTCTGATATCTTTCGGTCTAGCTTCACTCATATCCGGATTCATAACATAAGCCAAATAGGCCCCACATCCAGAGTCCATCAACCTATGTGCCTCTAAAGCTGACACCACATTAGACAAGAACTTAATGTTCTCGCCCACTACCACTACCTCGTAGTCATCGGAAAGCTCCAAGGAAATTCTCTTTGTCTCAAAATCCACACTAGCCCGATGCTCAACCAACCAATCCATACCCAAAATAATATCAAAACCGTAGAAAGGAAGTTCCATCATATCAACTGAGAACACATGACCCTGAATCTTCAGTGGACACCTCCTATACATACGTCTAACCACAACTGTGTCACCAAAAGAACTAGTAACATGCATACCTACATCTAAGATCTCAACAGGAATATCTAACTTCTGTGCATGCTCACTCAGAATGTAGGAATGTGTAGAACCCGAATCAACCAAAGAAAGCAAAGACATAGACTGTAACTCAAAATTACCTGCTATCACATTGGTGTCGTTCCCGGCCCCTCTCTGAGCATAGACCCTCGCTGGTCCTCCCGCCTCTGGCTGCACAGCCACAACATGAGCAAGGTTCCTCTGAGCATCTACCCTAGGTGCATCAGCCCTCGGCTGGAAGTAGCCATGACCGCGCCCACGGCCTCTCTGAAAATCATTACCTCTCGTAGGAGCCTGAGCTATGTTCGGTGCCTGAGCTGCCTGACGTGGACAGTCCCTCCTAAAGTGGTCTCTCAAACCACAGTTCCAACAAGCATGAAAGTTACCCCAGCACTCTCCAGTGTGCTGTCTCCCACACTGTGCACACTCGGGCAAGCGCCCTCCTCCTCTATAGCCCTGATGGCCCCTACCATGGTGGCCACCGCCACGTCTCTGATCAAACTGATGTCCGCCACCCTTGTGTCTCTTAGCATCTCTACCATCAAAGTGGTTATGCCTCTTTCCAGAACCAGAACCACCAGCTCGTTTGGCTGAACCCAAACTATGCTCCAAATCCTTGGCCCTCGCGACCAACACATCAAAGTCGGAGTAGTCAGAAGCCAATGTGTACCTCTTGACCTCTTCATTCAATCCGTATCGGAATCGGTTGCAGCGTTCCACTTCAGTAGGAATCAACTCTGGGGCATACTGACTCAAGCGAACAAAGCGGATCTCATAATCAGTCACAGAAGCATCCCCCTGAGTAAGAGCCATAAACTCTCGCTTCTTCTCATCCAAGTACCTCGGTCCCAAGTACCTCTTTTTGAAAGCAAACTCAAAGAAATCCCAATCTATCTCGGCCTCTGGAACCCTGGTAGTGATGGTGACCCACCAGGTGTAGGCATCACCCTGAAGCAGTGAGATCACACAACCCAATCTACGTGCGCCCGCACAACCCATCTGAGCCAAGATACGAACTGTCTTCTCTAACCATAACTCCGACCTCTCCGGAGTAGATCCTCTAAACTCTTCGGCCCCTAAGCTACGGAGCCTCTCCAAAGGTAAACTAGCATCATCACACCTAGGCTGAACTGCAGCCTGGGCTCCCGCCACTGCGGCCTGAAACGCTCCCGCTATCGCTTGCACAAGCGGAGTCATATCAATTCCAGCTGGACCTTGGCCACCTTGAGGTCCCTCTCCTCCGGCTCCATCCTCGCCCCCAACCCCCGGTGGAGGAGGTGGTGGTGGTGGAGGAGCGCCAACTCCCGCTGCCCCCGGTCCCTCTATGTGAGCCCTCGCACCAGCTACCGGCTCAACAAGAGCCACAACTCGCGGTTCCTGACGAACCAACCTCGGTCTACCTCTCGATCTAGACATTGCTCTCTCAGATATTAACTACAACCACAACAACAACACACAAAATGGGTTAGCAAGGTGAGGCTCCCAAGTGTCCAAGTATGTTTCCTCACTTAAAAATCATTTTTCCAATGTAATAGTAGCAATGGGACCCACACACACATGCTTAAAAGTAAAACAATCAGCATACTTGTCACATAAGCAACCATTCTTGCAGAACAAGCAAACACCGTGCAATTCAACTTAAAAACTTAAACTTACCTCACTTACCTGCCCAAGGTCTCGGTAACCTTAGGCTCTGATACCAACAAGTGTAACCCCCTCGTCCCGGTTTGGTCGGATGACCGGTCCGAGTGGGCCACACGGGGAAAACCGAAGCGAAACCCGTTAAGGCTTCCCCTCGGTTAACGACCCAGAAAATTTCTTTTAACTTTAGTCTTATCTAGATGCAATTATAATTCCTATGTGAAGCACAGCAGCGGAAGAACCAAACAACGTAACATTCACCGACCAAACAAACATAAACAGTCCATTTTTCTTCATTCCTGCAGGCCGTTTCGAAACACTTATAGGGTGTTCTGAAACGCCCTGACCTGGTCAACGGGCCTGGGTCAACCACAAGGTGACCGTTCCGAAACAGGGGTGACCCGTACCGGAACGACCTTGACGGTCAATATCTCGTGGTCAACGAGATTTGACCGTTTCGGAACTTCAAAGGCCCGTTTCGGAACGGCTTCATCTCGCCAATTTCTCAAAATTCTAGTGGCGAAAACGTTCCGGAACGACCCTCATCCGTTTCGAAACGGCAGTCCATTTACGCAGGGGCCGTTTCGGAACACGGGGACCCGTTCCGAAACACCCCATGTCTGCAGACTTTTCTGGGCTGTTTTGAGGCACAAGAATGCCCCAAAACACCACCAAGGCACCCCATAACCTCATAGCAAAACAACCCAAGGCTTACTAACACTACTAGCATGCTTCAACAAGGTTTAAACATGTATAACACAAAGGCAACAATCCACATCATGCATTCATTCAAACCACATTCAAACACATGTAAAAACTCTTAAGGCATAGGCTAACATTCAAGCAAGCAATTAGGCATGAGTTAACAATCAACATGGCAACACAACCATGCAAAAGCAAGATACTAAGGAGTCTACACATGCTCCAAACAACCAACAACAATCCAACAACCATACATATCCCATTGCTTAAGCTATTACAAGTCTAACATTTGAAATCCATACTTGGTGAACTCAAGTCCCAAAAACCACACTTGGAGGCCCTCCACTTGCCCGAGCAACCCACGAACTAAGGATTTGCAATTGTTGAACAAAGAGAGCGTAAGCAATGATGCTTAGTGAGGGTAAGCTCTAAAAACAAACCTCAACATTGCAGGGTCCGAGCACGATCTAGCCAAAGCCATTTACACTTACCAAGGGTTCACAAGGTATAAATGCATGAGCAATGTATCACATGTATGCCTTAATTATGAGCTCAATACTACCATACATGCAATCACATATAAACATCCAAACAGCTCAAATATTCCAACACATTGATACACATATCAATCAACATTGGCACCTAGCTAAGACCCGAATACGCGGATAAACATGTCGGAAACTCAAATCCAACAACCACATTACCTCGGTGGGATTCCACTCATCACCGGTCTCGCGGAGGGGATTCCACTCATCCTCACGCCCCGTCGATGGGATTCCACTCATCACCGACTATATTCAACTACAATTCCGGGTGAACCCGTACTCCTCCTTGGTGACTCAACGCCACCAAGGCCACGCGCGACTTTAGACTCATGTGTACACACTAACATCCTAATGATTGATCATTTGTATCCAAGTTTACTAGTGCCAATATTTACCCACATCACAATACTCATTTCATAAACCTTGTGCTTAGCACATACTCAACAACAACCATCATTATGCATGTCTCACTCAAGCATCATAAGTCCAATCTCATTTCACATGTATAAAGCAATATACATAGGCATTCATATCGCAATTTATGCAAGACATACACAACCATAAAGTGAGTTCAACCAAGGGCTCTAGATCAAGCTTAGGATTAGGCTACCACCCTAATCCTAACTCTAGGTGGGTCTACCAAGCCCAACCTAGTCCGTATACTCTAACCAACTAAATTAAAACCATTTAAAACAATTAACCACTCACCTAAGCTTCCAAGCCCAAAGACCAAGCAAGCACAACCCTCAATTTCCCGGATTCTCTTCCGATGTTCCACCGATGCCCGAACTTGATTCTAATCAAACAAAACACATACATTACTTCTCAACCCAATGCTAATTCAATCATCAATCCACTTTGCAACTCACAACCCATTTCCACAAATTCCAAATCACATAGCATCCCAAAAACCCAAATTTTCGGACTCCCACAACCAAGGGCTGGAATACCCAATTCCAAGCACCCAAATGGCTTCCAAAACATCCCAAAACACCCTCCTAACATAGGTAGACCATCAGCCCTTCAATTCCAACACAAATCCTCTCAAAAACCCAATTTTTCATACCCTAAAATTGGCCTTAAAGACCCACTACGAAAATTCACCCAAAATTGACCAAATTCATATATGTTGTGAGTTTCATCATGACTAAGCATAACCCCAAAACAATTTTTCAAAATAGATTGAAAAGCCCCATCAAAACCCCAATTTTCCATAAGAACCCTAATTCCCAAAACTCATTATTTTTGAAATCTAAAACAATAGGTGAGTAGAGAATGGAGAGGAGGTTAAGAATTTATGTTTACCTCTTAATTTGATGATGAAATTGATTAGCCAACCCAATGGAATAGCGATTAGGGTTTTATGAGAGTTTGAAAGTGGGGAGGGGGTTTTGAAATTGGTAAAGAGGAAAAGAGGAGGAAGATGACAACTTTTATGGAAAAGTTGTCTTCCTTTATTTTTAAATGGGGTAAATCACAACTTTGGTCCCTCCCTCTTTATTTAAATTCAGTTAGGTCATTATCTAAGTTTGGTTTATTTTAATTAGACTTCATTTGACTCGAACAACAACCCGGCTAACTCCTAGGCCCAAGACACGGGTGTTACACTTCTTGTCCACAGATTCCAAACTATGTAACCAAACATTAGATCCTAGTTGATTGAGTGGAGAGGGAACCTACAATTCTTGGTTAAGTTGCTTGTGATCCAGACCCACACAGAAAGGGAGCAAAAAACATCAAGTTGATCGGGCTTTATAATAGCAGACCAAACCGTAAATGCAATCGGACAGTCACGTAAAATATGCAATGTATCTTCCATAGATGTTCCACAGTAACTGCAACTTGCATCGTCCGTAAAGTGTCGCCGCACACGTTCTTGATTCGACAAAATTTTATCCCGTACACCAGCCACAAGAAAGTTCTCACGCGAGGCGACCCCTTAAAATTGGATATATACGACCAACCTTTATCCTCTTCAAGGTTAGGATTCATAGTAAAATACTTGTAAGCCGAACGTTCTGTAAATCATGTAAGGGATCCCATTTCCAGCTTGGGATTCCCTTAGCCGCCGAAGCCAGTGGTGGTTTAATAGCTGCAGTGCGCAAAGACACCTCATGTGATAAGTAAGGGCTGAACTTCTGCCAATTCCAGTCACCATTAGGAGCCACCATATCAGGGATACATCAATCTAAAGGTTGCACAAGACGGGGTTGTACTACATGTTCAATCAAAGGTCCAATGTCTCTAACCCATAGATCAAGCCAAAATCTAACATATTGACCATTACCAATGCTCCATGCGATACCCTGTTGTACGTCCTCCTAAATTTTTGGGAGGCCTTGCCAAAGACGTGAGCTACATGCACGATGGATTGAGCTAGAAACCCCCATCGGCCATTTATACATGGATCACAGAACTTGTACCCACAATTGGTCCGGCCGTGCAAATAAGTTAAATGCTATCTTCATAAGAAATGTTTTGTTCTGAGGGAAGACTTGACGGATACCAAGACCACCTTCGATAGTCGGTTTGCATACGTTCTCCCATTTAACAAGCGAAATTCCACGTTTCTCATACGAAACACCCAAAGAAACCGTCATATCAGACCTTCAATTTCCGAAAAGACACCTTTAGGAAGGAGAAAGGATTGCATTGTATATGCCAATATAGAGGAAAGCACTGACTTCACCAGGGTTATTTGGCCAGCTAAGAAAAGACGTTCCAACCTGTTAATTTGCTATGAATCTTCTGTGCAATGTAACCATGAGTGGCGCTTGTAACTCACTCATGAATAAGTGGTATGCCAAAATAAATACCCAGGTTATCAACTTCCTCATATCCTAGTATGCGACATATATCGGATCTTGAATTCAAAGTCACATTTGCCGAAAAATAGACTTGTGTTTTTGAATCACTTACTTTGTGGCCTGAGCTCGCACAAAAATCGTCTAGGAACCTTTTGATCACCTCCACTTGATCAAGAGAGGTTTCCACAAAATGATCAGGTCATCGGCAAAGAATAAGTGCGAAAGGTCTGGACCATTCCGAGAGAGCTGGATAGGTCTCCAATCACACACACTAATCCTCACTTGAATTTCTTGGGCGAGGCATTCCATGCATAAGACAAATAAATAGGGCGAGAGAGGGTCGCCTTGGCAAATACCGTAGGTAGGTCTAAAAGCATCTGAGGTATCACCTTTCCATAGTACTTGGGTGGAAACCGCCATGACGCAAAACATGATCAAAGAAATTAGATATGTAGTAATATCCAAATCCACAAGAGTATCCTAAATAAATCCCCAATCGAGTCTATCATAGGCCTTTTCTAGGTCAATCTTCAATGCCATCCACCCCACCTTACCAGTCTAAACATGCACCCGACCTGACCTGAACATATTCTTTAAAAAACCTGACCCGGCCTGAAAATAAATATATTAAATTCGACCCCAACTCGACCCGACCTATATAAAATAAATTGAATTTAGGGACCTAATTATAAAAAAATAATTTTAAGGAACTTAATTGTAAAAAGTAGTAATTTAAATGACTAAATTATAAATAAAATTCAATTTTAAGGACTTAATTATAAAAATATATAAAGAATGGTATTATTATAAATATACCTAAAAAATTTAGGGGGAAATTATACAAGTCTCAGGCCGGGTCGAATATTTTTTGCCCTAAACCCGAACCCGACCCGAATTTACCCTTAACAAAAACCCAACCCGAACTCAATATTTTCATTGAAAAATCCGACCCGATCAGCTCGGGTTGGAACCCGTCGGGTCCAGGTAAAATGTCCATCCCTAGCTTATAACGACAGAAGTTTAACCCGACGATCGAGATTCCTACCTTCCCTATGTTGCCTTACAATAATAACGACCGACCACTAGGAATCGCTCTGAGGTCGAGAAAATATTGAAGAGTGGAGGCAGTAGGAAGACCGGAGGGCGGAGGTGGCGCAAAGAAGTCGGGAGTGGAACAAGGGCCAGGTCTGTGCTCGTATTCCTTGGGAGATCGGACGATGTAGGTAATGAGGAATCAGAAGGTGAAGGTGGTGGTTGCGGCGGGGTGACGGTGGTGTTGGGAGTAAGGAATCAAGTGCTGTATAAACTGGCTTTGGTACCTCTCAAGCATTACCCTTTCTTTCTGGCTCAGCTCGCCACGTTCGGGTACCGAGACACTCATTATTGCTTTTGCTTTTTATTTTTGGGTAAACTATTTTATTGACCACCATACTTTTGATAAAGTTGCGATTTGACCACATTACTTTTTTTAAGCAATTAAACCACAAAACTATTTAAATGGTATCAATGTAACCGCCAGTCGTTAGAGGTTAACGGCAGGGTGACATGGCCAGTTAAAAAAAGGTATAATTACATATTTGATCTCTACTATTTACACATCCATTCAATTTAGTCCTAGTTTTAAATTAATAAAATAAATTAATTATTTAATTAGGTGGTGACACGTGTCAACACCTTATTGGAAGACTTTAATTATTTATATTTGATTTATTGAATATATTTTTCTCCTCCAATCAAGTGGTGACACGTGTCACCACCTCTTTAGAGGAGAAAAACAAAATCTAACCAAACCTACATTGGGGAGATCAAACCTGTGCACTACAAGGTAAAAGTGTAACGCCCCGGTTTTGGGCTTAGGAGTTTTGGGTGTTGACCGGTTTGGTCAAAGTGCTGTTCGAATCTAAAAAGGTGAAATTAGGAAAGCCTAGTTCGGGTTGCATTAAAAATATGGAAAAATGTTCTAAAATCATCTTTAAATATAATTAAGTGAACTGTGAAATCAATTTTGGAAAATGAGTTTTGGAAGGGTGACATTTTGGCTAGTGACCAAAATGTAATTTTTGAAAGTTTGGTGACTGTTTTATAAAAGGGTTGAAACTTTGAATCTTTAAGGAGCTATTATTCCAAAAGTAGTTTCTCCAGATTTTTCTAAGATATTTTAAGGATTTATTCTGATTTTAAAACATATCAAAAGTGGAGGGAAAGCCATTTTGGCCATTTTGATAACTAACTTCCTATTTTCCTTTCTCTCATTTTCTCTCAACCCAAACACTTTCTTTCCAGAGAATTGTTTCTGATTTTCTCACCTAAATCCCTCCTTTCAACTCTCTTTTGATTCCTAATCAACATATCTACAAAACCTCATCATTTGCTACTTGATTCATTAAGGTTTTTGATTCCAAAAAGAGGAGAAACTCAAGTTTGGAGGTAAGAACGTCCTTCTCCTCTAAACTATCAGTTCTTTACTGAAATTCCTAAGTTTTCGATCCTTAATTGATGTTTTATTAAAGGCTTTTGAGTTGTGAATTGGATCTTGGCTTATAATGCAAGATTTAGTGATTTTTGATGATTTTCGTTTGATCTGTTAAATCTGTGATTTGAGATGTGTTTTTGATGTTATTTGGACTCTAAATTGATAAGGAATTGAGTTTTGATTAATGCAATCCCGGATAGGTTGAGTTTCCTAAGTTTAGCTTGTGATTCTTGATTGTTTTTGAGGTGATCTTGTGGATCTGATGTTGCTGGAGGTATAAGGATGTTAATAGGTTCTTTTTAGATGTTAAATGATGTTATTAGATGTTTGGTTTTGTTGGTTAATGGCTGGGCTTTGTTGAGAAGTGGTTTGGATGCATTTTCGGTTGTGTTTGGTGGCCGAAAATGGAGTGTGGATGAGAGCAGCGAGTTTAGGTGCTTTCATTGAAGCAATTAATGCATGATGATGCATTAATCCTCTGCTTTGATGTGTTAAAACAGGGGAGGCATCTTTGGATCCAAGAGTTGTTGATCCGGAAGCTTGATTTGGTGCTTCGGTAAGAGGCGAAGTGGAATCGGTGAGTGAAATTGGGTTTTCGGCTTTGAAACCAATGTCTTGGGAGCTTAGTTTAAGTCTAAACAACTTTGCTAAGCTCAAGTGTAAGTTTTCGGAAATACTCTCTAGTGGTGACCATGATTTGATTGTTGTGGAATGTGGTTTATTGCATGGTTTAAATTCTGTTTTGAAAGCATGATTTAGCATGGTTAATGCTGTTTTTGTAAGCCATATGTTGAAGGAAGCTCAAGGTAAGAGTTCCTTGTTTTTGAACATTGATTAAATGTGGTTTGATGCTTTTAAACGCATGATGAATATGGCTTGGTTTAATGCTTTAAAACAGTGGATAAATTGTTGATAATGATGTATATTGGCAAGTGATGTTTTGAAAAGGTTAAGGTCACTAAGGTGGTTAAAAGTCCTTGAGTGAGCCTTGTTTACTTAAGAACATCAAGGTGGTTAAAAGTCCTTGGATGATTCTTGCTACGGACACAAAGGTGATTAAAAGTCCTTGTGTGATCCTTTCCATGGTGTTTAAAAGTCCATGGGGCCATGGTGTTTAAAAGTCCATGGGGCCAAGGTGTTTAAAAGTCCTTGGGGCCAAGGTGTTTAAAAGTCCTTGGGGTGAAAGTTGATGAACTTGTTTTTAAAGAAATGGAATTTATCACTTGTGGCCAATATGACATGTTATGATATGAAGCATGAGATGCTTGTTTAAAGTATGCTTTTGAGCATGTGTAAATGTTGATTTGAAGCATGATTTATAAAATGTTTTATAAATGCATTATTGATTGGTTTTATTGAGCATTCCTCACTAAGCTTTTGCTTACGCTCTCTTTCGTTTTCTTAAATCAATAATGCAGAACATTAGAGTACTTTGAGGGCAGCAAGGAGGGCAAGCATTCAAGTGAAAGTAAAGCTCAAAGTATGAAAGGTTTCTTAAGTACATTTTTAGCTTTTGGTAATTTGGCAATGGGGGACCTATGTGCATGTTTTGGGAGAGGTTTTGAACTCCCTGAGTATGTTGAATGTTGTTGTGAATGTTGGTTTTTGAGTTTGGCCTTTACATGCTTGAAATGGAAGTTTATGCTTGAATGGTTTGCTTGTGTAGGAAGCATGCCTATAGATTTGGGGCTTTTCATATATGATGTTATTTTGTTGAATTGTTGATGCATGTATGTCTCATATGTGTTGAATTGCATGTTGGTAAAGTTTGGTGGTAATTGGAGCATGATTGGATGTTAAATTGCATGTTTAAGTATGCTTTTTGGGGCAATCTGTGCAGGGCATTTCGGAACAGTGCCTGTCGTTTCGGAACGGGTGCCTTAAATAAGCTCAGGCGTCCAAAACGGGAGAGACCGTTCCGAAACGGTTTGGCTACTGCCAGCCCGTGTTCCGGTACGCGTTGCGGAACGGTCCGTGTTTCGAAACGGGATCTGCCTGTTTCGGAACGGGTGACCGTTGGGGGCTGACATTGGCAGTTAAATGTTTTGAATTGTTTGCGTTTTAGTCCTGAACCTTGTTTGTGCAATTGTATGAGTTCAGGAAGTCCTTTTGAGCTGAAATTTCACAGAGAAGCATGAAATCTGACCAATTTCAAGTTGGTAACTTTAATTTGGGTTAAGTCCTCCTATTTATCAGAAATTACAATTTGGTCCCTAAAGTTGTAATTTGTTCAATTGGGTCCCTGTTTGATCTCTGATGCTTGTGATCTTTGAATATGTTGTTGAGTGATCACAATTAGGGTTAATGTGCATCTAGACAAGATTAAAAAGAAAAAAAGGGTCGTTAATCAAGGTTGACTTTCGGGTTGACTTTGGTTTTCCCCGTGTGACTTTCTTAATTCGGGTCAACCGTCTAGGCCGGGTTAAGGGGGTTACATTTGGTGGTATCAGAGCTGAGTTCTCGAGTAATTGGGAATGAATGTATGCATGATTGAAGTATGTTTGCCTTGTATGCTTGTTGATCGAAAGCATGTTTAGTGGCTTGTGATTTGGATGCAATTGAGTTGTATGCTGTGATGTAGCATGATGTGGGTACCCATTGCCAAATCGAAGCTAATGAAATGTTGTTGATTTTGAATGAAATTGAGCTTGAATACTTGGATTGCTTACCTTGCTGGGCCTGACTTTGTTTTATTTGCATTGTGATTGCATGGTAATAATATGGCACCACGTAGAGAGTTACGAGGTAATGTGCGAGCTGCAGCTTCTAATGAGAATGAGAACGAGGAGAACACGGGTAGTGCGGTGATACCTCCTCCTCCACCTGGTGGTGGTGCTGAGGAAGAAAGAGCTGAAGCTGCAGCTGGTGCTGCTGGACCAGAGGTTGGTCAGGGGCAAGCTATGCCTGATATGTCTATGTTGGTACAAGCTATTGCGGGTGCTTTTCGAGCAGCAGTAGCTGGAGCTCAAGGAGCTGGGCATCAGGGAGATGCTGGAGTTAGACTACCTTTGGAGTGTCTGCGCAGTCTTGGTGGGACTGAGTTCAGGGGTATGTCAGCTGAGAGTTCTGAAGCTTGGCTAGAGAGTACCAAGCGAATCTTGGGTCAGATGAGCTGCACGGATGTGCAAAAGTTGGGTTGTGTTGTGTCCTTGCTGCAGGACGATGCGTATACGTGGTGGACGACTACTATAGCTGGAATGGTTGAAGCTGATGTGACTTGGACATTCTTTCAGAATGTGTTCAAGCGGAGATATCTAGGAGTGAGATATCTTGATGAGAAGAAGCGTGAATTCATGTCTCTTACCCAAGGGAGCATGAGTGTGGCTGAGTATGAGGTGCAGTTTGTGCGACTCAGTCAGTATGCACCTGAGTTGATACCTGATGAGCGGGCAAGGTGCGAGAGGTTCCGTTATGGTCTTGTGACGGACGTGAAGATGTATGTGCTGGCCACCGAATATGATGATTTTGATGTGTTGGTGGGCCGAGCCAAGGACATTGAGATGAACTTGGGTTTATCTGCGAAAGGTGCTGGAGCAAGTTCTGGCAAGAGAGCTGCTGAGTTTAGTTCCGGTGGTGGACGGAACAAGAGGGGACGTGATCAGAAGTATCAGTCCTCAGCTAAGAGAGGTGGTGGTGCACCTGCTAGAGGAGGCAACGCTAAAGCTGATCCTAGTGCTTGTTGGATCTGTGGTTCACGTGGTCACATGAAGCGTGACTGTCCTCGTGCTGTGAGAGAGGTGCAAGCTCCTGTAGCGGCAGCTGGTAATGGATGCTGGAATTGTGGATCCGCAGACCACTTGAGGCGAGATTGTCCTAGGTTGGCTGGTGATCAGGTGCGTGCTCCTGCTGTTGCTACACCACAGAGAGGTCGTGGGCGCGGCCGTGGTAATTTCCAGAGGCGAGAGGAAGGTGGTCGTGGAGTAGCCCATGTTGTGGCTATTCAGCCTGAAGGTGGAGGCCAAGCTAGGGTGTATGCTCCGCGTGAGGGAAGGAGTGATGCGGATGTGATTGCAGGTAACTTTACTTTGCAATCCTTGTCATTGCTTTCTTTGATTGATTCTGGATCTACGCATTCATACATTTTGCGTGAGCATGCTGAATTGCTTGGTTTGCCTGTTGAGTCTTTGGATGTTGGTGTTCGTGTCACTAGTTCTTTTGGTGAAACTGTTGTGACTCGAAAGCTTTATAGAAGGTGTCCCTTGGTTGTTCAAGAACATGTTTTTCATGTTGATCTTATGGAGTTGCCCTTTTATGGTTTTGATGTGATCCTTGGTATGGATTGGCTTGTTGAGCATCGTGCTGTGGTGGATTGTGAAAATAAGCGAGTTTCGCTGAAGCTTGCGGATGATTATGAAGTTGTTGTGGTTGGTGAGAATGTGAAGTTTCTTGCCAATGTGGTGTCTACCTTGGAGGCGAGCAGGATGCTGAGGCAAGGTTGCGAAGCTTATCTAGCTTTTGTGATGAATCCTAGCTCTAAGGAGTTGAGGGTGCAAGATATCCGAGTTGTGAAGGAGTTTCCTGGTGTTTTTCCTGAGGAGTTGCCTGGTTTACCTCTTAATCGCGAGGTGGAGTTTGGAATTGAGTTGTATGAGAATACAACTCCTGTGTCCATTACTCCCTATAGAATGGCACCTAAGGAGCTGAAGGAGCTGAAGACGCAGTTGCAAGAGTTGCTTGATCGTGGTTTCATCCGGCCGAGTGTGTCACCTTGGGGAGCACCGGTCTTGTTTGTGAAGAAGAAAGATGGCACTATGAGAATGTGCATTGATTACCGTCAGCTGAACAAGTTGACTATCAAGAATCGGTATCCTTTGCCGAGGATTGATGATCTCTTTGATCAATTTCGAGGAGCTGCTGTGTTCTCTAAGATTGACTTGAGATCAGGGTATTATCAGTTGAAGGTGAAGGATGTGGATGTGCCTAAGACAGCTTTCAGGACAAGGTATGGGCATTATGAGTTCCTTGTGATGCCGTTTGGTTTGACAAATGCTCCTGCTGCTTTCATGGATATGATGAACCGTGTGTTTCATGAATACCTGGACAAGTTCGTGGTGGTGTTCATTGATGATATCCTCGTGTACTCGCGTACTGAGGAGGAGCACGAAGAGCATTTGAGGATTGTTTCTCAAGCCTTGTTGGAGAATCAGCTTTATGCTAAGCTGAGCAAGTGTGAGTTCTGGCTTAAGGAGGTGGTGTTTCTTAGGCATGTGGTCTCAGCTGAGGGGATTCGTGTTGATCCTCAGAAGATTGAGGCGGTGATGAACTGGAAAGTTCCTAAGTCTGTTCATGAGGTCCGTAGTTTCCTTGGTTTGGCGGGATACTACCGAAGGTTTGTGGATGGTTTTTCCAAGATTGCTGCTCCTTTGACGAAGCTGTTGCAAAAGGATGTTAGGTATGAGTGGACGGAAGCGAGACATCAGGCTTTTGAGAAGCTTAAGGCGGCTTTGACGCAAGCTCCTATCTTGGTTCAGCCTGAATCAAGGAAAGAGTTTGTGGTCTATAGTGATGCATCCTATGTTGGTTTGGGGTGTGTGCTGATGCAAGAGGGTAAGGTGGTGGCTTATGCATCGCGGCATTTGAAAGTGCATGAGCGCAATTACCCTACGCATGATATTGAGCTGGCTGCAGTGGTTTTTGCTCTGAAGATCTGGAGACATTATCTGTATGGTGAGAAGTGTACTGTGTACATGGATCACAAGAGTTTGAGGTATCTGATGTCTCAGAAGGAGTTGAATCTTAGGCAGCGGCGTTGGTTGGAGTTGCTCAAGGATTATGATCTGACGATTGAGTATCATCCTGGAAAAGCTAATGTTGTTGCGGATGCCTTGAGTAGGAAGGTAGCTGTTGAGCTGAGGGCTATGTTTGCTAGCTTGAGCATATCGCGAGATGGTGGTCTTGTTGCTGAGTTGCAAGTGAAACCATCTTTGGTTCAGTTGATCAAGGAAAAGCAGTTGCTGGATGATTCCTTGGTGTCTCATGTTCAGGATATCGCGGAGGGTAGACCTTCGGATTTCTGCTTTAATGATGATGGTGTGTTGTGTTTTGGGAGTCGGATAGTAGTGCCTGCTGATATTGAGTTGAGGCGTGCTATTCTGACTGAAGGTCATAGTAGTCCTTTTGCTATGCACCCTGGTAGTACTAAGATGTATCGTGATCTTCGTGATGAGTACTATTGGGTGGGTTTGAAGAAGGATGTTGCAGAGTTTGTGAGCAAGTGTTTGGTGTGTCAGCGAGTTAAGGCTGAACATCAGGTTCCTTCAGGGTTGTTGCAACCGTTGAAAATCCATGAATGGAAGTGGGAGGGTTACCATGGATTTTGTATCTGGTTTACCTTTGTCTCCTTCGAAGAAGAATTCTGTTTGGGTGATTGTGGATCGCCTGACAAAGTGTGCGCATTTCTTGCCTGTGCATACTACGTTTTCTTTGGATAAGCTGGCAGAGCTGTACATTGCTGAGATTGTGCGGCTGCATGGTGTGCCTAAGTCGATTGTTTCGGATAGGGATCCGAGGTTCACATCGCGTTTCTGGCAGTGTTTGCATCAAGCTCTGGGTACAAGGTTGCATTTCAGTACATCCTATCATCCTCAGTCGGATGGTCAGTCTGAGCGGGTTATCCAGATCTTGGAGGATATGTTGAGGTGCTGCGTGATTGAGTTCCAAGGTTCTTGGGAGAAGCATCTGCCTTTGGTTGAGTTCGCTTATAACAATAGTTATCAGGCGAGTATACAGATGCCACCTTATGAGACTTTGTACGGGAGGAAGTGTAGGACTCCTCTTTGTTGGGCTGAAACTGGTCAAAAGTTGGTTTCGATGCCGGCTTTGTTGAAAGAGACCACCGAGAAGGTGAAGCTCATTTGTGAGCGGTTGAAGGCAGCCTCTGATCGGCAAAAGTATTACGCGGATTTAAAGCGTAAGGAGATAGAGTATGCGGTGGGTGACCGTGTGTTCTTGAAGGTTTCGCCTTGGAAGAAGGTGTTGAGGTTTGGCCGGAAGGGTAAGTTGACACGTGTCAACACCTTATTGGAAGACTTTAATTATTTATATTTGATTTATTGAATATATTTTTCTCCTCTAATCAAGTGGTGACACGTGTCACCACCTCTTTAGAGGAGAAAAACAAAATCTAACCAAACCTACACTGGGGAGATCAAACCTGTGCACTACAAGGTAAAAGTGTAACGCCACGGTTTTGGGCTTAGGAGTTTTGGGTGTTGACCAGTTTGGTCAAAGTGCTGTTCGAATCTAAAAATGTGAAATTAGGAAAGCCTAGTTCGGGTTGCATTAAAAATATGGAAAAATGTTCTAAAATCATCTTTTAATATAATTAAGTGAACTGTGAAATCAATTTTGGAAAATGAGTTTTGGAAGGGTGACATTTTGGCTAGTGACCAAAATGTAATTTTTGAAAGTTTGGTGACTGTTTTATAAAGGGTTGAAACTTTGAATCTTTAAGGAGCTATTATTCCAAAAGTAGTTTCTCCAGATTTTTCTAAGATATTTTAAGGATTTATTCTGATTTTAAAACATATCAAAAGTGGAGGGAAAGCCATTTTGGCCATTTTGATAACTAACTTCCTATTTTCCTTTCTCTCATTTTCTCTCAACCCAAACACTTTCTTTCCAGAGAATTGTTTCTGATTTTCTCACCTAAATCCCTCCTTTCAACTCTCTTTTGATTCCTAATCAACATATCTACAAAACCTCATCATTTGCTACTTGATTCATTAAGGTTTTTGATTCCAAAAAGAGGAGAAACTCAAGTTTGGAGGTAAGAACGTCCTTCTCCTCTAAACTATCAGTTCTTTACTGAAATTCCTAAGTTTTCAATCCTTAATTGATGTTTTATTAAAGGCTTTTGAGTTGTGAATTGGATCTTGGCTTATAATGCAAGATTTGGTGATTTTTAATGATTTTCGTTTGATCTGTTAAATCTGTGATTTGAGATGTGTTTTTGATGTTATTTGGACTCTAAATTGATAAGGAATTGAGTTTTGATTAATGCAATCCCGGATAGGTTGAGTTTCCTAAGTTTAGCTTGTGATTCTTGATTGTTTTTTAGGTGATCTTGTGGATCTGATGTTGCTGGAGGTATAAGGATGTTAATAGGTTCTTTTTAGATGTTAAATGATGTTATTAGATGTTTGGTTTTGTTGGTTAATGGCTGGGCTTTGTTGAGAAGTGGTTTGGATGCATTTTCGATTGTGTTTGGTGGCCGAAAATGGAGTGTGGATGAGAGCAGCGAGTTTAGGTGCTTTCATTGAAGCAATTAATGCATGATGATGCATTAATCCTCTGCTTTGATGTGTTAAAACAGGGGAGGCATCTTTGGATCCAAGAGTTGTTGATCCGGAAGCTTGATTTGGTGCTTCGGCAAGAGGCGAAGTGGAATCGGTGAGTGAAATTGGGTTTTCGGCTTTGAAACCAATGTCTTGGGAGCTTAGTTTAAGTCTAAACAACTTTGCTAAGCTCAAGTGTAAGTTTTCGGAAATACTCTCTAGTGGTGACCATGATTTGATTGTTGTGCAATGTGGTTTATTGCATGGTTTAAATTCTGTTTTGAAAGCATGATTTAGCATGGTTAATGCTGTTTTTGTAAGCCATATGTTGAAGGAAGCTCAAGGTAAGAGTTCCTTGTTTTTGAACATTGATTAAATGTGGTTTGATGCTTTTAAACGCATGATGAATATGGCTTGGTTTAATGCTTTAAAACAGTGGATAAATTGTTGATAATGATGTATATAGGCAAGTGATGTTTTGAAAAGGTTAAGGTCACTAAGGTGGTTAAAAGTCCTTGAGTGAGCCTTGTTTACTTAAGAACATCAAGGTGGTTAAAAGTCCTTGGATGATTCTTGCTACGGACACAAAGGTGATTAAAAGTCCTTGTGTGATCCTTTCCATGGTGTTTAAAAGTCCATGGGGCCATGGTGTTTAAAAGTCCATGGGGCCAAGGTGTTTAAAAGTCCTAGGGGCCAATGTGTTTAAAAGTCCTTGGGGTGAAACTTGATACGGACACAAAGGTGGTTAAAAGTCCTTGTGTGGTCCATTCCATGGTGTTTAAAAGTCCTTGGAGCCAAGGTGTTTAAAAGTCCTTGGGGTGAAAGTTGATGAACTAGTTTTTAAAGAAATGGAATTTATCACTTGTGGCCAATATGACATGTTATGATATGAAGCATGAGATGCTTGTTTAAAGTATGCTTTTGAGCATGTGTAAATGTTGATTTGAAGCATGATTTATAAAGTGTTTTATAAATGCATTATTGATTGGTTTTATTGAGCATTCCTCACTAAGCTTTTGCTTACGCTCTCTTTCGTTTTCTTAAATCAATAATGCAGAACATTAGAGTACTTTGAGGGCAGCAAGGAGGGCAAGCATTCAAGTGAAAGTAAAGCTCAAAGTATGGAAGGTTTCTTAAGTACATTTTTAGCTTTTGGTAATTTGGCAATGGGGGACCTATGTGTATGTTTTGGGAGAGGTTTTGAACTCCCTAAGTATGTTGAATGTTGTTGAGAATGTTGGTTTTTGAGTTTGGCCTTTACATGCTTGAAATGGAAGTTTATGCTTGAATGGTTTGCTTGTGTAGGAAGCATGCCTATAGATTTGGGGCTTTTCATATATGATGTTATTTTGTTGAATTGTTGATGCATGTATGTCTCATATGTGTTGAATTGCATGTTGGTAAAGTTTGGTGGTAATTGGAGCATGATTGGATGTTAAATTGCATGTTTAAGTATGCTTTTTGGGGCAATCTGTGCAGGGCGTTTCGGAACAGTGCCTGCCGTTTCGGAACGGGTGCCTTAAATAAGCCCAGGCGTCCGAAACGGGAGAGACCGTTCCGAAACGGTTTGGCTACTGCCAGCCCGTGTTCCGGTACGCGTTGCGGAACGGCCCGTGTTTCGAAACGGGCTCTGCCTGTTCCAGAACGGGTGACCGTTGGGGGCTGACATTGGCAGTTAAATGTTTTGAATTGTTTGCGTTTTAGTCCTGAACCTTTCAAGTTGGTAACTTTAATTTGGGTTAAGTCCTCCTATTTATCAGAAATTACACAAAGAAGCATGAAATCTGACTAATTTCAAGTTGGTAACTTTAATTTGGGTTAAGTCCTCCTATTTATCAGAAATTACAATTTGGTCCCTAAAGTTGTAATTTGTTCAATTGGGTCCCTGTTTGATCTCTGATGCTTGTGATCTTTGAATATGTTGTTGAGTGATCACAATTAGGGTTAATGTGCATCTAGACAAGATTAAAAAGAAAAAAAAGGGTCGTTAATCAAGGTTGACTTTCGGGTTGACTTTGGTTTTCCCCGTGTGACTTTCTTAATTCGGGTCAACCGTCTAGGCCGGGTTAAGGGGGTTACAAAAAGGCAATAGCTTAGTCACTACACCAAGCACAACTTTATGCTATGAAACACCAACTTTAATATATGTTTTATTGTTTTCTACATTCACTTTTCAATTTCACGTATAAAATCATCGAATTATCTTTAAAATTATATATAATTTAATATATATAATAATTTAATTGAGATTTTTTAATTAAATTAAAAAATATTTTTCTGAATATAATTTTATTTTTAAATATAATTTAATTGAGGTTTTGGATTCAGTAAATGAATTTTTATTATAATTTAAAATTTTTAATTTATTATATAAAATAATTTAATTGAAAATTTAAATTAAATTAAATAATAATCCGTTGAATATAATTTTATCTTTAAATATAATTTAATTGAGATTTTGGATTCAATTTTTATTGTAATTAAATTTTTTTAATTTATTATATATAATAATTTAATTGTGATATTTAGTTACAAAAATAATTTGATGATTTTATATGTGAAATTAAAAAAGTGAATGTAGAAAAAATAAAACATATATTAAAGTTGGTGTTTCATAACACATAGTTGTGCTTGGTGCAATGGCTAAGTCATTGCCTTTTACCTTTCAGCGCACGTGTTTGATCCCTCACAAGTGTGAGTTTGGTTAGATTTTGTTTTTCTCCTCTAAATAGGTGTCACCACCTAATTGGAGGAGGAAAATATATTTAATAAATAAAATATAAATAATATAATTAAAGTCCTCCAATAAGATGGTGATATGTGTCACCACCTAATTAAATAATTAATTTATTTTATTAGATTAAAATTAGGACCAAATTGATAATTTTTTTAAATATAGGGGACCAAATATGTAATGATACCAATTTTATTTAATAGTCCCGTCAACTTTTCTGTTATTTTTAATGGTTGATGGTCACATTGATATCATTTAAATAGTTTGGTGGTTTAATTGCTTCAGAAAAAATAATGTGGTCAAATCACAACTTTTCGAATAATATGATGGTCAATGAAGTAGTTTACCTTTACTTTTTAACTTGTTTATTATTTCTTTTTAAAGTTTTACTACTGTGAGCTTTTTTTCTCCGGAGAATTCCAAGCTAAGGAAATTTAGGAAAATGTAAATTTTTTTAACAAATTTTAAATCTAATCTTAATTCTAATTAAAAGGAGACGGAAAGGGGCTTTAAGGGAAGGAATATAGTGTTCCTAGTAGGTCTAGAATTCATGACCTAAAAAAATACGAGGAACAAAGATGGATAGCTTGACCAACCGACCAAATATGCTTACTCAAGAAAATGTAGATTTCAAGTAAAATGATGGAGTACAAACAGTGGCAGAGTCATGGTTTTTATATAGTGGGGTCAGATAATACGTGATACGAGAATTCTCATACCACTACAATACAAACATTGTTGACCTCATACCCAAACAAAGGTTAATTCTAAAATTTCCATAAAAAAATTTACGCAAGAAAATGTAAATTTAAAGTAAAATGACGGAGTACAAACATTGGCGAAGTCAGGATTCCAATATAGTGAGGTCAGAATAGACTTTGAGGTACGAGAATTCTCATACCACTACAATATTTATATTGTTGACCATATATCAAAATAAATCAAGTGCGATCAATTTTAAAATTTTCATGAAAAATTTTATACTAACTCCTTGAGAACCTCATTTAACTCTTTAAAAATCTCATACCAATAGGGGTCAAAATATTATAAAGTTACACAAATGGTTAGAAAAATATATAGGGTACATCATAGATCACTAAACCATAATAAAATAATTAATTTAATCATTAGATACTTAAAAATTATAAAATAATTATTAAATTTATCGAAATATTACAAAATAGTTAATACAATATAATAATAAATAAATAAGTTTGATAAATTTAAAGTTTAAGGTGTTTTGCACCCCTAAATTTTTAGGAAAAAATCAATTGAGCCTCTAAGTTTTTTTATACTCAATTAAGCTCATGCACTCGAGAAATTTAACTAATTAAACTCTCAAACTGATTAATTGAATATATTAAGTCTTGTGACCAATTTTATCAATTAAATTTTAATAGATTTTCCTTTAGATATTATTGTCATGTTAAACACTACAATTTTGACATGTGATATTTACAATTTTTTAATATTTTAAAAGTTTTTTTAGAATTTTAAGATTTTTTTAAATAAAATATAAAAATTATGAAAATGTGAAGTGATAACACCATGACACGATACATGGCACCAACCAGTCCAAAAAAAAACCCATTAAATTTAACAGTCAATGTTGGTTACATAGGTGAATTGATAAAATTTCAGAGTACATGGGCTTAATTGGGTGCAAAAAAGTTTAGGGACTTAATTGATCTTTTCAAAAGTTCAAGGGCTGAAGACTCCTTAACCCTAAATTTAATGATCATTTTATGATAATTTAATAAATTTAATGGCCATTTTTATAACATTATGGTCATCATTTTGTAATAGTTTGATAAAAATAATGACCATTTTACAATAATTCGATAAATTTAAATACCATTTTGTAACATTATGGTCATCATTTTGTAATAATTTGATAAAAATAATGAGCATTTTACAATAATTCGATAAATTTAATAACCATATTATAAATGTTTGAAAAAAATTATGATCATTTTGTAAGATTTGAAAGTTTGGTAGTTAAAACGATAATGTGAGCATAGTTTAATGACCTCTTACGTACTTCACCCAATTATAAAATTTCATTCTTTAGATAATATTTTGTGTAATTACACAAAATTTCGGCAACACAAGATATTATTAAAGCTCAATAAAAAGAAGAAGATATTATTAAAGTTATATGAATATATATAATTTTTGTAACACTATATAATTTAATAACATTTTATGTAATTTTTGTAAATTCCTTACCCGCGAACTACTCTTCTAAATATTTAGTCTTGCGTCTCTCCCTTGTTTGTTACTTCCAATTTGACAAACTGAAAATTACTCTGGTTTAGCAAATTATCCAAAAAAAACTGTTTTAGAAAGTATGCAAGTTCTGTTACCAGTTACCACTACCTTTTCCAGGTTGTTTCCATTTATTATGTTTTTTTACCTGTGTTTACATCTGCAGCACTGGATAATAGAAAGTTTGTTATATCTGGTTGGTCAAATTGAGCATAGGAAGTTCAGATATATTTACGTGAGTTCCTGCATGGCCGTTTTATCGTATTTGTTGCATGTGGTTCAGTAGATCTATTTGTTGTAAATAGAGGTGGCAATCGGGTCATTCGGTTCGGGTTTAATTCGGGTCGTTTCGGTTCGGGTCATTTCGGGTCTATCTAGAATCGGTTTAGATTCGGTTCGGGTCGGTTTAATTTTTTAAGCTATGGATTAATTACTTTTTAGGTCATGTTGCATTTAAAATGTTACATTTTAGTCAACTTTAAGTTTTAGTTTAATTTAATTTAGTCACAAGTATTCCCACGGTTTAGACTTCGGATATAGAAATTCCCTCCCTTAGTGATATTTCGTCTCTAAAAATTTACTTTTAGTTGAAATTGACTAATCTTTGTAATTTAGTCTATTAATTTAATATATTGATATTTTCGTTCATTTTAATTTCAAAATTTTAATTTTTAGCCAAAATTGACCCCTATTTATTTATATGGTATAATTACAAAATTGATCATTGGACTCTCAAATTTCTCCACTTCCAAATTGTCAATTTAGTCTACAATTTCAATTTTATGCTATATTTTATGATGAAATTATAAAATTGGTCACCAAGATCTCAAATTTCTATACTTCATTTTATTATTTATTATATTGTTAACAATAGATATTCGGGTTAAAATCGGGTCGATATTCGGTTCAGCTTTCGGTTCAGCTTTCGGTTCGTGTCCATTCGGTTCGGGTTTATTCGGTTCGGGTCTATTTCGGTCCGGGTCCATTTCGGTTCAACAAAAAATTTCGGTTCGGTTCGGTTCGGTTCGGGTTTCGGGTCAACTTCGAATCATAATTTCGGGTCAAAATCGGGTTTCGGTTCGGGTAATTCGGTTCGAGTTTCGGGTCTCGGGTCAAGTTTTCCAGGTCTAGTTGTAAATTCCTATGGATCTGCATTTCAAGTAAGTACCGTGTACGGTATAGTCTTAGGTTCTGACTTCTGTGGCTATTTTTATTCGCGCTCTCCTCTTTAATGTTCTTTTTCTATTATGGATCTTTGTTGTATGTTGATGTGCTTATACCTTGCTTACTGCAGGCATTTTTCATTTGGCTACTTCTACCCTTTTTTTCGAAACTTTGGGGCATCCCATTTAGCCATGTTATGGTGTTTGTAAAGGGTGCAACTCTGGTTAATTGCTTCGCTTACCTGGTCTTGCTTAGTTTCGAAGGAGGAAGAGAGCAAGGAGGATGTTAGCATCTAAGTTTGGATTTGGATCTGTTTCAGATCTGTTACAGCCGATATTTTTGGTGGTTAAGCTGTTGACCCCGGTGGTTATAACTGACTGACCCATATGACAGTTGGGTTGTACCGTGATTGGGCTATATAAATGAGAGTCTTTGTGACTCTGGCCCATTATCTCAGATAGTGAGGCCTACATTCTCTTCTTCTTTTCTATTCCTGTCTGACTTATTTTCTTTTCTTTTCTTTGTAACCAAACACTAGGTTTCCGATCGTAAACCTTGATTCATCATGGTATCATTCACTAGGTGTTTGTGATTTCTTCCTTCCGTTGCTTATTTTCTCTCTTCTAGTTTGTTTCTCTGCTTCTCACCATGCCGGATTTTGCTGATTCCTTTCTGATTGGTGACGAATCTGGTGGCTCCGTTGGAAGTCGGTCATTCACAAATAAGAGAGTGAACATCTTGCTTGACGAGTCCAATTTTCTCATATGGCGGCAACAAGTTCTTCTTACGGTGCGCAGTCACCGTCTTGAGAAGTTCCTTACCGGCAAGGTTACTGCTCCGCCGAAGAAAGTTCGGTCCGCCAACGGATCTCTTGTTGACAATGAAGCCTATGGAGATTTTATTGCCCAGGATAGCGCACTGGCGTCATGGTTGCTATCGACAATGAGTCCGCATTTACTCTCTAACTTTGTTGGAACAGAATTAGGGGCGCAAGTTTGGAAAATTGTTGTTGATTTCTTCAGTAGTAAATCTACAAAAACAGTCATGAGTTTACACTTCAAGTTGCGTGTCATTCGGAAAGGGATCTGAGCATGAGAACTTACATTTCGAAAGTCAAAGAAATCTGTGACACTTTGGCTTCTTGCGGCAGCCCGGTTTCTACCACTGAACAGGTTTCCTCTATTCTAAATGGTCTTCTTGCTGATTACAAGTCGTTTGTGGCTGTAATCACGGCGAGTCAAGAGCCATTTACTTTGGACAAAGTCACTAATGTCTTGGTTGACGCTGAAGCCCAGCAATCTCTGTTTGATCAGTCCGTTCCGATGGTTGCCAATAATGTTCAAGTCTCGGGTGGCCGTTCGTTTGAAGGTTCTGCCCAGAAGTCGTCTTCCTTGAATGCTGGTATGCATAACCGTGGGCGTGGGCGCAATCGATTCCAGTGCCAGTTGTGTGGTAAGATGGGGCACTTAACGGATCGATGCTATCGGCGGTTTGATAAGTCTTTCTTGGCAGTTTATGCTACTGGCCAGAGGTCTCGAAATAATGATGGTTCAGCCTCGGCACATGCGTGTTCCCCTGATGCTACTGGCTCAGCTTCAGGTTGTGCATCTACAAGCTTGGGGTCTGGTATGGCCAACTGCAATTGCTGCACTCAGTTTGGTGATTCCTATGAAGGGTTGTACCTAGACACTGGTGCTACACACCATGTGTCCACTGATGCGTCTGGTACTCTATAGTGCAGTGATTTCACAGGACCAGGTAAGTTACTTCTTGGTGATGGTAAGGGTATTCAGATTACTAAGATTGGTACTTCTAATATTCCATCCAAATCGCGTTTACTTGTGTTACAAGATTTATTAATTGTGCCTCAAGTAACTAAGAATCTGTTGTATGTGTCCAAGTTTGCTAAGGACAATCAAGTCTTTTTCCAGTTTCATGCCAATTGTTGTCTTGTTCGTGATGAAGTAACTGATGAAGAATTGCTTCGTGGTATTGAAGAGAATGGTCTTTACACCTTCATTGTATTTCTTTTAATAATGTTGATTATGTTGATGATTGTGCTCAGTTG
The DNA here is from genome assembly GCA_958450335.1 of Hibiscus tridactylites. Classification (NCBI taxonomy): domain Eukaryota; kingdom Viridiplantae; phylum Streptophyta; class Magnoliopsida; order Malvales; family Malvaceae; genus Hibiscus; species Hibiscus tridactylites. The sequence continues at coordinate 16,012,876 of OY288289.1, read as the reverse complement.
AATTTTGTGCAAATAAAGTGTTCTAATTATGAGTTGTGGCATCGTAGGCTAGGTCACCCTGCTCATCCTACATTAGCTACTGTTCTCAAGCATTGTAATGTTGTCTTACATGCTAATGAACACATTTTTTCTGTATGCACTGCATGTAAAGTTGGTAAAAGTCATAAACTCCCCTTCCCTGAATCAACTACTGTATATGCACAACCGTTTCTTCTTGTTTATACTGATTTGTGGGGCCTTGCTCATATCTACTCTAGTGGTTACAGATACTATGTTACGTTTGTTGATGCTTGCACACGTCACACTTGGCTCTTTCTGTTGAAGGATAAATCCCAGGCTTTAGTTGCATTTAATCAATTTTTTGTTATGGTTCAAACTCAGTGTGGGGTTAAAATTAGGGCAGTTCAAAGTGATTGGGGGTGAGTTTTGAAGTTTTTCCTATGTTCTTGCTACATTAGGGATTCAACATCGGGTTACGCGTCCACACACATCTGAACAGAACGGTGTGGTGGAACGCAAACATAGGCACATTATAGAGCTTGCTTTAACTCTTCTTGCTCAAGCTTTTTCACCTCTTCGTTTTTGGTCCTATGCTGCTGTAATTGTTGCTTTCTTGATTAATCGCCTACCCACAAGTGTCTTGGGAGGTGTTTCACCCTTTGAGAAGCTCTTTCATAAGTCCCCAGACTATCATCTTCTTAAAGTTTTTGGCTGCATGTGTTTTCCTCATTTGCGTCCCTTTCAGAAGCATAAATTAGAGTTTAGGTCCCAACCTTGTACCTTTTTGGGTGTTAGTCCTTAACAGAAAGGCTATTATTGTTTGTTACGCTCTGGCAAGGTCATTGTCTCGCGTCATGTTGTCTTTGATGAGTCAACTTTTCCGTTTGCAGTCTCTAGTACTTCTCCATCTTGTCCTCAAAATTCTGGTAATGTGCACTTGTCTTCCCCTCTTCATATTTCTCCTTGAATGACTGCTTCGTCGTATGCTACTGGTGATTCTAGTACTGCTCCTGGTCAGTTCACTTCTACTGCCCAGCCTTGTGTGCCATCTGTTCCTAATGTTAGTGTTACACCCTTGGATCATGCACCTCTTGACTCTCCAGCAAGTGCTTCTGTTGTCGGTTCACAGGACATTGTTGCTAGTGGATCTTCAAGTTGTGGTGCTGCAGTGCTTGGTGCTTCTGATCAACCTGTTTCGAGTGATGATACTGAAGTGCTTGAAGCTAATGATCAGCTTGTTTTGAGTGGTGCTACAGTAGTGCTTGAAGTCCATGATCAGTTTGCTTCGAAGCAGCTAATGTTGTACTCGAAGCTCAAGATCAACATGTTTCCGTGAGTGTCAGTAATACACACATCATGCTCACTCAAAGCAAAAGAGAGATATTCAAGCCTAAGTTGTACATGAATGTTGTTGACTCTACAGAAAAAGTGCTTGCTGATATTGTTGAGGCTTTTAAATATGCAACTTGGAAGGAAGCTGCCATTTCTGAGTACACTGCACTGGTTCAAAATGGAACATGGGAATTAGTTCCCAAACTTGATGGAAGGCGTATTATAGGGTGCAAGTGGGTATTTCGTATTAAACAAAACCCTAATGGTTATATTGCAAGGTACAAAGCCCGTCTTGTGGCAAAAGGTTTTTCTCAAGTACCTGGTCCTGACTTCATGAATACATTTAGTCTTGTAGTTCGTTTTTCCATAGTATATATTGTGTTGTCCCTTGCGGTTACAAATGGTTGGAAGCTAGGACAGGGTGATGTCAATAATGCATTCCTCCATGGTGAATAGATGAGGAGGTGTTTATGCAACATCCACCAGGCTTTGAACATGTTGATGCTGGTGGAAATGTGCTGGTTTGCAAGATACAAAAGGCTTTGTATGGTCTTCGTCAAGCACCTCACAACTGGTATACCAACCTTCATAATTTTCTTGTTGAACTTGGGTTTCGTGAATCGAAGGCAGATACATCCCTATTTTTTGTGATCTTAATGGTGTCGTTGCGTACGTGATAGTGTACGTGGATGATATAATAGTTACAGGTTCTTCAGCCTGTTTTGTTGAGAATGTTATTGTCAGCTTGAGCACTAAGTTTGCTCTGAAGGATCTAGGGGATCTTCAGTTTTTTCTTGGCATTGAAGTCACAAGGGTTGATTGTGCTTTACACCTAAGTCAAAAGAAATATATACTTGATCTTTTGCAAAATGCCAAGATGCAACAGACCAAATCTATACCTACACTGATGTTGTCTTCGGTTAAACTGATTCAAGACGATGGAAGTGCTCCTGTAGATGCACAACAATACAAAAGTCTTGTTGGCTCACTTCTTTACGTTTGTCATACAAGGCCGGATGTCATGTTAAGTGTGCATAAGGTAGCTCAGTTTATGTACAGACCTAGTGAGACTCATTTAGTAATAGTTAAGCAGATTTTACGCTATCTTGCTGGCACGATAGACTATGGGTTGTTGTTTGCTAAATCTGATACGGGTGTAACAAATGTTGTAGCATATGCTGATGCAGATTGGGGAAGCAGTCTGGATGACAGGAGGTCGACTACAGGTTATTGTGTGTCATCAATAACTGCCCAGTTGCATGGAGTTCAAAGCAGCAAAAATCGGTTTCTTATTCGACAACTGTGGCTGAATATCGAAGCATTACCGACACAGTAGCTGAAATTATGTGGGTTAAAGCCTTGCTGTCTAACATGAAGGTTTTCCCTGCCTTGGTTCCAGTTGTATGGAATGATAATACTAGTGCAGTTGCAATGTCAGCAAATCCGGTGTTTCATTCTCGATCTAAACATGTTGAGTTGGACGTACATTTTGTTTGAGAAAAGGTTGCTCAAGGTCAAGTTCAAGTTAATTTTGTACCCTCTGAACATCAAGCAGCCGATGGCTTGACCAAACCTCTCTCCATGGCTTGTTTTCAATTGTTTCGTGAGAAGATGAATGTTTGTGAAGGGTGTCGTCTTGCTTGATTTTTCGTAAAAAGAAAAGAAAAGAAAAGAAAAGAAAACAGGGGAAATGTTATGGGTGTTTGTGAAGAGTGCAACTCTAGTTAACTGCTTTGCTTACCTGGTCTTGCTTAGTTTCGAAGGAGGAAGAGAGCAGGGAGGATGTTGGCATCTAAGTTTGGATTTGGATCTGTTTCAGATCTGTTACAGCTGGTATTTTTTATGGTTAGGATGTTGACCCCAGTGGTTATAACCGACTGACTCATATGGTAGTTGGATTGTACCGTGATTAGGCTATATAAATGAGAGTCTTTGTGACTCTGGCCCATTATCTCAGATAGTGAGGCCTACATTCTCTTATTCTTTTCTATTCCTATCTGACTTCTTTTCTTTTCTTTTCTTTGTAACCAAACACTAGGTTTTCGATCGTAAAACCTTGATTCATCAAGCCAGCTTCCCAACTATCTAAAAGATGTTGCAGCTTGCTTCTTCAACATCGGTAGCACTCTATCAAGTGGTAAGCCATAACTAGGACAAAATTTGCAAATTTTACTAGATTCTTGCACTAGTTGAGGGCTTGAGTCGCGCTGATGAGCTCAAACTACAGAATGGGGACAGTGTTGCTCATTATGAAGGGATGGAAGTCCTATTTGTTTCGCATAGAGTTGGATTGCTATTGAGATTAACCATTATGTTGTGATCGGATTGTGTCTCTAATGTAGCAAGTGATTGATTTAGTTTCGTTCAAATTTCGATGGCAGCAGGATGCAATGGTGCACCACTACTGCCGTTGTTGTTTGTTATTGTGATCGGGTTTAGGGGGTTTCAACATATCATTGCTACATCTTCTCAAGATCTCTTCTTCTGTGGTTTCTTCACTTGCATCCACTTCTTCGGGTATGTCTTTGTATCCTTCTCAACGTCCGTTTCAAGTAACTAATTCAATCGAATGCATGCATATATAAGTACCATGCGTCTATGCCAATTGTTTTTCTAGTTTTGAAGTGCTATAAGTTAATTTGATGAAATCCGATTTGCCCAAGAGTACATAAATGCCAGCATACCACTCCAAGTAGAGCTTTTCATTCCCAAGAAAACACAATTAAATTTATAATAATATGCTATCCGTTTATAAAATTGCAATGCCTATTTCAGTCTACGTGTTCATGTTGCCGTTGTCGTATCTTGGAGTGGCGTCTTCGCTTCCGACTAGTTTCCTAGCAGGAGCAATCATCCTAGTCATGAGGTTGCTTATTTATGCCTGGTCACTATCTGGTAAAAGTAGAGAAACCCTGGCCCTTCAATTGTCTGAATTGGGGCAAAATTGGGCATATAGGCCAAAGAAAGATTTTATTTAGGGGAATAGGCCACCTCCAGGATTAATTTGGAGAATAGGCCAAAAGCTACAACAACTCGCCATGTGCTTATGGCGTTCTTGGACCTCGCCAGGTGCAAACGGCGAGGTCCCTAGTGACCGGCTTTCCTAGCCATTGGCACGACTCGTGCAGGCTGGTTGGCAGGCTTGGCAGCACAAGGAGCAGGGCAAGCAGGGTGACATGCATGGCGAGGTGCAGGGTGGCAGGCTGACTTTGCATGCATGCATACACTGCATGCAGTCACGTGGTGCTTCTTATTCTTTTTTTCTTTTTTTACATTATTTGTGTATATATATAGATAGGTGGTGTGAGTTGATAAGATAGATATGTGTGAGTTAAAATTTTAGAGTCGGTGATATTTGTGAAGAGAAGAAGAGAAAAAAAATTGGTGAATGTGAAGAATTTTCTGTATATCTTTTTAAAGATATATTCGAAGAGGGTGAGGATCATTGGAGTGTATTATTATGATATTTTCTAGGTTTCTCACTAAGTAAGTGATTTTTTTAATTTTGAGTTTAAATTTATCTGTTGTTTTTTTAATTATTAGTGTCTGTATATTATTTTGTGTGATTGATGATCTAATGAAATTTATTTTTTATTATTGATGAAGTTGTCCTAGTTGTGATTGTTGTTTCGAACAAAAAGAAGCTAGTTTTTCGAATTTTTAATATGGTAAGGGCATGTATTTTTTAATCTGATTTTTAAAGTTAGTTTTTTAGCTGTATATATTTAGAATGTTGAAGTTAATACAATTTTTTTCTGTATATATTCGAAATTGATGTATATATTCGAATGATAATTGTTTTTAGTTGTAGAAATAGATAATTGTAACACCCGAGTTTAGGGGTTAGGTGAAAATAATATTTTAATATTATTTGGGCTCGGTTTTATAATTTAAATAATATTAAGGGTTTTTGTTTTCAAATTAATTAATTTGGGTTGACCATGTTTTAAGATTAAACTCCTTTTAGCCATGGATTTTCCTTCTTTGTAAATGTCCCATTTCATTAAGGGTAAACAAGTATTTTGAGCTCTAAAATATAACACATGTCAAATAAAACACCCACCTTTCTCATCTTCTTCCCCTCCCTCTTTCAAACCTAACGTCTTCTTCTTCTCTCCTTGGGGGTTCACTATTCCATCACCATATACTCACATCCTTGGTGATTTTTGAAAGGTAAACATGTTTCTAGCTTGTCCTCACTCCCCTCTACATTCTCATACCCTTAGTTTTCATTAAAACTCTTGTTTTGTATTATGAAGTTTTAGAGTTTGAAATTAAAAATGTTAACTTTGTTAACTTTAAGTTGAGCTTTTGATTTGGTGATGATAGATGAGTCATTTGTTGTTCAAAAGGTCCAATATATCTAATTTTTATAAGGTTTTATAATGATTTCCGGAATTGTGTTTCAAGGGGGTTTTAGGAGGGCTTTAAAGGGGTTTTGGGGTGGTTTAATGTTGGTTTTTGAGGGCTGGTGCTAGTATGATATTTGAGGGTTACTTCGGGTGTATTTGATGGTTGATTGGATGCTTGAAATGGAAGATTTCAGTGGGTTTTGTGGGTTGCTCGAAAATTCTGTTTTAGACTTGTTTTGGGTGTTGAATGCTTGAAAATGTTATTCCGGGTTAGTTCCGATGATGAGCTTTTGATTTTGGATGTTTTGTTTGTGTTTGAGATTGATTAGAATCGAGTTTGGGCATCGGTGAAGCATCGGAAGTAAATCCGGGAAGTTGAAGGTGGTTGCTTGCTTGGTCTTTGAGCTTGGAAGCTTAGGTGAGTGGTTAATTGTTTTAAATGGTCTTAAAATAGTTGGTTCGAGTATATGGACTAGGTTGGACTTGGTAGACCCACCTAGAGTTAGGATTAAGGTGGTAGCCTAATCCTAAACTTGATCTAGAGCCTTTGGATGAACTCATTTATGTGGTTATGTATGTCTCGTATGAAATGTGATATGAATGGTTGTGTATATTGTATTATACATGTGAGATGAGATATGACTTGTGATGCTTGAGACATGCATGATGATGGTTCTTGGTGAGTACGTGCTAAGCACGGAATTGATTGAAATGAGTAATGTAAAATGAGTAAATGTTGGCACTAGTATACTTGAATACAAATGATCGATCATTAGGATGTTAGTGTGTACACATGAGTCAAAAGTCGCGCATGGCCTTGGTGGCGTTGAGTCACCAAGGGGGAGTACGGGTTTGCCCGGAAATCGTATTTAAATATAGTCGGTGATGAGTGGAATCCCATCGACGGGGCGTGAGGATGAGTGGAATCCCCTCCGCGAGACCGGTGATGAGTGTAATCCCACCGTGAGGTAATGTGGTTGTTGGATGTGAGTTCCAATATGTCTATTTGCGTATTCGGGTCATAGCTAGGTGCCAATGTTGTTTGATAAGTATATCAATGTGTTGAGGTTTATGATCTTTAATGGGATACTTGAATGTGAATACATGTATTGTGGATTTGAGCTTATGATCATGGCATTTATATTGTCTATTGCTCATGCATCTTTACCTTGTGGCTTTTGTGGATCCTTGGTAAATTTGTGTTTTACCTTGGCTAGATCGTGCTCGGACCCTGCAATGTTGAGGTTTGTTTTTAGAGCTTACCCTCATTAAGCATCATTGCTTACGCTCTCTTTGTTCAACATTGCAGATCCTTAGTTCGCGGGTTGCTCGAGCAAGTGGAGGGCCTCCAAGTGTGGTTGTTGACTTGAGTACATCAAGTATGACTTTTAAATGTTGAACATGTAATAGTTTGAGCAATGGGACATGTGTTATTTTGATGGATAGTTGTTAGACGTTTAGGAGCTTGTTTAGACTCCTTGATATCTTGCTTTTGTATGGTTTGTATTGCCATGTTGGATTGTAACCCATGCCTAAATTGCTTGTTATGAATGTTAGCCATGTGCCTTAGAGGTTGCCTTTATGTTTGAATGTTGTTGTATGAATGCATGACTTGTGATGTCTTGCCTTAGTGTTTAGACTCGTCCCAATCTTGTTAAAGTATGCTATTATAGTTGGGTTGCCTTAGGTTTACATGTTGTAATGTTGAAGGGTGTTTTGGGGCACCCTTGTGCCTTAAAACGGCCAAAACGAATCTGCAAACAGGGGGCCTTTCGGAACGGGTCACCCTGTTCCGATACGGTCCCTTTGCAAATGGCCTGCTATTTCGAAACGGATGGGGGTCGTTTCAGAACATTTTTTCTACTAGAATTTTGAGAAATTGGCGAGATAAAGGCGTTCCAAAACGGGCTTTTAATGTTTCGAAACGGTCAAATATCGTTGACCACGAGAAGTTGACCGTTAGGGTCGTTTCGATACGGGTCACCCCTGTTTCGAAACGGTCACCCTATGGTTGACCCTGGCCTGATGACTAAGTCAAGGCGTTTCGGAACACCCTAAGGTCGTTTCGAAACGGCCTGCTGTAAAGGACTAAAATGAACTGTTTAATGTTTTGGTTGGTCGGAGTATGTTACATTGTTTGTATTTTCCGCTGCTGTGCTTTACATAGGATTTAATTATGCCTATAGACAAGATAAAATAAAAAGGAAATTTTTCTGGGTCGTTAACCGAGGGGAAGCCTTAACAGGTTTCGCTTCGGTTTTTCCCGTGTGGCCCACTCGGATCGGTCATCCGACCAGACCGGGACAAGGGGGTTACAATAATGGCATCTGAAGGAGTTTTGTTGTACCGTGACCATGAGCACATTTCGTCTCATATTCACGAATAGCAAGTAAGTAAATGTTTTGTAGTTTAAAATTTCATATTTACTATGTAATTATTATAATTCGAAATTATAATGAATTAATTATAGGGTGTAGAGCATATGATACGCCGTCGAGGAATGAAGATAAAGGAACCTGATCAGCATTTAGTGTATTACCTACAACGAGCTGGTTTTTATAATGCCACCTTTCTACGTGGGTTTAAGATAGTCCCCGAGTTGATTACTGCATTGATTGAACGGTGGAGACGAGAGACCCACACATTTCATTTTCCATTTGGCGAATGCACAATAACCCTGGAGGATGTTGCGGTACAACTTGGTATTCCAACAAATGGGACACCATTGGTTGGACAAAATAATTACAATACATATGACTTTTGCATGCAGTACCTGGGCAAAGCTCCTCCTAAGACCTATGTGGACGGGCTACGCCTTAGAGTATCATGGTTGCAGTAGGAATTTATTGTGACCGATGAATATGGTCATCGAGAACTTGAGTGTGCAGCTCGAGCTTATATACTGCAACTTATTGGTGGTTTGTTGATGCCAAATACATCTTGTAATATGGTTCACACACAATACCTGCCGTTCTTGGCTAATTTGGACACAGTTGCTACATATAGTTGGGGGTCCGCAGTATTGGCATTTTTGTACCATGAAATGTGCAAGGTGACAATTATGCATGGTGAAAACACAAATTCAGATATGGGTGGATGTCAAGTCTTACTGCAGTCCTGGGCGTGGTACAACTGCCTTATCTAACGCCCATTTTTTTGTACCGGCATATATGGAGTTTCCGCTTGCTTGAAGGTAATAATGTGATTGCAGTTGTATATAAATATTTATTGATATAATATTTATATCCAATAACTTCGAAATATAATTTCAATATATCTTTGCAGATGGAGGCATAAGTTGAAGAATGCGGGGGTGGTTCAAAACACTGTTAGATAGACAAGATTAAAGATCCAAACAATAGGAAAAAATCTGGTATCATAATCAATTTATTTTAATTTATTATTTGTTCTTATTTAATATAATATAATTTATTATTTGTTCTTATTTTGTATATTGTATTTTTTATTTTTGAAAGAAAAATTGTATATTTGATTGTGAGCGAATTCATATTAATAATTGTGTTTTACAATTTATTTGGCAGCCGTACGCAAATGATGACGTTAAGGCTTGCCTACCACCTACTGTGCTTGAATGTGCAGCATTCTGGGGTGCGGTTGTGCCTTTGATCCATTTTTCTATTGTTGAGTTTCATTGTTTTGACAGAGTGTTGAGGCAGTTTAGCTTCCATCAACCCATTCCAAGAGCTCCACATGAACAAATTCACATTGTTCATAGAGGTAGATTCAATGAGAATTGGATTGTGAAGCAAGCCGATTTTATTGAATTGTGGGAGGATAAATGGACGCGGTGGGCTGAAGTTTTGAGTCCAATTCAAGCCAACGATTTTGAATTTAATACAGAATACTATTCATGGTTTTCGGCAAATGGGAAATCATTCATATCATCTGTCGAAGATGCAAATAGATGGCTTGAAGATCCTCGGTGCTCAAGACACGTTCGCCTCTCAACCGAGTTTGGTCAGAGCTCTCAGCAATCAACAAACGAACCAAACTTGAAAGGAATTTCGGGAGCAACCAACCGAGGTTGGACTTCTTCGTGGTCGCGATCTGACTCCCCCCCGATACATGTAAGCAATAATCTTTGGGAGCAACCACCATTTGGTAATGTCTTGGAACAAACCCCATTTCAACAAAGTCATCAAACATTTGGGTTTGGTCATGTTCCGCAACAATCACCTTTTAATTTTGCAACTAGTGGTAGATCATCTTCTCAACCGGCTTACAATGATGATGAAGGATACGTACCACAATTTCAGTATCCTCAATCATTTGTATATGGGGAAGGTTTTGGTGTTGGTGGCATGACATCTATGTTGTCAACAACTACCATTAGCAGCCCATCATTTCATCCTGAAGAAATGTTTGCTATACCACCTATTATGCAAATAACGGATGGGCAATTTTTCGATGACGATGAGTTGGCTCCTAATCCAAGAGCTTGTAGACATGTTCAACCCGCTCCGCGGTACTCACAAACATGCCCTCTCCACCGGCAAGAATTACCTACCAGAAGGGGGAGGAGGCGAAAATAGGGTTTTGTTATGTTTTTATTTATTTGTAATTTTCGAACCCTGGATATTTAATGTTATATGTATTTCTTTCAATTTCGAATGCATTTTGATATTTATGTTTTTTTTAATTTCGTATTCAATTTCTAAATTCGAATTTCAATTTCAAATTAAGATTTTAAATTAGAGTAAATAATATTATAGAAAAAAATTAAAAAAAATACAAAATACAAAATAAAAACAAATAATAAATTAAATTATATTACCTTAAATTATATTAAATAAGAACAAATAATAAAGTATATTAAATAAGAAAAAATATATTACTTAAAATAAATTAAGGAGATTAAAATAATTTATTTTCATTACCATAAAATTAGACATACATTAAACAAAGCATTTAGGTTGACGGTCCGGCACGATAGTTGGAAAGATTTGATCTGTTCGGACACTTGTTTCTTGAATGACCCGGTTGACTACAACGACTACAATGTTTAACTTGAACTCCTTCCTCTCTATCATCTGGATCATCCATATTCGTATTAATACGAGTAGACTTCGGTCGACCCTTCAACTTTCTACGAAGCACTGAATTTGGTAACCATTCTTCGTATATTGGCTCTACCGGCCAATAGCCTTGGTTCGGGATCGTGTTGAACTAAATTATATATATATATATGCAATATTCTCTAGTTTATAACAATCATCCGCAAAACCGTAAGGGTCGAGTCGAAAATGAAAACATGCGGCGTGTGCGTGAGAGCAAGGGTACCTAAATGCTTGGAATGCACCACAATCACACCATTTTTTTATGAAGTTTGACAATGAACATTTTTTTCTCACCTCAGATTTTAGCTTCCACAGAAAATTCCCATCCATGTGAGTCGAATGATCTTACTCGCATAGCGGACGCTTTAGCTTGAAGTTCGATCATTTTATCCTGCATGGTTTTAGACCAATATTGTCCGCTGTTTATTCGGGAGTTGGCATCCTGCCCTTTGTCAGACCACACTTTGCCCAATCTAAAGTAAGTCTCCCACACAATACTTGCAATTGGGAGATGGTGTGTTCCTTTAAGAACGGAGTTTATAGCCTCTGCAAGGTTAGTTGTCATATGACCATAACGCCCACCTTCATCATAGGCTTGTGACCATCTTTCTGTGGGGATGTCATTTACAAATTTTTATTACATGTTTACCGTGTCGCCTCAACCTTCTAATCCTTTCTTGGAATTTTAGTTGAACTAGTTCATACCCTATTTATAAAAAAAAACAAGTTAAATAAAACAAAAAGATGAACTAAAAAATTAAAATTTTTATAAATAACAAATAACAACTTACCCGCGCCTAAAATCTCTCTCCGGACCTGATTGTTTCCGAACCGCGTCTTCGCATTCGCTGCAATATGCAGTATACAATATGCTGGATATGCATGTGGAGCTATCCATAAACTCCCACGTCTGTCAATTACTGATAAGAGTGCAGTTCCTCTATCAGAAATCATGCAAATCCCATCTTCTTTTACAACATAATTGCGTAGGTGCTTCAAAAAGAATTCCCATCCATCTGTGTCTTCCTTTTCAACTATGGAAAAGGCAATTGGAAATATATTATTGTTTCCATCTTGTGCAACGACCACGAGTAATATATGACCGTACTTCCGATATAGCCATGTACCATCCACTTGAATCATGTGTTTGTAGAATGGAAACCCTTGAATGCACGCATTGAACGCCCAAAATAACTTACTAAATACTCTTTTACCAAGAATTAATTCGCCTTGTAAGTTGAACATCGGCAAAGTCTCGTACTCTACAACGGTCCCCTGGATGAAATGTTGCATTGCTCGTAAAAGAGCTAGTAACTCATTATACGATTTATCCCAATCACCATAGAGTTGCGCCATCGCCTTTTGCTTTGCCATCCACGCCTTGTAGTAAGACGGAACATAACCAAGCTAGGAGCGGATAGATGCTACTAACACTGCAATCGAAATTCTTGGTTCCTGTTCAACCAAAGTCCTGATGTAAGCACATATTAGATTAGAGTTTAAATTAATATGGTCCTGTGATAAAGCCATATTGGTACATGTGTGCTGCTCAATAAACTGACACCTCCCACATTTCAGTCCTCTTCTTGTAAGAAATTCTTACCCACCACGGACATATGCTCTTCCAATAAAAACACCTTACACAATAGGTACTTTTGTTGGACTCAACAACAGAAAATGATGTATGGTGTTTGAGACAGTGTTCTTGAACTGCAAGCTTCGCGATTTCTTTTGTTTCAAATTTAGCCTTTAGTTCCAATTCTCCAAAATTCGAAGATGAATGAAAAACCAAATACGTGAGCTTGATATTCCTAATCTTGCATTGCAGTATAGTCAACTTCATACATGCGGGCTGCTGGAGCTTCATAGGCTGGAGGTTCCGGTTGTTGGGGCTGCGGTGCAACATTACCCCAAACAACCGGTTGTTAATTTCTCAACCCGAGCCTACTAACAGCTGTGGCCCAAACATCTTCTTCAACATCAATACCATTGCCTTGAGACGCATATGTCATAACAACATCAATATCATCAGCATCGAGTAACTGAACGTCATCTTCTTCACTCATAGGAATAATATTTTCTTCATCATCACTGAAATCTTCAAGCGATTCACCCCAACGACCAACTGTGGGTTCGGTGTCACAATATGTTGATGAACTCATCTTCTGTAAATATTAAAAAAACATAAGCAAAACATTAAAGTTTTGGGTTTTCTTATTAAAATTTAAAAATACTATTACCATCCGAATATATCTTCAATCATACAAAAAATATACAAACCCTCTAGAATTTAAAAAAACAAATTAAAAGGCAAAAATCACTTACTTAATTTTCACTGGCCTTTACGAACTCTTCAATCACCGTCTTCAAATATTTCTTCAGAAACTCACAAACTCTTCCCTCTTTGCCGAAAAACTCTCTTAATTTTTTTTCTCAACCACTACACACTCATCTCATCTTCCCTAAACCCTCTATATATACACATAAAATAATATTAAAAAATTAATCCCCTTTAATAAACTTAGCTCGTACCTAGAACCCTATTTACCCCTTTAATAGCCTGACGTGCAAATGGCGAGGTGTTGTTCACCTCCTTGTGCCATGCAGGCACATCAGGCTAGTGTATATAGGGTAAAATTAAATAGGGTTTAGGCACGTTAGGCTATTAAAGGGTAAATAGGATTCTAGGTACGGGCTAGGTGTTGTTCACCTGCTATTAAAGGGTAAAATTAAATAGGGTTCGATGGACATCTTAATTTTAAAATTATTGTTTTTAAGTTATGTATAAAATCCGTACCAACCGAATGTATACTCTTTTATACTTTTTAAAAGATAAAAAATATTTTTATCAACTTTAAAAATATTAACTTATTAGGGTGTGCAAAATCGGGTTCGATTAAAATATTTTTAATTTGTGCGAGTAAGTCCGGGTCACTCAAATCTCGACTCTATATTTTTACCAACCGAATGTATAAAATATTTTATCAACTTTAAAAAAATCATGAAACATGCGAGTACAACATACATGCAAATTAGGGTGTGCAAAATCGGGTTCGATTAACCATTTGTGAATTGTTTCGGTTAACCGGTAAGTTCGGGTCACTCAAATCTTGACCCTATATCGTAATCATTCAACCAGTTAACAGTTTATTTGGTTAACCGAAATATTTGGTACGATCTGAATAATGATTTTTTACTTTGTTTATTAAAAAATATAAATTTTAATAATATGTTAGAAATACATATATATATATATATATACTTTTAAAATACGACATATGATATTAGTATCTTTTTTAAATACTAACAAGTTAAACACTTAAGCTTTACAAAATGAAAACTAAGGTTTTACTTTTGGGACATGATCGAAGAAAAAAATCATATTTTTTAATATAAAATATAAAAAAGATATACAATATTTATAACCCTAAACCCTATATGCCCAATTTTACATATACATATTATATAAAAAACATATTTATAACCCTAAACCCTACCCTATCTATAAAATTCCCCAAATCTAAAGCCTGACGTGCATGCATGGCACATGCAGGTGAACAACACCTCGCCATTACATTACATTAGAAAGTTCAATAATACAAGATGTCACCTCCGTTGACATACAACCACGTAATGCAACTGGCATTAAATCTTGCATCAATATGTGATAATCATGTGACTTTAGAGAATAAAGTCTTCGATCTTTAACACTGACACATCGAGATATATTTGATGCACACCCATCTGGGACCTTTATATCTTTCAACACCGTGCAAAATACTTCTTTTTCTTTCTTCGACATCGTAAAGATAGAAGGCGGTAAAGAAAATTTTCCATTACGAAGTTCTTGAGGATAAAGATCATGCCGAATTCCTATGTCAACTAAGTCAAGTCGACTCTTTAGATTGTCTTTAGATTTTCCATCGACATTGAGAATGGTCTCAATAATGTTCTCACAAGCATTCTTCTCAATGTGCATTACATCAAGATTATGTCTCAAAATGTTATACTTCCAGTAAGGCAATTTGAAGAAAATACTTCTCTTTTTCCACAACTCCGCCTCATTTGGATCATCCTCTTCATCAGAGTCATCATCACTAAGTTGCTCAAGCTCACGGTCATACACCTCTTTTGTCTTCTTCTTTGATCGTGGGTTTGGTGGTTGGGTCATTTTTCCATAAGTGAACTTGATGTGTTTCAACATCAACAAGATATCAGACCCAATTGTTTGCTCAGGAGCTTTTCTGAACTCTTCAGTACCATCAAACAATTTTTTTCATATCTAAATCTATGATTTTCATCTAACCACCGACGGTGTCCCATGTGAGAGAACTTCTTTCCATTATACAACCACTTCGAGCATGTCTGTGCAGCGCAACAAGGACAAGCATAACGGCCTTTGGTACTTCACCCAGATAAATTTGCATAAGCGGGAAAATCATTAATAGTTCACAATAAAGCTGCACGCAAATTAAAGTTCTCTTTCTTCAACACATCATATGTTTCGACACCCACCCATAATTGTTTCAGCTCTTCAATAAGAGGTTGCATGTAGATGTCAAAATCATTCCCTGAACCTTTCTCACCTGGGATTATCATGGATAAAATAAATGATGATTGTTTCATGCAAATCCATGGAGGCAAATTGTAAGGAATAAGTATAACAGGCCAAGTACTGTATGAAGTACTCATGATTTTAAAAGGATTAAACCCATCAGATGCAAGACCGAGCCTAACATTGCGAGGATCTCCTGCAAAACTTAGAAATTTTTGGTCAAATGTCTTCCAAGCTAAAGAATCTGCAGGATGCCTTAATATTCCATCATCTGTTCGTCCATCGTGATGCCACCTCATAGACTCAGCAGTCTTTGAAGACATAAAAAGTCTTTGAAGTCTGGGTATTAGAGGAAAATATCGCATAATCTTTATTGGCTTCTTTCTTGCTCGTGTTGCAACTTCGTCTTCACTCACATTTTCTGTGTCCCCATTCGTCCACCGAGATTTACCGCATACATGGCAGGACTCTTGGTTTTTTCTATCACCCCAATACAACATGCAATCATTCGGACAACTATGAATTTTCTCATAACCAATCCCCAAATCGTTTATCATTTTTTCATATCTTTGCCAGATTGAGGAATTTTTGCAAAAGGAAAAATTTCAGTCAACAACTCTAATAATTGTGTAAAAGAGTTACCGGTCCACCCTCCCAAGCATTTTAAATGGAAAAGGCGAATGCAAAAGGAGAGCTTTGAATACTTTGATCCCTCATAAAGTGGTTCATTCATTTCATTAAGCAAATTGTAAAACTTTGACGCTTCTCCATTTGACTCTTCATCACATCCACTTCTTCTCATCTCGGTGAAATCAGTAACACCAATATCACAATCTTCTCTAACAGACTGATGATAATCGTGCATATTAAATGCATCTCGCAACATGCCCTCCATGTCATCTTCTCTAAGAGATCCACGATGAGAATTATGATGAAAAGGTGGATTGCTCGTGGAAGAAGCTGTACGAGATGTCAACTCTCCATGGAATGTCCATTTTCTATAACCCGAAACAAAGCCAAAAATAACTAGATGTTCGTGCACAACTTCACGAATGTGCCAATTAACGTTACCACACTTCTTACAGGGACAAAGAATCATGTTTTCTTGGCTTGCATTTGCAAAAGCTAAATTCAGAAAATATTCTACCCCATTTCGATAGTCAGGGTTTACCCTTGGCAAATTCATCCAACTCATATCCATTTTCAATTTCTGTCATATCCAAATTAAAAATATAAACTACCTATCAGTCATACTTGAAGGATGAAAAGAAATGTAACTATTATATTACCAATTAAGTCAAAGATAAGTCAAATACATAAACTACCTATTAGTAATACTTGAAGAATGAAAAGAGATGTAATTATTATCTGTTGGGGAAAGTTATCTTCTTTAGTTTACTTGAAGAAAAGTTAATCAAATGAGTTGTTAAGAAAAAAAATAATGATAAACATTAGTAAAATGGCAACAAAAAAACAATAAAGAAAATTGGTTAGTATCATGTAGATAATTAAGTCGTTAAATCAAATGAATTACAACCATGTTAGTATCAAATGAACTATAATAGGTTTTTTCGACTCCAACCCATCCCTAATTATTTATGTAATCTAGAGTTTGCAGCAAGCTTGTAGAGATGGTTAATATAAGATAGAGCTTTGTATTGGCAATTGGGCACTGGCTCCACTAATTTGAAAATGATGATCGGTTATATAAGAAAATATATGATCAAACGTATTTAAATATATAATGTCCTTCGATTATAAATAAAGAAAATAATCCTATCTTGTTATATTAATTATTATGCTCGGTGGCCAACTACAATCCATTATTTTATTGCTCTCACTGTTGTTTCAAGTTTCAACTAGTCAAACGTGATATCTTAATTTCCCTAGTTCCTAAAATACAAATGTTTATTCAAGTATTTCCACTAGGTGGATTTGAAATTTCCTAGTGCCTTCCAACACCTGCAAAATCTCAACCATTAGGATCAATTCCTCACATTCCCTCTTTCCTCCCATAATCTCTGAATTTCCTTCGGTTTTCCAGCTTTTAAACTATTCTATCTTTTGTTATTCATTGCCTATTGCGGCCCTTCCTCCATAAGTTTAGAATACTCAAAATATAATTAATATAATTTGCAGACACAATGCCCTCATTTTATTCCACATTTTATTCCTAAAATACAAAGTATTCATTGCAATAGGTACAAAGCCTATACTACTCAACTTCTACCCCTATTATAGTCGTTAAATAATGGTATATGAAATGAGTAAACCCTATTATACACGACTAACCTAGGGCAGAGCGGAAATGGTGGTCGACGGCATAGAAGCAAAACGGCAGAGCGAAAATTAGGCAGAGAAGAAAAATGACTAACCTGGAAGCACGGAAGAGAAGCCTGAGCGAGAGGAGGGGCAGTCGACGGCGAGGAGGGACTGTCGACGGCGAGGAGGGACGGCCGACGGCGAGGACCGAAGTTCGACAGCGAGGGGCGACCAGGCGGGAAGGAGGGGCTAGGGCAGAGCGATTTGGGTATTTTTAATTTTAATTTCAACGATAGATTTGTCTGAGATTGACATTCGGGGGATTTAAGTTTAACCTAGCGGCGTTTACAAACTGAAACGCCGTTAACCCAGTCCTATTGCGGCGTTTTCCATTAAAAACGCCAGTAAGGGTATACCTTTTGCGGCGTTTATGAACTGAAACGCCATTAACCCAATCCTATTGCGGCGTTTTCCAATACAAACGCCAGCAAGGGATAAAATAAAAAAAAAAGAATTATTTCGCGCGCGGACGTGTCGGAGACACATTTCAACCAAGAATACAGATCCCTATATTGAACCTTTAATCTCATTAATTGTTTATCCGTGATTACATACGTTATGCGACTAAAAATACAAATCCCTATATTGAACTTTTAATTTCATTAATTGTTTATCCATGAATACATTCGTTATGCGACCGAGAATAAATGTTGTAGTTAGGGTTTAAGAAATCTATGGCGGCGTTTCTATTAATAAATGCCACAAAATCTATACTATTGCGGCGTTTATGATAGAAAACGCCACTAACATGAACATATTGCGGCGTTTATTGACGCAAACGCCGCTATATGTCACCCTATGGCGGCGTTTCTTGTAAAAATGCCACTAATGTTGCCATTTTGTGGTGTTTGCTTTAAAAACGCCGTTATAAGTGAAATGGTGGCGGCGTTTGTATCAAAAACGCCACAAATAGCGCCGCCATAGAACAAGTCTGGTGTAGTGCATGCAGGCATGTCAGGGTAGCATGCATGCATGAGGAGCTGAGCCGTCCACGCCGGGAAGCCTACCTCCAACTGACCACGCCAGGAGGAGAAGGCGAGGTCCAAGCAACACCGGCTGCAAGTGGCGAGGTGCTGTTGCCACTGTAAAAATTGGCCTAATTCCCCAATTTTTAGCCAACCCACCCATTCCCTAAATAATAAACCAAAATTGGCCTATATGCTGAATTTTGCCGAATTAGGGTAGGAGGAAAGGTTGATTTTGTAGTTGTATAATCTTTTTTGGTTCCTTGGTGGAGGTGAAAAAAATAACAGAATGGTTGAAATGTTTATGGTCAGTTGATCTTCAAATTCTAGTTTTTAACCGATAACATTGTGGTAATTATTCCACACATAAGCGTTTGTGGAAACAAGTCTTAGGTTTAAGATTTTTTAAGCATATGAGCTTTAAATTTAGGGGGTGTGATTATAATTTAGGGTTTATGGTTAAAACTTAGGGTTTATAGGTTAAAACTTAAATCTCTGATCATATTACTCTAAAAAACTAAACTCTAATCTCTAAGCCCTATACTCTAACCATAAATCTTAAATTTTAACCATTAACCATAAATTCTAAATCCCTACACTTAAACCTCTAAACTCTAAATTAAATCTCTAAACTCTAAAATTAAGGTGTTTGTGGAAACCAGTACACCACATATTTCCTCATATAAATCTAGTTTTCCTCTCAACCTAGTGTCGCGTTTTTTCTCTATTTTTTTGTTTGGTCAGCGACGATACCGACTTTAGTGTTGATTGTCGATTACCATCATTCATTATTTCTCTTGCTTTTTCATATCATGCCTTTCTATTTTTTTTATTTTCTTGAGTTTTCTCGATTTTTAATAAAAATCTTTATTCTTGTAGCACACTTTTCATCTTTTCTTTTGTTTTTCTATACGTTTTCTTTGTCGTTTGTCACGATTTTAATATATTTTAACTGTCGTTTGGTTGTCGTACATAAATCTTTACGATATTTGTTTTGATTTGAATTTGTCGATGATCATAGAAAGTTTGATTCTCTTTGCTGGTTATCTGCCAATGTAATCAAAATTGTGTATTTTTGAATAAATTATTTACTAGACATAATTTTTTGTGTGTATTGTATTTGTAATACCTTTAATTATTTTCTTAATAAAATCTAATTGTCGCTACTAAAAATGGTAAAAATGAGTTAAAGTGTACTTATTTATCAAAACAGGTCAAATTTTAAAAGTATATTATTAAGGATGGAAATCATCTCCCCTTTTCGGTGCTCCTACATATGTCTCATGTTCAAAATTAACTTTAGGATTTAGGGTTTAGGGTTTTAGTTTAAGGGTTATGGTTAGGGTTTAGGAAATTTAGGGTATGGTGTATTTTTAAGGTATGGGGAGTAGGGTTTAGGATTTAGAATTTAAGGTTAGGACTTAAAATTTAATTTTATAGTGTTTTTTTAGTGTTGGGGCATATGTGAGGACACCGAAAAGGGGCTGACGAATTTTATCTATTATTAAGTAGTTGAATTTTAATTCACTTGGAAATTGAAATTCCTCAACAACCACACTAATTGCTAACACAATTTTGGATACGAATTTAGTTATTTGTGAATATTTAATATTTTTCTCTCGTAAAATCGAATATTATAAATTAAGATAATTTACGGATTTAGATATAAATTATTTTATTGCAGATTTGAAATGAACACAAATACACCATTGGATATTCAATATTTGAATATACATTAATTATGCAGATACGAATTGTGTATTCAAATAGTCAAATTCGGCTCCATATTACGAATGGAAAACATGTTTGTTTTTAAGGGGACACGAACTAGGGACGAATTTTTTTTAAGTATAATAATCTTCTAGTTTTTTTTTTTTAGTTTAAATACTAATTAAATATGGTTTTCGTTCCACCCGTTTTTTTAGATTTAAAGGATTCACAAACTCTTGTTCTTTCTGTTTGATCCTAACTCTGACCCCGGTTTGAACCTTAATTATCTTACTTTTAACGAATTTAAATTTATTTTTTAGTTTATATATCAAAAATGTTATCTTTTGACTCAAATTCTAATTGATAATTAAGTTAGATACTATTATAATTCTAGTGATCGAAGATTACTTGGTAATTATAATTTATTTAATGAGTAAATATAGACTACGATTTAACCTTTAGAAGTACGAGAGAGAATTACTTTGGAGATAGGGATGGAGTCAGAATTTAGGGTTGAGACAAAACATAAATGTTTGAAAACGAAGACAAATTCATAAATAAACTAAAATTTTAAAAATTTTGGACAAATGTGGGAAAAAAAAAATTGGGGTGGGGCAATTGCCCCTCCCCACTCCCATATAGCTCAGTCATTATTTTGAGGGATGTAAATACTTTTAGGATCTCTGCAACTGTAGCGTCAATGTTGTAGAGATGAGAATTGTAGAGACGTTGAGAAGAGTATTTAGATACATTAAATTTTGGGATATATATATATATATATATATATGTATATATAATGAGTTATGTGATATCATATATTTAGTACTCCTCATGTTCTCTATGTTGATAGTGCATTATTCGTTTCTCTCATCTGTGAGTGTGGCAAGGCCGAACTACACTAAATCTTGTCTCTTAACATGTCTTATTTTATATTGTTATAGATTTTATTTTTCTCCATATATAAATTTCTAACAAAAGAATAATAATATTTAACTTAAATTTGAAGTGGATCAATTTACACAGTATAATATTCTTTAAGTTTTACACGTTTTTTAGATCGTTGGATGGGGGAAATGAATGACTGAGATTAACTCCTTACTTTTTTTCCCAAGTGATAATCTTCACATATTCTACTATTAATTTCATCCATCCGTATCACCCATCCAACGATCTAAAAAACGTGTAAAACTTAGAGAGTTTTACACTGTGTAACTAGATCCTATCCCTTATATATATATATATATTAATTCATATTCAAATAATAAAAGTTTACAAATATGGGTAAATTACCGTAATGGTCACTTTTGTTTTAGTTCTGTTCACTTTGGTCACCGATATTCAAAAATTAACATTTTGATCACTTACGTTTTCGTTTTTTTAAATATTTGGTTACCTGAATGACATAGGGTATGAAGTTTGGTCCAAAGATCTGGATGACATCGTTTGAGTTTCGAAGGATCTCCAATCTGTGGAATGAGTTGAACTACCGGTTTAACGCTTTCGAAGGATACAAGGGTTTGGGGAATTCTTTAGTCGATCTGTTAGAATCAAATAAGAAGGTTGCTTTTATTCTTTTAGCAAAAGGTTAAGATTATAGTGTTTGAATTGTGCTAGATTTATATACTTATTTAATAAATATCGTATTATTAATAGCTTTTTATCTCTTCCAACTTTTGAGGAACCAAAATGAAAATTGTAAAAACGCATAAAAACAAGAGGATTTTGGTGCTACTGGAAAAGTTAAAGATGTGAAAAAAAGACCAGAACTGATTTTCAACCCGAAATAAAGAAAGATGAGATGTGAACTATTGCATAACTTACCAAAAAGCCACATATAAGGGTGTAAAAATTGACCCGACCAGAAAATTCGACTGAAATTGGCCGATCCAAAGATTTACTTGAATCAAAACCGACCGATCTCTTATATTAACCCGAACCGAAATCAACCGATCTGATATTAATCAAACCGAAAATCAACCCACCAGAAAACTCGATGATTGATGCGGAGGTTAGATATCGAGTTTTCTACACATACATATACATATATAGGCATATAAATGCATAAACACACCCTCAATCAGGTTACAAACAGATTATCAGACATATAACCATAATTAAATACTTTAAGTTCATTATATATATATACATGCGTATTCTGATGCACAAAAAAAACATGCATATATATACACATCACTTGGGCAGACATTTATGTTATTTGCGCCTTGCACCCTGTACAACAATACTGCACACTAGAGAGGATATTCACATGGAGAATGATGGTTAAAAAAGGCGTATGCTTGGTGCTTCCCCACCGGAGTTCAAGGTTTGATACAGCAGTTGATGTAGGTCAGTATCGTCTTTTTCTTCTGCATGTCAATAGATGAATAAGAATGTTATCATACCAGAAATATGTATGAATGAATCTGATTATTACCGGGACATGATCGGAGCGGTCTCGGGGCCGTCGAGAAAAAGGGTCGACCATGAAATCACGTTCGTTGCCGATGCTACGCCTCACATCAGACTTGTACTGCTTCCTAGTAGCACGAGCTTGGGAGAATATCACTGAATAATCCAAGGCTGCTGGGTCTTTCTGATCCCACGCTCCAAATTCAGGGATAGACATCCATTCAATATTCTTCTGTCATGTAATAACACCAATTAACTTCCTTTTTTCCATTTTATTACAAATGTCTTCAATTAAATTATTAAATCTGAAAGGTGTTGAAAATAAATTTTCATTAAAGTAAGAGGCAAATAGGTATTAACTGAAATATTAATATTTTTTAGGAATTGAAAGTGTAATTCATTTGCTTTGTTCATAATCTCTTAGTGTTAATGCAACTCTATTTTGACCGTAAAAATCATAATTTATTTTTATAGAATGTTAGAGCTGCAGATGAATTCCTCAAAAAATGACTTGTATGGTGTTGGGATTGAATATTTTGAATTGCATAACATTGGAGGTCAGATAGGGCTGAGGATTAGGGATGGGCACGGGTCGGGTTTTTGGTAGACCGAAACCCAACCCGAAAATAATTGCACCAAACTCGAACACGACCTGATCATATTTTTAAAAAATTCGACCCGAAAATTATATATCTCAACCTGAACCTGACCCGACCTTTTAGTTTAGATTTTAAGTTCGAGTCGAGTTTGAATTTGTAAAGTTTGAATAACCGGAAAATTGAAAAATAAAATGACATCATTTCTTCAATTCCTTGTTCCTTTTAAGTCCATCTTGACTAAATTTAAACTACATGCTCCTCAACATCGGTAGAATACTTGTGTAGCTTCAATTCCTCTTTTGACAATAAATTTCTTCTTTTTTCAATTTAGTCCTTTAACTTTGCATGATTTCTTTGGTTCTTCAACTCTTCATTCGTTTTAATTTCATTGCTGACCAAATTTGAATCACATGTTCCTCTACCACCGTAGAATACCTATGTAACTTCAATTCCTTCTTTGACAAGAATCTATCTTTTCACTTTATTCCCTCATTTTTTATATTTTATTCAATTTGATCTTATGTTTGCAACTATCTGTAAATTCTTTATTCCCGTCAACTTTTTTACTCTTTTATACTATCGTCAATATTTTTCCCTTAGTTTAAATTAAAAATCTTACTTAGACATATGAAAAAAGAACATGACAACTATATATGTATATCGTATACATTTAGAGAGAGTCATTTAAATTGAAATAATCAATATCATAGCATTATAAATAATTATCTAAGTTATTTCAAGGATATTTCTGGCGATTGGCTGTATGCTGCTGGTTTTTAGCTTTGGTAACAGCCGTGGATTTTGGGGGAATTAGATTTTTATTTGTTATTTACTTAGTGTTCCCTTACCTTTGTTTCTTTATGTGTGTAAAACGCTTTGCTGGATATGAATAAAAACATTTAATTCTACTTAAATTTTATAAATTCCACTTGTAAAATTTTAAATAAAATTTGAATGATAAAATGATAATCGTAAACTCGAATAATTCGTTTTTTTCACTCAACTTGATTCGATCAAATGCTCACTTCTAATTACAAGTTGGTGATTTGCAGGGTGGTTATAAAAAAAGGAAGGCTTAGAAGATACCTACACATAAGCAGAAAAAAAGTGTCTTGCTTCAAGATAATTTGGGGTGGTCTCTCAATTCTTCGACACTCTTTTATTTCATGACTTATGGTTTTGGACAAGTTGTTAACGAAGAACATGTTAGTGGTTTGGGGTTATCATGTTGACGCTTTGTGTACTCTCTGTGACAATGTAGTGGAATCAAGCTATCACTTGTTTGTTAGAAGATACAGGTTCAAATCGTTATCTCTACACGGTGTATGTCTATTGTTAAAGGGTTAAGAATAACTATGAACATATACTACCTTGTATCACCTTTAGACTATTAAAAAATTATCAAATAATTGGTTGTAAATTTTTAGTTCAAATTTGGGAGAAAATATCGCATGTGTACCAATTTTAAGTTTCTCATAATCGCTAGATGGAGATATTTTTTGGGTGCTCAAATCGATTTAGTATGATTTTAACTATTATATTTAACAAGAGAGAAATGAAAAAGGTTATAGTAAGACTTCAAGATCGGTGCAAATATTATTTCTATAAACAAAACATGATGTTAGAGTTAGCTTTTTGAATTATAATAATTTTTTATATTCTAATCCTCTTTTACTTTCTGAATGAGTACTAGTGAGTAATAATTAGTTGATAATGAAAATTTGATTCTCAAAGTTTTGTAGAAAATTTGGTTGTTTTAAGAGATGTAGAGTTGGTTTTAAATATGTTTTGTTTTTTTGGGATGAAATTTATTTACAAAATAATTGTGATTCTATAATTATCAAGAAGGGCCAAGGCTAGTGCATGTCCCTTGGATTCGACCATGCATATATATAATATGCATGTTTACACACTTATTAATGTTTTAACAATTTAATAGTAATATTTCATGTTTTATCTATGTTAATTGTATCCGTCGAGTTTTGAATAAATTTAAACAGAAATTCTTATATTAATAAAATTTTAGATTCAATTTGGAAAAAAACAAGCAAACCTTGTTCAAGCAAAGAGAATGTAAAATCATAGCCAAATGACAAACAACATTGTGTAAGAAAATTATGATAAAATTTTGAGAGAGAAAAAACCTTAAAAGAATCAAAATCTCAATGCTATTTCATATAAAGATTAGGCATGGAAATGAAATAAAGAAATGTACCTCTGTCTGGTGAGGCTGAGGCTGAGCCTGAGCCATGGTGGTGGCCGTCAAAACTGTAAAGTATTGGAGATGGTGGGGAGCACATTTATCCTACAAGGAACAATAATAAATAGTTTATGTTATGGGAATTAAACGGTTACCTTTTTATTTGGATGCTACCTCGTTGGTTAATTTTAAAACACTAATTTAACCATTTTTTTCAGTTACAAACTAGTGGTAAAAAATTATCTCAAAGGAGATATTGCCTAAACTAGTTTAGTATTTTTAACCAAAAATGTAAAGTAAAATAAATTCCATAATTTTTTAGTTATATTTTTTTTCTTTATCTATTCCATGTATAAAATAATTCGTTCAAACATAATGGGTTGGTTCAAGTAGAGATGGCAAACTGTTCGGGTCATTTTGGGTCTGACTATGTTCGGTTTTGATTCGAGTCTGGTTCGGTTTTAGTTTGGGTGTATGAAACTTCGGGTCATATCGGTCGGTTATTTTTGGGGTCGATTGATTTCGGTTCGGGTCAACATTTGGATTAGTCAGGTTTTTAAGTCGGATCAGTTTTTACACCCATATATATGACTTTTTGGTGAGTTGTGCAATAGTTCACATCTCATCTTTATTTATTTTAATATCTTTTCTTTATTTAGGATTCCCTTTGGTTCAGTGAAATCAATTCGGGCCCATTAAAAAATTGGTTCGGGTCCGTTTTGGTTCAACTAGATTTCAGGTCGATTTTAGTTTGTTTCCAGTTTTATAGCAAATTCATATCATCATTTTCTGGTCATATCGGGTCTCATATCAGATAAATCAGTTCAAATTTCGGGTCAAATTTGTATTCAAGATTTGTAAACGATTCATAAGACAATTAAAATACAAGTTATTTATTCACTGTTGTGAATAAAGTAAAGAAGAACAAGAGAGATAAATAAGAGCAAAGATGAAAGACAAAAAGATAGACTTTATTATATTCTCAATGTAGGGTTGTGTACAATGCTTTCTTCAAAAGTCTATATTTATAGGCATAAGATGGAAACCCTAATTCCAATGGGTATTAAACCCTAATAATAAAGCCCATTAAAGTCTCATTTAATATACGAATATCCACCATAAATAAAGATATTCATAACACTCCTCATTGGATATCCATAAAGATAATGTGCCTCGTTAAAACCTTACTAAGATAAAAACCTTGTGGGAAAAAAAATTCTTAGTGAAGGAAAAAGAGTACACACATCTTTGATACGCATAACATGTTGCCTCATTAAAACCTTACCAGGAAAACCCATTGAGACAAAACATCGGTTAAGGAAAAAAGAGTGCAACACGTATTTACTCCCCTCATAAAAATATCACATAAGATCTTTGAATCTTCATAATTCAATCTTGAATATAATCTTCAAATGTTGAAATAGAGTATGCACTAGTGGATAAATCTTCCAAATTATTGCTTGAAATGATTCATCAAATACTATTCTTTTTGTAACACCCGGGTTTGGGGGTCGGGTGAAAATAATTTTAAAATAATGTTTTGGGTTGCAGTTTCATAATTAAAATAATAAAATATTATTTTGAGCCTCGAGTTTTCAAAACAAATAATTTATGTTGCACATGTTTTGATTTTTAAGCCCAATTCCATGAAATTTGGAAATTTATATAGCTATCCTCATTAATGGCATTATGGTAATTAAATGAACTTTCAATTAAAACTCTTTTTAATTTTAAAACACCCTTTATTTCATCTCTTTCCCTCTTCACTTCCCCATTTCAACGACATTGGAGCTCTTCTCTTCAAAATCACTATTCCATCACATCCTTTGTTCCTTGTTGGTGATTTTCAAAAGGTAATTACGTTTTTTACTTGGCCTCATCTTCCCCTTCATTTTGGTACCATTAGTTTTCATTGAAACCATGTATTTTGTATTTTGGTTTTTCAAAGTTTTTATTAAAGGTTGAAGCTTTATGGATTGTTAACAAAGCTTTTGATTTATTATTGTTAAATACGTTGTTTGTGAACCATAAGGTCCAACATATGTGAATTTTAAAGAGTTTTATATGGATTCCCGGATTTGGGTTTTGAGGGGTTTTTAGAAGGGTTTTAAGTTGAGTTTTGGGGTTGCTATGTGTCGGGAATTGAAGGCTGATGTTAGTATGATAGTTAGGGGTTGTTTTGGGAGCACTTAAGTGTGTTAAAAAGGTTGAAATCAAGGGTTATGGACTCTGCTAAAGGGCTGCTCGGGATTGAAGTTTTGGGAGTTGATACTAGCTTGAAATCTTGTGTTTATGTGCTTGAATTGTGTTCCGGGTTACTACTTTGAATTGTGGACTGATTTGTGGCTATTTTAATTGTGTTGGGATGATTAAAAGCAAGAAATTTAGTTGGTGGAGCTTCGGGGACGAATCCGGAGATTTTGGATTCTTGAGCTTGGTTTTCGGTCTTCTTGTGGGTAGCAACGGTGAGTAGAATTGTTAACCTTTGATTTGTTTTCGAAATGGAACTCTTGGGGGTTTGGGTGGGACCTAGAGGGTTCACCTAAACCCGAGTGTAAGTTACTATTCCTACATCTTTGTTAAGTATTGATGAATGATTATGTGTTGTGGTATCATGTGCATTTCGAGTTGTTTTACAACGATGTTGTTGTGTAGTCGTGTAGAAGTCGAGCCTCACGTGATGGTTGTCTAAAATACGGTGATGAGTGGTCCCACCGGTAGTGACTAGTAGTAGAGTAAGATGATGAGTGGTCCCATCAGAAAACTACTAGTCGAACCGTTGATGTGTGGTCCCACCGTGTGTGTAAATTGGTTGTGCATGTACAAGCCATGTGTGGTCTTGTTGTGATAATCATTCGTGCATACATTGATTTATTTTCAATTATGAAAAGTATTTTGAAAATTGCATGCTTGTTGAATTGTAGAGATTCTCTCACTTAGCTAGTTAGCTTACGCTCTCTTTTGTTTCCAACATGGAGATCGTTAGAGTACGAGAGGCAAGTGGGCAAGGGAGGAGCTTTTGGAGTTCTTAAATTAGCTCAAGTATGATTTGCGTTTTTGTAATAATGCCTAGACGATGGGGTATAGACTTGTAGGAGTTGGTGTCAAACTCCTTAGATGATTTGTGTTTAGTTGAGCATGCTAAAATGTTGATGTTATGTTTGGATGTGTTATGTCTTAGTTTCGTGGATTGATGACCATGTTTATTTGTGCTTAATTGTTTATGTTTAAGAGTCTATGAACTTAATGCTATGTATGCCTCCTATTGAGTTATTGCTTGAATCCTTTGAATACATGGCCCTTGTCCGTTTCAAATGCCTTGTATGCTGAATCTTGGTTGATAAATGTCATATGTATGCTTTCTTGTGCCTAGGCGAGTCTTAATTTGCATCTAGAGTTGTAGTTTGGGGTCCTTAGCTGCAATTTTGAGTGTTGCAGTGCAGGGCGTATCGATACGGTCTTGCACTTAGGGGCTCAGTTTAAGCCTAGCGTACCGATACACGTGGGCGTATCGATACGCCAAAGACTCACTGGAAATCTGAGATTTTAACGAGATTTTAGCGTATCGGTACGGTCTTGTATCGTTGACCGTGAGAAGTTGACCAGTCAGGGCGTATCGATACGGTCAACTTGTGTACCAATACGGTCTCCCTAGTTTAACCTTGGGCTGTTGACCTAGTCAAGGCGTATCGACACCCTCTCTTAGTGTATCGATACAACTTGCTTAATAAATAAAAATGGACTCTTTTTCATTAGTTTGCGTGGTTGTTCGAATCGCTTGTTGCCCTTCCGTTGTCGTGTCACGTATAGGATGTATGAATGTCTCCAGACAAGATAAAAATAAAAAGAATTTTCCTAGGGTTGCTAACCGAAGTGGGGCCCTAACGGGTTTCATCTTGGTTTTCCCCGTGTAACCCACTCGGACCGGTCAGCCGTCCAGACCGGGACGAGGGGATTACACTTTTGAAGATCATGAGGGACGAAACTTTAAAGAGATATGTTTCGTTTTATCACATTTGATGTATCCACCTTGAGATATAAATTCTGCATTATCTCTACATAAGATAGCTTGCATCTTATCTTGTGAAAATAATTCACACATCTTCTGGATATGTTTAGCCAAACACATATTTCGGTTTTGCCTCATGAATAGCAATTATTTAAAGGCAATGGTCTCGTAGCACTTAGATAGTATTTCTGGACCAGCTAAGATATGATGCTTCCAGATCAATTAATGTATACATGGTGCTTTTAGACCAAGAATATCATCACCTTTTTCTCGAGGGCGGAATGAATCTTTGTTTACATTAAGAGACCTAGCAACCAAATAGTGATCAACGAATATGCACTATGCATGTAAAGTCTCTTTAAACATTTTTCTGTGTATGCTGATTGCTGCACAAGGATTCCATTGTTAAGGAGATCTCTTCATGAGTCTCAATGAACCGACAACATACTGAATAAAAACAAAGACAAATCTAGAGCTAAACCTCTTAATAAAATGCTCTGGAAATTAAATCATTCTTATAGCCTTCCGCTAATAAGTATTAAATGGGGCGATTAAACCAAATGTGCCCAAAATGTTTTATTCCATAAAAAGATATATTCAATATAATTGAACAATGTTCTCGAGAACTTGAATTAACTGCTTCTGGCAGTCTAAATCCTTCCAGAAGCTTTATGTAAATATTGTTATCAAGAGGCTCATACAAATAAGATGTAACAACATCCATTAGGCGAAAACTGAGTTATTTCATTTATTGTCAGACTATCTAAAAGTAACTGCATCCACCACCGAGGAATATATTTTCCTCATAATCAATTTTATGTCTTTGTGAGAATCTTTGTGTAACCAAACGAGCTTATATCTCGTGATTTCTCCTTTTAATTTCTCTTTCTCACAAAGGCTCGGTAATATCCACGAGCTTTACACATTTAAATATATGGGCTATAAGCCCAAATCCTTCTCTTTTCGAAAGAGATTAGTTTCGCCTCAATTGCCTCTTTTCATATTGGCCAATCATTTCTTTGTTTACATTGTCCAGTTGACAATGATTCATGATCCACATCATCAAATAAATTCCATAGTGCTATATTACATGCAACTGTATTATCGGCGTTCATTTGATTTCAGTTCCACTTATTACCAGACATGACATAATCTATTGAGATCTCTTTATTATCAGGTACCTGAGTCATGTTAATGTCTCTATTGGAGACCTATTAATCTCTTCTTGATATTTTCATAATTCATTGATTCCTCTATCATACCATCATAACTATATCTCCCTTCCTTTTTTCGAGGATTTTATCTTTGGAACCTACTTGTCTACCACGCTACAGGCGTAACATAGACTCATTAGCAACTAGAGTTTGTCCTTCGGGGACATCAAATTTAAACGAAGCATTCATAGCTGGTATATGTGACTTAGTCACTCTATTAGGGTCAGCAAAATCATCTGGCAATTGATTTGCTAAATGAATTATCCTTTGAACTTATAGTTCACATTGTTGAGTACGTGGATCAAACTAAGATAATGATAATTCATTCCAATTTATTTCTTTTTCTAGCTATTTATTTTCTCCTCATAATGTTGAGAAAACTGACTCATTAAAATGATAGTAGTAAATCGAGCTGCAAATAAATTCCCTATCAGAAGCTCAAGATATTTAATTATCAAGGGAAATTTGAATCTGACATATATTCCCAACTTCCTTTGAGAACTCATATTTGTGCATTGTGGTGGAGGAATCAGAACATATACCACACACACAAAAATCTAAGATGAAAATATTTGGTTTTGACCAAAAAACCATTTGTAATGGGGAGAACTTATGATAATTTGTTAGCTTGATGCGAATTAGTGATACTACATGTAAAATGACATGTCACCAGCATTATCAAGACCGGTTGTCTTTATAAGGTAATCTGGAAAATGTGCTCATAATTTTATTAACTGAGCAAGTAGCCTCGCAAACACCAAGTTATGGTTGATAACAAGGATACATATGACCATCTATTCGATGCATCAATTAAAATTGTAAAATATCTAGATGGACTGTAAGAAAGGTGTATGAGCCCACATATATCACATTGTATTAGTTCTAGAAAATTAATAGATTCACAATCTATCTTAGCTGATGATGATTGAATAATCGATTTGCTTTGATGGCAAGTATCACATGAAAAAATTACCTTGAAGAAAATTTTAGTTCTTCAATAATGACAACATGAAAATGTCAACAAAATTTTGCATCATAATTGAACCAAGATGGTCTAACCGGTCATGCCAAATAATAAAGTTATCAGTAAACTTCTGATTTACAATAGCATGAGCTTCAATTTGTACTAATTCTTGTGTAGTGCAATATGGATGATAGTGCACATATTTTTTTTCAAGATTTTATTATTGCCTTGAGTTATACTCGTAATATTGAGATAGTCGGCACCCCCTCGACTAATATTCTCAATATATTTATGCAAATATCTTTAAAATTCAATAAGTCTCTTTGCGTCTTTGACAAGTATAATGCATTGTGAAAATGGAATAGAGTTCCATTTGGCAATAACACAATTGCTCAGTCGAAGCCTTCCGTGATATTAGTACTTCCGGATATAATACTCACATTATTCCCTTGCATTTTAAATGGGAAAATATGCATAGTTATGCACCTTTCAAAATGTGCTTTGTTTCATTCACTTCGGGGAATGAAAAATATTAAATATAGCACATCATATCAAATCAATTATCTATCAGAGATAAACTCTCAAGAACTTATTGCTCTTACGAAGCATTGATATTTTAGTACTTTGGGAAATAGTACTCATATTTTCCCTTGCATTTAAATAGGAAAATATTTCTTACTCTTAAGTATAATATGAGTACTTGCACTATCTGCTAGACATAAATAGCCACAATTCATTGTATATTTTATTCTTAAAGTAATCATATTCTTCAAAGAATAAATTAACATAAAGCATAAATAAATAATATGTAAAACAAGTTAATATAATGTGAATTAACATAAATAAATAATAAAATTAACATAAAATAAAATAAATAAAAGATTAATTGTTCCCTTTAGAGGTTATAAGGGAAATAAAATAAATGGCGAATTATTCCCTTCAAGGGTTATGAAGAAATTAACAATATCCAATTGAGTTGGACTAACAACGCCATAATTATTTTCGCCATAAACAAAACTTGTTTATATTTTCTTTCATTTATCATTCATGCTTATGGATAAAGTCCATAATACTTTGGCGTTTGACAAGTATGAGACCAATGGTTTGTACCATCGTATTGATAACATAAATTTTTTTATATGATATCTATCATTCTTGTCATCCTTATAATCACACTTTCGGTGGATATAAACATTCTCAAAAGAATCATTTTATCCATATCTATTTTTATGGCCTCAATCGCGATCACAATTGCTAATGTGGCATTTATTTTTTTCGCTATAAAAATATCACATTCACTTCAGGGAATGTAGCGGAGGCCAATAGGTCTTTAAAACCTCATCAGTGATACTCTGGCACATAATTGAGTTTTATTCACTAACCATATAGTGAATTATCATGTTTGCATTCACATCAAGGAATGAAACAAATCCAATAATCGCATGTAATAAACATCATGCTTGCATTCACTTCAAGGAATGACATAAGTCCAATAATCACATGGAATAAACATCATGCTCGCATTCACTTCAGAGAATGCCTCCCATAAAAATTTTTTGGATCAAGAAGATTTTCGTAACTTGAACTTGGGAGAAGTCTATAGTCGAATTTTTTGACACAAAAATAATATTGCTTTCAAGCAAATATAGACTTTATAACAATCATACTATTAAAGAATAATTGAGCAACCAATATATATATATATATATAATACTTATAGAGAACAAAGATTTAATCCTCATACACGGCATTGTTAAACCAGTCCAGAAGGTCCTTTAAAAAGAACCTCCTTTGAAACTAGTAGCCTCGTAGAACGGGATGTCCATCCAATATACTCGGATAAAGCCATCAAAATAAAAAAAATCACCATAATTTATAACACATTGAAATCATAAATTAAAGAATAAAAATAAAAATAGAGTTTACCGATATTGATTTTCCTCTCAAGGACAATGGAGATATACATGACCAAGACAACTCCTCATAATCTCTTTTGTCAATATCTTGTTAAAATCTTTTTCGGAAATTGTCGACAAGAACCACGACAATTGAGTCACTCTATGGCTACACTAACACCAAACAACCAAAGATTTTTCAAAAATTAAAAGTCAAGTTAAAGATTAAAGAAAGAAAGAGAATCGATAATTAAAATATAATTGAGGGAGAAGAACTTATCTTTGGTTCATGCTAGTATCAAATTCTTTTCAATAACTCATTTAGGATTCGAACGACAAAACACCTTAGTTAGTTAGAGTCTCATGCTGATAACGTGTTGTGAATAAATTAAAGAAGAACAAGAGAGATAAATAAGAGCAAAGATTAAAGACAAAAAGAGAGAGTTTTATTATATTATCAATGTAGGGTTGTGTACAATGCTTTCTTCAAAAGTCTATATTTATAGGCATAAGATGAAAACCCTAATTTCAATGGGTATTAAACCCTAATAATAAAACTCATTAAAGTCTCATTTAATATACGGATATCCACCATCAATAAAAACATTCATAACCTTCACCACTTTTTTAATTTATTTTTATAAGGAAAAGGAGGAGATTATCCAAATTGGAATCAAAGATCCATTCTATACTAGAACTTAATTTCAATATTTTTTTTTGTATAATGTGAAATTTAATTTTTAACATTTATATTTTTTTTTATCAAATTAACACTTTTTTTAAAATTAAATTGACTCTCAATCTTTCAAAAAATTAAATTGTTTTTTAAACAAAAATGTTGACTAGAACATTGAAGTTTTTACAGTTTTATGTGGCAATCTAAGTGTAGTCACCGGTCGCACACATCTCATGCTAACTTGATAATATTTGTCTTATATGTCACACTTAAAATAATTTAAAAAAATAAATAATTCAAAAAGAAATTGTATGAAGTACACATAGATTTTCATGTCAGCGACATTAAAAATTCACTCATATTTTAACCAGCATTTCTATTTAGAAAGAAAAAAAAGTGATTCAATTTTTTTGAAAGGTTGGGAGTAAGATTCAATCTTCTTACAAAATTGAGGGTTAAATTTGACTTAAAAGGAATTAGAGCTAAAAATGATACAAAATGTAAACATTGAGGGCTAACTGTTAGACATTCAACAAGGATCGTAAAGGAAGCAAAGAATTCAAGAGATAAAACTCAGTTTCATTTCAACAACTCTACTTTACACAAGGGGTGCTGGTGTGTTTATATACACAGTTTATGCAGTTTTCAATGCAACTGCTCTCCCTATCGAAAGCTTCCAGCTGTAAAAACAGCTAAAAAAACATAGGGTTACCGTTACAACAATATCAACGGATTACCCACTGGATGTTAGGGTTTTGTAGTACAATACACGTATAGATACAAGGTTTAACATTCACTTTGCTTTCTAAGCTCTGGAAACACCTCTTGAGCTTCGAATACCGTCAACTTTCGTCTGAGAGATTCAAATTTGGCAACAGGGAGTGGCTTAGTCAATGTGTCGGCAATTTGGTAGTCAGCTGGAACATGGTCGACCTGAATTTCTCGAGCAGCCACCTTATCTCTGACAAAAGGGAGATCAAGTTCGAAGTGTTTGGTCTTTCATGAAGAACATGGTTGGCTGCCATGGCAACTGCACTGGTGTTGTCGCACCATATACGAGGACATTCAAGTAACCCAACACCCATTTCCATAAGCACAACTTTGATCCAGGTGACTTCTGCTGCAGCTTCTGCTAGACTCCAGTACTCAGCTTCGGCAATAGATCGGGAGATGACACGCTGCTTCTTCGAACTCTATCTGAGCAGATGAACACCATTGAAAACGCAGTACCCTGATATAGATTTTGATCGTCAATGTCACCACCCCAGTCAGCGTCGAAAAACACTTGAAGAGCAACACTACTCTGCACCTGCGATGAAAACCACAAGCCAAGGTCCATAGTTCCACTAAGATATCTTAAAACCCTTTTCACAGCCAACCAATGATCCTGAGTGGGGTGTTGAAGAAACTATGTTGCCTTGTTCACTGCGAAAGACACATCAGGTCTGGTATGTGTTATATACTTTAATGCTCCCACAATGTTGCGATACAACTGTACGTTGGGGAGGGGTTCTCCTTCAAACCTGCTCAGCTTGAAATTGGGTGGCATGGGTGTAGAGGCTGAGTTTGATCCTTTCATGCCAACTTTATGTATAAGCTCATAAATGAACTTCCTTTGTGAAAGAAACAAACCATTGTTAGAACGTGTAACTTCCAAACCCAAAAAATATCGAAGTTGGCCAAGGTCTTTCAGAGAGAATTTTTCATGCAACTCTTGTATAACATAATCAATTGTATGTGGAGCATTACCAGTGATTAAGATATCATCCACGTAAACTACCAGATATGTAGAGTCTTGACCATTAAGAAGCACGAAAAGAGATGGATTTGCCTTGGACGCCACAAACCCTAGAGAACACAGAAATTCCTTGAGCTTGACAAACCAGTTTCTGGGTGCCTGATGTAGCCCATATAGTGCTTTTCGAAGCTTGCATACAAGAACTTTGCCTGAGGAATAGACTTCTTCAAAGCCTGGAACTTGTTGCATGTAGACATCTTCTTGCTAGTCACCTTTTAAAAAGGCGTTATTCACATCAACATGTTGAATTGGCCACTGATTTGAAACGGCTATGGAGAGGAGAATGTTAACTGTGGCAAAACGCACAACGGGACTGAAGGTGTCCATGAAATCGAAGCCTGGTATCTGAGCAAAGCCCTTCGCAACAAGCCGTGCTTTGAACATATCAACATATCCATCAGCTTTAAGCTTGATTTTGAACAGCCACTTACAGTCTACGACTTTTCTTCCTGTAGGTAATTCAACAATATCACATGTTCCATTGCTGATCAAGGTCTGATACTCAGCCATAACAGCTGCTCGCCAATCAGGGTCATACAAGGCCCTATGAACATCATCAGGAGGAGGTTTTACTTGTACATTATATATTTTGGCTTTTACAATGCCATTCTTGCGTTGCGTGACCATAGGATGAACATTGGTTATAGAGGCAGACTGACTTCTCAAACTGACATCAGACAGAACTGGAGCCACAAGGTGCCCTTCAACTAGATCATGACCTTCAGGTATAGCACCATTATTCACAGGAACTTGAACATTAACTTCAGCATGAACAAGATCATGCTCTTCAGGTGTTATATTATTCTGAACAGGAGAAGTAGGCATCTCATGATCAGAGCTAGCCAACTCAAGACCAAAACTAGTAGAAGTTGACTGTGATGTAGGAGACGCAGAGACCGGACCATCCTCAGGTATATTACTAGTGTGCTCAGAGCCAGTGTGGATGTGAGATGTTGTAGGGACCACAGTAGGGACTAGAGGAACTGCAGCTGAAGGTACATTAGAAGGAGCCTGAGACTTGAGCATACTGTCAGCAGTAAAGGGAAATTGCATTTCATCGAAGACAACATGCCGAGAAGTGTAACATCTGCCATCCTTGTCCAAACATATATAGCCATGATGCGAGGGTGAATAGCCAAGAAATACACATGGCCTGGACCTGAAATCTAGCTTGTGACGATTGAAAGGCCTTAGATCTGTGTAACAACGAAAACCAAAAGTCTTGAGAAACTTGTAGTCTGGGACTGTTCCATATAGCTTTTGATAGGGTGACAGGCCATCCAAACTCCTTGATGGCAACCTGTTGACCAGAAACACAGAACTAAGAACTGCTTGTGACCAAAATTTGAGAGGCATTCCAGCCTGGGCTAATAGAGTAAGGGCTTTTTCCACAACATGCCCATGTTTGCGCTCTACTACACCATTCTGTTGAGGTGTGTGGGCAAGTTTTTCGAAGAGAAATGCCTTTCTTAATAGCTAGATTTTCCAAGAATCGAAACTCCCCACCGCCATTTGTTTGTAAAGCAACAATGTTGGAGTTAAACTGGTTATGAACAATAGCTAGAAATGAATCAAATGCCACTGAAACATCACTTTTATTCTTTAACAAAAAGAGCCAAGTATTTCGACTATACATGTCCACAAACAAGACAAAATAACGAAAGTCATTGGTTACAACGGGGGCTGGTCCCCATACATCAATTTCAACCAGCTCAAAGGGACGAGAATACACTGTGGTAGAAGAATTAAAAGGTAAAGCATGACTTTTTCCCATTTGACACGCCATGCATACAAGTTTTTCTCCACTGGGAGCAGCTTTATGAGAAAATAATCTAACAACATCAGAGCTTGGATGTCCCAACCTCCTATGCCAGGTCCAATAGTCAGACTCATCTCGAACCGTGGTGTTGTAAACAAGCACATCATCTGCAGCCATTGAGTTCTCGAAACTATAGAGGCCTTCCTCAAGTCCACCCCTTAACAACACCTTATGTGTGCTAGCATCCTTAACAAGACAAAATGTGGCATGAAACTCAAAATAAACATCATTATCTTGAGCAAACCTTGCAACTGACATAATATTTTTGGAAGTTTGATGTACATACAACGTGTTATTCAAGCAAAGCGGTCTAGCAAAGGACTTAAGACAAACACGACCAATTTGCATAATATTAAAAGAAGTGCCATCACCTAGGTGAACCTTACCTTTGCCACCATAACAAGACTTGTTCTGAAGAACTGAGGAAGAACTTGCTACGTGATGGGTAGCACCAGAGTCCGGAAAACATTTGAAGTAGCTGGCTGGTCCATCAGAAGTCAAAGCATTGACTTGAATAGTGTCATCATCATCTGTGATTTGGTCAGCATGTGTATGCACACGAATGCATGGATCATAAACTGGCTCAGAATTATGAGTGCAGCACGAACATGTATGAACATGAACCTTTGGCTTCGATTGCTGAGCAGTAACACCTTTGAAATTCTGATCAAACTGATGCCAACATCGATCTACAAGGTGCCCCAATTTCCCACAAAGCTGACATTGGTGTTGTGGCCTTCCTTTGTACTTAAAAGATGATGAAGTATTCTTGACAGGGTCGGTTGTAGACTGAGGAACCACATCTTGATTGTCAATAACAGAAGAATTGGTGTTTTTGGAGTTGTACCTGGTGTAGTTGATGCCTGCAGAGTATCTTGTTGAGTCTTCAAGGCGGGTTTCAGCATCCACAAGAATGGACACAACATTGTCCATAGTGTATGTTTCTTTGCTGGCTGTGATGGCTGAAATTGAGGGTTCGAACTCTACTGGTAAGCCATTGAGAATAGTGGCAATGTGTTTTATGTCAGTTATCTTACTGCCATGGGCCGCTAGAAGATCACAAATTTCTTTGACAGCCATAGTATACTCACGCACCGACTGAGTTCCCTTCTTTAAAGATCTCAACCTACAATGCAGATTCATCATCTTGGTTGTAGACAAACCAAAATTCAACTCAGTGATTAACTTCCATACATCAGTTGTTGTTTCAGATCCTACAAGCCTTGGCAAGATGTTTGGAGAAACAGTGGATAATAACCAAGAAGCAAGTGAGCTATCTTGCTTGAAGTAATGAATATAAGAAGGATTGAGAATAGTTTCACCTGCCCTGTTGCGCATCGTCTTCGCAGGAATAGGCATGGAACCGTCAAGAAATCCTTCAAGACCAAGGCCACAAATGGTTAAAACAACCTGTTGCTTCCAAAGAAGAAGGTTGGAATCCATGAGACAGACATTGATACGTTTGTTTGAGAAGATCCGAGCTTCAAGAACGGAGTCATCTTCAGTAGCACCAAGCGTAAATTCAGGAGCCATGAGCAACAAGAGATTGCAAGAACGAAGACTGAACGAGAGAAAAACACACACACAAAAAGACATGAGACACCACGAGAGAAGAAGAAGAAGAAGAAGAAAACGATTGGCACAAACTACAACCTAGCAACTGATACCATGTTAGACATTCAACAAGGATCGTAAAGGAAGCAAAGAATTCAAGAGATAAAACTCAATTTCATTTCAACAACTCTACTTTACACAAAGGGTGTTGGTGTGTTTATATACACAGTTTATGCAGTTTTCAATGCAACTGCTCTCCCTATCGAAAGCTTCCAGCTGTAAAAACAGCTCAACAACCTAGGGTTACCGTTACAACAATATCAATGGATTACCCACTGGACGTTAGGGTTTTGTAGTACAATACACGTATAGATACAAGGTTTAACAATAACTTCATTGTTATACAATATATTTTTTTACTAATGCACCTGACTCGATTAACTATAGTGCTTTTGCTTTAATTATAAGGGTAAAATACACCCTCATTCAATTATGTGTTGAATTACAAATGAGTAACTTTTTTTTGAAAAACGGTTTCAATTTAGTTGACCCCTCAATTAAAAATTTGTTACAAACAAGTCATTTTGCCATTAAATTTGAAACATGATTTGGTGTGATAACAATTTTGGTCCCAAATGTATACATCCAATCAATTTGATTCTAATTCAAAATAAGTCAATATATTTAATCATCCATGCTTAAAAATTCCGACACTAAACCCTCGTAAAACATCATCTAACCACTTGTCACACTCCCTACTACTGTCCACCAACTCAATAATTGATAGATGAGATAGCTCGATGATAAGCACAATTACTTCACTATTGTACAACTGTCAAACTAATAGAACATGCTCATTATGACCATAACCCTCGTGTTAGTAAACACAATCACTTTAATAATAGAATTTTTAAATATGAAAGATTAAATTCATTAAATTATTTCGAATTAGAATTGAATTAATAGAATGTATAAGTTTTTAAAGGCTAGAACCGTTATTATATTAGGTCATGTTAAATGTATGTTTCAATTTTAACGGCGAAATAACAAGTTTGCAACAAATTTTTAATTATATGACTAAATTATAACGTTTAGAAAATTGACACGTTTGTAACCAAACATATAATTGAGAACTCGAGATGTATTTTATTCTAACTATTATACATATAAAGGAAGGGTAAACTACAACGGAGGTCACTCAATTATTAAAAGTTACATTTGGGTCACTCGATTATGGGTAAAGTTACATTTGGGTCACCCAATTATTAAAGGTTACATTTAGATCACTCAATTATGGGTAAAGTTATATTTGGGTCACTCTTCATATTTTAAAAAAGTGCATCAATTTATGAATTAGATTAATTAATGATTTCAAATGAAGCACTCTAATGTTAAAGAGGATATACACGTGATTTCGAAGAAAAAATGACTACGTTGATGTACTTTTTAAATATGAAGGGTGACTCAAACGTAACTTTACCCATAATTCAGTGATCTAAATGTAACCTTTAATAATTGGGTGACCCAAATATAACATTACCCATAATTGAGTGACCCAAATGTAACCTTACCCATAATTGAGTGACCTTCGTTGTAGTTTAGCCATAAAGGAATTAGTTCGTATGAAATGTCATGGACCGCCAGCCCGCGACCGAGACAAGCAACACATTGGCAGCCCAAGAGTATCTTTGTAGCATTTTGGGCTTGCAGAATGGCCCAGGAGCTGGCCTTTTACCTTGGTAAAATGCAGAAAGGAGGATAATTACCATGGTAACTTGATAAGGCATCTCACTTATCATTTATGTGATTATTTGTAGAGATAATTCCCACTTTATCTCACATTTGAATTTCAAAGTGTTGTAGATAGGATAGGCTCTCATCTTGACCATTGATTCCTTGTAATCTTGACCGTTGATTGTATAGAGCTCTCACTATAAAAGAAGGCTCTACCTTGGTCATTTCATTCATTCATCATTCAACTTTCTCTTCAGTTTGTAAGCTTTTACCTCAAAGTAATACAACTCAAGTATTCACTCATTTCTCTTGTTCTTTGTGCCATCTTTCCTTTTTCCGCAACACTTCTAAGTATTCTAACTTAGAGAGTTTCTAGATGACTTAGCCCAGTTTTCAGCCGAGAAAGAAGCTAAGGCTTCACGGTCGTTGAGTGAAAGTCTAGCCCCGTGACAAGTGGTATCAGAGCGACCCTTTAACTGTTTGATTTCACGCCGAGCGCCCATGAGTAGGGTAGGCAGGGTGGACAACCGCGACAATTGGCCAATCAAGAGAGCAGAAGCTCGTGACGAGGGCGTCATGAGGTTGAGTGGGGGAGAATGTCACATCTGAGAAGAGGCGGGGTCATTAATCTCACATCGGAAAGGAAAAGGGAGGTTTTGGGATATATAAACGGTGGCGATGCACATCCTATCAGACATGTCTTTTGGGAAGAGGGTAATGGCCTCGTGATAGTATGCACAAATTAACTTGAGATCAAGGATTGATGATAAATAATTATTATAAACTTAATTTTTATAAGTATTAAATTACAATAGCACATGTTCAAAAAAATACAATAGCATGAATATTTATTGAATCAGTAGGTTTAGCTTACGAGTTACGAACAATAAATCTTTCTCCGGACTGAATCTTATCCTACTCAGGATTTCTCATAAAAATGTATATATATAGTCTTTTAGCTTACCTAAACCTAATTTATCATCTTCCTTTCTTCTTTGCGTATGGATCATCTTAGGGTTCATAATCAGCCATACTCGAAAGCTGGAAAAAGAGTCAAGCTTGCTGCCATGAAACACTCTTCCGAAAAAGACGATAGTTTCGCTTGTTTTGGCTGCAAAAACTGTTTTCCAACGATGAAATTGTTGTGCCAGCATGTGAAAACCAACCACCAACGATGGCAGTATTCGACGTGAAAGTGAAACCAATATTTTCGGTGAGACAAAAGCGATCGTCAAGTGGTCTCGAACTGGTAAGAGAGGGCGGAGGAAACCTGTTGATGGTGATTTCTTGAGCGTATACTTCTATGCATCTTTAATGCCTCATATGAAGACAAAGCTAGAGGAAGAAGACGAAAAAGATTTGAGCAGCAGTTTGTCAACGCCAAATAAGCAGAAGACCGCAGATACCATGGAGATTCAAGGTGTGTTAATGGAGTTCTCTGAATCGGCTGTCTCCAATCGTGGAAGAATATTGAAGAACCCTAGACCAGCAAAGGCGATGAAAAGTGGGCATCAATGCGAGATTTGTGGTAAGATGTTCGTAACCGGTCAGGCATTTGGCGGCCACAAGACGTCTCATCGGATGAAGGCGCCACTGGAGAAATAGTATCGCCGCCACTATTTCACAAACTGCGCCGTCCTCGACCGCTAAAGATGTCAATAGGAGTGCCAACAAATTTCACTTCAATAGCAGCAATTCATTAACTTTTGTTATTGGTGTATTAATTTATGATATAATTGTTGGTATTTTTAAAAAAAAAATTAATAATGACTTTGGTTTGAGTAGCTTGTTTGCATGGTACTTGTGTCTAGGGCTAGGGTGCTTATCGAACGAGTCCACCGCGAGTTGAGTAGTGCTCGTCGACTCAACTTAAAAATTGTTTGACTCATGCTCGACTCGAATCGATATTCAATAAGTTTAATAAAATTTTACTTGACTCGTGCTCGTTAAAAAACTCGTTGCTCAAACTGTTGCTCGTTAAGCTCGATAAATACAGAAAACTTTGAACCTCAAAGATTGTATGTATAAAATACTTAGTAAGCCGCTAAACTTTTCTAAACTTTTCAACTAGCATTTAAACTTCTTACAATATAACTTTTTTAAGATAACCATAAAAAATTATAAAATAAATTAATGAGCTGCTCGCAAACTTATCAAGTCGAGTTGGGTCTTGCTCGACTCAACTCATTAAGATCTCAAGCTGAGTCAATTCGAGTCGAGCTCGAGCTACTTGTGAGTTGCTCAACTCAATAAGCATCCCTATCATGTGTGCCATATTAAAAGGATTATAATTAATGAACAAATACTATCTTGTAATCACAACAATCAATTTAAAAGAATAGAATATTCATATTAAATACTAAGCAATCCAAAAAAAAACTGTAATGCATATTTATGTACATGATGAGTTATATTGAATCTCCTAACTACAATGTTAACAAAAAGAATAGAAAAAAAGGCA
Source organism: Hibiscus tridactylites (assembly GCA_958450335.1). NCBI lineage: Eukaryota > Viridiplantae > Streptophyta > Magnoliopsida > Malvales > Malvaceae > Hibiscus > Hibiscus tridactylites. Next base: position 15,969,230 of record OY288289.1, on the reverse strand, counting down.
ACTAAATCATATCCTTGTTTAACTTCTTAACTTCAATCATCTCCTTAATTCACAACATTATCATCTCCACATGTTGTCTTCATTTTGTGCTAGCTTGTAATGTACAACTTCTGCATCGCCCTTGATCTCAAGAATTCCCAGTCATGATCTCTTCTCCGTGTGCTGCCAATTTACCAAGGAATTACTCACAATGCTGATTTCCTTCCAAGATTTCATCCAGTTCCTTCCATCACCACAAAAATCAGACGAATATATCGTCCCGCCGCTTCTTCGGGTTCGATTCAGGGCTTCCTTTTCTCATCATTGCAACAAACTCATCATAGTTGATCCTTCCATCCTGTGAAATTGTTTTCCAAACAATTGGTGATCAATCTGGTTTGAAAATGGAACATGTATGTATGTATGTATGTATGTATGTATGTATGTATGTATGTATGTATGTATGTATGTATGTATGTATGTATGTATGTATGTATGTATGTATGTATGTATGTATGTATGTATGTATGTATGTATGTATGTATGTATGTATGTATGTATGTATGTATGTATGTATGTATGTATGTATGATTTGCTTACGTTGTCAGTATCTACTTCTGAAATGATTTCCTTTATGTCTCTGCCATCATGCATGCCATATTCACGTAAAGCTTGCTCTAGTTCTTCTGTCGTAATGAACCTGAAAATGTAGGCGTATATACATACAATTAAGCAAAAAAAAAAGAAGGAAATTGCAGAAGATAATGAAAGTATGAAACTAGCTGCAATATTATCACTATGATTACCCGCTATTGTCTTTATCAAAGTGTTGGAAGGCATGGTAGAGATGATCTTCTCGGTCCATTCGATTCATATGCATCGTGGCCGTGACGAACTCGTCCTAGTCTATGGTTCCATTTCCATCTGCATCAGCCTATATAATTTTTTTCCCAAACAAAGAAAGGGTAAAAAAACAACAAATACTTATCTTATTGGCAGAAAAAAATGGAATTGATATTTGGAAATGACTTACAGCTTCCATTAGCTGTTGAACTTCGTATTCGGAGAGTTTTGTTCCTTGCTTAGCGAGACCTTGCCTCAATTCTTCAAGTGTAATTGTCCCACTGTTGTCAGTGTCCATGCCTTTAAACATCTCCTTCAATCCCATGATTTCTTCCTCCGATAAACAGCCCGCGATGACCTGGCGATTTCAGCAAAAAAGATAGACTCAGAAACCGATTTCATGGAGTTATGAAGCATTTAGACCTTTCATTGAATTGTAATTGATGTTTAATACCCTTAAAGCAACTTTCTTGAACTGGTTCATTGCTTTAAACTGTTTGAGCCTGCTTAGGACCGAGTTGTCAAGAGGTGTATCGGGTGCTTCGCCGTCCACTTTGATCCATGGATGTCCTGTTTGTACAATATAATCAGAATCGTGCAAATAACATGGCCGCCATTGATGAATTTGAAGGAATACAACATTGAGCTTAGGCATATATATGAACTTACTTAGAACCTGAACTGCTGTTAACCTCTGCTTGGGATCCAGAGTTAACATCTTCTTAGCAAGATCTTTTGCTTGAGGTGAAATTTTAGGCCATGGAGCACTTGTGAAATCGACTTGGCCGCGTAAAATTGCAGTGAATATCCCGTTCTCGGATTCTATCAGGGAAAAGATGAACTATGTATTGGATATTGACTGAAATTGTAACTGGTAGTATTTAGTTTGGATTCTGCTGTGGTTACTTGAGGAACAAGTTATTAATGATTAGTCAATAAGATTTCTTGATGACCAAGGTAGAAGATATGCACACTCCGAATTTTGTGTCCGACCACAAATCAACGACACTATGTCGAAATGGTCGACGAGAAATGACAACGGAAGAAGTTACCTGCCCAGAAAGGAGGAACACCAGATAGAAGAATATAAAAGATAACTCCAATGCTCCATATATCAGCTTCTGGTCCATATCTCTTCTTTAGGACTTCAGGTGCAATATAGTATGCACTACCAACAATATCTTTAAATTCTTCACCTGATCCAATGGCAAAATTAACCATTATACGTATAACGAAGAATCGAATGAAATACGAATAGCCCCTAGCAATTGAGGAAATTGTCTCAACCTGGTTTGTAAAAGACTGATAGGCCAAAATCTGTGGCCTTCAAGGGGGAATCTTCCTCTTTGTTTAACAACAAGAAGTTTTCAGGCTTGAGATCCCTATGTATGACACCCATGGAATGGCATGTGTGCACAACTTGAACAATTGTCCGAAGCAGAGAAGCGGCTGCACGCTCGGTGTAATGGCCCTTGGCAATGATCCGGTCGAACAATTCGCCACCAGCGCATAACTCCATCACCAGATGAACGGATTGCTTGTCTTCATAAGCACCCTTGAGTTCCACAATGTTAGCCTGGCCCGTCAAATGGTGCATGATCTGCACTTCCCGTCTAACATCTTCGATGTCCTCCTTGTTAGATAGTTTCCTCTTGGCAATGGTCTTGCAAGCGAAATTTTCCCCGGTTTGCTTGTGAGTACACAAACGTGTGACCCCAAACTGTCCCCTGCCCAATTCTTTCCCAATGTTGTAGGTGGCCTTAACGTCTTCCATAGGTCGGCCTAACACGGGGCCAACCGAGGAAGACGTGGAATGCTTGGAGGAGGCTCCACCTGTGGAGAAGACTGAATCCCTCTGTACTGAACTCTCCCGCCCAGAACTGCCGGGATTGTCGTTGCCGTTATCCGTGGCGGCGTCTCCCTTTTTATTGTCTTCATCGGTGGAACTGCTACGAAAGCAACAATTCCCCATTGTTAAGGGAGAGGGGGTTTCAAGTGATGGTGGCCTTAATCAGGAGAAATTCAAAACCTGACGAAAAGCCTTGGTTGCAATGGAATGGAGACAATGTATAGTAAGGGAAGAAAGAAAACAACATGTTGAAAGAAATGAGATTTTGTGAAGGAATTAGAGGGAATTTAGGATTAAAACTGTCAAAGTTGTGTGGAAACCAGTCATTGAGGTGTAATGTTTTAAGACAAGAGTCCAGAGCATTTGTCGTGCCTCCACTCCATATTGGTAATAATACCGTTTCCTTTTTCAACGGCTGAAAAGATACAAATTATGTAGCTCTTGTGTTAAGTGTTTTGGACTACTTTGTTCTAGAAATTTATGAAAAAGAAATGTTTGGAGTTTGGACTGTCCAATTTAATATAAGAAATAAAATATATGTATGCACATTTACACTGTTCCGACATGATGAAATGTATTTCTGGCTAACACATTTTTCAATTGAGCTGGCTTGCTTCGCCGACCCTCACCAACTCGAATAGAAATCCTCTATTATTTTTAGTGTTCTTATTTATACTTCTTACTAAAAATTTAAGTTTAGGGTTGAAATTATAGTTTATGATTAAAGTTTAAGGAGTTTAGGTATGATGTATTTTTTAGGGTTTAAGATTTAGAATTTAATTATTTAGTGTTAGGGCACAATAAGATGCACTGAAAAGAGGTAAATGATTTTTGTTTCACCAACTTTACTAGGAAGAAGATCTGACAACCAGAAAATGGTTAGTATATATATATAATCTAATAACATATTAGGTATATATCAATTTAAACTTAGGTTAAATTACACTTTAACTTTTTCTAATTTTTTAGACTAGATAGTTAATGAGTCTCTATCATTTTGAAGAAAAATATTTGATGCATTACTAGTATAGACTCTAGTTTATACAATCATGCTCATTTTAGGGTTAAAAGTTTAGTCTAGGGTTTAAGGTTATAGTTTAGGCTGGGACGAAGTTAGGATTTGAGGTTGGGGGACAAAACATAAATGTTTGAAAGTGGGGAAAATTCATAAATAAATCAATTTTTAAAAAATTATATAAGAGGACAAAGGTGGAAAAAATGCCCCTCTTCACCCCATATAGCTCCGTCCTTAAGTTTAGAGTTTAAAGCTTAGAAAGACATGCTTGTGAAAAAAATTCACTACCTAAACATCAAATATTAGCCCTTATGTTAAAGGATTTTGCTATTGACAACAGCTAGAGCTATCAATAAAAACTACATATATTCCAATCATTAATGATTATTTTACTTTTCTATTGAATCTAATAGAATGCAATTAACTATGATCCTTAAAAGTTGTGTCATATTAATTTAATGTGTTTAATGTAATTAATATTTGACTAAAAGGGTTTAATATTTATGGTTTTAGAGTTTGGTGTTTATGGTTTATGGGTCTATAGTTTATGGTTTAGGTTTTATAGTTTTAGGGTTTTGTGCTTTAGGGTTTAGGGTTTATGGTGTATGATTTAGTGTTTATGAGTTTTAGAGTTTATGGTGTATGATTTAGGGTTTATGGTGTATGGTTTAGTCTTTATGGTGCATGGTTTAGGGTTTAGTGTTTTAGAGTTTAGGAAATATGTTTTTATGGTTTTAGAGTTTAATCACATTAAACATCTTAAATTAATAGAACGCAACTTTTTAGAAATGTAATTAATTACATTCTATTAAAGTAAAATAAAAATTAATTATTAGAATTTATATAGTTCATAGAGTTGTGTTAGTATATTTGTTTTGATATAATAATTTGAAAAATGTTTTTGGACTTGTTTGAATATTTTGAAAACTTATTTAAAGTCCAAACAACTTGAAAATATGTTTGAAATGATTTCATAGGTTTTTAACATGTCTAAAACGCTTTTTAAATGGCCAAAGTATCATTTTTACAAGGCCCGTATCGATACACCTTGATCCGTATCGATACCACTATTTCCAGTAAGCAAAACCTAGATGCAGGGCTAGTAGTATTGAAACCACCTTGCTGGTATCGAAACCCGTGGTTTCGAAACCATCTTGATGGTATCGAAGCCAGTCTTACTTTTTCAGCCTCCAACAGCTATTTTCATAATAGGACCGTATTGATACTCCCAGGCAAGTATTGATACCGAATGCACCAGAAGTGGAAATTTTACATGAAAATCAGTCTCCAACGGCTCCAAACTATCTCTAATGGCTAGTAACGGCAATAAGCTCATTTCAATCAATAAAAAGAAGGTTAGAACACTTGAAGATGGTTAGAGACAACATCCATGCAACATGTTCAAGAGAAATTGAGTCAAATTCTTATTTCTTTATTTCTCTTGTAAATAGTCTTTAGAGAGAATGCTTTATTGTAAGTCGTTGTACTCTTGTGAGCTTAAATTTGTGTAAACACTCACCTTGTGAGATATTTAGTTTATCAAACAAATCCCTTGTAAAAGGAGAGGTTCGAGTTTAGCCTTAGACAAAAATTAGAGTGGTTCTATCTTATCCATAGAAAAGATAGGGTTGTAAAAGTTGCCTCCTTAGCCTTGTAAAAGGGGAAGAATTCATAGTGAATTGAGAAATCCTTAGTGGTGAGCTAAGGTAGTGGATGTAAGCTTTGGTTAGAAAGCTGAACCGCTCTAAAATTCTTGTGCAAATTGTCCATCTTTATTTCGATTTTTAGCCAATTCATCCAAGAAGCAAAATCAACCCTCTAGACGAATTTCGGTGATCGGTTCGAGCGTGCCACAAGCCTAACATGCTGTTAATTGCAAAACCCTTTAACTTAATTAATTCACTCCATATTAATCGAACATACATGACTAACGAAAACAAAGAGACAATCGTACGCGAAGCAATACGAACACAAAGAAAAGGTAGTCACAAGTTAATCAAAATGAGGCTAGTTAGAACCAACAACCAGTGGCGGTTTTATATTGTTGAAGGTGGGTATAAGTTTGGTTTGTTAAATACCTCAAAATATATTCGGTGCCCACCTTAATTTTTTTTTTACAATTGAAAACATGCGAAATTCATTAACGAGAACACAGGATAAGCCATGTAAACTATGCAGGGCACGTACCTTACATGCTTAAAAGACATACCCACAAGAACACCACGATAAACGTGGACAACAACAACAACATAAAAAATAGAAAAACAGCAGCCATAACTGAAAGAAAATAACAAGGAAGCATAAAGGGAAAGGGTTACCAATCCATAGATGAAAAATGAGACTTTGAATCCTCCTATACGAGAGCTTCGTGAGAAGGCAGGCTCTCCCTCCCATTACCATACAGATAGGGGGTCTTGTCATTATATCCGAACGAGGATCAAAGACATCTACGGTATACCCACCACCGTTCACCAATCTTTCCATAAGGGACAAAGAAAGGTGAAAACTTTCCATCACATGACCAACTTCACTAGCAAGCATCAACACAGAAAATAAGAGCCCATGATCACCTGCAAATGTAAAAGAAGCATTGATCCTGAAGGAAGTGTGGCTCACAAACACCAACCTTAGCCCCTTCCCACTACCGAGATGTGTTTGATAGAGAGAACTCATGGTGATTGCAGATACCCTTGATTTGGGGTATCTACCATCATAGCAATATTTGAAGAAGAGGCTGAGCTAACAATCCTCCTTGTGTTGGGATCACCATTGTTGGACTGCTCAGAATGAACCTCTGTAATCAGCATCTTGTCATCAAATTTAAGGGAAGGGATCACAGAGACCTTGAAACCAAAGGGATCTTTTCCCATCTCAATAATACCAGTCTCATCAAGGATGACCCTAGTGAAACTCCCTGACATATTTCCTTCTTGTCGCATGCTTAATCAGGGTGAGCCTTTTCTGGCCAAACAAGTGACCTCTTTTAGAACATTCTAGGCGATTTATAATGGGGGAAGCTTTGGTGATCAATGTTGGGAAGAAAATAATTTTTAGCACATCCTCATTTGTAATGGGACCAAATCCTTTGGCATACCAGTTTTCTGGGGATTCTTCATAAACTCCTTCTGAAATCATATGAAGCAGCTCTCTTTTCTTTGAAACCGAGAAAGGTTCAGATTCTTCGAACACACGCTTTCTTTTTTTGGAAGAGCCAACATCCATGTCATGCATTCCATTAGCCAGGCCTTTTCTTAAAATATCCATCGAGAATGATTAGAAAAGATCTTGTTGTTTGGACGAGGGGAGTTGGAAAGGAACTAGATCCATTGTATAGGGATGCAGATCATCATATTGTTTTCCCTTAATCCCGAGATTATAGCAAAACATAGATTTACTTTTGTGTAATCGATCATTTTGAGGGCTAAGAATTGACCTTTGTTTGAGGAATAGATCAATGACCTTGTCATTGTTATAGGCTCTTGACAGAACCTTGAACTTGGCGTGTTGTGTGCTCCAAAAAATTGAAGCTTTGCTCTGTATTGTGCTTCTTCTTTTTGTCCTCTGGTAAGGAGGTAGTTGGGCTTTGCTCATCACCTGAAGTAACCTTGCTTCCATTGTTGATCTTATTTCAGGTTGGCAAAGCCCTTAGCCATGAGCCATAAACATCAGCTCTTAGATATTTGGACTCATCAAACCAGCATTCCTTGATAAGGTGACCTAATCTTCCACAGCGATAGCAGAAGTTAGAAATTCGCTCATATTTGAACTTGATGTCAACTTGTCAAGAGGTAAAAATTCCTTCTTTTGTAACTTAAAACTTGTTATCAGACCTAAGTTGGCCATCCCATAAAACCTTTTTATCAGGACCTAAGTTGGAACCATAATATTTAGGGAATAACTTCTCTATTTTTTCCGTGTTCTCTTTTGGGATCATAGCCACTGGAAGGTTGTAGATTTGCACCCAAAATTTATCGAGGGAAAAGTCGATTTCTTCCAGTGCTGCTTCATGTGGCCAATCTTTCAGGATCAGGGTCTTGTTTTGAACCGTCCAAGGCCTTTGCACTTGCACTCTGTTCTTGTCCTCAATCGAGGGGAAAACAAACAGGAATAAATTCCTTTCCAAATCATGACATTCAAGCTCTTATAGATAATATTTTTGGCCAAAAAATTCATTCACCGCATCTAAACCAAAGCTTAAAAATCTATCTAAGAGAATAAGACCCAAATTTATTCTGCACTAAAAATTATCTAAGACTACATGTAACCCCCTAGACCCGCCTATGCGTTGCCACGGATCCTAGGAAGTTACATTAGGGCCACCGGAGCGACCCACATTAAAATTTCAAATAAACAAATCGTTAACCATTTAAAATCACAAATCAAAATTTGAATTAAAATACAATTCCAGAAAATATTCAGACTACAAAATAAAAACTATGATACAAATTGCTAAAACAAGTTTTAGACTCGAATGTAAATCAAGATGTGACATACATGCCCCCTAATTACACAGATACCATACTCCGCATGCAAACCAAAGAAACTCCATACCGATGTTGACAGCTGCGTCATGGTCGATCTTCTAACCTGTGATGGTAAAAACAACGTGAGCTTCGAAAAGCTCAGTAATACAAACTACCAAGGGATGCTAAGAGCACAAGCAGGTAAGGCAAGCTTAACACTGTCATGAAGAACTAGGTAACGATAAGCTCAAATTACGATTCGAGATTTCAGATGAGCATTATACTAGAAGGTAACAAAGTTGTTCTTTATTAGATCACCCGAACCTCAAGATGTGAGTCTAAAGCAGAGATTCAAAAATAGATTCAGATTTCAGAAGTTGAATTATGGAGTTCAAAGCGGTTCATTAAACGCGAATTATAAGTATACTGAGCGTTCACTTTAATACATTAATTTAGTAGGATATACATAAGAAGAGGTCAGGAAGTTTTATTAACTTACTTAACTACCCTCCAACCGAACTCTAAAATGCAATTCGCCCTGAACTGCATACAGAAGGTCTTACCCTAGGCCTGAGGTGTAGGAGCCTACCTAAGGGGATGCCTTAGGTCCAGAAAGACTTACCCTAGGCCCGTGGGCGTAGGAGCTTAGGTACAGAAGGACTTATCAGCGCTGAGCCTACAGATCATCATTCATATCCAGATAATATACCACATATGATTTCAACTTATATTCAGAAGACAATATAGCAGAAAATAAATATTAAATCTATTTTTATACCAGAAGACATGTATCAAATTTATTTTATTATCATTATCATTATTTCGTATTCAATGTCATATATCAGATATATTTTTCATAACAGAGGTCAGAATTTAGAGAATTATTTTCCTTCCGTATTACAATATCATACTTTTAAATTTTAAGCATATTACCTTGGTTTAGAACATAAAGTAATTACAGATACAGGGTACATGCTTTATGGCCTAATTCATTTCTTAGAGGTGCTCGATAGATATTAGAAAGATGACACTTGGCGAATTTAGACTGATTTCAGAACGAGATCCCTACGAATAGGGGAGTTCGGTAAGACAGATCGAATTAACATCGAAAGTTGATGCTTCAGAATCATAGGGATTTCAGATATATCGAGAGTGATTCGATCGCTAAAGCTTACGAGGGTATTGTTGGTCATTCCGGCCTTTGAAGGGTAATTTGGTAAGCTGAACCAACAAGGTATAAACGGTGATGTACAGAATTTTGGAATTCTAATTGCTCATCAAGCTTTCGAGTCTCTCTGAACTAGTTGAAACCTTTAACACAGAGTTTGAAATATAATCGGATAAGCACATCTTAAGCATTCATTTCCAGAACTGATTACAGCGTAACAACAAAGCAGATCGTCTTCACCTTACATCCACTGAACTTACTACGAGAGATCAAACATGTATCCAAGCGGTAATTTTCCAAATTCCTGAACGTGCATAGAACCCTCGAACTCGTTCCATAGCATCGAATTTATCTTTTTGAGGAAACATATTGCTCTTACCAATCGCTGAGTACTTTTTCCAAATAACCCGAACATGTCGTCACATGCTATCTTTCCAAAATTAGGATAGTATCAGAAATGGCCAACAAGCACGGACCGTGAATTACCACTTTAGAGTTGTTATATTGTCTAGATTTATTGGTATTCCTTATTCCAGTTTTAGAGTTAGCTTCAGTCATTTCAACATTCGCAGGTATTTCGAATGCTTCATATCTAAAGGTGCTCCAAAACAAATTTTGAGCATTTCGGTCGTTCTAACTATTCAATCCTTTCTGATATCGAGGGTATATTCGTCATTTCGATTAATTTGACAATTGGTGCCGAGGATACATTATTCCTTTTAATCATTATGGATATTCCGACCAATTCAACTGTATCAGTATTACCAAACATTTCAGTCATCTCGATCAATTCAGCAATTTACGCGACTTTGTCTAATCCAAACATACAATTGTTTTCTCGCAATTGTCTTCAGAGAATATTCAATCTCAAAAAGGAATCTGAGCAATTTACAGACTCAAACGTGAAGCCTCGCTACCATAACTTCCCAAGCAAACTTCAAGATTTTCAGAAGGTTCGGCTGTTTTACCGGATCTAGTGTAGATTCTCAGACCATACTCATTAATAGGGGTATTTTAGTCATTTTCATACATCAAGGGCATTTTCGTAATTCATTAGCAAAAATAATCAGACTTAGAGATTAACCCTTTTATTAATCATTTATTGAACTCGAAAGTCCTTTCGATTTATCAAACCTCTTATGTGAATATTTGCCTTGGCCATTAATATTCTTATTTCATAATTGATCGACGTAATCAGAAATAATCATATGCTCAAGCATGATCGTGCAAACATTAACCGAATACCAACATGTTGCAAAAGCATGCAGAAGGTAGTAATGTATTACCTTAGTTCCGAGCTACAACAGTTGATTCATGACACCTCCTTCGATCGCACTCAATTCCAAGATTTGACGGCTCCCAACATCTCGAATTCAAGGATACTTTGATACCTTCAACAACATAGATTCACATTTCAGTCCTTATCCAAAGAGCTCTTAACAAAATTAGACACACAAACATTTTCGGCTTCAAGGTCAGATTCGAAGGCCTTCAGGTTAGAATTTTGCAAAACGGGCTTCAAAAACGGACTCAGGACGTCGAAAAACATAAAATATGGCTTTTTCAGAAATTTTGACTTTTTGGTCAAAGTCAACGCTGACGTCAGTAAGTCAACGCTGACGTCAGCAGGTCAAGGTCAACGGGGGACATGGTCAACGATGACGTCAGCGATCAGCAGAAAGCCAACTGAGTCGACTCGGTGAGTTAACTCACTAAGTTAACTCGGGCGAGTTGACTCACTGAGTTGACTCAACGAGTTAACTCAGTCTCGGGTCGGGTCAGACACGGGTCGGGTTGGACTTGGGTCGGGTTGGACCGGTTCAGATCGATTCTTACCCTAGGAAATTGGGTGTCGCCGGACGGTGGCCGGAAAGCTCGCCGGAGAGCTCAACGGACGTGATTCTGCCGGAAAAACATAGACCATTAGACCACAATTCCAACCCTTACATTTTTAATCCGAAACAAGCCGGAAATTAAGTCGGAACTCACCTCAAGGGTTCGTATATGCCAGAAAAACGCGGTGCTCCGATGAGGGGCTTGCCGGCGTCGGACGGGCAAGTAGTCGGTCGGGTTTTGTTCATCGTCACGTCGGGAGCCCAAATCTGGCGGCGGCATCGCGAACGGACGGCTGAGGCGGCTGGAATCGGATGAAATCAGAGGGGCGGCAAATCAAGGGTTTCGAACGGACGTTCTCTTCGATTGCCGACGATTTAAACGGCGACTGAGCGAGTGGCGACCACGGTTTTGGTCGGAGCTCGACGGGAAAGCCAACGGTGGTGGCGGTGAACGCCACGGCCCGGCGGTGGCGCAGATCGGAGCTGAGGCGATGGGGGTTAGGTGAGAGCTTTCCTCCCTTTTTTTTAACATTCTAGATCTCATTTGGTTCGAATGGTCTCTCCCGAAGGTGGAGAGTCAGATTGTGCCTTAATTATTTTAGGTACACCACCAGAAAGGTTCAAAAAGGATATTAGGGAGCTTTAGACATTAAGAGCTGCCTAGCTCAATTGGCTGGGTTACTAGCCTAAAAGCAAGAGGTCGCGGGATTGAATCCCCTAACCTCCAACTAGGTTTTCATTTCCATTCCATTTTCATTATTTTTCATCTTTATTATATTTTTTTTCATTCATTTTTTTAGGGTGTTACAACTCTCCCCTCCTAAAAAGAAATTTCGTCCTCGAAATTTACTAGGGTCGGACAAATGCAGAAACTGCTCTTTCATTCATTCTTGTACTGAAACTTACCCAATAGAGCATCAATGTTTCTCAAAACTCACAGACGATCACAGATCAATCTGGCAGTGCCCTCTGTTACTCCAATCGGCATTTGACCCATAAACATCCCATCATACATTTTGGACCAATTAATCAGAATGTAACATTTGAATACATACCGAATTTCATATAATGCAAAACAAACATTTGTCTCATAACTTTCATTATAAACGGTCTCAGTCAGGGATAAGAGACATTCCGATCTTCCACAGAAGTTAATCATACCACCCAAAGGTATATCTTTTAGAGTTCGAATTACTCTTCTAAGTTGACCATAAATTTTCAGGTGAAAAATTACAACTACAGTTCAGATAAGCACTCTAGGACTCTAACGACGACTCCCAAAATCAGAATGTAAACATCAAATTTCATTCAGGGATGATATTTAACGATATACCAAGCCACACCATGGTATCTGTGTAATTAGGGGGCATGTATGTCACATCTTGATTTACATTCGAGTCTAAAACTTGTTTTAGCAATTTGTATCATAGTTTTTATTTTGTAGTCTGAATATTTTCTGGAATTGTATTTTAATTCAAATTTTGATTTGTGATTTTAAATGGTTAACGATTTGTTTATTTGAAATTTTAATGTGGGTCGCTCCGGTGGCCTTAATGTAACTTCCTAGGATCTATGGCAACGCATAGGCGGGTCTAGGGGGTTACACTACAATTAAAGCCTGAAATCTTGGAGAGGACTAGGGTCTTCGATTTGAAAACCAAAAACCTGGGAAAAAAAAGTGAGGAATTAGCAGTGAAAGCTAGTAGAAAAAAAAGAGCAAAATTGAAGGAAAGACCAAAATCATTTTTTGAGATTTTCCGGCAAAGTAACAAATAAGATCTCTAACCACAAATTTATACGGTTAACATTTTTGTTTCATTACTTTTTAATGTTTTCAGAAATTATAAAAGATGTTCATCCCCTTGTGTCCTGGTGGCAAAGGTAGATGTTTATAATCCCTTGGGACCCGGGTTCGAGCACCAGTTATGTCATGATGTGTGTGCCGTCTTTGAAAAGACTAAGAAAGTTGAACAGGTGCTACTCTTGCATCGCACCAGCATATTCAAATAAAAAAGAAATTGTAAAAGATGTTTTTATTTGGGTTTTAAATATAGGTATATGCAATTCTAATTATTTTTAAAGTTATTTGAAAATTCATCTTTCATTCTGCTATTTTGTTTTATTTGTTAGTTTTGGATACAATGAAGTTTTTTTAGGATTTTTGTAGTTTTAGATTTTGTTTTTCATATTTTGGTTTTATTTTTTAGAATGTTTTTCATTCTTTTTACTTGCTTTTAGAAATTGTGAGGATTTAAATTTTAGGGATTGTCCTTTACATGTTTGAAATCTTTTAAGACCATTAGTTTATTAGACGACATTCAAAAGGCCATACAATTAATTACAAATATGGACTTTAAGTATTAATTAAATTTAATATAATAATTGTAAATATTAATTAAATTTAACATGCCGAATGTCACAAGATTCATACTGCTGCATTTTTTTCATGAACCAAAGATGAAAAATAGACAATATATTTTCAAGGGTGAGTGAATGAAGTAGCAAGTGTCTTACGGAGTGGTCTTAAATGCAAACATGGTCTTAGGAAATGGTCAAAGATCATAAAACGATATCAGAAAATAAGGCATAGAAGGGAACAGTTAGGGGTGAGCGTTCGATCGAGTCGAGTCAAAAAAATTTAAGTTATTCTAGTTGACGCTTCATATTTTACAACTCAAATTTTATTTGAATTTTTTCCGATTCGAGTCTAGTTTATGAAATTCGAGTCAAATTTTCGAGTTCATATACAATTTAATTGTAATTATTTATCATGTTATAGTACAATTTTATTCTAATTTAAACGAATTTCTCTAATTATATAAGATATGTATATATATTTCTTCATATATTTTTCATGTGTGGCATATATTTCTTCATATTTTTATATATTGGTATATATATTAGGAAAAATTGAGGGACCTGACTCGAACTTAAAAATCAATCTAATAATTACTAAAATTTTCGAGTTATTCGAATTGTCATTTTCTAACTCAAACTTTATTTGAATTTTTTTCGAGTCTAGTCTAAAATTTCAGTTGTAAAATTTATTTTTAGTTATACTTTTTGTAAGAATTCTCATTATAATTAAAATATTATTAATATTTTCATCTTCAAAAAATTTTATATTATTAATGTATGTGTGTCAACTCTAAAAAAAAATTCTGGATCCGCTACTGCCAACAACTAGTTGATCTAATGGGGTGAGATACTAGATTCCTTAAATAAAGTTGGGAGGGTCGCCCCTATAATGAGCTTCTACCTTTTTTTAATATGTTGGTGTGATTACAAGGTAGTATCTGTTCAATTTTCTTAGCCCTTTAATAACGCACACACACCGTGCGCACATGGTACTCGAACTCGGGTCATCTGGATGAAATACACCATCATTTACCACTAGGACTACTCCACGGGTTCAACTTCTACAGTATCTTATTCGAGTTAGTCACCTAATATATTAAATACCAATAATTAAAAAAAGACTAGTTAGCAAATCATAATCAAAGGCATAGAAATCTCCCTCATAGATCAAATTAAAAAGGGGTAACAAGATTTTCTTATCACTATGAGCAAAAGACATTTCATTAGAAATATCGTCTCAAAAATATCACTTTATAACCTTCATTCAATTGGAGTGCGAACTATTGTTATACCCATAGATTATCACTACTACACAACTACAATCAAGCTACCCATCACATCTAAATGAAGCTGTTATAGATTACACAACCCCGTTATATTGCCACGATTGAGAAAGCCGAGAGACTTTAATCATTTTTAAATATAAAAATGATAATATTGCATATCCTATTATATATGTTTTTTTGAAAATAATATAATGATTCGTGTGGTATTAAAGTGATCTATTGACTGCCTGATTTCACGTTGAGCGCATTAGTGGGTGGGGTAGACAGAATGAACAACCGTGACGAAGGCGTCATGAGATTGAGTGAGAGTGAATGTCAGCCCGAGAGAAACGAGGTACATTAATCCTACATCGAAAAAGAAATAGATGTATTGGGCGTTGTGTATACTACATGTTTGTTAAATTATTTTGCAAGTGGTATTCTGACTTTTGAATAAAAATTAAATATAACATGATTAAATCTATAAAATACAACAAAATATTATTTTTCTCATAGTCTTTACCACTATTTCATAATTACTATTTTGTTTTTTCACTTATAAACATTTAACATTATTTATTTCAAAATTCTTTTTCTCAACGAACATGCACCGTCTCTCTTATTACACATATTTAAAATCACCCATGGTCTCGTATCAACCTTACCTCGTCAGTTGACTTTGTGTATAATAATAATGATTAAGAAATTTCAAGATCTATTCTGAACCAAGAGGGTTTGAAATTGTGTTAACATTAACTGGAATCTTGTCTCATATTGTTAAATACTTTGAACATATTATATACTAATTAAAAGGATGCCAAGTTGCAAAACTGTAAGATAATTTTACGTTAATTATACAATTATAATAAACTTATTAATCGTGTTAATCTATATTTTTGTGTGTATCTGTAGCTAGTGTTGTAGAGAAGAATATAATGTTGGTTGTAGGGAGGACAAAACAACATTAAAACCATTTGATCACATCATTAACCTTGGAATGTGGAATTAAATTCGGATCTTTATGTCCTGAATTTAATTTATACTAATCAATTTAGAACATGAAAAACCATTTAGGGCACCCCATTCATGCTTGTTCTTTTTCATTTTTTATAACCATTGATTTGATTATGTATAGATTAGAGGACCACATCCGTTGAAACCTAGTATATGCCAATTGAGGAATCTTTTAGATAATTAAATTAGTTTGGCTAAAATCAATTTTTGATACATCAAGAATCCCTTAGTTGATGACATCACTTATCATTTTCAACGAGGTTGATGTTAAAATTTTTTAATTAAGTAGAGATATTATATTCTCAAGATAAATGTCGAGATTTTAACTTGTACAGGATGCGATAAGATGAACATTTTCAGTCATTCGATCAATTAGTGGATCTCAAGTTGATGTTAATATTTGATAGGCTTAATAGGCAAAAAAAGTGCCCAAAATATTTTTTTCCAAATATGTACCTAAAGTATTTTTCGGCCCAAGTAAATGTCTAACGTTTTCATCGTTATCATTTAAGTGTTTGCCGTTAATAAAAAATTTCTTTTAACCAATTAAAACATAACGCGCTGCTTTTATTTTAATTTATTTTTAAAAAGATTATTAAACTTTTCAAAAATCACAAAATAAGCACAAAATCTACAAATCCTAAATCACGGTGGTAATTCTGCGCTGCAGCCAGTATGTTTGGTGGCTTAGCCGGTTTTGTTGATCGTGAGTGATATGTATTGCGTTGAGCTATGTTTAACTTCAGTGTAAGACGGCTCGTTTTAACTATTATTAATAAATTCATGATGCTGAGCATAAAAAATTACAAACTCATAAATTTATAGATTAATTTTGATTTTATATATCAACCTTATATATTACAGGCATAAAGTTAAAAAGTCTAACATTTGATTGAATAGTCACTTCGGTCTTTATTCTTTTTAAAGTAATTTAACCTTTACTGTTTTATTTTAGGTTAAAATTGCCTATTTACGGATGAAAATTGTTAGCCAATTAACGCTAAATGGCTTGAAATGACATGACAAACCTACATGACAGTGCACGCTGATATGACAATGTTATATAGACAAAGGTCTTTAACTTGAAATAATGTAACATCAATAAAAGTATTATTTTATAAAATTATTTTTTCTGCTGACGTATCATTCTGTCAAATCATTTCAAGTTGTTTATCGTTAGTTGACTAACAACTTTCAACCACATAGGGTTATTATCACCCAAAATAAAACGTTGAGACTTAAATTACTTCAAGAAAAAAATATAGACCAAACTGACTATTTAATCAAACGTTAGAAACATTTTTTTTGTCATTATATTTATGTCTAAATTTTAGCATAAGGTGCATTGTAAAATACAAGATCATTTTTAAAGAATAATTTTCCCCCTATTAGGATGTAGAAGAGATTTTAATGAGAGATAAAAATCATATGACCTTTTTCGGTGCCTTTATTTATGCACAATATTAAAAAGTATTATAAAATTAAATTTTAAGTTCTAACCTTAAATTTTTAATCCTAAACCCTACACCCTATACTCTAAAATACACTCTAAACCTAAATTTCATGAACCCTAACCTAAAACTCTAACTTAAAATACTAAACCTAATTTTAAATGCAGGACATAAGTAGAAGCACCTAAAAAGAGTAGAGGATCATACTTTAATGAGGACTTTACTTTTCAATAAATATATATATATATATATATATATATATATATATATAGGGTGTGTATGACAAGTTATATAGTGATTGAATTTCCGTGTAATTACTAGTGAAAAATATGTGTGGCTTGTTTGAATGGTTATTTGAAGGTTAAAATATGCTTTACGTGCTTATACTCTTCATACATTTGGACTTTGTCCTCCTACTTTTATTTATCAGAATTTAGTCTTTTTTAAGATTTAAAATCTCAAGTCCAATTGTTAATACTGCAAAACTTTTTTGTTAAAATTTTTTGATGTGATATTTTGAAATTAAAAAAAATCACTAAGTTGGCATTATTGTACCAAAAAACTGCATTGTAGACTAGTGTACCTGATTTTAACAAAAGAATTTGAACATTTTCAATAATTTGGCTTGAATTTTTTAAAGTATGAAAAATATAGGCATTAAATTTCAAATGAACGAAGAGAACATGGACTTGAAGCATATTTTAACATTACTTTAATTAATGGTCTCACTTGACTGGGTGTAATTAGAACTTTCCGATTACGCTCCTCAATTCTTTACGGTTTGAAAATTGAGGAATTATGTTGTAATTAGCCATAATAACTTTCAAACCTACACTTCATCAACCAAACTTATTTTGGGCAGTAGAAATGTTCTTTGTAATCTTTGTGATTACAAGAGATAAATATTAAATTGTACATGAACTTTCACCAATTGTGCAAATATAATACATGAACTCACGGGAGGAGCCAGGATCGAATGTTCGGAGGGGCCAAACTATTGAACTTAAAAATATAAAAGTTTATAAAGTATTAAAACTCAAAATTGATGTCTAATTTATATAATATTTAAATTCATAATGTCTTAAATTGTTATTAGACCGGAAATTTGAAGAGACCAAATTAAAATTTTTAGAAGATTTAATTAAAAATATTTAAAAAATTAATATTTAATACACATTTCTAAAATTTTAAGGAGGCCAAATTAAAATTTATAAAAAATTTAAAAGGCTTATTATGTAAATTTTAAATTGTTGAAGGGACCAAGGCCCTTGGACCCTCATTACCCTCCGCCACTGCATGAACTTTAATTTTGTGCAATTATATACATGAAGTTTTGATTTGATTTAGTTTTTATAAATTACTAAATCATTATTGACGTAATACATTTTATGTTTATATGTTATAGATATAAATAATTATATTTATTTAATATAAAAAATAATAGATTTATTTATTTTTAAAATGTTTATAAATATACATCTGATTCAGTTAGGCGTGAGGGTTCCTCCTTGGCGGTGCATCTTGGTAGTCTGCGTCATTTTGCATGGTCTCTGCGTTTACGGCATGTTTGCCGGACGATAATCAGGTTACGGATGGTTTAGCTAAATTATGCTCGTCGACAAATATGGATTGAGGGGATTAGCGGGGGCAGTGTCCTATCTATAAATTTAAAATTTATATACAATTTATAAATAAAATAAATTTTTTTATATGTTTTCTATTAAAAATTTATTTTTGTCCCCCTAAATTTTTATAAGTTCACTCCTAAAAATTTATAGGTTCGCCCCTCCTAACCTAAAGTCCTGCGTCCGTCTTTGCTTGCCGGATTGTTTCTTATAAGCTATTTTACTGAGTGTCCTATTGAAATTGTTTCTCGGCTGGTTTATGTAAATATTATATGTGTACTCTTTTTCTCTGATTTTAAATTTTAAAAAAATTAATAAAGCACATAATAGTATTCCCTTATTTATCAAAAAAATTATATAAATATACAAAAACTAAATTTCATACATCACATTAAACGTTTGACCATGTGTAATTTTAATATTTATCCTTAATTAATTTCTACTTTAATAGTTGCAATTTTTACAACTACTCTATAATTCGATAATCTCACCATTCTAATAATCAATTTATTGTTATGAATATTTATCTATGTGGATGTCTATCATGATTAGAATTTTATCTAAGGAGTTTGATTTATTTATTATTAGGAATATTATCTCTATTAATTAGAGTTTAATGTATTTCTTATGCCTATAAATAGATGGTTCATTGAAGACATTATATACACAATTCTATATTTGAGAATAATACAAATCTCCATTTTTCTCTCATCTCTTTGTTCTTCTTGTTATTATTCTTGTTCTTCTTTATTTTATTCACAACACGTTATCAGCACGAGACTCTAATCAACTGAGGTCTTCATCGTACGAATTCAAAAGAAGTTACCGGGAAGAATTCAATTATAGAATGAACCAAAGATAAGTTTTTTTCTCCTTATATTTTTTAGTTACCGATAGTCTTTCTCTTTATATTTTAACTTGGTTTTAGTTTTTGAAAATTTTGAAAGTATGTTTGATTTTATTCGAACATTGAAAAGAGATAAATTTGTGGCTTCTCACAAACCAAAGGACGAATCGACAGAGACGAAGAGGTTGTGTTTGGTGTAAACTACGTGTGTTTTCTCTTATTCCTAAAAGGGTTAATTAGCAGTATGCTTATTCATACTTTTACTTATATGATTATATTTGATATTTTCATATTATTATTTATGTCATTTTATTTGGTAAAAGTTAATATTTTTAACCGTGTTTTGAGTTTTACATGATATGCTTAAATGGCTTGGAAAAAGATGTGATATAAAGGGACTATGAGAAGTTATCTTGGTCATATGCTATGTCTCCATTGTCCACGAGAGAAAAATCAATATCGGTAAATTTTGGTTTTATTTTTATTCTTTATATTATTATTTAAAGTGCGATAAATCATGATAATTTTGAATTTACAAGAAGATTATTATAAAGTCTATATTTGCTCGAAAGCAATATTTCTTTTTCGTCGAAAAACTCGACCATAGACTTCTCCTAATTTCAAGTTACGAAAATTCGTCTTGATCCAAAAAGTTTTATGGGAGGCATTCCCTGAAGTGAATGCAAAGCATGATGTTTATTCCATGTGATTATCAATGATGGGGCATTCCCTAAAGTGAATGCAAGAATGATGTTTATTCCATGCGATTATCAATGATGGGGCATTCCCTGAAGTGAATGCAAGCAAGATGTTTATTCCATGCGATTATTGGAACTGTTTCATTCCCTGAAGTGAATGCAAACATAGTAAATCATTATTCAATTAGAGACATAATTTCGATATAATCCAAGTATATTGGCTGAACATCCCGTTCTGCGGGGCTATTGGTTTCAAAGGTGGTTTTTAAAGGACCTTGTAGACATGTTTAACAATGTTGCGTACGAGGATTAAATCTTTGTTCTCTGTGATAAGGATATGTGAAAAAGATTTTAAAAGGCCCACTGGCTCTACTCCATTCCCTGAAGTGAATGTCAGATTATATTATGGAAGGAATAAAAACCACATTAGAAGTTGTGGTCGTGGTCGAGGCTATGAATATAGACATGAAAAATATGGTCATTTTAAGAATACTTCTACCCACCGGTAGTGGGGTTATAAGGATGACAAGAGTGATAAAGATCATTCTATTGAAGTAAAATTCTTCTTATTACCAATGCGATGTTATAAACCATTGGTCTCGTACGTGTTGTACGTTGAAAAATCAAGAATCATTAAATGATAAAGGAAAGAAAATAGAAGCTAATTTTGTTTGTGAAACATGACGAAGATGATATTGGTCCAACTCTTTTGGACGTTGTTGATTTTCTTATAACCCTCAAAAGAAATAAATCATCTTTTAATTATTCTCATAACTTTGAAAAGATTTATTTATTTATTTTTATTTATTTTACTTTATGTTTATTTATTTTACACACGTTAATTATTTACGTTTTATATTTATATATTATGATATTTATTTATTTTGTTAAACATGATTATTTGTCAAATACAATCTATGATGACGATTTATGCTCAACATAAGCATAAGATATATTTTCCCATTTAAATGCAAGGAAATAATGTGAGTACTATATCTCAAAGTACTAAAAATATTGATGCTCTAGAAGAGCAATAAATTTTTGAGAGAAAAGCACATTATGAAAAGTGTAAAATTGCGAATATTGTAATAATTACCGCTAATGGTAATAATATCGTCACCACTATAAGTGGAAATTTTAAGAGAGCAATATGAGTTCGCAAAATATCCCTTTTGGAATTATAGATAACATTTGTTATCAATTGGCATTTGAAATAAGCCAATATGTATATAAGTTCTGGTAGCCAAAAAGTCAGTTGAAAGCTCTAAAAGAGTTATATATTGCTACCAAAAGATAATTTCAATTGAAAACTCCGAAAGAGCTAAATATATTCCTATTTAAAGGAACAATTTTGATGGTCGTACTAGACATGTATATAGTAGTTTACAAACAAGAAGTTATGGTGTTTATTGAGAGATATATACACACATATATATAGCTGGCATGATCGGTTAGACCACCCTGATCAATAATTGTGCATAAATTATTGAGATTTACATGCACATGTATTAAAAGAACTTGTAGTTCTTGTGGTGTTTATTCTCAAAGGAATTGATTAAATTCCACTTATTAAAGAACGCGAAGTTATTGTGTTGCTTAAAGGAATTGATTAAATTTCACTTACTAAAAGAACCTGAAGTTCTTGTGTTATTTGTTCTCAAAGGATATAGATGATCCCACTTACCAAAAGAATTAGAACTTAAAGTTCTTGTACAGAAGGTGAGACTGCATGTCTTGTATATCTGAACGAAATATGAGCCCATATATCCACAAATGTGGAAAGTTTTATATGATTTTAGTAGATGCATCTACATTGTTTTATCGACTTACAACCAGAAGTTTGTGAGATTGATTCTAAAAAGATTCAGATTATGCAGTTAAACTATTCGTCTTGAAAAGCTAGTGAGTTTATATTTTAGGCTATATCGGTTGTTACAAAGCCTATTGATTATAAAAAATACGGTTTAGCAAATTTTTAATTGGATGCCTCCTATTTAATAGCTAAACTGTGAGAACAAAACATTTATTATTTATATGGTATTTCCATATAGCAACACTTATACGCATCAAGCCAACGAGTTATAATAAACTCCCCATTATGATTTGACTTTTGGTCAGAAGTCATATTTCCCATTTTTGAATTTTTGAATGTGCGATATATAGTTGAATTGCTCCACCATAACGCACAAAATGGGCAAGTAAAAAGGGTTGAGAATATATATTGAGTACGAGTCTCCTTTTATGTTTAAATTCTTAAACATTAATTGGAGAATCATTTATGACATGATTTTTCTCAACATCAAGGGGAGATAATAATCGGCTGGATAGAAGAAAATGAATTATCATTATCTAGATCCTCGTATATGAACTAGAAGTTCATAAAATAATTTATGTTATTACATGTCAACTGCCAGACATATTTACTGACCTAATGAGAGTAATTAAGTCTCATATACCAGCCGAAATGCTCTAAGTTTAAATTACATGCAAGAGCGAGAGAATGTAAATCATGCCTGAAGCATGATAGTTGAAATGGTTCCAATGATTAAAATTCTCGTAAATAGAAAGTAATAAGAGATGGTCACATATTGGAGGCGGGTGTTCCTGGAGAAACCCAAGACATAACTAATAATAAAACTCTTGAAGAGTTTTAGGTACCTGAAATAAAGATTGAAATCTTGAAGAGATCTCGATGAGTTATGTCATTACGAGAATGGAACCAGAAAATTGGAAAGTTGTCGACAACAATTTTATAAACAATTTTACATAAAATACTTCTATAGAAGTAAAGAAAGAAATTGAAGATCTTGTATAAAATATATCCAGAAGTATAGATATTGAATTGGCCGATGTTGAAAGACGCTTTAAACTTCTAAAATAAAAGTATTTGGACCAGCAGTCCAAACACCTAAAGGTGTAATGCAGGTGAGACACAAATAAGTAGTCGTAAATACGACTTGAACTATGATTTATGGAAAGTTTTAATTACTTCATGGTGGATGCAATTACTTTGGCAGTTATGAAAAATTTTGCATGCGTCTAATTATTTGTGGATCCATATTTATCCTTGAAGGATTTAAAATGCTAGAAGCATTTGGAAATTTTCGAGAAAATTTATTTAGTCATGTCTCATGAATATTTTAGCGCATTTGGTATAATCGCCTTAGTGAATACTAATTGAGAAAATACTATAAGAATGATCAGATTTCCTTATGTATTTTATAAAGGAGTTTGGATCAAGATCCATTACGATAATTTTAGAACTCCTAAAGAGCTTCAAATTGGAAACTCATGAAGTACTTTCAATACAAATACTTGAATCTTGACATCAAGTTTATCTCGACCTGAAGATCGAGCATTTTTATATATTTCTTTTGTCTATGAATAGACATAAGCTGAAAGAATCTTAAAGAAGATTCAATATGAATAGAGCATATCTATAGAGTATCCCAATAGTTGTAAGATTGTTGGATATGAATAAAGATAATTATATCTTTTCTTGGTCTTCAAGCACTATATATTAGTTGGTCAAGAAATATCTATGAATATACAAAGATCATTACATTTAGATTTTCAAACATTCGTCGATGCCTCCTCAAATCTTGTATAAATAATTGTTATGCATGAGGCAAGCCAAAAAAATGTGTTTAGCTAAGACCATTGACCCAACATATCCAAAAGATATGTGGATTTACTTTTACAAGATATGATAAAAGCTACATTGTGTAAAGATAATGCAAGATGTATATCTCAGTTTGAAAGTGGATACATCATGGAACATATTACTCCAAAGTTTCATCCCTCACGATCTTTAGAAAAGTAATATCAAGATTCAATTATGAAGATTCAAAGATCTTCTGTGATGTTTTTGTAACCCCCTCGCCCCGGTCTGGTCGGATGACCGGTCCGAGTGGGCCACACGGGGAAAACCGAAGCGAAACCTGTTAAGGCTCCCTCTCGGTTAACGACCCAGAAAATTTCTTTTAACTTTAGTCTTATCTAGATGCATATTTAATTCCTATGTGGAGTACAACAGCGGAAGATAAGAACAACGAAACGTTAACCGACCAAACAAAACATAAACAGTCCATTTTACTTCATTACAGCAGGCCGTTTCGAAACGCCTATAGGGTGTTCCGAAATGCCTTGACCTAGTCAACGGGCCTGGGTCAACCATAAGGTGACCGTTCCGAAACAGGGGAGACCCGTATCGGAACGACCTTGACGGTCAATATCTCGTGGTCAACGAGATTTGACCGTTTCGAAACTTCAAAGGCCCGTTTCGGAACAGCTTCATCTCGCCAATTTCTCAAAACTCCAGTAGCTAAAATGTTCCGAAACGACCCTCATCCGTTTCGAAACGGTAGGCCATTTACATAGTGACCGTTTCGGAACAGGGGGAACCGTTCCGAAACACCCCCTGTCTGCAGACACGATTTTGCTATTTTGAGGCACAAAGGTGCCCCAAAACATCACCAAAACACATCATAACGTCAAACCAAATCAATCCAAGGTAAACCAACGATACTATCAAACTTTAATAAGGTTTAGACATGTCTAACATCAAGGCAACATCCCACCAATATGCATTCATTCAAAGATCATTCAAACACATATCTAAACTCTTAAGGCATAGGCAAATATTCAAAGTAAGCAATTAGGCATGAGTTAGCATTCAATCATAGCAACACAACCATGCAAAAGCAAGACACTAAGGAGCCTAAACATGCTCCTAGCAACCATCAACAACCAACAAAACATTACACGTCCCATTGCTTAAACCATTACATGTTCAACATTAAAATCCATACTTGATTAACTCAAGTCCAAAAACCACACTTGGAGGCCCTCCACTTGCCCGAGCAACCCACGAACTAAGGATCTGCAATGTTGAACAAAGAGAGCGTAAGCAATAGTGCTTAGTGAGGGTAAGCTCTAAAAACAAACCTCAACATTGCAGGGTCCGAGCACGATCTAGCCAAGGAAACTTACATTTACCAAGAGTCCACAAGATATAGATGCATGAGCAATATATCACATATATGCCATAATCATGAGCTCAACACTACCATACATGTAATCACATTTAAACATCCAAACAGCTCATAAATTCCAACACATTGATACACATATCAATCAACATTGGCACCTAGTTATGACTCAAATACGCGGACAACCGTTGGAACTCACATCCAACAACGTAACCATTACCTGACAGTGGGATTACACTCATCACCGGTCTCGCGGAGGGGATTCCACTCATCCTCACGCCCCGTCGATGGGATTCCACTCATCACCGACTATATTTAAATACCATTTCCGGGCGTACCCGTACTCCTCCTTGGTGACTCAACGCCACCAAGGCCACGCGCGACTTTTGACTCATGTGTACACACTAACATCCTAATGATCGATCATTTGTATTTAAGTATACTAGTGCCAATATTTTACTCATTCCGCATTACTCATTTCAATCATTTCCGTGCTTAGCACGTACTCACCATGGACACAATCATGAACCATCATCATGCATGCTTTACGCAATACAACCCATGCCTCAATTCACATGTATAAAACAATATACATAAGCATTCATACCACAAGACATACGAGGCATATACATTCATACATTTGAGTTCATCCAAAGGCTTAGATCAAGTTTAGGATTAGGCTACCACCTAATCCTAACTCTAGGTGGGTCTACCAAGCCCAACCTAGTCCATATATTCGAACCAACTAATTTAAAACCTTTAAAAGCAAACAACCACTCACCTAAGCTCCCAAGCTCAAGACCACGCAAGCAACAACCTTCAATTCTCCGGATTCACTTCCGATGCTTCATCGATGCCCAAACTTGACTCTAATCAATCCCAAACACAAACAAAACATCCATAATCAATATCTTGTCATCGAAATTAACCCGGATTACATTACCAAGCATCCAACACTCAAAACAAGTCCAAAAACAGAATTTTCGAGTAGCCCACTTAACCCACTGAAATCTTCCATTTCAAGCCTCCAAACCACCATTAAACACGCCCAAGGCAACCCTCAAATAACATACTAGCCCCAGCCCTTGAAATCCAATATTAAACAGCCCCAAAACACACTTTAAAACCTCCCAAAAACCCCCTTAAAGCCAAATTCCGAAAATTGTTTAAAATCGTTTGAAATTCACATATGTGACATCATTTGACCCCTATATACCATAACTAACCATAATAAATCAAAATACTAGGTTTAGCTACACAAAGGCACCACTTTTAATCAAATATTCAAAAACCTCTATTTCCTTAAAACTTCATGAAAACGAAAATAAAATGTACTTTTGAGAAGAAGGAGGTGAGGGGAGTTCAAAATTACCTTCACCTTTCAATTCGGAGTTGAAATGGAGGAGCTTTGGAAATGGAATAGTGAATGTGGAAGGGAGTTTTGGTTTCCCGTTGGTAAGCTTTGGAGAGGAAGATGAATAGTAGAGAAAATGGGTGTTTTATTTGACATGTGACTTATTTAGGGCTCAAAAGACTTCTTTGCCCTTAATGAAATGGATTAATCACAAGGACATAGAATCCAAGACTATTCGGGGGTTTAATTTTCAAAGCATAGTCTATCATCAAATTAATTTATTTGAAAACCAAACCCGAACCATTATTTAAATCATAAAACCGAACCCAATTTATATTAAAATATTATTTTCACCTAACCCCTAAACCCGGATGTTACAGTTTTCATGAGCGGGAGTAAATACACGTTGGACTCTTTTTCCCTTAACCGAGGTTTTGTCCCAATGGGTTTTCTTGGTGTGAAACCGATATTTTAATTTTGATATAACTAAAGAACCTAAGGACTAAATTGAAAAAGTCAAAACGAATTTTTAAGTCCTCAAACATCCCCAAATGATTTAAAGAATATGCCTAAGTTAAAAACTAAGCTTTCCAAATATTTTCTAAGTGTTCTTAAAGCCGAAACAGCGTTTTTCGAGTCCCTGTTCCGAAACGGCCTAAAGCGTTTCGAAACGGTTTTGAAACTGTCAACCTCTGTTCCGAAATGGGTATCGAAACGTTTTCAACACTACCAACCCATGTTTTGAAACAAGTATTGAAACGGCTTTAGAACATAGAGAACCTGTATCGAAACGACTTCAAGTGTTTCGAAACGGTTATTTATTTGATTTGAAAAATATGACCGTTGCAAGTTTTTAACTGATTTTTCAGAAACCGTTAAGGCGTTTCGAAACGAGTTCAAGCTGTTTCGAAACGACCCTTGACAGTAGCAAAAGTGTTTCGAAACGGGTAAATACCGTTTCGATACGGGCTCTTAAATGCACCCCAACGGCTCTTTCTATTTTGGTCCGTTTCAAAACAGGTTCCTGCGTTCCGAAACGGGTGGTTGCAGACTGCATTTATGGAGGTGAGATAACACCACCAACGGCTCTATTCAATTCCCCAACCACCCAAACGGCTAGAATTAATAGAGGAGGTATAAATTGAAGCCCTTTGAGTGTCAGCGACAACTATTCAACCTACAAGCATCATCAAAGCAAAAGATGAGGCTTTAGAAAAATTCATCACATTTTCTAAAATAACTCAAAATGATCTTGAACTTAAAATTTCTTACATTAGAAGTGATCATGGAACCTAATTTCAAAATCTAGGTTTCGATGAGTTTTTAAATGAAAATGAGATTAGCCACAATTTTTCCGCACCTCGCACTCCTCAATAAAATGGGGTAGTTGAGAGGAAAAATCGAACTTTAGAAGAAATGGCTAGAACCATGCTTTGCGAAAATAATTTACCTAAATATTTTTGGGCGGAAGCCACAAATACCGCTTGCTATATTATAAATCGAGTAATGATTAGGCCGATTTTGAAGAAAACACCTTATGAGATTTTAAAATCTAAGAAGCCTAACATTAGCTATTTTCATCCTTTTGGTTGCAAGTGTTTTGTTTTGAATAATGGTAAAGAAAACTTAGGTAAATTTGATACTAAAAGTGATGAAGCTATTTTCTTAGGGTACTCTTTAAACTCTAAAGCCTATCGTGTATTTAATAAAAGAACTCTAGTAGTTGAAGAGTCTATACATGTTATTTTCGATGATAACCTCCTTCCGAGGAAGGAATCTTGTGATGATGATGATGTAGGAATCCTTGATGCCATTGATGGAGGACAAACGTCAAAGGTGGATGAGGTTCCAACTAAAGATGAGGATACACAAGATCCACCTCTTGAAGCCTTGAAGGACTTGGCTCTTGAGGAAAAGGAGGTGTCTTACCCAAGGGAGTTCAACTATGTTAAAGGTGGTGAAATCTTGGGTGATCCATCCAAGGGGGTAACTACTAGATCCTCTCTCAAATTAATGAACCATGTTGCATTTCTTTTATGCATTGAGCCTAAAAATATTAAAGAAGCTTTAAAAGATGATTTTTGGATTTTGGCCATGCAAGAGGAATTAAATCAATTTGAGAGAAGTAAAGTTTGGACATTAGTTGAAAGACCTAATAATCAATCTACTATAGGAACAAAATGGGTTTTTAGGAATAAATTAGATGAAAGTGGTAATATAGTGAGAAACAAGGCTAGGTTTGTTGCTCAAGGCTATACCCAAGAAGAGGGAATTGATTTTGATGAGACTTATGCACCCGTAGCTTGAATGGAAGCCATTAGGATGTTGCTTGCATTTGCATGTTATCATAATTTCAAGCTTTTTCAAATGGATGTGAAAAGTGCCTTTTTAAATGGTTTTATAAATGAAGAAGTGTATGTTGAACAACCACCGGGTTTTGAGGATTCAAAATTTCCAAACCATGTGTTTAAACTTACAAAAGCTCTCTATGGTTTAAAACAAGCTCCTAGAGCTTGGTATGAGAGACTTTCAAATTTCTTAATTGAAAAGGGTTTTGAAAAAGGAAAGGTGGATACCACACTCTTCATAAAAAGATATAACAATGGCATCTTAGTAGTACAAATCTATGTTGATGATATCATTTTTGGTTCTACTAATGAGTGTTATTGTAAAGAATTTTCTAAGCTAATGCAAGGTGAGTTCGAGATGAGCATGATGGGGGAGCTCTCATTCTTTTTGGGACTTCAAATCAAACAAAGGAAAGAT
This sequence comes from Hibiscus tridactylites, assembly GCA_958450335.1. Classification (NCBI taxonomy): domain Eukaryota; kingdom Viridiplantae; phylum Streptophyta; class Magnoliopsida; order Malvales; family Malvaceae; genus Hibiscus; species Hibiscus tridactylites. The sequence goes on along the minus strand of OY288289.1, from coordinate 15,939,709 downwards.
GACACCTTCATAAATCAAGCTAAGTACGTGAATGATATGCTCAAAAAGTTTGGCTTGGAGAATGCAAAACCTCAAGCCACACCTATGAGTTCTTCCATAAAGCTTGACAAAGATGAAGGAGGTAAGTGTGTTGATTCTAAGCTTTATAGATCTATGATAGGTTCTTTGCTTTACCTTACCGCAAGTAGACCGGATATTATGTTTAGTGTTTGCTTGTGTGCTAGGTTTCAAGCTAGTCCTAGAGAATCACACTTAGTTGCCATTAAGAGAATTTTTAGATACCTTAGAGACACACCTACCTTAGGCCTTTGGTATCCTAAAGATTCTTCCTTTAGCCTTCATGCTTATTCGGATGCGGATTATGGGGGATGTAAGATAGATAAGAAAAGTACTTCCGGGACATGCCAATTCTTAGGTAGTATGCTCGTATCTTGGTTCTCTAAGAAACAAAATAGCGTAGTCTTATCTACCACCGAAGCGGAGTACATATCCTTAGGGAGTTGTTGTGCTCAAGTCCTTTGGATGAAGCAACAACTCTTAGATTATGGTGTTGAAATAGAAACCATACCCCTAAAATGTGACAACACTAGTGCTATATGTTTAACAAAAAATCCCATCCAACACTCTAGAACCAAACACATAGAAATAAGACATCATTTCATTAGAGATCATGTCCTTAAAGAAGATGTGGTTATAGAGTATGTAGACACCTTAAATCAATTAGCGAACATATTTACAAAACCTTTAGACAAAGAGCGTTTTTGGTCCCTTAGGAGAGAGTTAGGTCTAGCTAGCCTATCTTGACCTTTTAGGACCTCTTTTGTGCTTAAAATTGCTTGATCTTGTGAAATGACATGTTTATGTGTTTTTACTCCTAATTTCATCCATGCCTATAGCTAGGGGGAGTATGTTTATGTTTGCATATGCTTTTCCTGCCCATTCATGTCATTCATGCAAGTTAGGCCTTAAAAAAATTCAATTTTCTGCACTTTTAGAGCCTCATCTGCACTTCCAGGCCCAGGTGTATCAAAATGGGTCAACCTGTTTCGATACGGATGCTTCAAAATCATGTCTGAGAGAAGGGCATTTCGAAACGCCTTAAAAGGGTTTCGAAACGTTTTGGCTACTGCCAAGGGGTGTATCGAAACAAGTTTCGATACGAGTCAACGGGGCTTCGATACGGTCAACCCCGTATCGAAACGGTCAGCTGAAATTCTAAAAACGGTCAAATTCTCGTGCTCGCGTTTCGAAATGGTCAAGACCGTTCTGGAAACAGTTTCGCAGATAGCTTTAAGTAGGGTTTTTAATAATAAAGTTCACTTTAATTAAAACTCTACCAAACCCTAAAAACCCTAACCCGAATTTTTCCCTATAAAAACTCTCTAAACCTCTTTGTTTTTCACCAAATCTTGAGGGGTTTTTCTCTAAAACACTAGTCTAAGCAAGATTCATCAATATTGTGCAAGGATTTTCATCCATTCATCCAAAATCCCAAACTAAGGTATTTTCCCTCTTTTTTTATTTTTCCTTCAATTTATGTTCAAATCTTAGGTTAGAAAATTTTATTTTTGTATAATTTATATGATTTTATGCTTGGGTTTTTTATATCTTGTAAATAAATTTTAAAATCTTCAATTTTCTGATTCGAATATAAAAATTTTCACTCGTATTTTTTTAATGTTTTCTTTTTAAAAAAATTTGTTTTGTTTTAAAAAAAAAATTAAACCTAAGTGGGATTTTATCATTGGATTGAATTTAGAAATCTATGCATACACTTAATTTTTTTAACAAAAAACTTGCTTGCTTAATGTTTTTAGGATGGCTTCGGAAAATGTTAGCAAAAAGCGTAAGTCTGTTCAATCCGGTGACTCGAGTATGCGTCTGAATCTCGCTCAGCTCTTTCAAAAATCTCTTCGAACTCCGGAGATGAGAGCTCGTTTCAAATATGTCAAGGAGTACGAAGTTTGTCGTGAGCGTGTGATTGATCTCGACTTCCTTAACTCCGAGCGATTTCTTTTCCGTTACCTCGAGCGTTTGAGCGAATGGGATCTTCTTCCTTTGTTGAGCATCCCAAACATTTGCTACAAACATATGGTACTTATCTTTTACTCCAATGCTCACCTTATTAATGATGAAACAAATACCGAGGTTGTTGGGATTGAATCTTATATTTTAGGGAAAAAAGTTTGTTGTTAATGTTCCTCTCTTGGAGTCTACGTTTTCCCTTAAGAATATAGGACTTGAGAATGAGAGTCATTTTGGTTCTCACACCGGTCAAGTGCTTACTTTGGATGCGCACGATCGTTTCCTCCATTTGATGGTTTCATGGTTCCTTCGCCCCTCCGGAGGTAAATATTCTCATATCCGTCAAGTTGACTATGTTTGGCTTGAGTGTTTCCGTCGTGGTGAGCGCCCTAATGTTGCTAAGATCATATTTGCCGAGATGGTTAACAATGTTAAGCTTATTGAAACCGATGCTTTGAAATCCTTTACTTATGGCACGATCTTAAGTCACATCTTTAGCTCGATTGGTCTCGATTGCACCTACGACTCTTCGGAACCCCGCAAGTCAAAAATTGGTGAGTCTTCTCTTCGCAAGTCCGATTTTCACTATGTGAACGATACTTGGGAACGTGTTGATAGAGCAGCACTTCCTCATCCTCCTCTCGTTGAACCTCATCCACAAGCTCTAGTTGCAAACAATGAAGCTCTTACGGCTTTAATTATTGAGCAGTTCAATGCCATTGACACTAACATGGCTTCGGGTTTTGGTGCCATCAACACTCGCTTGCAAAATATAGAGGATCGCCTCCTATCCCTTGAGAACTCACACTCAGCCATGGACATGTCCTTCTCTACCTTCTATGGCCAATGGATGAAGTTTCGACGTTCTCAAGTCAAGAGCGATGATAAGACTTCGGATGATGATGGTAACGACGAGGCCTAGGATATTCATGACATATCATATTATCTATGCATTTTAGGATTAAGTTTGCATCTTTATTTCCATTATGTTTTATGAACCTATGCTTTTAGTTTTATTTGGGATTATGCTTTGAACTTAATGTTGATTTATGTTTTGGATATTTTAATTTTATGAATTAATATTATTGTTGCTTATTGCTTAATGCTTGTTGGTACTAACCCTTTCTCTTCTCTATGAGCCTTGTTTATTATTTTTGATCTAACAAAAAGGGGGAGAAGAAATTTAAGAGCAAAAAAATCGTTTTAAATGTCTAAAGTGTTTTTAAGTTTTAAAACTTGAATTTCAAAGTTAAAACCTTTTTAAAACTTTAAAAATCTATCTTAAATTAAGGGGGAGTTAGAATGTGTTCAAAATTTTCAAAACTCTTAAAAATTCTAACTTTGGTTTTGTTATATCAAAAAGGGGGAGATTGTGAAACCGATATTTTAATTTTTGATATAACTAAAGAACCTAAGGACTAAATTGAAATAGTCAAAATGAATTTTTAAGTCCTCAAACATCCCCAAATGATTTAAAGAATATGCCTAAGTTAAAAACTAAGCTTTCCAAAAATTTTCTAAGTGTTCTTAAAGCCGAAACAATGTTTTTCGAGTCCCTATTTCGAAATGGCCTAAGGCGTTTCGAAACGATTTTGAAACTGTCAACCCCTGTTTCGAAACGGGTATCGAAATGTTTTCAACACTGCCAACCCATGTTTCGAAACAAGTATCGAAACGGCTATAGAACATAGAGAACCCGTATCGAAACGGTTCTTCATTTGATTTGCAAAATATGACCGTTGCAAGTTTTTAACTGATTTTTCAGAAACTGTTAAGGCGTTTCGAAACGAGTTCAAGTTGTTTCGAAACGACCTTTGATAGTAGCAAAAGTGTTTCGAAACAGGTAAATACCGTTTTGATACGGGCTCTTAAATGCACCCCAACGGCTCTTTCTATTTTGGTCAATTTCGAAACAGGTTCCCGCGTTCCGAAACGGGTGGTTGCAGACTGCATATATGGAGGTGAGATAATACCATCAACGGCTCTATTCAATTCCCCAACCACCCAAACGGCTATAATTAATAGAGGAGGTATAAATTGAAGCCCTTTGAGTGTCAGCAACAACTATTCAACCTACAAGCATCATCAAAGCAAAAATCCAAACCCTTGTGCTCTTCAAAGTCAAATTCTTGTACACAACTCTAGTGTTTTCATTGTTATCTTGTATTGTGAGTTTGGGGTAATTGAAATTGTATTTGGGTAGACATTTATCCTTTGTGAGGAATTATTTGAGTTTACCAAAACTTTCTTTTTGTAAATTGAGTGGATTAAGCTTTGGGTAGAAAGCTTAATCAAATTTGTATGTTACCCCCTCATCCAAGAAAAGGGGAAGAATTCAAGTAGTGAATTGGTTGAAAATCCTTAGTGGGAAATAAGGTAGTGGATGTAGAGTTCATTTGGAGAACTTGAACCACTCTAACTACTTGTGTCATCTTTTATTTTTCACTCATTCTTCCCACCAAAATTTTTATTGCCAATCCACTCCCCTCTTGGCCATTTGCAATTGTGTGATCAACTCAACACCTGATAAGGTTTTTAATGAGGCAACATGTTATGCGTATTAAAGATGTGTGTACTCTTTTTCCTTCACTAATGAATTTTTTCCCCACTGGGTTTTTATCTTAGTAAGGTTTTAACGAGGCACATTATCTTCATAGACATCCAAGGGGGAGTGTTATGAATATTTATCTATGTGGATGTCTATCATGATTAGAACTTTATCTAAGGAGTTTGATTTATTTATTATTAGGAATATTATCTCTATTAATTAGAGTTTAATGTATTATGTACTTCTTATGCCTATAAATAGATGATTCATTGAAGGCATTGTATACACAATTCTATATTTGAGAATAATACAAATCTCTCTCTTTCTCTCATCTCTTTGTTCTTCTTGTTCTTATTCTTGTTCTTCTTTATTTTATTCACAACATTTATATCGGCATTATTTATCCAATGTTCGTACTTTACCACCTTTCTAATTATAAAAATCATAAATTTACAAAGGAAAGTACTTTCAAGGGATTAAAAAATCAATTAATAAAGGTGACTAAATATTAAATAGAAATTCTCTGCCTCTTTTTGGTATCTTTATTTATGCCTCGCACTAAAAATTAAGTTTAGGATTTAGGGTTGAAGGTTTAAAGTTAAGAGTTGTGGTTAGGGCTTAGGAAATTTAGGGTATGGTGTATTTTTTATAGTATAAGGTGTAGGGTTTAGGATTTAAAATTTAAGGTTAAGATTTAAAATTTAATATTTTTTAGTGTTGAGGCATAGAAAGGAACACCGAAAGGGGCAAATGATTTCTATCCCTAAATAATAATGGAGAGTGCCCTAATCAAGGAAAAGTTCCAAAAAGTTCAAGAAGCATCACTATATTCACAGTACAAAAATCATTTTCCCTTTATATGCCTAAACACTAAAAACTCAAATTTTAAGTTATAACTCTAAATTTTAAATAGGAAAAACTACACCGGTGGTCCCCTAACTATTACCGTTCTCCTGTTTTGGTCCCAAAACTATGTTTTTCGGCAAACTAGTCTCTTCCGTTACATAGTTCTCCTGTTTTGGTCCCGACGTTAAATAAGTAACGGTTTTGGCTAACGTGGCATTTTTTTATATTTTTTTAATCATTTCTCTCTCCTCTTATATATTATTTTTATTTAATTTTATTCACCCAATCATGTTGTGACACGTGTCACTACACTATTAGGTGAAAAAATCCCCCAAAAATCCTTAAACCAACTAGGCTAAGCTGGATACTTGATTCAAATCTACTAACACTTATATTTAAGCTGTACAAATTAACCCAAAAAAACCTAAAAACATAATTGGTGCCACTGGGAATCGAACTCAAGACCACCAGCTCATAAGGCATGCGCGTGAACCAACTATGCTAGGCTAGTTACATGATTCAAGTCTACTAACATTTATATTTAAGCTGTAAAAATTAACCCTAAAAACACACTTGGTGCCACCAAAATTCAAATCGAGGTAACTAGCATGGAAGGCCAACGTGTAAACCAATTACACTAAGCCAACTATTTGGTTTAAATTTTCTAACATTTATATTTAACCTAAACAAATTAGAAATAACACATTTGATCGCAATACCTTATTGATTTTTTTAAAAAATATTTAACCACCAAGTTAAACTAATAAATTGTGCTATTTTTAAATTAAATATATTTAACTAAATTATGTTTAAAATTAAAAAATCAAACTAATTTTTTTTTACTTTGATTGATAATAACAAAACTAATTAAATATTTATTTATTATTATAAAATTATTATAAATTAATATTTATTTATTATATTAAATATAATATTAATAAATATTATTAGTTTAATATTTTTTGATTATTTCTCTCCTCTTATATTATTAATAAATATTAATTTTATAATAAATAAATATTAATTTATAATAATTTTATGATAATAAATAAATATTTAATTAGTTTTGTTATTATCAATCAAAGTAAAAAAATTAGTTTGATTTTTTAATTTTAAACATAATTTAGTTAAATATATTTAATTTAAAAATAACACAATTTACTAGTTTAACTTGATGGTTAAATATTTTTAAAAAAAATTCAATAAGGTATTGCGTTCGAATATGTTGTTTCTAATTTGTATAGGTTAAATATAAATGTTAGAAAATTTAAACCAAATAGTTGGCTTAGTGTAATTGGTTTACACGTTGGCCTTTCATGCTAGTTACCTCGGTTCGAATCTTGGTGGCACCAATTGTGTTTTTAGGGTTTTTTGGGTTAATTTGTACAACTTAAATATAAATGTTAGTAGATTTGAATCATGTAACCAGCCTAACATAGTTGGTTCACACGCATGCCTTATGCGCTGGTGGTCTTGGGTTTGATTCCCAGCGGCACCAATTATGTTTTTAGGTTTTTTTGGGTTAATTTGTACAGCTTAAATATAAGTGTTAGTAAATTTGAATCAAGTATCCAGCCTAGCCTAGTTGGTTTAGGTGCATGCTTGGTGTGTTGGTGGTGTTGGGTTCGAATCTCAGTGGCACCAAGTCCAATTTTAAGGATTTTTGGGGGATTTTTTCACCTAATAGTGTAGTGACACATGTCACAACATGATTGGGTGAATAAAATTAAATAAAAATAATATATAAGAGGAGAGAGAAATTATTAAAAAAATATTAAAAAATGTCACGTCAGCCAAAACCGTTAGGGACTAGTTTGCCGAAAAACATAGTTTTGGGACCAAAACAGGAGAACGGTAATAGTTAGGGGACCACCGGTGTAGTTTTCCCTTTTAAATATTAATTCTTAAATTTAAAACCCTAAAAAATATACTCCATCTCAAATTCTCTAAACTCTAATTCTAAACTATAACCTTAATTTTAAACCCTAAAATTAAACTTTTAGTGTAAAAACATAAATAAAAATACTAAAAAACACAAAAAGATTTGTATCTACTTCGATAATCAATTGTTAATTAATAGTTCATTGGATATTATTATAGTAATCCTAGAAATACTCAAAACTTTTGGCTGACATTGTCATATGCTCCTTAAAGTTATAAATTTCAGCAATTTGAATAATCAGAAGATATATTTAATAAGTTTAAAATCCATCCGGTTATTCAAATTCCTGAGCAGCAAAAGGAGGTTTTGTATGTTAGTGACAAAGTCATATGTTTGTGTTTCATAAAGCTAGAATGTTATAATGAGAGAGAGAAGGCAATGGGCAAACTGCTTTAAACCCCCTTGTGCTTGGTTAGAAAGTAAGTTGTGGTAATAGTATTTGGTTTGGATTAATGGAAAGCAGTAGTGAAGAGTTGGTGTTTGGTGTGGAAAGAGGAAGAGGAACAGCAGTTGCTGCACCATTTCTTACAAAGACATACCAGCTTGTGGACGACCCTCGGACCGACCACATTGTCTGTTGGGGTGAAAATGGAAGCAGCTTTGTGGTGTGGAGAACCCCCGAGTTTGCCAAGGATATTCTCCCCAAGTATTTCAAGCACAACAATTTCTCCAGCTTTGCCAGGCAGCTTAATACTTATGTCAGCCCCTTTCTCTCTTTCTCTCTCTACATATTCAAGTTTGATTGCCTTAAGTAATCTGCTCTTTCGATGCTCATCCATCTTTATCTTATTCTAATTTTCTTTTCTTTGTTGTATTTGATTCATACTAATATTTTTCTATAAATTATTATTATTGTCAAGAATTTGTCATCTAAAGGTGTACTTTTGAGAGTTTGAATTTTAGACCTCCCATGTATGAGCCCAAATGGTACCATTGTTGGTGAGAAGATCCGGAGTCCCAACTTGAAAATTATACATATCTTAAATGATAGACAGTAGACAGTAGGGATATAAATAGTGGTTTATAGAATAGAGATTCTCTTTGGTATTTTTATGTATACCTCAACATTAAAAAATAAGGTTTAAAGTTTAAAGTAGATAGTTTAGAATTTAAAATTTAAAATTAAAGTTAGAGCGTGAGATTGTGTTTTTCAGTATTAAAACATAAATAGGAACACAAAAAAATCAAAGATTTTTTGTCCTAGTTTACAACCACAATAGCATCCGGCATATAGTGGTAGCAGCGCCAATTGAAATCGTTATTGCCGAAAATAGTGGTGTGAAACGAAATAACACCAATAGTAGTGGATTGCACTATCGCAGTTGCAATTTAACAGTTAATGGTCAATTGCGACAATAACATGCAACTATTCTTGTTATTGTTATATTATTCCCGTTATAGTTTATAGTAAGTTATGCGAATTTTAAAAAAAAATCACAAACTGTGATACTCGTAAAAATTGCAATAGCATCTGTTATGTCCGCAAAGTAAATAATCTCTTATAGGAAATGTTCCTCAATATGACATTAATGGCTTAGAAAACTCTTTGCAGGGATTTAAGAAAGTAGTAGCAGATAGATGGGAGTTTGCAAATGAGAATTTCAGGAAAGGAGCAAAGCACCTGCTATCAGAGATCCATAGAAGAAAAACCTATAGAAACCAGCATGAACAACAACCTGAACAGTTGTGTTTCAAACCAGAAGACAGCTTCGGTTGGATCGAGTCTCCATCGCCATCTCCGACCGGAACCAGTGCCGATATTCTTACAGCACTTAGCCAAGATAATCAGAGACTACGCAGAAAGAACTACATGCTAGCATCTGAACTCACTCGCATGAAGAGCCTTTACAATGACATCATTTGTTTCATCCAGAATCATGTCAAACCAGTGCCGTATCGGCCAATGGACAATACTTTTGGACCGAAGATCATGACATTGGGTGGCCCATTGCGAGATTCAATCCATATTTCGAGCTCCGAAACTGCTGAAACCAGCGTTTTAGGCAACTCGTCTTCGGAGCCGAACAACGGTGGTGTAAAGCTTTTTGGAGTTTCTCTCGTTCATAACAAACGGTAATTCAGCAAGAATTGAAATGCTTGGGAGCTCCCATTTGTTAGATTTTGTGATTATAACTTTATCACACTTTTCAAAACTTTTTTTAAAAAAAAATTATGGATCTCTCGTCTATCCATTTAATGATTTCTAGCAAATATAAATGTTCTAATGGTTGGAATCATATCAACACTCATGGACGGAGCCACCATGGTACAAAGGGTGTCACATAACATCTAAAACTTTTGGAGAAATTTTTTCCTCTATAAATAAAATATAAAATAATGATAAAAATAAAATTAGCACAATTTTAAATGAATATCAAAACCCCTTAAAATAAAATTGACACCCTTTAAAAAGAAATGACACCTATTATTTATTAGTGTACTTAAAAAATATTTTTTCACCAAAATTTTAATTTTTGACATATGTAATATATTTTACCAATTTAGGGTGCTAAGACCCATGCATGCCCCCTCTAGCTTCACACCTGAGTAGTAGATGGGTGAACTGAACTCTTGATAAGTGTTCATGTTGCACTCTTTAGTTTTGCCTACATTCTAAAAGAGTACATTATTAAAGCTTTGTGTTGGCAGCTCATGGTCCAAGATTCGAATCATAATTAAAGAAAAACGAAAAACCTATACATATCTTTGTTGAGTACTCAATAATATTTGGCTTAAATATACATTAGTACTTAAACTGGACACATTATTTCAGGTTGATACTTAAAGAATTTTCGCTTTCAAATTGGTACTTGGACTGACACCTTCTCCCAAATCGGCACCTAAAGGTTTTTTGCTCCCAAGTTAGTAATTGAACTAGACACCTTCTCTCAAATTGGTACAAAAACTTATACATTCTATTAATTTGTTCCTAATTCAAAAAAAATAACCCTCTATATTAAAAAATCTATTAATTTACTCTTTGTTATTATCCTAAATTGTTTGTTTTCTCCCAAAAATGTTATATTACTTTCCTAGTACAATAAAAAGTTTAACAATAACTTATTGTTTTATTGTAGAATGTAGTTATCCGACTATCGTTTTGATCCGATAAACTTGTTTGATTTGATTGTATCATAAAAATGACTAAATTGTTGTAACTTTTAAATATGAAGGGTTATATTTATTAAATTGTTTTAAATTATGATCAAATTGATAGAATGTGTAAGTTCTGAGGACTAAAATTGTTAATAAAAGTATTAAAACAATGAATGAAATTAAAGTTTAGATACCAACTTGAGAGTAAAAATTCTTTAGATACCAACTTGAGAGAATGCATCTAGTTTAGGTACCAACTTACAGTGGCAGAACTCGGAGTAAAAGTTTGAGAGGGCCAACTTAAATTTTAAAAAAAAAATGGAGGATTAAACTATTTTTTTTATAAAAATTGAGGGTTTAACTAAAAATTTTAATAATTTTGATAGATTTAACAAAAAAATTAAAATTTTGAGAGGAAATTTAATTAAAAATATTCATAATTTTGAAGTTTAATATAAAATTTTAAAAATCTTGAGGGGACTAAAAAAAATTTAAAAATTTTAGGGGATAAATTCGAGTTTTTCCAAATTTTGGGAGGCTGTGGCCCCCACTGGTCCCTTAAGCTTCCGCCCCCTGCCAACTTAGAAACAAAATTTCCTTAAATATCAATTTAGGGAAAATACATAGTGCAAGTACTAAATGTATGTTTAAGTCTTAATATTTTAATAAGAATCATGTTTTAAGTCTTACCGATAATTACATTCTACTGTTCAGAAATCAAAAAGAAAAGAACATGCTTGCATAACCTAATCTGAAGGTAATCCAAAGTGAATAAAACACAAAATAGTAGTACTACATCCATATTGTTAGTCAAATAGGAACACCTAAAGAACGAGGGATCCACTATCAACCTTTAAATAATAAATAAATATATAAATTTGAACGTTTTAAACTTCCCAAATAAGATTGAAAAATAAAATAAAATATATGTTTTTGTGATAATAGTCTTTTCATAATTAAAAAAGATATTATAAATTTAATAATATGTTTTTTGAATAGCACTAATAATGTGAAGAACAATAAAGTTTTGATGAAATAAAATAAATAAAGTTGATATAATTGAGGTAGAATTTGAGTTAGGCAAATCCACCAAACTCCAATCCATTTGCTTGGATTAGGTTCTCCCTTAATTTGTGTGGATGTAATAGTAAGTGCCTAAGTGGTGAGCTTAGCTTGGGGAAATCAAAAGTGTTTGATGGTTGCTTAACCTTTACCGGACAAAGAATCTAAAAGATTTTCAAGTGCCTTATGGGAACTTTAAACTAACCAAAATATATCTATAATTTTATATAATGATCTTTTATATGTCTGTTTTATCGTTCATATTCGATTTTAATAATATCATTTCTAAAGTTTAAATATTAATTTTCTCAAATATAATGAATCTTACTATTGCACTAAATATTTGTTAAAATATATATGTATTTAAAGATTTTTTGTGAAATTAATGGTTTGTCTTATCTAGTATATTACAATTAGGAGCAAGTATTTGATCGAATAGAGTCGAGTAAAAAAAATTCAAGTTAGTCAAGTTGATGAGTCATATTTTATGATTCAAACTTTATTTGATTTTTCTTTGTCGAATTATTCGAGTTTCTCTTTAAATTTGAAGATAATTATCTATAATAGTATGACACTTATTGGTTTCAGTTTATAATATATTATCTTGTAATCACAATTAGACAATTAAAAAATATCTTAAAATTAATCGAGAAATTATTTTTATTATTTTAAAATCACAAATATGATATAGACACGCGTTGGCGTTGCCCTCACCTCACCAACCAATATAATTTTTTTAAGCTACAACAACCAATAAAAATGGTGTTTATTTTTATTTTTTTAAGGGTCGCCATTTATGAGTAGGTCAAAAGCCTTCATAAATGTCAAACCGACCATTGCTCAGTACCCTATTAAAAGGGAGCTTTGTAATTTAATTAAATACAATGCCAACATAAATCTTGGAAGTAAGGACTTATATGATTTAGTTTAGTTCAAACTTTATTTTTTAAAAATAATTTATTGATTTTTTATTTGATTAATATCGATTTTTTATTAATTTTAAAATTTTATAAACTCAATAAATGGTCTCAATAGAAAAACGAATGATCATTTTAGGACTACAAGATATTTGTGCATTGTCAAATGGTTAAGAATATATATGAACATATACTATATTAAAATCATCTTTAGACTATTAAATTTACTTTTTAAGATTTTATATTTTATATTTGATAAAATAAATTTATTTTATGTCTTTTAATTATTATTTGGTTAATTTTTAATTTGTTTTTCATTAATATTTCTTACAAAACAAATTTGTAAGTAATAAAAAATTAATAATTCATATATAATATTTTTAAATTATTTCACTATTTTTAAGAAGAAAATGCTTATCTTTATATTGTAAAATAATTAAAATTAATTATAAATAAAATTCAATTCAGATAATATTACAATTTGGATCGATTTTAAGTTAATTGTTTTTGTTGCTCAACCCTACTTAGAAGAACCGTGGCCCTTTTTTGTTTACTGATTTTTAGATTCTATAAATTTATATGTTAGTCAAATAAAGTTTTATTTCTTTTAAATTATATATTTAAATATTTAATATTTTAAAATAAAATAATTTGATCCTTCCTACCTTCGATCCTAATTTTTCCTTGTCAATAATTAAATTTTGGGTCTCAACGATCTTTGATTCTTGATCGGGAACGATTTTGCTCGGTGGAGCAGTGAGCAACAAAAAAAGCCCTTCTTTTCTCTTCTTTCACTTCCTCCTCTTCTCTCTAGTTTTTTCTAGGGAGGTTTTGGTTGCATGATTCTCGTATTTGTAAGCGTTTTGATGCTTTCTCAAGGTTGATAAGACTTTCGGTCCGTCAGCGTGGCTTTCTGGAGGTGTATCCTCTGCTGCCTCTACCGTGGTTTTTTTTTTCTTTTTTAGAGTTGAACCGTTTGAAGGTAGACCTATTATCAGCCATTGTTACTTGATTCTGCCTTTTTTTCAGCCCGGCCCTTGGATCAACGGTCGATTCAACCCGACTACCAAAGACTTCCCATAGAGTGGATTCGTTTAGGGATCTGAAAGTTCAGCTCCTCCATTTGTTGTCGTTTGCCCCACTGTTTGCTTGCTTGAGTTTCTTTGTAGGGTTCACAGGATCCTCTTTGTTTGTGTTGTTCGGTTTGGGTATTTGGCGCCCTTTGTTCGTTTTTTAGGTCGTTGTTTTAGTGTCTGTGTTTGTAATGTTTCTTTTCCTTTGAATGAATTTCCTGTTTTAGTCACACACAAAATCAAACCAAAATTTATTTGAATGGTCATAACTTTTCATGGTTATTTTCTCCTTATTTAGAATATAAATTTTGTAGAGAAAACGATGATGGTCGGGTGGCCAGAGCTTTCTCACATACTTCTTCCTTTCCCCTAAGTCTTGGATTCTAAACCCAGCAGGAGAATTTCCTTCCCCTCTTTCCCTTAGGTGTTGGAATTATTCTCAGCAGGTGCAGTCCCCTTCTTTCGTTAAGAAAAAAAATATAAATATTTTTTTATCTATTTTCGGTGTCCTATTTATGTTCACATTAAAAAAATAATTTTAGGGGTTAAGATTAAGATTTAAGGTTAGAGTTTAGGATTAGAGTTTAGAGAATTTGAAATATGGTATATTTTTAAGGTTTATGGTTAAAGTTTATGACTTAAAATTTAAAATTAGGGCTTAAGATTTAATTTTTTAGGGCTTAAGATTTAATTTTTTAGGTTGTACATGGTGAGCTTATTAATTCATGATAGTTGTCGTATCTTCGTTCTATTATGTTTTATTGAGTTTTAATAAAATTTTGTTATTATATATAGTTATATGAAAATGTTATTAACAACACATGATTGTGATCAATAATCAATTAATTTAGTATGATGATTCATTAGATCACATAAATAAAGTCAAATGTTTAAACTCTAGTGTTGTGAATGGAAAAAATGAGTTGGGAGGTTTATTTCATATTAGACTTCTACAAAACTCAAATCCGAATTAGTCGGTCAATAAGTAATATACCAATGATTAAACAAAAAATACCACATGATTACTAATTAATTAAAATTTTCTATTAATAAAAGACATCACTTTTATTCTAGTTTACATTAAATCTTAAATTCGATTCCAAATAATTAGTCTTTTTTATTATAGAAATAAAAAGTAAAACGTTGATTGCTAATATTAAAAGCTTCCTATAAACTAAAACTTAAAAAAATTGTCAACTCGTATATTTTATGCATAAATTGACTATAATTAATCAATTTTAAAAAGTTTTTTTATCAAAGCCTGCACTTATTTCAAACATTAAGCCCGTCAAGCACTAACAAAACATGTGTTGATTGATGTTTGACTTTTGTGATCCAACTTCCTCATATATATCTTATATATATTTTTTCAATTTATATTGGTGTGAACTCCTTTAATATTGGGTTGAAAAACATTAATCAAATTATATAAAATTAGATCAAACCTTAAGGGAAAATATATATTTTAAAAAATACCCCCTAAAGATCTGGTTGATTTAATGGGCAGCAAGCCAGCAACCTGGATTGTCGGGTCAAACCTCAAATGATAAAAAAATGTTTGAAATTTTGTATTCTTTTTGTACTTTTTTCAAAAATTAAAATGTTAGTCTTTTTATAAAAAAAAATTAAACAACTGGTACAATGAGATGAGACGTTATATCCCTTAAGCAAAATTATAAGATTGAATCATAACGTTGTCAATAGAATAAAATGCTAATGGTTATATAAAAAGGTACACTACCTTCAATACCGCTAAACTATTGGTTTATTTTATTTTAATCACTCAACAATAAATTTTGTCAATTCGACCATTAAACTTTTGACGAGATTGATGATGTAACAATTAAGTAAATCTGTAGAATTACACATTTTATCAATATGGTTCTAATTTAATTTTATAAACTTATTTAACTATCACGTCTGATAATATCTTTGAAACAAACGTATGTAGAACTCAAGAATGAAGAGAAATGATCACTATAGCAACTTAGATTACAAGGAATGTTTACATATAAGCTTTATAGGCATAGCAGAGCTTTTAACAAACTAACTGACCTATAACGGATTCATAACAGAATCTATATACAACAAGGATTTACAGCTGATCAACAGCTAACATGGAAACAACTGATAACAACTTTACAAAGCCTTTACAAGGCTAGCATAGACTAACATACTAACATACTTCCTGTTCTCTTCTTCTTCTTCGAGAAAAATACATGATATAGGCTAGCATACTCTCTGTCCTCTTCTTCTGACAATTTGATTAACTTTGAATAAGGGTAACACTCTGCAACCTCAGTTCTTCTGGAGAAAATACTTGCATCTTCTGTCGAAGCTTTATAAAAAAGGAAGTGTGCAAAGGTTTTGTAAGCACATCAGCTATTTGTTCTAAAGCTGGAACATAATTGATTTGAAACTCTCCCCCTACAACCTTTTCTCGAACAAAACTTAAATCGAGTTCAACATGTTTGAGTTTGGCATGATGAACTGGATTGGTTGTGTGTGCTATCGCACTCGTGTTATCACACCAGATAATTGGTGTTGCTGCCAAAGAAATTCCTAGCTCAGTTAATAATGACTTGACCCACATTGCATCACACATAGCATTAGCTATTCCCTTGAACTCAACCTTTGTAGAAGAACGCGACACCACACTTTGTTTTTTCGAACTCCAGGACACAAGATTGTTTCCCAGAAAAAGACAATGCCCAGACGTTGACCTTCTGTCATCTGATTTAGCACCCCAATCATAATCTGAGTAGGCTGTTATTGTTGTATCTACAGGACCAATACTGAAGAACAAACCATGATCAATTGTTCCCTTAAGATACTTTACAATCCTTCGAACAACAGACCAATGCTTATCTAAAGGGGCTTGCATAAACTGGCTTACTTTGTTAACTGCATACTGCACATCAGGCCTTGTGTTACAAATGTGTTGGAGAGTCCCAGCTTGCTGAGAGTATCCTTTAGCAACCAATCTAGCCTTGAACCTAGATACACTACCATCAGCATTCCTCTTAATCTTGAATAGCCATTTGCACCCAATAGGAATTCGATCAGGAGGTAGTTGTACCAAGTCCCAAGTTCCTTTCTCAACCAGTGCATTAATCTCCTTTTGAACAACATCCTTCCATTCTTCAGATTTCATTGCCAGATGCACATTCTTTGGCTCAATAGCAGAAGCTTCAGTATAGAAAACCTTAGGCTTAAACACTCCAGCCTTTGACCTGGTCACCATGTGATGTCCTCCACTACTAGAAGAAGAACTACTCTTATCTGAAGAGCTACTAGAGGAGCTTGAAGACACTACAGAACCAGCATCAGCAAGAGGACATACACTAGAAGTGTTGGGAACACCCAAATTAGTACCAACAACATCACTAACTTGTGTGGAATGCTCAACAACATCAGCACCAGGACTAGTATCAGCAGTTTGACCAATTGCAGCACCAGAAACACCAGAACCAACTGCAGCATCTCTTGATAAACTTCCACTGAAACCAGAAGAAGGTGTAGCAGCAGATTTGATTGGACAAACAAACTTTGCTGAAACACCAGAATTCTGATCCTCTTGAAAGAAGTAGTAGAAGATCTCTTCGAAAAAGGAAAAAAACTTTCATTGAATTTTACATGACGAGACACATACACACGACCATCTTCACTAAGACACTTATACCCATGTTGATTTGCACAATACCCTAAGAAAACACAAGGTTTGGACCTATACTCCAGTTTATGACTGTTATAAGGTCTTGTTAAGGGAAAGCATTGACATCCATAAACTTTCAAAAAAACTTAGGTCTGGCTTTTTCTTATAAATTTTTTCAAAAGGAGTGACACCATCTAAAACCTTAGAGGGAATCCTATTGATCAAAAAAACAGAAGTGTAAAAAGAATCAGACCAATATTTGAAAGGTACAGAACCCTGAGCCATAAGAGTCAACTCTAGTTCTACAATATGACGATGTTTCCTCTCTACTATCCCGTTCTGTTCAGACGTATGAGGACAAGAGTGCCTAAAGACAACTCCATGCTGACCGAAATAAGACTCTAAAGGCTTGAATTCTAACCCACAATCAGACTAAACAACCTTAAGCTTATAACCAAACTGTTTCTCAGCAAGAACATGAAACTTTTTCATAGCATCATAGGCATCAGACTTACGAGCTAAGAAATAAACCCATGTATATCTACTATACGCATCAACAATACTCAGATAATAAGTAAAATTATTAGAAACAATAGGTGCAAGTCCCCACAGATCAATTTGAACATACTGCAGAGGAGAATCATAGCTAGTTAAAGAAGAATTAAACTACAACTTATGGCTTTTTCCTAATTGACAAGCATCACAAAAAAAAGAACCAACTTTATTGCAATCAACAGAAATATTACATGATTTAAGAAGCTTAACAAGATTTTCACTAGACATATGCCCTATTCTCCTATGCCACAGTTCAAAACTTTCAACAGAGGAAACAGTACAAACAGTATGATCATTTAAACTAGGCATAGAAACATTATTCTTATCGTAGCAAGAAAATTCAGGACCATCTTGATCATGAAAGAATTTGTACAGCCCATTACTTTCCGACCCTTGAAGAATCAATTGCTGCGTTTCCAGATCCTTCACAACACAAGAACTAGGATAAAACTCAATTGAAACGTTATTATCCTTAGTGAACTGGGAAACAGACATCAAGTTTTTCTTAATGGTAGGAACATGAAGCAGATTGTTTAAAAATAAAGGCCTAGTTCTAGAGTTTAAAGAAGCTTCCCCAATTTTAGAAATAGGAACAGTCATGCCATTTGCAACAGACACCTTACTCGTGCCGTGATAAATAGAAGAGTTAGAAACCATACCTGCATCCGGAGTGAGATGAGTGGTTGCGCCAGAATCCGGATACCATGCCGCATCTCCGTAGCCAAGCTCATCAGACGTAACCGCTGCTGGATTCTGAAGAGACCCGTCTTGAACAAAGCCTTCATCTCCAGCAGACTCCTCAGATTCATTGGTCACATAGCAATTGTTCACCAGAACATTAGAATTTCCATCGAAGGACTGGTCGAATCGATGATAACAACGATTCGCCAAGTGCCCTAGCTTCCCGCAAATCTGGCACTGGATTCGAGTTCGTCCACTACCATTGAAGAACCGACCACCGCGACCGCCGCCGCGATTAGAAATAGGTCCTCCATAAACCGGCATCGAATTACGCCCAAATCCCTGATTAGGAGAAAACCCTTGACTGAATTGATTCTGCTGAAACTGGTTCCCAAAGCCACCACGACCATATGGACTATTGGACCCAAAGCTTTGTGGGCCTTGCCGAAAATTGGACCCACTGGACGGACCCTGAGCAAGATTGACTGAGAGTTGCTGTCCAAGAAAATCTTGCTGCCGGGCCTCTGTATCCAGAAGGACGTTGCACACTCCGTCAAGCTTGTACGGCTGCTGACTCGAAGTGATCACTGCCACCACCGGCTCATACTCCGGCGGCAACCCAGACAAGATTGCAGATATATGCATAGTCTCAGTAAGTGGATTCCCGCAAGCAGCCAGGCTATCACAAATGGCTTGTATCTGGGCCAAATATTCACGCATAGTCTGATTCCTCTTTCGAAGACTCTTCAACGAGCAGTGAAGATGCATAATCTTCGTCGTGGAAGAAATGGAAAAGGCTTGCTGAATCTTTTCCCAGATTTCAAAAGCTGTCTTGCAATTCACCAAGGTTGGCAAGATCGAAGACCCAATGGAAGAAAGAAGCCATGAGCAGAGAGCACTGTCCTGCTGTTTGTAGATCAGAAACTCATCGTTGACAGTTTTAACACCATCTTGAAGAATAAACTGAGGAGGAATCTTGATAGTGCCATCAACATGACTCGTCAGAGCCAAACTTTCAATGGCAAACAAGACTTGCTGCATCCATAAAAGATAGTTGGAATCGTCTAGACGAATATAGATCGTCTTGTTCTTGAAGGGCTTCCCTGAGGCAGACGCCCCTCCCAACTCTGATACCATGATAATATCTTTGAAACAAACGTATGTAGAACTCAATAATGAAGAGAAATGATCACTATAGCAACTTAGATTACAAGGAATGTTTACAGATAAGCTTTATAGGCATAGCAGAGCCTTTAACAAACTAACTGACCTATAACAGATTCATAACAGAATCTATATACATCAAGGATTTACAGCTGATCAGCAGCTAACATGGAAACAACTGATAACAGCTTTACAAAGCCTTTACAAGGCTAGCATAGACTAACATACTAACAACGTCATTAGTCTTGTATTGTATTGAAACCATTTTTATAACTTAGTGGTCTAATTGACAAAATTCATAGTTCAGTGATCAAAATAAAGTCATATCAATAGTTTAATGGCCTTGGAATGCTCAAAAGTACGAGAGACCAATTTAGAATGAGAGTCAAGTTTGGGAACAAAACTGGAATATACAAATGTTTGAGGATCAATTCATAATGGAAGTTATAGTTTGTGATGAAAATGAAACATTCAAAAGTTTAAAAGATCATTTTAAAATGAGAGTCGTAGTTTGAGGATGTGTGGTGAAAATAACTTAAAGAATTAAAAACAACTTATAGAAATCCTTTAATTGACCGACTGACCAAAGATGTTCATCCTCTATTATTTTTGTGCGAGTTTGAATCCCAACATTGATATTATAAATTTTAATGACGCTCTATTGTAGAAAAAAGAGAGTTAAAAGACAAGTTATAGAAAGACGTTTGGTACAAGTTAAAAGAGTTTGAGTGCCAGGAGGAAAATGATAACAATTATAATTTTATGAGTTCAATAATCCGAATTGGAAAGTAAAAAAGGAAGAAGAAAAAACAAATCTTCTAGCTTTTATCATATAATTTTGTAATTTGTGTTAGATTTCTTCACCAATTGAGTTACTAAAATTTAAACTTTTGTTAAATATCTAAAAGAAATAACTTAAAGTATTACGATCGTTATTAAGGGTGAGCAAAACTCGACTCGAAAAAATCGAATAACTCGACTCGAGGCAAAAATACTCGACTCGTCTTAATTCAACTCAAAATTTCATAAACTCGAATAACTCAAAAAAATTTCAAATAAAGTTTGAGTTGTAAAATGGAAGTTCGAATAACTCGAAATTTTTAGTAATTAGTGGATTTATTTTTAAGTTCGAGACGAGTCCCTCTATTTTTTTTATGATATATACGCACTGATATATAAAAATATGAAGAAATATTGTCACATGTGAAAAAAATATATATGTGCATATCTTATATGATTAGAGAAAGGGGTTTAAATTGGAATCAAACTCTACTATAACATGATAAATAATTACAGTTAAATTTTTATAGGAACTCGAAAACTCGACTCGGCTCGAATTTCTTAAACTCGACTCGACTCGAAAAAGTTTCAAATAAAGTTTGAGTTGTAAAATATGACTCGTCAACTCGAATAACTCAAAAAAATTTTACTCGACTCGATCGAACGCTCACCCCTACTCATTATACCAATCAATTAATTTTAGTTCAATAAAAGATCAATTACTTTTAGTGTTGTAAAAATTAGATTGCAAATCAATATGCTAATTATAAATAGACAAAATGTAAAAGATGCTCTAATATTTGTATGTTTTGTCATTTAGCTTTCTATTTTTTAGAGCAAATAACTCAACGTTTGTATGTTTTGTCATTTGGTCTTTTATTCTTTTTTTAGAGCAAACAACCCTCAACGTTTCAATTTAATCCAAATATGCCCTCGTTGGATGGAAACCGTTAGTTAAATGACGGTCAATGGCTAATGTTGACTGGACTTGCCACGTGTTAAGATTTACCGACGTGTCAGCATCATATTCGCCACATGTCACTATCAAATTCGGCCACGTGTCAACATAAAGAAGGGTATAACAATTTTTTTAAATCTAACATGGCATATGCTGCCACGTCAGTAGAACTTAACATGTGACAAGTCCAATCAGCATCAACCATTGATCGTAAGTTGACTGATAATTTTCTTCCAATGAAGGAATATTTGGACAAAGTTGAAACGTTGGGGGTTATTTGCTCTAAAAAAATTGTGATCAAATGACAAAACATGCAAATGTTAGGAGCATTTTTCTTGTCATTTTGCCTTATAAATACCATCAAACTTATGTTCACAACGTTACACAAACATATAAACGAACGATAAACAAATGAACTTGAACACTTTTAAAAATAAATACACGAACACAATATTAAAAATTTAAACAAATATAAATCAAACATTAAAACCTTTAAAAATAAATAAAAACAAAAAAAAATTATTCATTCAATCTCGATTCATTTATCCCTAACTCTGAGGCTCTAGCATTTGTGGCAAGACAAGGCTAAGATTGACACCCACATGGTCCTGCCAAACTTGCACGCAACCTTACCATGCTTGCCGGTCAAAGACACAATGATTTAACCAACCCCACATGTCTATGACAACACCCCCACCCAAAAAAACTTTAAATCGACCTTCAAATCAACTGTTAAATCGGAATTTTTTTTATTTTTAAGTGTTTAATATAAATTTTCAAAAGAAATTTGAGTCAAAGTAAATTTCAAATATTTTAATATTTAATGAGAATTTTTAAAAATACTTATGAGTGATTTTAAGTTAAAATATTAAATTTTTTTAAAACATAATAAAAAACATTTAATTTTTTTTTGAGTAAACTAAATTTTAATTTTCCAACATTTTGTGGGGACAAGACCCCGTGGTCCATAACCATCCGCCCCTTTTTTAAATTAACTATTCTTATGAGAAATTAGTTTTATGTATCGAGGAGGGAATTTTTAATAGGCAATTTTGGGTCAATGACCCCTTTTAAAAAAATATTAGGGAAAATGGCTCTCAAAAAACATTGTTTGGTAAAATGACCCCCAAACTTGTCACGTCGGTGAACCTCGCGTTATGTAGGTAGCTAGGTCTGATATCGCGTTCTGCATAACGCGAGTTCAGTCTACGTGGCCTTGTTGTTTGTGTTAACGGTTTTATAGGACCTCGCGTTCTGAACGCGAGATCCACGAGAATTTGAAACGGCGACTGAATATATCGTACAAACCTCGTGTTCTGCAGGACGCGAGTTCTGTGCAACTCTGGGCTGAAGAACTAGGGAAAACAAGTGTGGGTAGGCATGTTCGAGCCCAATTTCGGGCGTGTAAATCGTATATTTTTAGCGAACATCGAGTTTGGGGTCGTAGTACTTGAAATTCTCTATCGTATGACACTAACACGGTTAATTTCCATCCATTCTACAATGATTTAAAATGGCTTCCAAAACCCTATGCTATCATCCTTTTTTGAATGAAGTTGTCTTTGAACAAATGTCAATTTTCGGTTTAGTAATCCCATAAAATTTATTCAAAACTGAAATTAAATAAAAAATTTAAAGCTTAATTATAATAGATAAACAAAATTATAATACGACATTATAAAAAACAAATGTCTGGAATATAAATATTAAAAACATAAGTACAAATCAGTAAAAAAAGACTAATGATGCCTATGTCCACCCGTTCCGTAGTCGGGTGGACGACGATCACGATCTGGATACCTCCGAGCATCGTGTGGTGGTCCCTGGTCCCCATCATCGTCACCATCGTGTGCGATATGCGGATCTGTGCTGGGCCCAGGCGGGGAGTAAAACAAGCTACCCACTGGCGTATGATCCACAATGCTAAAGTCATACTGAGATGCCAACGGTGGAAAATCGATAAGCTGAAGGTCAGTCGTCGGCATATGGGGACGATAGGCATCGGAGGAGCCGAACTGGGGTGGAGGCATCATCTGTTGGAAACTCGATGGACCGTTATAAGTATGAAATGTTGCGCCAGAAGATGAGGCCCCTGCAGTGTCATGTCGTGGTCTGGGACCGCGCTGCCTCGACTGGCTCTGCCTCTTGCTCTGGGTCGCTCGACGGGTGCCGCGTGGGCGGTTTTGGGAAGCTCTTCCTCGCGCTCGGCCTGAGTAAGGATATGTTGCTTCCCATTGAGCGCATACCACTGGAAGTAATTGAAATCGACCGAATCGGCCCCTTCGATAATGGGTCAGAGAAGGGGTGGGCGTTGGGCAAATCGATTAGCCCAAACCGCTATCCAAGCAGCGTGGTACTCGGACCAGTCAAGCTCCGTCTTCCCCTGGCGCGTCAGATGGTGGAATCGGTCCATATTTTGTGGAACCAGGGGTAGAATATTTTGCACGAACCCGAACTGTCAGAGAACTCTATCCGTAGCATGCCACACGACAATTTCGTAGTTGAGCAGCGGCACTACGGAAATCTAGGGCTGTTGGTCACGCAGAATCTCGGGTGGAGTAATCTGCTGAATATCCTCTGAAGCGTAGGGCCTCCACACGAACTAAAAAAATGAAAACGTTTGTAACGGTTATATGAAATATTATTGGAAAAAATAGTAAGAAAAAAATTCAAATTAATTTTCGAATTACCTGGTCGTGCCTCAAATTATCGAAAACAAGCCTGAATTGTTTTTGGGTCTTCGGCAGGCCGTTGGGGGTCAGTGTTCCGCTCCACCTATCAATAATGAAAAAAAATTGTTAAGTAAAATAATTTAAAAATAGGAAAAATATAGTAGATTACGTAGTACCTCTGTAGAAGCGGAAATAACATAGCGGTGAGTTGTCTAAGCTGTGGGCTTAAAATAGGCATCCGAAGCCAAACCCAAGACTGTAGGAGTAAACAACATCCTCCCATCGATGATCCAGACGCGTCAACGTTTCTGGAGAGCTCTCTGTAAAGAAACGCCAAGACAGCTGCTCCCCAAGATTTTCCTCTAGACTCATCGAAATTTTTAAGATGACGAAGCCACATCACGTGCACATTGGTGCGGGATTTGTCTGGCATTAATATCTCGCCGATAATGCGCAAGATGTGGGCACGCGCAAACCGCTGTGAAAATAAAGATTTAATAAAGACATCCTAATTTTTAAAAAAATTGTAACTTCATCCTAAATTTAATAAAGGCATCCAAAAAAATTAATAAAGACATCCTAATTTGCAAATAAATATTTGTAACTTCATCCTAAATATTTAATAAAGGTATCATAAATATTTAATAAAGACATCCTAATTTTCAAGTAAATATCTGTAACTTCATCCTAAATTTATTAAAAACATCCTAAATATTTAATAAAGGCATCCTAAATATTTCATAAAGCATCCTAATGTTGAAATAAATATTTGTAATTTCATCCCAAATTTAATAAAATCATCCTAAATATTTAATAAAGACATCCTAATTTTTAAATAAATGAAATATATTAAAAATATATAAAATAGTGAAAAAATCGAAAAAATACCTGAAGTGTAACTTCATCCGCATTGGGGGAGGGTTTCCAAATTCAGCCTCCAAATATGATAATTCGATTTTTCCACCGTCCCACACTTCCTTAGGGGGCATCATGCCCATTTGTTCAGCAAATATAGTTGGCCAATGGCCCAACGTGACACCCGTAATAATGTTGACGTCTGTAGGCAACCCCAAATGGTAGGAAACATCCTCCAGCGTGATTGTTGCCTCGCCAATCGGAAGATGAAACATGTGCGTCTCTAGCCTCCACCGTTCTATCAGCGCGCTAATCAACGATGGGTTTAGCTTCACCCCCTATATACCTTGCTATGTGGCCAAAATCGGCGCGCTCAATCCACGCCATAACAACATCAACTGGTGGGTTGTTGATAAGGTTAAGGTAACATTGTAAATTACGTTCGTATCTCTTCAAAAAAAATATAATAAAATAGTTAGTAAAATAAAAAAATTAATAAAATAAAAAATTAAAAAAATTAAAAGGAAAAAGTAATACCTCAGGATTTGTTCTCCAATATTGATTCCAGTGATTCGCCTCGTTGCGTAGTAAGCTTTCCATTATATCGAATGTAAGATAAGGATTGCCGATAATTTGTTGTAAAAAAACTAAAGAACTCGCGTTCTGTGGTTGATATGGGGGTAGGGCCACCAATTTATAAAAGAGCTCGCACCCTCTGGGAAGCATTGTAAATGAACCTCGCGTTTTGTAGAACATGATATCCATATACCTCGTGTTCCACAGGACGCGAGGTTTATTGAAAAGATGCGTCACGGAACAGACGCGTGAACTGAACGGGCAGAAGTGACCTCGCGTTCTACAGGACGCGAGGTCGTAGGGTTTTTTAAAAGATGACTTCCCAGGCGGGAAAGTCATTTAATAACTATATTAAATATAAAATTATTATTATTATTATATATTTAATTACAAATAATAATAATAATAATAATAATAATAATAATAATAATAATAATAATAATAATAATAATAATAATAAAAATCATAATAACAATAATCATAATACTAATAATAATAAAAATAAGAGTAAAAATAATAATACTAATAGTAAATATATAATAATAATAATAATTACATTTAAATATATAATAATAATAATAATACACGATATGTTGTCATTGGTAACTACAAATAACGACATAACGTAATATTCGGGAAATTAGTTTGAAAAAAACTTCCCAAATACGCGCTATGTTGCCATTAGTAGCTGCAATCGAAAACTGCTTACATGGGTATGATGACGTATATACGCAACTACAAATAACGACATAGCGCAATACTCGGGAAATTAGTTTGAAAAAACTTCCCAAATACGCGCTATGTTGCCATTAGTAGTTGGGATTGAAAATTTTTAGACATGATTTCTGTGGGTGGTCCTTGCCTCCCCAAGAGTTTGCTATTTATAGAGGGAGGTGAATCTGTTGACGTGGCAAACTCGCGTTCTGTAGGACGCGAGGTCCTATAAACCTCGCGTTGTACAGAACGCGAGGTCACTTAGAGGTTAGTATATATATATGCACGGCGATGGATTTTCGTAACCATTGAAGTTTTTTTTCAGTTGAATATGATTTCGTGTTATGCTGCATTTTTTGCAGTTGATTTTTTTTTTGTATTTTTTTTCCTTTATGATAGTTGGAGTTCACTTAAAGATTTGTGTTCCGCGGGGTACATACCCCCACATTATACGTTGATTGAATAATATTTACCGACATATCGCAATATTCGAGAGGTTGTGGCGGTTGTGTCCCCTTCAATAGAAGCTTCTGTAGTCGCCGTCGAGAGGATCATCGGCTACAATTTTGAAACGAAACGACTTTTAGAAAGTGTTTGGAAAGTTTCCAGTAAAATGTTCAAGGCACTTCTTGGGGACTCTTTTCTAAAGTACGCAGCTTGCCCGCACAGTCTGCAAAAAGTCCAGAGTTAAAGAAGCGAGGGCGGATTCAGATCGACCATACTACCGAGGCAGCCATACTTTTCGGATGCGGCCGGTGCCGATTACATTTGCTAATATGGATCAAAGTTGCTACCATTTCAGAAGAAATCTGATTATCGCGCTTTGCTTCTTTCACTCGGGACCTCCGATCACATTTGCCCACCGACATATCGCAATATTCGGGAGCTTGTGGGCGGCTGCCATTTACCGCCAAGTAGTGCCTTTAGAGTTTCCAGTAAAACTTTCGAGGCACTTCATGGGAACTCTTTTCTTAAATTCGCAGCTTACCCGCACAATCTGCAAAAAGTCTGGAGTTAAAGAAGTGATGACAAAGACCAGACATTTGCTTTCTTTTCCAAGCAGACCTCCAATCACATTTGCCCACCAGACTTTTTGCATATATTGTTTCGACTTTTGTAGATATATTATCGAGTTGTCTCAATTTACTTACTAAAGAATACATGTTGAAAGTTGAAAGTTTTGTTAAATGAAATGCGAATTAAAGTTTTCATTCGAGTTAAATTTACTTATGTTGCGTTTTTTCTTTATTATAAATACCCACGAATTCCACCATCATTTACTATAAATATCGAACAATTCCACCATCATTTCGAATCAACAATAATATAGAAAATGTCACTTATATTGGGAGCTAGCGTTAAATGACTTACTGGCATCTCCAATTGTCTGAAATATTCAAACATGTTTTCAATTATTCAAACATAACACGTGTATACAGTAGGACTATTATTAACTCTGAGAAAAAGGGAACTCGCGTTCTATAGAACGCGAGGTCTCAAGGAACTCGCGTTATACAGAACGCGAGTTCACTGTGGTTCTGTGGATCTCGCTTCATTCAGAACACGAGTTTGATCTATATATTTGTATCTAGATGGATTTTCGTAACCAATGAAAGTTTTTCATGATTTCGTGTTTTGCTGTGATTTTGAAGTTGTAATCTTTTTGTATTTTCTCTTCGTTCATGATAGTTGGAGTTCAATCATGATTTTGTGTTCAGTTGTGTTCAGACCCCCACATGATACGTTGATTGAAGATTATTTATCGACATATCACAATATTCGGGAGCGTGTGATCGTCTGTCGTTGTTCGTCAAGAAGTGCCTAGAGAGTTTCCAGTAAAACTTTTCTACAGCCTCTTGAGGAATATTTTGTGAAATCCGATGCTTCCCCTAACCATCTAGGAGACTCTTGGTGACTCCTTTCTGAAGTCCAGGGTCAAAGAAGCAAGGGCGGATTCAGATCGACCGGAGTGAAAGAAGTCGGTGCCGATTATATTTCTCCTCCTGGACTTTTTGCATATACTGTTTCGACTTTTTGTAAATATTGTATCCAATTGTCTCAATTTACTTATTAAAGAATAATTGTTGAAAGTTGAAAGTTTTGTTAAATGAAATGCGAAATAAAGTTTTGATTCGAGTTAAATTTACTTATGTTGTGTTTTTTCTTTACTATAAATACCCATGAATTCCACCATCATCTACTCATTCCAATTTCTCCCTAAACACCCAATCTTTGCTCCCCTTATGGCAAAATTTCAGGCAACATTTTATTTTCTCGATACTTATTTTGAATCAACAATCACCAGCAAAATGTCACTGAAAGATTTAATACAGTTGACAGCAAGCGAGGTTAGTAAACACACCGAAAAACAAATTTCTTCCTTGGAATGTCGAATCCCAACACCCTCAACAAACGAAACGCACTACGTTATGAAGCTTACGAACGAAACAGACGTTCGTAACATGTATGACCGGCTCAATTCTGTTGGAGCTAAATACGTCAATTTAAATGTTAAGTTTGATGAGGTCAACGCCGACGAAGGTAGTACGTCTGCACCCAGACAACTTGCTCCGAACAATGAACACGCACCATCTTCACCGGATGTTGATGCGGCTGCCGACGAGCTGCAGCTTTTTATGTACATGCATAGACAAAGAAAACAACAGCTGATCGAAGAACTAAACCTAAGTTTAGACGTGTCCACTGACTACGATGATTCAGATTAACCATAAACTTCTTAAATTATCGTCCAATTATGTTATATAACGTCTTTTTTCATCCTTTATTAATGTTCAAGGGACCTCGCGTTATGTAGAACTGTTAGTATTCAATTACATTACTAGACTACAATTATCTCAGTTATTCAAACAGAAAACGAGTACATAGTACCAGTTTTATTAATTCTGACGGAATCTCTGTCTCAATATATATAAAGGGACCTCGCGTTATGTAGCACTTGTAGTATTCAATTACATTATCATACTAAAATTGTCTCAATTATTCAAACGCGTTCTCAATTACACAAACAGATAATGAGTACATAGTACGATTATTATAACTTCTGACAGAATATCTGCGAAAAAGTAATTAAAGGGACCTTGCGTTCTATAGAACGCGATATTCAAAAGAACTCGCGTTCTGTAGAATGCGATTTTCGTAAAACTGCCTCCCGGTACCATTATTTCCCTTACACACCCGGATTCTCCGGGATTTCAAGTGGCAATAATAACCCATAAATGTCTTCTTATATGAAGCAGAACCATAAAACATAAATATATGTTTGAATTGCCAAAACAATTCCTTAAAATTTTCAAGTATTAAAAATTCACAAGTCTTTGACAAAATATTCAAATGGCGAGACGAGACGTTAGTACTCTAGTTTACTACGATGGGCAGATATTCAACGATCCCGAACTCGGCGTCGTTTTTCACTGCGAAGATCCAGTAACGCTAAAGATTCTGAGGAGATTATCGTTTAAGAAGTTGGTAAAGGAACTGGAGACAAATGTCCCTCATTTTGAAAACTACCGTTTGTCCGACGTGAAGTATCGAGTGCCAACATCTATAGCCCCTTTAAGGTACTCTGTATGCCAAATTGCGGAAACTTCTAATGTGGAGATGATGCCGGAAACCCACATCGACTATTCATTGGGGGCCCTCGAGCTGTATGCATCGTTCTCGGAGTCTAATCTAGTTATCGAAATACCAAGCTGGGGCCGAGCGAATTTCGACTTCGATCCGAATGCCAACGTTGATAGCCCGACCGCAAGTCTACGACATGATTTTAACCTACTGTGCCAAGATAACGAGTTTGGTGCATCGTCATCTGTTGTGCTAAGGCAGTCGTGCGTAGCTAGTATCGGGTTCGACTTGAACCAACCCCCAAACGATGAATTCGATGCACCAACAAATGCATCGTACAATCCATACAATCCTTATAGTTTTGGGGGGGGAGGGAATGTCGTCTACTTACGTTGCGCACGACCATGAAGCATCATATGGCCGACACTCAACGTATGTCCCTGGCACCGACTACGGTCAACCATCTATGGAGAGACATTCTTCTTTTGGAGGTGAGGGAGCGTCGTCTTCTTACACTATGCACGACCATGATTCCTCATATGGACGACACTCAACGTATGTCCCCAGCACAGAGTACATTCAACCATCTATGGGGAGACATTCTTCTTATGGTTATCTTGATTTTGGTCTTGGAAATGTGGTTCGTGAGCGATCTCGTGAGAGGTCTCTCGATCGTCGACCCCCATCCTCGCCTCCAAGGGTAGTGATCGACAAAACTCTACTATTCTAGCTCCTGGAGGATGCTTCTGACGAAGAATCGATTAGAGAACCCAAGCCCAACGGAGACGAGCTGGGGCCATTCTATGATGAACCAGAAGACTTGACAGTTCCACCGGAAGACGATACCGTTCCACCACCAGATTTTGAAGAACAGCCGACTGCCACCAACTTTCCTGTAGACGCAACACCAATTTCTATGTTCCAGCCACCATCCCACTTCACAACGGTTGATATGGACGCAATGGATGTCCCTGATTTTTTGCATGATGACACAATAGACGGAAAAGTCAACCGTTCTGATGGTGAACTGAGAATTGGTATGACGTTCTTGACAAAGGATATTGCAGTGGCGGTAGTTAAGCAGTACAACCTTCGTCAAAATGTTGAGACGACAGTGAACAAAACCCAAGCCAGATACTACAAGGCTCACTGCGTCCAAAAGGATCAAGGTTGTAAATGGAAAATCCATATATCACAATTGAAGAGGGCAGACGACCATTGAAAAATAATAAAACTTGAAGGGCCCCATACATGCACCGTTGCTAGCCTCAGCCAGGATCACAAGAACCTTGATGCAAAGTACCTCGCCGACATATTTTCGACACTGGTGAAAACAAATCCCACAGTGTCGGTCCCCACATGTCAGGCTGCAGCTCAAGCTGTCACCGGCTACCGTCCTAAATATTACAAAGCATGCTATGCAAGGAAGCGGGCCAAACAGGAAATGTATGGCCGATGAGAGGAATCTTACAAAGAGTTGCACCCGTGGTTTAATCTCCTGCAGAAACACATCCCCAGAATGGTTGTCAAACTTGATACGGTTCCGGCATACGGAAATGATCGCGTCGTCCGAGGTGTTTGTCAATTCCACCGGTTATTTTGGACTTTCCCCTAGTGCATCAACACATTCAAGCACTGCAAACCGATGGTCCAAATCGATGGCACATAGTTGTACTGAAGATATACACAGACCCTATTTCTAGCTATTGCACAGGACGGCAATCGAAAATGCGTTCTTGTTGCATTCGCAATCGTCCAGAATGAGGATTTGGAGTCTTGGAAGTTCTTCCTTCGGAACCTACGAAAATATGTCCTTGATCCTGTAATGCGATCAAGGGATGGAGGGGTATGTGTTATTTCTGACAGAGGCACAACGTTGTTGTGGGCGATAGACCGTTTGGGTGACTATTGGAAGCCTCCATACATTCACCACCGTTTTTGCTTGCGGCACATAGCCGCAAACTACCTGCAGCAATTCAAGAACCGTGATGAACGTCAAATGGTGCTCAATATGGGTACGTCCTTTATATCATTTTCATTTACTATATTACTTGTTACTCGCTTTCATTTACGACCTTTTTGCATGTGTTTTTCACCCATAACTATTCAACTATCATCTCGTAGGCAACTCGCACTACAAACAAGAGGTGGATGACCTGCTCGAGGAATTGAGAGCGAGAAACAAACATGGCGCAGAATACCTTGAAAAAATCCCAAGGGAAAATGGCTTCGATCGTATGACGAGGGTAAACGCTATGGTCACATGACAACGAACTTGGATGAGGCAGTGAACTCATCACTGAAGGGAGTGCGACAGTTGCCTATCACTTCCATTGTCAAAGCGACCTATTATCATTTGGCTACCCTTTTTGCAACCTTGGGAAGGCAAGCAACTGAGTACATGGCAGGTGGACACAAAGTCCATCGGCCATTTAAAAAATGGTAGACCGAACACCGAAGTAAAATCAAAGATTTTTTCTTTTAGAAAAATGGGTCCGGGAGTCGGTTACACGTGGGGAAGGATGACCACCCCTTCGTGCCCTAAAATTGGTACCAAAACCATTACCGCTTAGTTAATATTAAATTTTTTGATTTAAAGTGGCGATTCGTATCAAAATTTGGTTATACGATTAAGTAAATTTTAAAAGCCTTATTCTTCGAGAAGGAACGTCTGAACCACCACCACTACGATTGGTACTAGCCTCGTTTATTCTCAAATAAAAAGGCATTCACATTATATTTTTAAAGATTCGGATGTAACTCATAAATTTAAAAATGAGACAAATAAATTGCATGATTAAATAAAAAGGTACGTTACAATACAAATGATATAAGTGATATATAAAAAACATGATAAGCATACGAAATAATAAAATTATATAATGTAAAAAGACATATTACATGTTAAACAAGATATGACAAAGATGTGCAATCATATATTATACCATATACCATATATTATATATATATATCCACCCACATAAACATTATTAGCACACAAAACACAATATTTGCAATCATAATACTTGATGTGAAACCAAAATTGATTTTGATATAACACCTAAACTTATGGACTAATTTGCAAAACAATAAATTTTTCAGTACTCTTCAAAGTCTCACTATTGACAAGTCTTTTTGAACCAAACTATACTTCAAGACAAAACTCTCTTAAATGTTCAAAATTCACTAAGTCTTTTTATGTATTTTCAAGCCAAACTTCAGCAAAACGCCTAGGCGTATCGATACGGTTTTTAGTCACTGGAATTTTAATAGACCATAGCGTACCGATACGATATTACCCTGTATCGATATAATATTCATCTAGGCAAGACTTTAAATGATACCGTACCGATACACTTTGCAAGCGTATCGGTACGATTTGCTTATCTTTACAAAATCTTTGCATTTAATTTTTGACCGTTGGCTTGTTAGTTAGTTGGTATCCCAAAATTTAAATGACTGTTATACCGTACCGATACGTTAAGTAGCCGTATCGATACGCTCTTTACCAAAACCAAAGTTGGGATTCCAGTGAGCAAATTCAGTATCGATACGCCTTTCCGTATCGATACGCCCCTTAAAAACCGTACCAGTACTCCCTCTAAGCATATCGATACGCGATGTTTTCAGTCACAACGGCACTTTCCTCTTTGATACAGGTACCGATACGCCCCCTAGCTGTACCGATACGGTAGGCAACAAAGCTACATTTATTGCGGGAAATTGCATCTCAACGGCTCTATTGATGATCCCAACTACCCAAAACGGTTAGAATTCAATGAAAGGGTATAAAAACAAGTCTCAATTGAACAAGCAACAACTATTGAACCTACAAGCAACACCAAAGCACTCAAATCCAAACTTTGCACCTTTAGAGTCAAATTCTTGTACCCAACTCTTGTATTCTCATTGTAATCTTTTATTGTGAGTTTGGGGAGTGTGAAATTGTAATTGGGTAAACAATCATCCTTTGAGAGGAATTTTTAGAGTTTACCAAATACTTCTCTTGTAAAAGTGAGTGGATTAAGCTTTGGGTAGAAAGCTTAATCAAATTGTAAGGTTCCCTTCTTTTCCAAGAAAAGGGGAAGAATTTAATTAGTGAATTGGCTTAAAATCCTTAGTGGGAACTAAGGTAGTGGATGTAAAGTTCGTTTGGAGAACTTGAACCACTCTAATTGCTTTGTGTCACAATTTTATTTTTCCATATTTTCACCCACAAATTTTTTTATCGCCAATTCACCCCCTCTTGGCCATTTGCAATTGTGTGATCAACTCAACACTTGACCAACTTTGAATCTCTGGTTTCCCATTATTTTCTAAGTTGAAAGATTACCAAAGACGAATCTCCAAAAACCTAAAGGGCCCTGACCTTTCTTTCGACGGCTGCACGTAGCCCCATGACACAAGCTTCATATTCGACTACATTATTAGTGCAAAAGAACTCTAATCGACTTGTAAAGGGGTAGTAGACGTTCTCGGGTGAGATTAACACTACCCCTATTCCATGACCTAGGGCGTTGGAGGCGCCATCGAAATAGAGTTTCCAAGATCTGTCTTCTGGGATATCATCCTCTACTACGGATGTATGCATTACATCTTCATCGGGGAAGTTAAAATTCAGAGGATTGTAGTCTTCCGAGGCCCGGCTGGCTAGGAAATCGTCTATTGCACTCCCTTTTATCACCTTCTGACTCACATACACAATATCATATTCAGATAGAAGCATTTGCCACTGCGCCATTTTTCCGGTCAAAGTTGGTGCCTCCATCATGAATTTTAACGAGTCCAACTTTGATATTAACCACGTAGTATGGTACAATATATATTGTCGGAGCCTCTTGGTAGCACATACTAAGGCACAACACAACTTTTGGATGGGTGGATACCGAGTCTCACAATTGGTGAATTTTTTGCTCAAATAATAGATGGCTCTCTCCTTCCTTCCGGACTCATCATGTTGCCTCAATACACAACCCATTGAATTCTCAAACATTGTTAGGTGCAAAATTAGAGGCCTTCCCGGCGTCGGGGCCACTAAGATCGGTGCCTTAGTTAGGTACTCCTTGATCTTATCTAGAGCTTCTTGGCACTGTTCGTCCCACACTCCGGGATTGTTTTTTCGGAGTAATCTAAAAACGGGGTCACACTTGTCAGTTAATTGAGAAATAAACCGAGATATATAATTCAATCTCCCCAAGAATCATCGGACTTCCTTTTGTGTTTGAGGTGGGGGGAGGTTTTGGATAACCTTGACTTTGTCTAGGTCAATCTCAATCCTTTTCCGGGTGACCACAAAACCTAATAGTTTTCCGGATGTGACGGCGAAAGTGCACTTGGCCAGGTTGAGTTTTAACTGATATTTTCTCAATCTCTAGAAGAGCTTCCTTAGATTCTGGATGTGCCTCTCCTCGGTTTGGGACTTGGCTATCATGTCGTCTACATACACCTCGATCTCTTTGTGCATCATATCATGGAACAGGGTCGTCATAGCTCTTTGTCACGTGGCCCCAACTTTCTTTATTCCGAAAGGCATCACCTTGTAGCAAAAGGTCCCCCCGCATGGTGACAAAAATGGTTTTTTCCATGTCTTCGAGGTGCATCTTTATTTGATTGTACCCCGAGAAACCATCCATGAATAAGAACCATGAGTGCCCCGCGATATTGTCCACTAAAGTATCGATGTGGGGTAACGGGAAGTTGTCTTTAGGGCTTGCCCTATTGAGGTTTCTGTAATCGACGCACATACGAACCTTTTCGTCTTTCTTCAGAACTAGGACTATATTGGCTACCCATTCGGAGTACTTGGTGATTTGAAGAAAGCCCGCCTCGTAGTGCTTCTATACCTCTTCTCTAATTTTTAACAACATGTATGCCCTCAATCGTCGCAATTTTTGTTGAACCGGCCTACACTCGGGCTTTATTGGTAACTTGTGTACCACGATATCTATGTTTAATCCCGACATGTCTTGGTAAGTCAAGGTAAAAACATCATTGAATTCTTCAAGCAACTCAATCAACTCACGTCTGTACTTGGATGAGAACACGGTGCCAATCTTTACTTCCCTCATTTTTTTCGTCAGTCCCTAGGTTGATAACCTCTAAGTCCTTCTGATGGGGCATGATTTGCTTCTCTTCACTTTCCATTAACCTAAGCAATTCATTTGGGACCTTACAGTCTACATCCTCCTCCCCCTCATCAATTTCGGCTAAGTACAAGAGCTGATCAAAATCTACCTCGATCATAGGTTCAAGGTCATCCACGTGACTGATCTCGGAGGTCATGAAACAAAGTTTAAGGAGAATGTATATTGGGAAGTGAAAGAATAATATGATTATAAAATAAATAAGTAATGAAAGAATGCAATGAATGAGATGTTTGTCATTTGAGAAAATATTGGGAAGCGTCCCTTTCATTAAATAAGTTGGAGTATGAGCCCTTTACAAAAGATCCTTATCGCTCGTGGGCAAAAGCAGATAGGGTTGATTCTAAGCATTACTTTGATTTTGACCTAAAAACGAAAGGCAGGTCCACACTGGTCCAATTATTGAGTGTCTCACTTGGGCGGCAGGGACGAATCCCGGCTAACAGTTGGTCATTTTTCTCGTCCTTTGCCACGACATTGATGTTCATCTCTTCCAATGCCTCGTTGAGCTTTTATTCCTTACTGAGCTTGGTGACTTCTCGATCATTCTCATCTATCTTCTGTTCCACATTGACTATCCCTCCGGACAAGAAGATCTTTTCCATATCAGTGTAAGTTATGGGCTCCCACGGGATGTCTGCGCCCTTGAGCCTGGCCTTCCTTTGTTCTTCTCTCTTCCTCCACTCCTATTTCCTTTGCTGAAAGTTAGGCTTGAAGCCCAGCCCAAACTTGTCTTGTTTGTTAATTATGCTCTTCGCGCGTAAGCACCCCTGAAGATTTCTTCTCGAGACCTTTTTCTTTCCTGGATCCTCGCCCTAAAGTTTCTCGGACTATCATCTTGGTGCATTTGGATAGTCGATAGCGTGAGATCTTACTTCCTTCTACCACAAAGGTGGTGTTGACAAATTCTAGGGCTTTAAATGAACACTCTAAGGCCTCCTTGTCTGTTTGTACATAAGGGGCATCAATGGTTATGGATGCAATGATGTCTTGCTCGGCCCCCATGCTCACCAATTTCCCATCGATGACAAACTTTACTTTTTGATGTAGTGATGAGGGTACAACGCCCGCCGAGTGAATCCAAGGCCTACCCAATAGACAATTATAAGTTGGCCGGATGTCCATCACCATAAAATCAACGACATACTCGGTTGGTCCAATTACTAGCGGTACTTCAATCTTCCCGATTACTTCTTGTTGAGTCCCGTCAAAAGCTCTAACGGAGTTGTGACAAGGCTTTATGTGCAAACTGTCAATTGGCAACTATTGTAGGGTGGCCATTGGTAACACATTCAAAGCAGATCATTTATCGATAAGCACACCGGGTAAAATATGCCCCTTACAGTGAGTAGTGATGTTTAAAGCCTTCGTTGATCCCATGCCCTCATCCGGGATCTCGTCATCACTGAACGTAATGTAATTTTTGGCAGCAATGTGCCCCACTATTCGGTTTAGTTTTCCCACTGATATGTCATCCGGGACAAAGGTTTGATTTAACACCTTTAATAGCACGTCCTGGTGCTTGTCTGAGCTTAACAGTAACTCGAGTATCGAGATCCTTGCTCGTTGTTTCTGAAGTTGCTCAGCGACGTTATACTCATTATGCTTCAAGAACTTTAGGAATTCTTGGGCTTGTGTTTCCGTGACTGGTTGATGGATCTTGGGTGGTGGATCCTCTCCAAAAATCTTCTCGGGTTCGTTTCCTTCTTTTTTGTACTTTGGCTTTGGCTCTTCCGCAACCTTAGATGTTTTCGGCAAATAGCACCTACCACTCATTGTGAAATGCCCCACCTCATTCACTTCTTCAGAGTCATGCTCCGTTGGCTCTTCTTGCATTGGCTCTTTTCCTATGGATACCTCCTCGCCCTCTTGTGGCTTGGGAACCTCCAACATGGAGATGTGGGCGGCGTAATTCTATGGGACACTCCGGGTATCCTTAAAAGGAATCGATGACAGCGCCGTTATCACAATCTTGGGGGGCGCCTTGACGTTTGCCCCTTGGGGCGACTCTCCTCCTTTGGCTTGATCGAAATTCTAAACGATCTTTCAACTCTATACGAAATCTTGGGGCTGTCTAAGGTGTAGACTTCCCATTCTTTCTTTCTGTCAACCTTCTCAAAGAAAGCGATCTTCTTATTATCTATCATCTTTTGAATTTGTTGCTTGAAATCTTCGCAATTCTGGATGTTATGTCCCTCGTCTTGGTGATACTCACAATAGGGACCGCAACCCTTTTGTACGATCACCATGCCTCGATCAATTTTTCGGGCCATACACAATTTTTAGAAAACCCACCTTAACGGGGATTTGATATCGGACACGCTTCGCTTTTCCTTCATAGCATTATCCTCTTCAATAGCGTTAACACCTCGTCCCTCATGGTTAGGTAGGGGGTTGTTGGTCGCGCTTGGCTCGTCTAACTGCAATACTCCCGTCTTGATTAGGTTTTGTACGAACTTCTTGAATGCGATGCAATTTTCTATTATGTGCCCCGGAACGCCAGCATGATATTCGCAATTCACCTTCCCATCGTACCACGCCGGAAACGGTGGTTCAAATGGAGGGATATAATAAGGCCTAACCAAATCGGCCTTGTGCAATTGCGAGTACAATTCGGCATATGATACCGATAGGGGAGTAAATGACAATTTCTCGCTTTCCTTCCTTGGGGGCCTTGAATCTTTGTTGTTCGGACCTTGCCCGCCCCCGGTCGTATTTTTCGGCTGGGAAATAGTGAAGTTCTTTGGGTGTTATAAGCCCCCACAGTGTTTACCTCCCTGTCTTTCCTTTTGTAGTTCCTTAGGGAATTCTCTCCGCTCTCAATCCTTCTGATTTTTATAGCCACCTCGATTGACTCACCGGTTCTTACCACATCGGCAAAACTTTGAGTGGTGTTGTTTATTAAACGATCGAAAAAAATACCTCTTAAAGTGTTCACAAACATGGGTGTAATCTCGTACTCAGGGATTGGTGGCTGAATCTGAGCGGCCACATCACGCCACCTTTGAGCATACTAGCGTAGAGTTTCATTCGGTCTTTGCTCTATACCACCCAACATGATTCGATTAGGGGTCATATCCGTTATGTGTTTATATTGCTCCATAAAGGCCCTTGAGAGGTCTTTCCATAACTTGATGTTAACCCGGCTGAGCTGAGTGTACCATCGGGTTGCTGAATCGGTTAAGCTATCTTGAAAGCAGTGAATGAGCAAATTTTCACCCTTTATGAAAGCAGCCATCTTTCGGCAGTACATAGTGATATGGGCGGAAGGGCAAGTCATTCCATCATACTTAGCGAAGTCGGGAACCTTGAACTTTGGTGGTATTACCAAATCTGCCACGAGACTTAAGTCGCTAGCGTCACCTCCTTGTTCATCTATTCCTTGTAGTGCTTTGAACCTTTCCTTAAAGAAACAGAACCTTTCTTCGTATTTCCTCTCCATTTCGAATCTAATTCACTCCTCCACTTCGTTCATCATACTTAGATCCGGAACCTCATTTTCGGGGCCCTCCCCTACTTCCACTGGCTGATTAGCTAAGGAGCCGACATGGCAGTTAGTTTGAGGGTCGACTGGATTGGAGGCCTCTCCAAGGATGATGTGTACTCTCTTCCCGGTGACAGGTACATCCGGTTGAATGTGCGACGTGGTCTTCTCTATTCCTTCTCCCGAACCTTCTTCCTTACTAAACTTCTTTGTGAGCAGCTCGGTCATCTGGGTGATGATGCTGGTTTGCAATTGAGCGATCCGATCCTTGATGTTATGTTCAATTCCATGTAATAGACCTTCGAGGTCCTTTTGACCTTGTTCGACCCTTGCTATTCTCTCCTCTATCACTCTTTAATGGGAACGAGAATCGTACGAACGCGGAATGGTTGTAGATTGAGGTTCTTCCACTGTAATAATATTTTTTGATGTTAATTTATTGATACTAATTGGTCAATGCATGTTATGTCGTGAAATAGTGCATGAATGGGAGATGCAACGAATGCGTGCAAATATGCATGTGAACAAAGGTGTTGATCATAACGGTTGCTCCTCACATGCCACATTTCATTAATTAGGTGGTCCCCTTGGAACAAAGATCATCATATTAAAGTTTTACTGATGGGCCTTCGCTTACTAACAAAAGATGTTGTCCGATAGGCGGACCAACATCAAAAAAGGGAGGCCCTTCTTACAAAATAGTCGTGACAGAAATCTAGAGATAGATTGCTGCCCTAACCCCTAACTCTTCTACTGCCTGGAGCAGCTGGATGAATCTCAGTGCTTCGGCCATGTCCGGGGTAACAAGAGGGCGTAGCGCTTCGGCTTCCGCGGCTAAGTTCTTCACGTGCTGAGCTACCTCTTGCACTTGCACCATTAAGGTGGTATAGTAATCATCTCTATCTTGGATCATACGAGTAGCGTTTCGGAGCCTTCGCCGCAAATAGTCGTCCCCACCTACTACGACTTCCTCAAGGACCAAAAGCCTACCCTCATAATCTTGTACCGTAGCCTCTAAGGTATCTGTGCGCGGAGGGTTGCATTCTCTTACTGGCTGGTCTGAAGCTCGAAGAAGCCATTGCGCTTACGGTACTCATGAAAGGCGACGTCTAAATCTTCCACCCTCGACTCTAGTTGAGTGATATAAGATTGACTATGTTCAAAGTTTTCGGAGGTCAATTCGTACAAACTTTGCAGTTCTTGTACTCGATTCTTGTGATCGTGCGCCTTTCTTTTCCATGCATCGGAGTTTTCCCTCTTCCTTTCCATCTCTTGACTTGCCTTCTCTTTCTCTCGGTTGACTACGCTGTTTAGAGCTCTCATTTCCTTCTCCAAAACCAACTTGCTTCCCGCTCTTTCTTTTCAACTTCTTGCTTACCTTTTCTCTTTTCCTCTTCGACCAAACGTATGTCGTTCTTTCTTTCTCTTTTGACTGCCACAAGCTTCTTCTGACTTGCACTACTTATGGAGGCTTGCATTTTTGACAACATCTCGTTGATAAAGGGCAATTTTCTCTTTCAAGTCGGTGTTTTCTTTCCTCAAATCCTTGATTGCTCCTTTGATGTCGATGTCCAAACTTGACTGATAAAGCTCATCTGCGTGTTCGGTTTGCAAAGCTTCCATCTTTTCCCTTATTTCATCGAGTTCTTTCCTCGCGATGTCTGCCTTGGAGGGCACAATCCTCATGTGTTCTTCCATAGTCATGATCGGTCCTTAATCGGGCTTAAGAATTTCATCATTAGTCATCCATCTCCTCCAAAAGTCATAATCCGGGGTAATCATGTTAGTGGCATCCTCATCAATTCTTACACGGTAACAGTGGTCCCACGCTTGAGTGGCGTTCACAATTTTCGCTTTAAATTCCCCTTTGAAGAGAAACCCACTTCGGCTCAAATCCGACGTAAAAGGTATGAACTGCCGGGACCCGAATTGACTTGATACCAAAATAGGAGCACAACCAATTCCTCCGTAAAGTCCTAAAAGCATTAGCCAATTGTAATCTCCGCATCGATAAAGGAAGTGTGAAACTCGGCCCAACCAAGGTGCCCTCCAAACTATCTGTCTTGGACATTCCTGAGAATCGTGGCCCATTTCACCTTCTTGATGTCCTTCCGCCACTCTTTGCTCAAATACGCTTGTAACAGAGAGAAGTCCTCGAACAAAACTCCTTGTAAAACCCTTTTTGGCGTCACCCAAAAGGGGCTCTGAATCCAAACCTGGAGTAGTTGAGCGCAACCCCTAAAGCGTCCTTCCTCATGCCTCCAAATTGCGTTTAGTGAGATAAAAGTTTCGGCCAAGATCGCCGCGGCTGGGTTCGCTTTTTTCTTTAACCGTTCGAAGACGTCTAGGGCCGCCACATCAATGCCATTTAGAACTCTCGGGAAGATGATCAAACCATATACTACTATGGCGAAAAGATTCATCTTCATCACTTCGTCGGGGTGCGACGGTATCAAATCCCAGATACACTCCCACGAGAAAGCCATATTGTCCCCTCTTTGCTAAATCAAACCTTTTACCCAATCCGTGCTCATCCCAATTGCCTCCCGGAGCTTGGTTGGATAATTTTGAGATTTAGAAGGTTTGGAATAAATCCAATCTTGGTTTCCTCCCTTATGATGAAGGAGGGACGTATACTCCTCAATGGTAGGCATCAAATCTTCTCCATTAAAAGTGAAGCAACAGAAGGCGGGATTCTAAAACTCAAACAAAGCCCGTAATAAAGGTTCGTTAATTCATACATAGATTAGATCCGCCACATCACCATAATTCTTTAGAAACAAGCCTTGTAGTCTCATGTCCCAACTCTCCCAGATTCCTTTCAACTCGTAAAGATCACTTTGTTGAAGGCTCACATAAGTGTAACCCGACACAATGCGCTCACTTGGTGGATTGTCCCCCTGAACTCTTTGGTTTATTTCTGACCAATGTCTGACCTAAGAGTTGACCTCTTCCTTTTTGAGCAACCTTCCGTCCATAATGAATGCCTTGATAATGAGTAGAACCACCTTGATTTAACACCTTTAAGATATGCAATGCAAATGCAAAAGAAATGCAAAAGGAAAAAGTACAAAAAGAAAGTGTGTTAGTATCGAATAAACATAATTTAACATAATAAACAAAAGGGAAATAGAATGCGCATTAAACAATCAACCCTATTTATCTAGCACACCTAGGTTATCCGCATGGCTCTAAGGGGTGGGCATTCTAAATTCTCTACATGCAGTCTTGGTTATAGGAGATACTTGAATTGTCTTCGTTGTCCCTTACTAAGGGTAGCAAGGCCCCCGGTCATCACTCATTTTTAGGCTCCTTTCAACGGGGTTCAATTCGAGGGGACCCTTTAGCTATATCTGTACGGAGAAACAGTATTCCCACGAAGATATAGGGTATTCGAGACCCGAAGGTACTTGCTAGGCCCATACGGAGGAACGATATCCTCACGAAAGCACTAGCGTTTTCCCCCACTTAGACAAACGAGTTTAAATGTCACTTTTAAACGTGTTTAAAATAAACTCACACTTATAAACAAATATCGATCAATTCGATCACTTTAATCCGCAACTTCTAATATTAATTGAGCGGTAAAGTTTTTTTTGGCTCGACTCTCTTTTTTGTTTTTGAATATAAAAATTTATCCCCAGTGAAGTCGCCATCTATTGCGACTAAAATTTAGAAAAATAAAAAGTACCTCGGCGTAACTTGGAGGAACCGGGTTTTTAATTTGTTTTGAGGATTTAATCAAATTTTTTTTAAAAATGAGGTAGTCACCACCGGCCATTTAAAAAATGGTAGATCGGACACCGAAGTAAAACCATAGATTTTTTCTTTTAGAAAAATGGGTTCGGGAGTCGGTTACACGCGGGGAAGGATGAGCACCCCCACTGTGCCCTAAAATCGGTACCAAAACCATTACCGCTTAGTTAATATTAAAATTTGTGAATTAAAGTGACGATTCCTATCGAAATTTGGTTATACGATTGAGTAAATTTTAAAAGCCTTATTATTCGAGAAGGACGTCCGAACCACCACCACTACGACTGGTACTGGCCTCGTTCATTCCCGAATAAAAAGGCATTCACATTATATTTTTTAAAGATTCGGATGCAACTCATAAATTTAAAAATGAGACAAATAAATTGCATGATTAAATAAAAAGGTACGTTACAATACGAACGATATAAGTGATATATAAAAAACATGATAAGCATACGAAATAATAAAACTATATAATGTAAAAAGACATATTACATGTTAAACAAGATATGAAAAAGATGTGCAATCATATATT
Source organism: Hibiscus tridactylites (assembly GCA_958450335.1). Classification (NCBI taxonomy): domain Eukaryota; kingdom Viridiplantae; phylum Streptophyta; class Magnoliopsida; order Malvales; family Malvaceae; genus Hibiscus; species Hibiscus tridactylites. Next base: position 15,896,090 of record OY288289.1, on the reverse strand, counting down.
ATACCATATACCATATATTATATATATATATATATCCACCCACATAAACATTATTAGCACACAAAACACAATATTAACTGAAATTAAGGAAGCACAAGTATGAAGCAAAATAAAGATTCATGAAGTGACGGGGGTGTAAACAGTAAATAAACCGCTAAAAACAATTAAATCAATGATTAAGGACCAATTTGAAAGGACATATAAATCTGAAGGTATCAAAGGGGTGATTTAACCATTCGAAAAATTAATTCAAACCATATTAGGGACGAGATTAAAAACTTTTAAAAAACTTGAAGGACCGTAGATGGGGTTTAAAAACACGGAGACCCTCACGGTGTAATTAAGGGGACGTGGGGGATTTAAAACAACATTAACCCTTTATTAAAACGTTAAAACCATATAAATAGGCTTTTTAAAAAAATTTCAGACCCTTTGGCCATTTTGAGTAAAAAAACAGTGAACTCTCTCGCTCCCCCCTTTTCTGACCGACCATTCGAGTTAAAAAAAAGAAGAAAAAACAATCTAAGCCAGCCAGTTTCCGCTAATCGACAACAGCGGTATCCCGTTCAAACCTTAAAAAGCTTAAAGCTGTCAACGGCGGCCAAACCCTTGTCCTTTTGATACCCTAAAATGAAAACCCAAACGTTTTTGGCAACTTAGGTTCAAAACCCTAAAAAGAAAATAGAGCCCCCATGTGATTCAGATGGCTCACTCGGTTGACTCCCTAGACGGAAGTGGATGAGCTTATCGCCGGCTCGAATCAAGAAACAGAGTGGAGGATTGGCTTCCAAAAGGTAATAAGAGACTTTTATTTTTTATTTTTTTGGCATACATGCAATGGGTTGAGAAAAAGAACCGAAAGGAATACCTCTGAAAGTTGTTTCTATTGCTCAAAAGTTTTATTCTCAAATCGAATCCCCTTTTACAGTGATTTTCCTTTCTTTTTATACTCAGCTTTTACAACAAAACTCCAAAAAAAAACTCTCCCCAGACTTTCTTTTGTTTCCTGGAAAAACCAGGCCTTTGTCCCGTTGACATTTCATTGAGTTTTTGTTTGGTTTACAATTTCGACATCTCATGTCTGTTTCTTTTGTTGTTTCATATCGAGTTTTCTCGAAATGGGGTTGCTTTGACGTGCACCGGGTTAGAGGCGACAGAGGACGTGTTCGTGTGTAACGCCTATGGTTTAGGGGTAAGAAGTTACTCGGGTAAATCGGGTTCAAGTCGTGGGTTCGTTTTAAAATTTAATTAAATTTTGGTTTAAATTAAAAGGGGTTTGAATTCATTAATGGCATTTTAGTAATTTTAAAATAAGGGAAAATAAGATAAAAAGGGGGTTTAATTTCAAAAAGATGCTCATCTTCTTCTTTCCAAGTTTTTGACGACCTAAAACCTCCCTTATCCCCCTTGTCACTATTCCATTCATTTCTCCATCGAATTCAAGTGATTTCAACGAGGTAAGATCATTTTTGACTTGTCCTTTCAATTCCTAACAGATTCACAGTTTTAAATTTTAGAAAACACCATTGTAGAGAAATTTGAGTTTTCATAGTTTTCAAAGAAAAGCATGAAACTTTAGTGGATTTTCGTTTTGTATTGACGTATAGAGTTAAGTTATGAGTTAACCTAGCCCTAAGGTACATTGTATCTCAATTTGGTTGATTTTTGTTAAGAATCCCGAAATTGGGTTTTGGGGGTATTTTAAAAGTGTCAAACTTTGTGTTTTTGGTGTGGTTTTGTGAAAGGGAGTTGGGATGAGGTTATAGTGATACTAGAAGATGTTTGGAGGTGTTTTGGGCATTGAATTTTGTAGTTTTCTGCTGGGTTATTAGGGAGTACGAAAATGAAGAAGTTTTGTTGGTTCATGGGTTGGAAATGTGGTAAATGGGTCTTGGAATTGTATCTTGTTTGTGACAGTAATTTTGGGGCTGAATGATTGAGTAAATTATTGTTTTGATTGACTAGAACCAAGGGAAACCATTGGAGAGGCTTCGGGCACGAATCCGGGGAATTTAGAGACTTGAGATCGGTGTTCGGCTTCCGTTTGGGTTGCAACGGTGAGTGGAAATGTTTTGAACTTGCTTTGCTTTCGGAAATGGGTTCTTGGGGGTTTTGGTGGAGCCTTGAGGGCTAACCTAAACCCAAGCGTAAGTTTACTAATCCTACCTTGATAGTTAAGTGATGGTGTATGAATATTTGTTGTGATATCATATGCATTGTGGATTGCTTTTTACATCCGTTGTTGTTGTGTAGTCGTTGTTGGTGTCGAGCCTCCATGATGGTTGTCATAACTACGGTGATGAGTGGTCCCACCGGTAGTGACTAGTAGTAGAGTAATGTGATGAGTGGTCCCATCGAAAAACTACTAGTCGAACGGTGATGTGTGGTCCTACCGTGTGTGTTGGTTGTGCATGTGCAAACCATGTAGATGTCTTGTTGTGATACCCTTCGTGCATTCAATGGTTTATTTCTCATTTAAGAAACGTGTTTTGAAAACTGCATGATTGTTAAGTTTTAAACCTTCGCTCACTAAGCTATCAAGCTTACGCTCTCATTTTTCCAACATGCATATCGTTAGAGTTCGGAAGGCAAGTGGGCAAGGGATGAGATTTTTTGGAGTTCTCAAGTAGCTCAAGTACGATTTAAGTAATTGTAATAATGCCTAGACATTGAGGGTATTAGACTTGTATGATGTTGGAGTTCAAACTCCTTTGATGGCTTTGATGTTCTAGCATGTTTGGTTGTTGGTACCATGTGTTGTATGAGCATTGTTGGACTCATACATGTTGGATTGTTGTTAATGCCTTGTTATGGATTTGTAAACCATGCTTACCATGTTGCTTAAATGCCTTGTGTTTGAGGGTTAAGACCCTTTTCTATGAATGCCTGTGTTGTTTTGAGAGTATGTAAATCTTGCTAGTGGATGCATGTATCTTTTGGCTAACTAGACCCTTTTATGCATGTTTAGAATGCAAGTTTCTCTTAAGTATGGATGCCTTGGTGTTGATGCCTCGTTGTTTGTTTAAATTGATCTGTATGCTTATTTATGGTTGCTAAATGTTGTATGAAGGTTCTTTTGTGGCTAGGTGAGTCGTAAAATGCATCTAGAGTTGAGTCTTAGGTTGTTTTTAAGTTATTTTGGGTCTTGCAGTGCAGGGCGTATCGGTACGCCCAAGGGCCGTATCGATACGGTCCTACACTTTGGGGCACGGTTTAAGCTTAGCGTACCGATACACGGGAGTGTATCGATACACCAAAAGCTTTCTTGAAATATGAGATTTTGACGAGATTTTGGCGTATCGGTACGGTTTCATATCGTTGACCGTGAGAAGTTGATCGTTGAGGGCGTATCAGTACGGTCAACCTGTGTACCGATACGGTCTCCCTAGTTTGACTTTGGGCAATTAACCTAGTCAAGGCGTATCGATACCCTCTTCTAGTGTATCGATACGGCCTGTTGTACAAACTAAAATGGGTTGTCTTAAATTGATGCTTTGCATGTTGTATTAATTCGTTTTGTTTCCGCTGTCGTGTTTCACATAGGAAGCATTAAAGCCTTTAGACAAGATAATGTTAAAAGAAATTTTCTAGGGCTGCTAACCGAAGGGGATCCTTAACGGGTTTCACTTCGGTTTTCCATGTGTGACCCACTCGGACCGGTCAGTCGTCCAGACCGGGACGAGGGGGTTACATCGTGGCAGACGAGGGGTCACAAGACCAGGCCACACGTGTGTGGGGGAAGTCAGATCGTCTTAGACGCGCGCGTGTCGGATGCGAATGGGCTCGCGTGTCAAAATAAGTACCTAAACTATGTTTATCTTAGAAAATCCTAGTTTGAGCAACTTTATCGGCAAGATATATGCCTTATTAAAATATTAAGGCCTAAATGAAAAATCAGCCCTTAAACTATGCATTTTGTTTGACTTTAGTCCTTAAACTATTTTTTGTCAAAATAAGTACCTAAACTATGTTATTTTTTCTTTTAGTCCCTAAACTATCTATTGGTCAAAAAAATTTGTGACGTGTCAACATCTTATTGGCTGAAATAATATTTTTTTACTTAGATAACTACTGAACTTAAAATGACCAGAAATGATAGTTTAGGGACTTATTTTGTCCGAAAATAGTTTAAGGGCTAAAAGCAAACAAAAGACATAATTTAAGGGCAAAGATTAAAAAGTATGAACACATACTATTTTGTAAGCACCTAAAAATAGGGATGAAAATGGATTGGATTGTATAGAATCCAAGTCCGAATCCGTTACAATCGGACTCAGATATTTTTTCGGATTTGGATTTTTTTCAAACGGATTTGGATAATATTGTTTTTGGATCGGATTTTTTCGGATCGGATTCGGTTTTGTTTCAACCTCATTTAGATCAGAGTTTTTGAATCCGGATTAAATTGTCATCCCTAGTCTTGACCCTAGTCTGAGGGGTAGATTCACGAATTTTATTGTATTCAGGGTATATTGTTTTTGGCCCTCTAATAATTTTATCTTAGTGCAAATCAATCCATAATTTTGTATATTTAATTTTTTACGCATTTAATTTATGCTATTTAATTCTACAATTGTTCATTTTTATCCCTTATTTGTTGGCTACATTTAATTTTTTGTGTTTCTTGTTTATGCTTTTAATTTACTTTTTATTTTAATTCATAATTTTAGCATAATATATCATAACTTTATCTATCGATTGCACATTACTTACTATTTCATTCACTAACTTCCTTAATTTTAGTAATTCATTGATATTTACATTTATTTTTTTCTCCATTGTATTTATTTTATTATTTGTTTATCTATGACTTGATCTTGCATTTATCTTTTTCATATTTATTTATACATACATATGGTATAAATAGATATATTACACTATATTAAGGTTAATTAATATATATAGATCATAATAAATATTATTATTATTTAACTTACATTCTTAACACATTTATATTTTTATTATCACTTTTAATATATATATATATATAAATAAAGTTAATTTTGTTTTTACCATTATTTCAAATTACCTAACATATACATTTGTGTTATGGTTTAAAAAATATATGTAGTTAGTATTTAGTTTAACTTTTTACTTTATTTACGTTATCTTCTTGTTTTAATGTAAATATTATACATGATATTTTGTTTTAAGGAATTAAAAGTCCTAAATGTTTTGATTCGGGCTCGGATATGGATCGAATGCGTCATATTCGGATCGGACATAGATTTGGACCAGATTCGGATCGGATCTTGGCATGATCCATATCCAACTCATCTCTTATTAGGACTCAGACATTTTCCTCGGATTCGGATTCAGATTTTTTTAATCGAATATGAATCGGATAAATTCCTTCAAATCAAATTGGATTCGGATCGGATTCGGATCAAATTGCCATCTATACCTAAAAATATTATTAAAAAACTTGACTTAACTACAAAATAAGTGCTCAAACTATGTGTCTTTTTGCAATAGGTGCCTAAAGTATTTTTTGCTTGAAATAGATTCCTAAAATTTTATTTTTGTTTGAAATGGGTGCCTCAGACTTTAAAACAAGTAAAAATGAAACTTTAGACACATATTTTAACCAAAATATACTTTAGACACTTATTAAAAAACATAATTTAAGCACTTATTTTGTAGTTAAACTAAAGAAAAACTTCAACAAAAAACAATAGCACCTTGGAAATTGGAACTCCAACCAGCAGGCAGTAGCAACTAGCAAGGATAAAGAAGCTAGACGCACGTGCAATTCACGTGCAAATTGGTTTAGTGATCCAAGAAATGGGGTTATTGCCAACCGGTTCGGTGGGCTCAAACAGTGGGTTTTCCTGGTTCCCAGTGCTACTTGACCACCACCTCCCTTAATCTTCATCATGATTGGTCCTCCCACCTTTAAGCTTTCTTTAAATATAATTATTTGATTCAAAGTAGTTGGAGAATTCTATCGAGTCGAGTAAAAAAAAATTGAGTCAGTTAAGGTGACAAACTTTCTTTTAAAATTTTATCTAATTTTTTTTACGAGTTGTGTTTATAAAATTTGAGTAAAATCGAGTTGTTTAAGTTTCGGTTTACATTTAATTGTAAATATTTATAATGTTACGATGCTAAATTGATTCCAATTCAAATAGTCTTCTATAACTATTTATGATATACATATATATTTCTTCATATGTGATATACGTATATTGACAAACTTGATGGGACTCGACTTGAACTTTAAAATCGATCCACTGATTATTAAAAAAATTAAATTTTCGAAGTTTCATTTTATAACTCAAATTTTATTTAAAATTTGTTTGAGTGAGTCGAGTAGAAAAATACGATTTTTTAGAATTGAATCGAGTTTTATTCATTCTTAATTTGAAGGTTGTGTGAAATTTCAAATAATTTTATTTATTTATTTCAATGTTAAACTATAAACTTTAAATTAGGCCGTCTAAAGCTCTGAATTTCAAATATAATAGTTGACATTGAAATAAAAAAAATATTATAAGATCTAAATTTACACAATATATATTAAATATTTTTTCTTGTATTAATTAGGACTAAGCTTTACAAATTATAACCACTGCCCTATTAAATTATCCTCAAACTAAAAAAAGGGTTGATTTTCATGGCTAAACGGATTTTCCTCCTAAAAAGCATAGACAAAAGTAATTTCCATGAACTTTTGCTTTTAATATCCACACATAAATGTATATATATTCCCCTTTTTAACCATCGTCTTCATCAATCCATCCCATACGTTCATATACTGGTAGACAAAAAAAAGGAAGTAAAAAAGAGAGAGAATTTGATGAAGAAGATCGAACCAAAGAACTAAGATCTTCTTCATCAAATTTCTGAATCTCAATTATTTTCGTTCTGTTTTGTGTCTTTTCTTCCAATCCCAAACAAACCCAGATTTTGTTGTCTGTCACCTTATTATCTTCAAAAGATTATCACCATCTTCAAAAAAAGATTCTTTTTTGGTGGATAAAATTTTCCAGGTGTCAGAAACACCCCATATCAGATCTCTGTAACCCCACCACCCCTGTTTCTGGGTTCATCCACTAAAATCTCCTTATTATTACACGACAGCTGTTTAGTTGTCTGTGCGGTCGAGATTTGTTTTCTTGGATTGGTTGTTAGGTAACTTTTCTGTTTGGAAGGAAAGAAAATTCTTTTATTCACATATTTTACTTGCTGGTTTTTGTTTTGATTGGTCATTGGCAAGAGAGGCCCACCTTTGAGGGTTTGGTGGGCTTTGATATTAGCCAATAAAAACCCTTTCTTTTTGTGAATTTTTTTAATCAAAGTTGGGGTCTTGTTACATTGATGATCTCACTTTGGTTTTTAATGGAGATGAGAGAAGAGGATAAACAATAGGGTTCTCTTCCATTGATTTCTTTTGCCTTATATTATTGAATTTTGGTCCCCATAAGAGAATTCAGCCATTCCCCTCTCTTTCTCTCCTTTTTATATCTCTTGGAATGCTACTCTATTTGTTCCTCACTTGTTTCCCCTTCCTCTTCTTTTTTAAGTTGAAACCACTTCCGCCATGGCCAATTGAGTTGAAGTTTTCCTTTGCTTCCATTCCCAAGTTGATCAAAAACAGTTTTGGTATTAGCTATTTCACCTCCTTCCCTTCCAAAATGTCTAAAAAGATTAATTTCGGTTCAAAAGTTGACAGCTTTAGGGAGGTTGAAGGTGGTGGTGGTGCCATCTCGGTTTTGGACTTACCGGATTTGGCCTTGGAATGCATAATCGAAAGGCTGCCGCCGGCTAGTCTTTGTAGCATGGCGGGCGTTTGCAGCTCTTTGAGGAGTATGTGTACGGCCGATCATTTCTGGCAAAAACATATGAAGAACAAATGGGGTAGAATCATTGGCCCTGCTGCTTACCGAGAGTGGCAATGGCATGTTGCTTTGAGGAAGGACTCGAGTCTTTTGAAACATGGGGGGCCAACAACATGTTTGATGAGGATTTTGTCTATTGTTAGGCCATCTTGGTGGTTCAGACCAAAGGTTGATGATTGTAGTAAGCAGGGTTCTTTGCCGGATGATTCAATCATGTCTTGGTTTCTTGCTCTTGAGAGTGGCGAATTCTGGTTCCCTGCTCAGGTCTATAACCGTGAGGTATTTGATTCTCTTTACTTTCAATCAAATTCCCCACTTGTGTTTGTGCTGCTTCCACTTTGATTATAAGATTCTTTCTTGTTTGTGCTCTTTTCTTTTGTAGAATGGCCATGTTGGGTTTATGCTGTCATGCTATGATGCTGAACTCAGCTATGATCAACGTACCGACACGTTCCAAGCAAGGTAATATGGGGGATATGAACATGTTTTTGAAACTTAATTTACTCTGGTCTGGTGGATTGATATTGGATTTGGTTTGATGCTTTTAGGTACCCTCCACATGGAAGGAGGGCGGTGGCAATCGAGAATAACGTGCCTTGGGAACGGCTGAGAGCACCGCCGATGGATACTTCACCACACGATCTTCACGTTTCTGATTGTTTGAACGAGCTACGCCCGGGGGATCACATCGAGATTCAATGGAGAAGAAACAAAGAATTCCCATATGGTTAGTTTTTGTACCATATGAAGTTGCTAGGAATATCATTAGTTCTATTGCCTGATAAAATTGCCTTATGTATTGTAGGTTGGTGGTATGGTGTGGTCGGCCACTTGGAATCATGCGACGGGAACGAAAATTTCTGCCGGTGTCATCAGAGTGGTAAGTTTGATCTCAACTTCTGCCTTTAAGAGTAGAAATATATTCTCTTGTGTTGAAGAAATTAACTGTGTATGTGTGAGAGATACAAACACTCTTGTAAGCTATGTTACGTGTCGGTATCTAACACGAATATGGTCATGTTTAGTTCATAGATTTGGAAAATCATTCTCCTCTTTACCTGATTGCGTATGTTTGAATGTATGTCGAATACGAATACTTTTAAGGAGATGAAGAGTTCGGGGAATATAGCAATTCATAAAGTTAACTTTCATGGAGGACATAGGGTTGAGCGTAGGTCGTTTTCAGGAACCTCATTTTTCCAATACATGGTCCCCAAGTTGTGCTGTTGGGTTGGTCCCCAAACACAAATCGCTGTCATTATGTCGTAAATTCGACCGGCATTGTGATAACTTGTGTCTCGGGAGAATATTTATGGCCAACCACACTAAAAGGACCCAATGGGACTCTGTTTGCTTTACTCATCTAGAATCTTTAAGGCTTGTGGGACTGCAATGGTTGTTTTTGGTAATAATTTGCAACTCGAGAAACCAGATAGATTTGCACATTTGTTGCATAAAAGTTGCAAGATAATGGTGCTGTAATAAAAGCTTTTTTGTTATTGTCTGGTTTTTAACATCTTAGTGATGTTAAACAGATACAGTTGCGTTAGAGTTCAATCAGTACGCCCCCGGATCACGGTGGCGAAACAAGACGGTCAACCGGAAAGAACATCGAGAGGAGGGAGACGAGGCAGGTGGATTTTATGGTGGAATCCGTAAACTTAGCAGCGTCGAGGAGATATCGACATGGAAGCGGCTCTGGCCATCTGATATCCTGGAATAGACCATTGTGGCTTGATGGGGTATAAAAAGAAAATGCATGCACCAAGATTTCAGTAGAGATATTGGTCTTATTTCCCTTCCAACTATGCATAATCTATCAGAGTTTCTGCTCCTGGAAACCGAAATTCGAGTTCTAATTACTTGCATGGAATGGAAGTGAAGTAAACATCCCACGATTTATGTACAGATTTTGTTAAAGAAAGCATTCGGAAGGCCATTGATTTATTGATGGAGAGAATGCCATCTTTATTGATTTTTTTGTCCTTTTCTTTTTATAACCGTTGCTATTTAAATTATTGTTCGATTAATCCAGATCGGCCAACTATTTTCATAATTCAGAATGATAGTTGATATTGCATTTCATCCCGACAAGTAACTCTTCTCTTGTTCTAATAATTTCTGAACTAAATTAATTTCTAAATTTAGCATATATATGTGTGTCAGAAAGCACACTTAAGGATCTAACGTAAAATTAACAAACCTATATATATCTTTTATTATTCCGTCTATAATTTCTTGTTAAACAAACTTTAATATTTGAGAATCCAACAAATGTCCGAATAGAAAAGCAGACGATGTTTATCTTAAGAGACACGAGTTCAAATCGTTTTGTAAGTGTATGTACATTATCGAAGGGTTAAGAATCTATATGAGCAAATACTATCTTGTAGTTACCTTTATACTATTAAAAAAGTTTTTTATTTGAAATGTCATTATATTATATAAAACTCACATAGTTTTATATTAATTTAGGATTATTTAGGGTGACAATCGGGTGAGAAATAATCGAAAACTGTGAGGATCCGAACCGAAGCGTATGAGGAATAATTAAAATCTTCACCCACAGAGACAGAGAAAGTTTTATCACTGAAGCTAAAATGGGGATGAGGACGGGGATTATTATATCCGAACCGTGGAGATAACCGAACCGTACCTGTATAAATCACCGTGGGGATCTTGAAAAATATCCTCTTAGAACCCTAATATTTTACAAAATAGATGGCCATAAGGGTAATTTACGCATTTTTCAACAAAAATCTAATCTTCTGTAATCTGAGTATGGCCGGTTGGAGTAAGTTTGAAAATTCCCCGTAAATTACATAAAGATAATTAGAAAGTAGTCTTTACATTTTTGTAAACGTGATTCAGTCCAATTTTGTTTAAAATACACGATGATCAATTTCGATATGTGTTTTAAAAAAGGGTAAACTACCCCAGTGACTACTCAACTATTGGTCGCGACCTGTTTTGACCACTCAACTATTGGTCGCGACCTGTTTTGACCACCTAACTAAAAAAATTCAAAAATTGACCACCCAACCATTTAAATAGACATATTTTGACCACCGACCTTTTAGTTCATGTTAATTACCTATTATATCAATTTGGTCCTAATTTTAATTTAATTAAATAAAATTAATCAACTAATTAGATAACAACATGTGTTATCACCCGATTGGACGAATTTATTTTAATTTTTAATTTAATTTATATATATATTATCCTCCAAGACAAATGAATATGTGTATGGTGTGGTTTGAACTCATGACCTCTTGGTTTAAAAAGCCAAGGCTTAACCATTGGGCCAACTACTCGTTAGTAATGTAAACTGCACCATTATATATATATATATATCTTATAATGAAGTCAGTGCTAGTGAAAAAAAATATTTGAGAGGAGACTCGAACATGAGTCGCATGAGATATATAAAAACACGCATATCACTAAATCAAATATATTCGATTAAATAAAATATGAAATTATTAAATATTTGATTTAAAAGAAAAGAAATTCGATTTAAAATATTCGAATATTTATTCTTTTTCATATTTAAATTAAATCGAATATTTATTAAAATATTAAATATTCAATTTAAAAGAAAATAAATTTAATTTAAAAAAAGTATTCAAATATTTTAAAAATTCGATTTAATATTTTTAAATCAAATATTCGAATATTTTTTAAAATCAAATTTCTTTTCATTTAAATCGAACATTGATATGCATGTTTTTATATATCTCATGTGACCCATGTTCGAGTCTAGGGGTGATAACGAGTCGAGCCCGAGCCTGGCCAGGCTCGGCTCGGCTCGGAAACTGTGTAATTGGGCTTGACTCGGGCTCGAGGCTCGTTGAGCTCAGAATTTTAGGCTCGAGCTCGGCTCGAAAACAATACTATTGAGCTCGACTCAGGCTCGGTTCGAGCTCGTCAGGCTCGACTCGGCTCGAAATGAAAAATTTTGTTATAGTTTTTTTATATAAAAAGATTCGTTAAAAATCCATTCCATAACCAACACTAAAACGAAATTCAATGACCGGAAATGGGAAAAAAGTGCCAAAAATTAGATTCATCCAAATAATCAATAAATATTCTTATAATACAAACACATAATTAAAGAAAATACAAAATCAAACAACAACCAACTAAAGAAAGAAAATGCAAACACATAATTTATTTTATTGCATATGTAGATTCCGAGCCTGTTCACTAGCTTTTCGAGCTGAGCCTGGGTAGGCTCGGCTCGGCTTGTTAAGGTTTCAAGCCGAGCTCGAGCCCGAGCCCGAGTCGAGCTCACTCGAGCCGAGCCTGAGTAGCTCGCGAGCAGGTCAAACTCATTATCACCCCTATTCGAGTCTCCTCTCAAACCTTTTTTTCTTTTTTCCCTAGCACAAACTTCATTACAAGGTATATATAAAATGATGCAATTACATTACCAAAGAGTAGTTGGCCTAGTGGTTAAGCCTTAACTCTTTCAACCAATAGGTCATGGGTTTAAACCACACTATACTTATATTTATTTCTCTTGAATTTTTCTTTAACCGGGTGGTGACACGTGTCACCACCTGATTGGAGGAATATATATAATATTAAATAAATTAAATTAAAAATTAAAATAAATTCATCAAATCAGGTGATGACAAAAATAAATTCATCAAATCAGGTGATGACACATGTCATTACCTGATTGGTTGATTAATTTTATTTATTTAAATTTAAAATTAGGACTAAATTGATATAATAGGTAACTAATAAGGACCAAATGTGTAATTATACACATTTGACTTTAACGGTCACGTCACTTTTCCGTTAGCTTTTAACGATCGTGATCAAAATATGTCCATTTAAATAGTTGGGTGGTCGAATTTTGAATTTTTTTAGTTGAGTGGTCAAAACAGGTCGCGACCAATAGTTGAGTGGTCACTAGAGTAGTTTACCCTTTAAAAAATATGAATATTTGATTATTGAAAAGTCATACAAAATTGGCAGCAAAATTCTTAGAAAACTGTTTTAGTAATGACTTTGAAAAATCACCAAAAACTCTACAAGATAAATTAGGAAGTGAGTCTTATATTTCTATTTTCTATAACCATACGAAAGTCTAGATTCGTTTAAATCAAACGATTCTTGATTTCGAATTATATATTAGAAGTTATTACTGTTTGAGTGAGCAGGAGTTAAGAAGAAAAGACTGTTTCAAAAAAGAACAATGACATTGACTTCTAAAATTTTTCATAAATCGTACAAATAAAATTAGAAGATATAATTTATATGGTTGGAAGATTATCAAATCTAGTTTCTTTTAGAACAAACATATCATGATTTGAATATGTAGATTATTAGTTACATATTTTCTTTAAAAGTAGTGTAGATTGTCATGTTTCAATAGTTAATATTTTACTCATATTTTTATAGTTTGAAATGATTTGTTTGTTGTTGGTAAAACTAAATTCATCACTTATGTTTATAATTTTAGAGGTTTAATGTTGAATATTTGTTTTAATCTGTTAAGTTTTGTTTATTTTTGGGTGCGAGGATTAATCGAAAACCGCGCAAATTCGTAAGAGATGAGTATGTAGACGAAAAAATCCCCGAAACATTTAATGGAGATTCTCTGATACCGTACCGCAACTGTTATGGACGGAGTGCAGAATGCAAAATTGTCCACAACCCGCCCCATTGCCACCCCTAGGATTATTGGTTGTGTGTAAATTAATGACTAAGATTAAATTATTCTTTTTTTCTTAAAAATCTCTACGTTTTCAAGTTTTAATCTCAACCAATAATCTACTCCCATCCAATGATCATAGATTAATGTACATAGTGTAAAAAAATATATCTAAATAAATATTTTCTTTTACCAAGAATAAAATTTTGATACACATGCTGTAAGTATGTGTATTTACATTGTAAAACTTAAATTCTAAATTCATAATTTTAAACCCCATAAAAATAAACCCTAAACTATATATTCTAAATTTTAAACCCTACAACTTAAACTAAATTTTACCAAAGGCTATCTGGGCCGAGTTAAGAATAAAACCCGAAATCCAGCCCAAATTCAGTTTCAGGATCTCAACTAATCTTACTTTTGCAGAGCAAACTCACGAATTTTGAATCAGAGTACAACCAGATTTTGTTTTTGATATTCTAAAAGTTAATAAGCGGTGATGGCGAGTGCTGACGTTGAAGCGGTGGATTTCGAGCCGGAGGACGATGACCTCATGGACGAGGACGCCACTGGCGACGCTTCCCCTCAAGCGGCTATGCCTAAGCTTAAGTCCGCCATCACTGGCGGTGCTTCCACCTCTCTTTCTGGCCCTAAGAAGACCAAGGGCCGTGGCTTCCGCGATGAAGATGCCGACCGCCAGTCCCGTCTCGCCTCTCGCGACTTTGACTCTCTTGGCACTGATGGTGGCCCCGGTCCCCAGAGATGTTAGTCCTTCCTATAAACCCTGATTTTTTTTTTCATCTCGTCTTTTATTTATATTGTTTCATTTTGTTTTACCTAGTGCTTTATTTTATCTGTGGCCTAGAAGACAATATAATTACGGAATTGACATGAAAAGTTCACAATGATTTTAGAATAAGTTTGGTTGAAACGAGCTGGAAGATTTGGTAGTTTTAGTTTGCTAATATTGAAAATATTAAGAACATAGTGTTAATTTGTCTTTTGTTCTTGATTTGGTAACAGTTGCCAGTAAAACATTTTCATAAGTAAATAGTTCGAAAGACTATCATAATGAATGAATTTCCCTGATAAGATATCTTAATCTTTGGTTCATTGAACAGGTTATTCAAGGATTATATACCAAAATGAATTGTTTTGCGTGTTGTTGGAACATCTTAACCTTGTTAAGTCCATTATCAAAAGAATGGGATGGGGATTGATCCTGTTTTCCCGTCCTCAGAATTTTGTTGGGACATTGCCTGTGAGGATATTTGAAGTTCCGTCAAGGACAATATGTCCCATGAAAGAAAAGGAAAAAGATTATGATTTTCAAATCTGTATGCTCTTCTTTAAGGACTTCTATTATCTGTTTGGCCATGTTTGAACCACCAATTGAATGCTTTATACTGTACTGAACCTAACCTTCAGTATGTGCAGCTAATTTAAAGGTTTGCGACCTCTGTTTGAGCACCCCTTATTTTCCTACACAGTGTCAATATAACTCAACTTGTAGAGTACAGTAGATAAAAGCAATTGTGTTCAAGAACGAATTAAGATTTTCCTATATGTTTGTGAGCTCTTTTCTCAATAGTACTTCTCGTTAATAAATGTGCAGCTATTGAAGGATGGATTATTTTGGTCAGTGGTGTACATGAGGAAGCCCAAGAGGATGATTTGCAGAATGCATTTGGTGAATTTGGTGACCTCAAGAATTTGCATTTAAATCTTGATCGTCGCACTGGATTTGTTAAGGTAGGCAACTTAGTAAATTGGTGTATCTCCCTTTATGACCATCAGACCATTGCAATTGTGTACTAATGTGTAGTATTAATTATGTTTTGTTTTTGGTGGTGGAGCTCTTCAAATTGCATGTATTTTTTTCTATGTACTGGAAATATTTTGTCTATCTCTTTCTGCTTGTTTAACATTTATATTTTGTGTGTTTATTATATGTATTAGAGAATGTGGATTCAGTTATATTATGAGATATCAAGCAGTTCACTGTTTCTAACCATTTATGTAGTTCCTGAATGCTTGTTTGACAAATAGGCAAATAGCATTGAATGAAGATGACAAAACGCAGGACAAATGATCTCTTTTACCTTCTTTTATAGTATATCCTTAGGATTGAATATTTGTGCTCTGGTAAAATATGAGTGTTCCTCGTTTTAGGGATATGCACTGATTGAATATGAAAAGTTTGAAGAAGCAAAGAATGCCATATCTACAATGGATGGAGCGGAACTTCTTACACAAACCATCAATGTTGATTGGGCCTTCAGCAATGGACCTAGTACTGGAGGCTTCAAAAGAAAAAATATGAGGTTTGTCTATATTTATATGCTTTTTAGTTTCTGGATTGAGATCTGTTAATTCTATCAATTGAATGATGTATTCATGCAACTTGACTGTACTTAAATTAAGAACATTTTATCACTTGAACATTTTATCACTTGAACTGAAGCATACATTTTATCACTTGTGACAACCTCAACCCAGCTTAAATGGACCCGATTTCCTAATGCAAACCTTGCTCAAATCTCTAAATTGAGCTTTAAGCATAACCTTTTCCTTTACAAGCTAACCTTATTTGAAATACATGCCAATTTTATGAAAAAAAAGTATGCTTGATGGTGTTTTTCTTTCCCAAACATGTTTACATTCCACTTTATTTTATATTTCACATAAGCCATCAAATTGGAAGTTATTGCGAATTCAGTAGTAATCCTACAGGTATATATTGTTGGGAAATTGAAACATTTAGCTGGTTGGTGTTGGTTATCGCCTTTGCTAGAGTTCAAAATAAGTGCACTACTTGAATCTAACTTTACCCTTTATACCTTGTACATTTTGCAGGTCTGGAAGGACACATCGTTCCAGGAGTCCTAGGAGAAGATACTAACTTGTTCTCTATTATGAGTGTGGATTTAAAACAATAGTTTTCGAGATTTGGTGCTTGAAATTTACTGAAATTATGGGGTTTTCAGTTGTTTTCCGGGCGGCCCCTCTTCCGGTTTCTTTCATAGTGTCTCAAGTGGACTGGAGATTGTTCATTGTTTTCTAGTGCGGCATTTTCCGGTTTGTATTCAACAACTTGGGATATTGTGGTGTTGTTGCAATTGGTAACATTTTTTTTTTAATTTTCAAACCCACCTTTTCTATTAAGGTTGTGCATATTGTTTCTTAGTCATGGCAAATTTAGATATTATATTACATGAAATGAATAATCGACGTACGACAGCGTATATAACATGATAATTTTATAATGTGAATGTGTTAAATTTATAAAATGACACCAATCGGTTGCATATACATTAGTCCACAAAATCTAAATATACTTTGTAATTTGGTAGAAGCCAAAACAGAGTGAGGACTTCACTGCCTTGTCTAAGCTCTTGAATATGAGAGACATGGGGACAACATATTGCTGCCTACTGCATCATCTCCAACCATACCGACTTCATTACTTCCCACCCATCTCCCCTCGTCCTCAAAACCTTCACCACCTGCACAGCATTATCCAGCGGGTCAATTTCTTCGGCCGAAACAATGTCTGCACACCCTTGGTAAATCGTGGCTCCATTCTCCACCGAAATATTGTTGTTCTGTTGCAACACTTTACTTAGCTTTCCACTCAAGGAATCGAACCAGAAGTTAGTGTCCTCCGAAACCATCGAAGGTTTCATCACCGAAAGGTACATCATGTACTCGTATATTACTTTGGATGTGACAATGTTCTCATCCTTTGTGGTCGACACAGGGTCGGGATAATAGATCTTGGTCGCGACATGCCAGATCATGATGGTTGCACCCAAATCCATCAACATTGTGTCTAGGGGTGTAAACGAGTCGAGCTCGAGTAGTGCTAAGCTCAGCTCGGCTCGTTAAGATTTCGAGTCGAGTTCGAGCTTGAGTAATTTCTAACGAGCCTGAGAAATCTGAGCTCGACTCGACTCGTTTAGAACTCGAGTCGAGTTCGAGCTTGATTCGAGCCCAATCGAGTCAAGTGTTGACCGATCTTTGATCGCATTGGAGTCAAGCAACTCTTCATCTATCATGTCTCATTTAAAGTCCTATGAAAAAAAAACTTTGATACACATATTTTGTAAACTCAAACTTGTTAATTTTAGGGTTTAGGGTGTTAGTTTAGGGTTTAGAGGTATACATTGTTGGGTTTAGAATTCATGATTTAGATTATTAGGGTTTAATACTTATGTTTAGGGTTTATATTTAGGGTTTTAAGTTTAAAAATTTAGATTTTAAATTATAAAAAATAAAAAATTACTATATTATATTTTCGAGTAGCTCGTGAGCTTTTCGAGTGGGGTATCCAGTAGCTCGGCTCGGCTCGTCAAGAACTCGAGCCGAATTCGAGCTCGAGTCGAGTCCAATCGAGTCGAGCTTTAACCGAGCTTTGACCGAGTTGAGCTCGAGTAGCTCGCGATCTGTCTCGTCTCATCTACAACCCTAATTGTGTCATTCACCATCTCATCAGTGCATTGGTGTCTCTCAAGTGCCCTCTCCCCTCTTGTGAAATGAGGAGGACGATGTTCCCTCACCAACGGGAAGCTCTCCGGTTTCTTTAGCGACGAGGGGATGTGTCTGAAACTTGTGTGCCCGTACTTGAGCACCATGTCTTCAATGCCGATTGTTTGTAAGATTCTGATTCACCTGGCCCTTTTCCTGAAACTTATGCAGTACCTCAGAAGATTGAATTGTCCCATACAGTCTAACCGCCTTTTCTTTTCCGACGAAAATCGGAAGATTCCTCGTAGAAACCGGCTCTTGTTGTACTTCATCTTCAACACCACTTACCAATCCGAAGAAAGTATCACAAACAGACCATAAAATTCTAAAGCTATAGCTCCAACCAGCAAGATTCCAGTGAGGCAGTGATGCAAACATCTATACTTGACCAGTACTGCTCGGACAACTCTCCTACACTGAAGCTTTTCATAAACAAAACCAAGACAAATGAAGAGCAATAGAAGCCGATTACGCGTAAAATGCTTCCCGCCTTGGTGTACATTATGACTGACTTAGTGTACAACATGTCGAAAGTAAATAATCTTCTGATCTGTTATCAGATAAATGGTCAATGTCCTGCAAATGAGCTATCAGTTTCGCCGCCAACGACTTTATGCTTCCGGTAGTCAATTCTTCACATCTTGTCTCTTCAAAGAAAACCATTGGTGAATGGTGAGCCAGGACAATTTTCTCTCCATCAGTAACATTGTCCAAGTTTTCAAGGATGTTTTCAATGATCTTGCCATCAAACAAGGGGGCTATTCGTTTCGAGTCCGGCCGGCTAGCCGAATAAAGGCTCCAACTCCTCTCCACATATTTAACAATTCCAACCAAGAAGAGAGGGAAATTAAAGAGTGACAACCAAGATCTAGTCCACGACAGAACAATAACATAAACTGCCAGTGCAGCTTGGATCACCAGCCCGAGAAGGTGTCTCATCCAGAGTAGATTATCTTCCAAGGCGTAGGCAGTGATGGTGTGGTGCAGCAAAAGCAGTGAGGACCATAACCCTCTTAAGAAGTTGCTTGGAATGATTCCAACCATGGATTTTCTACGGTTGCCGAGCACGAAGAGAATGATCTGTAAGAGGAGACTGAGAATAATCATGGCTCTCACGTCCCATGCATCCCATAATTTCTTTACCATTGTAATTGGATTCATGATATTACTGTTGTGTTGGCTTCCTTTAATCTGGTTATAAATAAATATATACCAATGATTAGCATTGCGGTTCAAAAATTTAAGGATCCTTGCAATTTAAAATATACATAAAACATATCTATAATATCAAATAGGGTAAATTATTACTGAATTTTACTCTCAAATTTATTTTGGTAAGTGAAGTATCAAAATGTTCATTTTATTCATTGAAGTAAGAAATTGAACGTTATTTGTCACTCCATCGTTCACGTCGTTGGACGCGCCCCGTAGATGGTGGTCACTCGGTACCAAATTTTACTAGTCACTTCATCTCGCGGCATGAGTCCAAATCTGACTTCCATTTAGCTGGAAAGTGTCTCAAAGTCTACGGATCGGGCAAAAACCTTTGAGTTTTTCTCTTGCCGATCTTCTTCCTCCGTCATCGGATGGAGCTTGTTTCTTAGTACATCACTTCTTTCGTGTCAATGAAGCTTTGCACTGTTTGAGTCTTGAAGAAATTTTTTCGTTCGCCGATAAATGGACGACATAAAAAAATTAATGAAAAAATAACGAAAAGCGTTCAATATCTAAATTTCAATGAGTACATTGAATGTTTTGAAACTTCAATGACCAAAATAAGTTTGAGAGTAAAGTTCAGTAATGATTTACATAATTTACCCTATCAAATAAATACTTATATCATATGCCAGTTTGACATATCCAAAAATTACAAATAAAAATAAAAATATTAATTATATATTATCAAAAAAATTAATTATAAGCCAAGTGTGTGTATACATATTATAATTCATATCACAAGAAATGACTAAATGAAACATTAGCATAATATAAGTTGAACTTGCCTGTAGGGTTGATCTCTTGCTACTCACAACCAATGAGCCAAAATGAGAAAGTGCGTTCGAATTTTCAAACAGATGTAGAGAGAGAAACGAGAAAGCGGAGTGAGTCAATGCATTACTTCCAACTATGGTAAACACTAAACAAGATTAGTTTCAGTTTATTCTTATACTTTGCTTGCTACTTCATTATATGTATACAACGTTTTCCCTATAATTTTGCTCTTTTTTCCCTTTCACTTTACTTTCTTCTTTTGGTTCTTTAATTCTATTAGCTCTTGATGTGATTTTACATGGCTTTTTTTTAATTCATTAAATAATGAAGTTTTAACAAAAACCTGTAATGGAGCAAGCACATTTGGCCGGTTGACCAAGTTGTTAGGGAAGAAACCAAACAACCGAGACAAAGCGGAAGCACAATCAATGTTCTTTCTCTCCCTAAAAAGCCTGTCGATAATTATGCCAAACACAACAACACTGAATATGTTCTCTAGCACTTCTAACCAATCTCAAACATCAACCAAGGCAACCACAACAATAATAAATCGAGACACATAAATTTTTACGTGGAAAACCCCTTTAAATCAAGGGTAAAAACCACAGGACTTTAGAGTCCGATCAAAAGTTCCACTATCAAAAAATGTTTAAGTATAAGACTACAATATTCAACCTACAACAAGCATATAGCTCAAACAAGGCTAATTACAAGTAGTCTTCAACAAAAGAGAGAAAAATGAGAGAACATCACCAAAATGTAGCTTGCTGAAAACATGTATTTCCGACGCTACAAGAGTAGGATGAAAAATCCGACCGTACACAATCAAGAACACCTTGTCACCTAGCTCCTGTAAAAAAATCAGCTCAATCTAACCACAAATGGACCTCCGATCGAAGAGTTGATCACTATTGCACGAAACTTGAAATATATGTTTTCTCCTCTGTTTTCCTCTCAAAAACGTGAAACCCCCTTTTGAAAATAGCAAATCTAATGACCTTTTGCTGTTGCCCACACATTTTTATCACAAAAACCAAAGGTAGCTTTTCACCAAAAGTCAAAGGACAAAAAGCAATAAATGCATGGCAGAAAACTTCTCCAGCAAAACAAGCAAACTTGTTTTATGGTTGCCATTCAAGTTGCAACATATTTTCTCAAGTTGCTTCACATTTTAGGTTGTAACCACTTTTGCATCACATTTCAGGTTACAACATGTTTGCACCACATTTTAGGTTGTAACCACTTTTGCATCACATTTCAGGTTACACCACATTGGCACCACATTTTAGGTTGTAACCTATTATCAAGTTGCAACCCGTTTTTAAGGTGATGGGTTCCCCACATAGTGGGATCCACACCCAACAAATCTCCCCCTCTAACTATGTGGGGAATGCCTCCATGCCGGAGGTCAAACAACACGCCTCGAACTTCACTCTTGGTAAGGCTTTCGTCAATATATCAGCACTATTATCATCATCGTGAATCTTCTCAAGCTCTAACAACTTAGCTTCAAGAACATCTCATATCCAATGGTACCTCACATCAATATGCTTAGATCTAGCATGAAAATTTGAATTCTTACCAAGATGAATTGTGCTATGGCTGTCACAATACAAGACATACCTCTCTTGGGTAAAACCTAATTCTTGCACAAACTTCTTCATCCAAAGCATCTCCTTGCACGCTTCGGTCACTGTAGTGAACTTTGTGGACAATGCAACACACTTTTGCAATCTTGATTGCCATGCCACATCTCCCCCTACATAAGTGATCAAGTAACCTGAAGTAGATCTCCTCGAGTCAATATCTCCGGCCATATTTGAATCTGTATATCCAACAAGAATATGTTTCTTATTACCGAAACAAAGTTTCATGTTGGAAGTACCACAGAGATATCTTATAATCCACTTCACTACATTCTAATGCTCTTTGCCTGGATTAGAAAGAAACTGACTAAATGTACCAACAATGTAAGCCAAGTTAGGTCTAGTGTATACCATCGCATACATCAAACTACCCACGACTGAAGAGTAAGGAACTTTCTGCATCTCCTCCTTTTCTTTTTCTGTGGAAGGACTATGATTGGCACTCAATCTAAAGTACGTAGCAAATGGAGTATTCACCGCTTTAGTTTTGTCCATAATGAACCTTTGAAGTACCTTCTCAATGTACCTCTCTTGTGATAACCACAATTTCTTGGCCTTTCTATCACGTGTCAACCTTATGCCAAGAATTTGCTTTGATAGTCCCAAATCCTTCATCGCAAAGGATTTACTCAACTCTTGCTTCAACTTGTCAATTCTAGAAGCATTGCGACCAACAATAAGCATATCATCAAAATAGAGCAAAAGGATAATAAAATCGTCACCAGAGAATCTCTTGATAAACACACAATGATCAAAAATAGTCTTCTTGTAGCCTTGCTCCTCCATAACAGACTCAAACTTCTTGTACCATTGCCTAGGAGCTTGCTTCAAACCATACAAGCTCTTCTTCAACATGCACACGTAGTCCTCTTTTCCTTGTGCAACAAATCCCTCTTGCTGCTCCATGTAAAGCTCTTCCTCCAAATCACCATGAAGAAAAGCAATTTTTACGTCCATTTGTCAACCTCTAAGTCATAACAAGCTGCCAAACTCAATATAGTTCTAATAAAGGACATCTTCACAACTGGAGAAAATATCTCTTCAAAGTGAACCCCCCTTTTTTGAATATAAACCTTGACAACCAATCTAGCTTTGTATCGTGGAGATGAAGATTTCTCTTCTTGCTTCAACCTGTAAACCCACCGATTCTTCAAAGCTCTCTTGCCCGTAGGTAGTTTTACCAACTCAAAGGTATAGGTTTCATGCAAGGATTGAAGTTCATCTTTCATCGCTTCAACCCACTGATCTTTGTATTCATTCTCCATAGCCTCTTCATAACACTCAGGTTCTCCCCCGTTAGTCAAAAGAACGTACTCATCAGAAGAATACCTGACAGAAGAGCGTCGATTTTTGGAAGACCTCTGAAGTGGAACTGCCGATGGAGCTATAGGTTCCTGTTGTTGATCATTCACAACATTATCCATGAGAGCATCAAGGACACCTATATCTTGCTGGTCATCATTAACATTACTATGCACATCACCCTGAATAGGATCCGGTGAAGGGTCTAGGGAACCGGGTTCACATCGATCAACTCATCACTATCTTGTGAATCGGCTTTCTCCGTCTTATCAATGTCATAAATGGTCTGATCTTCAACAAAGATAACATCTCAACTTCTCACGAGCTTCTTCTATAGTGGATCATAGAGTCTATAACCAAACTCACCATCTAGACCATAACCAATAAAGATGCATTGTCGAGTCTTGGCATCTAACTTGGATCTTTCATCTTTCGGAACATGATCAAATGCTTTACAACCGAACACACAAATGTGATCATATAAAACGTCTTTACCAAACCAAACTCTATATGAAACATCACCCCGCAAAGGAACACTAGGAGACAAATTAATCACATGTGTCATTGTATTTAAAGCTTCAGCCCAAAACGATCTCAGAAGCTTCGCATCTGACAACAAACATATGACTCTCTCAATCAATGTTCGATTCATTCTTTCAGCTAAACCATTCAACTGTGGAGTCTTAGGTCGTTTCCTTTGATGTCTAATTCCCTGTCGCAGACAATACTCATGAAATGACCATGTGTACTCGCCACCATTATCTGTACGAATGCACTTTAACTTATTCCCTGTTTCTCTTTCAACTGATGCTTGAAACTGTTTAAACACCACAAATACTTGGTCTTTTGACTTCAAAGTATAGACCCATAGCTTTCTTGAACAATCATCAATGAAAGTCACAAATTAAAGTGCACCACCATGTGACCTTACCTTTATCGGACCACAAACATCTAAATGGACCAACTCTAGCAACTCTGATCTTCTATGAGGATGACATCTTCTAAAAGAAACTCTTCTCTGCTTCCTCGCTAGACAATGAACACATTTCTTCAGTGTAGCATTCTTCAAACCCAAAAGCTGATTCCTTTTTGCTAAACAGTTAAGCCCCTTCTCACTAATGTGACTAAGTCGCTTATGTCACAACTCAGTTGAGCTGCCATTCACTGTCACATTCACAATGTCTCTAGAGGTAAAATCCCTCATCATCAAGCTTTCCTACAAATATCAAATTTAAACGGATATTCGGTGCATATCTAACATCCTTGAGAGTTAACTTTGTACCATTATTACTCACCAAGCTAACATCTCCCATGCCAATAATTGGGACCAAATTGTCATTACCCATCTTTAATACCCCAAAATCACTGGAAGTATAAGATGTGAAAAAATCTCTCCTCGACGTGACATGAAGTGAAGAACTAGTGTCATTCACCCAACTAGTCTCGTCGCATGCTAGGTTGACCAAATTCTCATCACAAATAACTAACAAATCATCATGAGTAGCAGTAGCAACATGTTCGGATTAAAGGGAATTATTGCCCTAACTCGAATTAAATGGAATTAGGCTTTCGGATTAAGGAATTGAGTCAAGTTGATAATGTAGTTGGATGTAAATTAATAGTAACAAGATCAAAGTAATAAAATTAGAGGAATTAAAAGTAATAAGAAAGGGTACATTTCCCTAGTGGAAATCGGATCAAAATGAAAGAAAGAAAAAAAATTGGTAAAAGAAATTGGTGACTAGTTTAAAAAGAAAATAAAGCTTAAAATTTGCATGTTAAAAACTATTATTCCTTGGGGTTGCCCTTAGTAAAAAACTTATAATAGACATCTTAAGAAGGGCAATTAAGTAAAACCAAATCCTATCAAATCCCCCAAATTAAAGAAAGTGTTTCTCTTCATCATTTGCTCTTCTTTATGTTGTGTAACTTGAGAGAGAAGGGAGGAGAGAAAAGCTTGCAATATCTGAAAATTTGAGCTCAAATGGAGAAGGAAATGGTTTGCATGTTGAAGGATTTAAGCTAGGAATAAGAAGAGTTAACTAGAGCTAGCAATTCAAAGAAGTAAGTTTCCATTCCTTTAATTGTTCGAATAAGTGCAAAAATCATGCATGCAAGTTTAAAATTGGTTTAAGCATGAAAGTGTTAGAGTCAAGGTGATTATGTTAAGTTGAGATAATAAAGTTCTTGAAAATTTATTTGTGAAGTGGTGAATTGATTTAAAAGATGACTATTTTGAGATAGAATGGAAGTTCACGATTAATTGAAAAATTGAAATAGATAAGGACTAAACTAGAAAATTCCTATTAGGACAAAGTTGTAGAGAAATGAGAATTTTGTAAGGAACTAGTCTTGGTTTGCTGGAAAAATGAATTCGAATGAGGGAATTTTGGTTAGAATCAACATGGGACGTGTATTTGAAAATGATGGAATTAAGGACTATTTTGAATAAGATCATTAATTACAAGGACTTGAATTATATGAAATTTGACACTTAACTCAGAAATTTGAATTATGGAATTATGTGAGAATGAAGTTAGACTCTTCAATTGAATTCGAATTAGCCTAAATTGATTACTTTAGTAAGTTAGTACTCGAAACCTAAGAATAGGGCCGATATGAAAAATTAGTGAAATTGAGGACTTGTCTGTTGATAATAAAAATTAGTATGGAATTAAAAAAGTTTTAAAAAGATAGTACAAGATATATACTAAGTGAACTTAGAAATAGATTAAGGTAATCAAGTTGAATTTTAAGCTAAATGTGCCAAATGAGTAAGCTGTCCAGAACACTCGAACCATAAGCTGCAACTTTGAAAATTCACAAAAAATAGGATTTAGGGTATTTTGAACTGAAATTTTTATGGTATAAACTTTGATATGTCTAGAAACACTGAGAGAAAACGAAATTGGACTCCAGTATGTAAATTGGAAGATATGGATTAAAGAAGTTGGACAGTACAAGCTGTCCAGATTTATCGAAAAGGTCGTATTCAAGTAATAAACTGTATTAAGTCGGACTAGATAAAAATACGAGGTTTATATGGTTAAAAATATGAGTTTAATACCTTCCTAATGGTGTATAATAAGTGAATTTTGGATTTGTAATTAAAGAGATATGGTTAAAATACTAACTGGTCCTCCAACTAGTTCAATAGAAAAACAGATTTGAGAATTAATGTTCATGCTTGTGTTAAAAGAGTGATTGTAATTGAAATTCTCTCTAATATAGTTTGTATTCATTTTTATGTTGAGTGTTAAGATCAAAATTGTGAAGGGACTTTGGAGGAAGCTAGGATCGATCAATCAAGGGGAAAGAAACAAGGGCATCTTAATCCAAGACCAAGCTTAAGGAGTTTGTGAGTGTAATTATATTAAGGTTGGGACTAGTGTCCTAACCACCTTGTTTATTATGTAATTTATAATTTTGTGCATGAAAAGGACTTAAATTATGATTGGTAATATGTTTAGTAAGGGAAGAAGGTTAAAGGAAAATAGATGCATGATTATGTGAACTGTCCTATGTGATTTATTGGTTATGTGGTATATGCATGAATTAGATCTTGTAAATGCTTGAATGCATGAAAATGTAGACTGCCGTGTGTGATTTATTTGTTATATTGTATATGCATGAATTGGATCTTGTTATTGCTAGAATGTATGGATATGTGGTCTGCCCGTATATGATACTTTTGCCATAATAAAAATGCATGTAAATTCATGAAATGTTGCTGCCCATGTATGCTTGATGCTATGCGAATGTGGCATGAAATTAATCAGCATGATTGATGTGATTGGGATCAATAAAATGATAGAATGAGCATGCAAATCAAATTATGTCTTATCTATGTGCTAAATTGAATATGAATGGTAAATTAATAAGAATAATATGTCCTCGGTCGATTAGAAGTCTTAGATAGTACGGCATGCCTAGAGTCCGAGCTCTCTTGTTTGTTGCCTTTTGCAACCACTGACTTGTTGCTTTATGCAACCATTGTCTAGTACCATGGGTACTCTCCGACTTGATGATTGAAGGTGACCTTGATTGGTGTTAATGACACATTGATGCCATAAAGCATCCATTGACTTGTTGCTTAGGCAACTATTGTTAGGTACTTGGTACCCTCTTGATGACTTGATTATCTGATTCGTCTACTCTACCTGGGTCAACTTAATTAAATTAAATGGAAGCATGTAATTATAAAAAGCTTATGAAATGGATAAATGGATTGATAATTGAATTTGGCATGACATGAGATGTATGTGATGATGAATTTTGTGGACATTGGTCCTTTCGATTGTGATAAAATGCATATGAGATGCTTGAAATGTTCGAATATAAGCAATGTGGGTAATGACCCCATTGGAATGAATTCAAAATGAAATGTGATATGTTTGATAATTTTGATTTATGGAAAAATGGTTTGTGACCTATTCGAATGACATGTTTAAATTATATTGGTGATTTTTGCTCATGATTGTTTGATCATGAAATGTTAAAATTGCTATGATTTTGTGGCTATTTCGATTATGAAGCATGAAAATGAGTATGCTAGAAATTTGAATTGGTAAATCGTCTTTGACTGAATCGAAAATGAAGCTTGTGGTTAAACTAATATTAATTGAAATGTATTCGAGTATGAAACTATGAATGTTTGTATATGTAATGTATGAAGCCATTTGAGTTTGATTTTGTTGAGCTTAGTTGGGTATTAATTTTATGTTATCGAACCTAGCTAAGTAAACTTAATGTTTGATCACACATAAAATTCAAGAATGAATTAGCTTTAGCATTACCTCGCTAAGTACAAATTCGTACTTATCGCTCCTTGTTTTCCTTCTTTCCAATTTTAGCAGAGTAGCTTGGACCTAAAGCTAGCATTCGATCGGGACAAATTACAAGACCAAAAATGTATGATCTTAGTCTCATTTTTAAACTCTTAGATGGTGGCTTCGAAGATTGTCTAAAGGCTCGTTTCATTTTGTTTGGTCGTAGCCTAAGTTTACGTTGGTGTTTGAAGTTATATGCTCCTTGATGTTAATTAGGAGGCTAAATCATGTTTTGTTTTAGTTAGAAAGCATCATTCTTTTGATGTAATTATG
Organism: Hibiscus tridactylites; assembly: GCA_958450335.1. Lineage (NCBI taxonomy): Eukaryota > Viridiplantae > Streptophyta > Magnoliopsida > Malvales > Malvaceae > Hibiscus > Hibiscus tridactylites. The sequence continues at coordinate 15,868,009 of OY288289.1, read as the reverse complement.
TAGGTCAAGCTAGTGGTCTCACATATTCTTTTTCTTGTATATAACTCGATAGCTTGGCATGGCTTAGGAGCATTTGATAACTTGATATTTTGTAATGAACTAGTTAATGGAAATCGAATATCATGGTATACGAAATCGAACATGACTTGTATGTTAATATTGATGTGATAATTATTGGTAATGTTGGTGTAATTAGAAAATTATCTAGACTTATTTAACAAGGTTTCAAATGGCATGGTAAGGAACTTCTTAAGTACATCGGCATGTTTGATTCAATTGCTATCAATAAAATAATTGGTGAATTATTACATAATAGTTAAAATTAATTGACCACATAGAAGGTCTAGTGATCGAATGAAATGTGGAATGGTGATTTGAAATTGAATCTTGATAATGCTAATAAGAAATTAAAATTGGTCTTAGAAATTTATAAGTTAGATTAAGGGAAATTATGTTTAGGTTTGTATGTTTAGAAAAGTTTTTGTTAGCCCACTTTCCGCATGCGCATTAATACGAAGAATTTAATTAAGAAATGGATTCTTGCCTAATATTTTCAGTTCCGATTTTATGTGTTTTCCGATTCCGATAACGCTTCTCGCTCCCGGCCCGGGCGAGGGGTGTTACACTCTCCCTAAAAAGCATGTCGATAATTACGCCAAACACAACAACACTAAATATGTTATCTAGCACTTCTAACCAATCTCAAACATCAACCAAGGCAACCACAACAATAATAAATCGAGACATAGAAATTTTTACGTTGAAATCCCCTTTAAATCAAGGGTAAAAACCACGTGACTTTAGAGTCCGATCAAAAGTTCCACTATCAACAAATGTTCAAGTACAAGACTACAATATTCAACCTACAACAAGCATATAGCTCCAACAAGGCTAATAACAAGTAGTCTTCAACAAAAGAGAGAAAAATGAGAGAATTAAGATTATAATTAAGGGTCATGAGTTTTAGGCTCACTAGGAGCACCCCCTTCCTTCCCTTAGAGTCCCCCTTCCCCTCACCCTAGGTAGGACTAAGATTAGAATTAAGATTTGTAAAAAAAAAACATGTAATGCAATGACGACTAGAAATCTTTCGCTCCTTTTTGGTGCTTTATACATATCCCAATACTAAAAAAATATGTTTAGGATTTAAAGTTGTAATTTAGAATTTATGGTTTAAGATCTAGAATTAGAGTGTAGTGTTTAATTTTTTAGTGTTTTGCTCTCCGAATGACAAATGATATTACTTTAGCTTTAGATGACATTAGGGATCAGGTTTATAACCCACTTCTCTCTCCCCTTATCAAAAATTAAATAAATAATGAACTTTTACTTTATGTAATAGTTTTGGTTAAGTGGAGAGGTATTTATATTTATAAGATAAATATTAAAAATTTAAATTCATACAATACAAGATGAGATAATATAAATATTTTCGATTATTCAATTAATTAATAGATCTCGACTTTTAGTTTATGTAATTAATATAAGGAAAATACTTTGATACTTTAGTTTACACATACCTTTTAATTTGAAGGTTTAGAGATTTAGGTTGTGATTTAGGGTTTAGTGGTTTAGATTATAAGGTCTATAATTTATGGTCTATGATTATAATTTAGAATTTAGGGTTTAAGGAGTTTAGGATTTTAATCCAATACCAACTATACGTTTATTGAGATGATGCAACTTTTGATGGAATTAGGGTACAATATCATCAAATCCAGCAATTAACACATTAAAACTAATACTTGGTATTGGATTTTAAGTCTAAGTGATGGGTGTCATCAATGATTAGGTATGCATTAATATCCATTCACAGCTTTAGACCAGTCGTTTTTATGGCTGCAGGGGTGGCAAAATTTAGGGTAAGTTAACTAAAATATGGGTCCTGTTTGGTAAACAATTTTTTGAGCTAAAATTAGAGGTTTGAAGTATTTTTAGAGATTTGACCAGTTAAATCTGTTAATTTGAATGTTTGATAAATAGAGGATTGTAATAGTTGATTGAGATAAAACCTCTCATTTTGAAAAGCTCATTTTAGGAGCTTTTTGAGCTAGAGGTTTAGATAAAAGACTTGTAAAGACTACTTTATCCTTGATAATTATAAAAAAATTCTCTAAATGACATAAATTTGATCAACTAATAAAATATAAAAACATTCATAATAAGAAATTAATATAAAAATTAATAAATGCATATAAATTTAATAATTAATAAAATTATATTCAAAAAATAATTTCATAATAAAAATTAATCTATACATCTAAAATTAATAATTATGAAAATTATATTAAAAAAATAATTTCTCAAATAAAAAATTAATATATACATCCTCATATATGCTCAGTAATGATATTAAAAAAAACTAATTTTTATAATCTAATTAATATTAATAGATACAAAATGTTAATAACTAATAAATTATTCAAACAAATATCAAATATAATCATGTCCTCATATGTCATTTTACTTGTTCAAATAATCAAACGACTATAAGCTATCAATTAATTTTACCAAACATTTTTATACAATCAGCTAATATAATTTGCTAGTCAAATAAGCTAATGCAATAAGCTATTCGCTATCCGCTATCCACTAATTGTCAAACAAGGCCATCATTTTTATTTCCTTTTTCGTTTATTTTGATCTCTAAATTTTTAACATACGAATTTTGAAAATGTGAGACCTACAACATTCAAACTCAGCTCTTATAATATAATTGTAGCTGAGTTTTTTTTTTGAATAATGGCATTTAAATTTTATTAAACACTATGAAAAATATTACAAATACAATGCATAAAAAGAAGAGAACTAGTCTATTAAAAATATCATAGCTACCAGTTCTAATTACATTGGCTAACAAACCATCAAACGAGTGGGGATCAATCTGTTCTATGATCACCGACAAAATTAAATCAGAAAACTAGCGTCGTGAAAATCTCTATACGAGCACCAATCAACTGCTAAGGTATGCTGAAATCGCGCCAAACAACAGATGAAACGAACCACAAAAGCCAATAAAAAGCGTGCTACAAAGACAAAGGAAACGCATGCCACAAGAACATAGATTCTTGTTAAGAAAAGCTCAAAAAAATTAAATTATGAAAAAACAAGTGAAATAATGAACACCTACGATCGACAACCAACACAAAAAACGATAAGCAACGAGGGAAAAGAATTTAGGTTGGGGAGCTTTAATAATATATTAGAAATTGGAGGAGAAGAAATCATTTTAAGGTTTAAATTTTGAATGAAAATATACAACGGATAGTTTGTTAAAATTGAATCGGTTTATCTTGAATTCCGTTACTTTTGTAATCCGCCGGATGAGATTCTAACTCATCTACATAAAGATTGCAATATGTTAATTCCTTCCTTGATACCTTTGCAACGTTAAGTACTCGATCTCTATTCATTAAAAAAAATTGAATCTTAAGATATCAACACAGATTCATTGCAAATGGATATATTAAGATATTTATATAAACTTACACAATAAATTACTTTCTTCTTTTAAAAAATTCAATTTAATCCTCATTCTTCAAAGTAAATTATTTCGACAAAATTCTACTCGAACCAAAATACCTAAATTTATATGTCAAAAGGAACTCATTGTCATCTCCCGCCAATGGATCACCACCGTCATTTTCAATCATCCCATCCGCCACGGGTCTGATACGGACAACCGTTGCCCCTTTCATCACGTACCCTGAATCCGGCAACTCAAGCACCGGCAAATACCACAGTTTCATGTTCAATTCCGGAACCGAACTCCTCTCTATCGACGATGGAGACTATACCGATGGCTCTTGGTGTAAGTTCATGGAGTTCCTCATCTCAACAAGCTCCTCTTTTCCCATACTAAAAACCCCTTGCTTGTTCGCATTAGAAATCACCACTCTTTCAAGTTTCAAGCAACGAAATGTTCTTCGGATTTTCGGACAAGATTTTCTCCAACAGACAATTCCTTGTCGATGCAACAATATGTAATGTATCAGTAACCAGAAACAAGAGAAGATAAAAATAGTAGAAGAAAATAGACAATAGATTAAGAAGTTGGAGAAATATTCAAGGTTTTTACAACTGTTCTTTTACATTTCACATGCTCTCTTATTTATTTTCTTAAAACCAGATAAGATCAGTTAAGGCTCGAGAAGTCTTTTTCTCTCTCAAACTTCTGTGTAATACTTGGTTATCCTTGGTGACAGTTTCTTGGTTGCCAACTTCCTCTGTGGTAACGTCCTTATTCCCTGCAACTGCTATCTCCACCTTTTCCTTGACATTACCCCCTCCTGGAAGAATGACCTTGTCCCCAAGGTTTTCGGTAGATGTAGGTGGACGAAAATCATCATCAGCAACGACAATGGAGTAATTTGTTGGAGAGGTTGACCCTTACACGACTTGAGTTGAGAAACGTGAAAAAAGAGGTGCAAGCGAGTGGAATCTGGAAATTCCATCTTGTAAGCCACCTGACCAATACATTTTATAATGCGATAAGGACTAAAGAAACGTGGTCCCAGCTTGTGATGCTTCTGCAGACGTAGTGACAATTGGCGATATGGTTGCAAACGCACAAACACCCAGCTACCTTCCTCGAGGTCTAATTCACGTCGATGTTTTTCGGCCATATTTTTCATACGAACTTGTGCTTGAATTAAATTATCTTTTAATACTTGAAGCAAAGCATCTCCTTCCTGCAAATCATGGTCTACTTGAGCATTTTGAGAACTACCCTCCAGATAGTTGAGAATGGTGGGAGGGTCACGCCCATACAAGGCTCAAAAAGGGGTCATTCCTGCTGATGTATGATACGCCGTATTGTACCAATATTCTACCTATGCTAAGTATTGTTCCCACTTGCTCGGATCATCGCCTGCCATACAACTAAGATACATCTTGAGACTTCGATTCAAATTTTCAGTTTGTCCATCAGTTTGTGGGTGGTAGGTGGAACTAAAACATAACTCGGTTCCTTGGAGTTTGGCTATCTTGGTCCACATATCACTAACAAAAAATTTGATCTCTATCGCTGACAATTGTTCTTGGAATCCCATGAAGTTTTACAATCCCTTGGACTATAATTTGAGCTGCATATTTACTGTCAAAATGCTTCGACAATGTAAAAAATGGTTGTATTTTGTGAGCCGATCAACCACGAACATGATAGTTTCCTTCCCATTAGATCTCGACAATCCCACAATAAAGTCTAACGAGATGTCCTCAAATACCTGACTGGGAATCGCCAATGGTTGAAGAAGTCCGGTTGGAGACAAACTAGCACTATTCATTCGTTGGCAAACCTGACATTCATTAACAAGCTGTCAAACCTCTTTTCGCATACCTTTCCAATAAAAATTCGCAGCTAATCTCTGAAAAGTGCGTGTAATACCAACATGTCCTCTGATTAGTGAGCTATGAAATTCGCGTAACAATTGTGATTTTAACGTTGTTTCTTGAGGTGCCAAAGTTTTACCTCGCACTAACAGCAAACCATTCTGCTCTTCGTACTCAGAAAATTCAAACGGTCCTTGTTGATTACTGGCCCGAATACGCTGAATATCAGTGTCTGTCCTACTGTCTGCTCGGATATCATCAAGAATACCAAACAATGGTCTAGAAAAAGCCATGATAGTTGCTTCATTTTTCCTGGATAATGCATCAGCCACATTGTTGAATTTTCCTGGTCGATAATGAATCTCGAAATCATATCCGATTAATTTCAATAACCATCTTTGTTGTTCTGGAGTTTGAATAGTCTGCTGGTTCAATTCCCTTAGCGACCTTTTATCAGTGATAATAATAAATTTTCGACCAACCAAATACTAACGCCACTTTCCCACTACATGTGTAATGGCAAACATCTTACAGTTATAAGTCGAAGCACCTTGCATCTGTGTACTCAACTTTTGGCTAAATTAGGCCAAAGGTTTACCGTTCTGAGTTAAAAATGCTCAAACACTAGTTCCCGAAGCATTAGTTTCAACTTGAAATTCTTTGTCAAAATTCGGAAGCCTAAGCATTAAGTAGAGCAAAGACGTGTTTTCAAGTGGTCCATGGCACTTTGAGCTGCTTTAGTCTATTCAAACGAGTGGCCTTTGTGAAGTAAACCAGAGATGGGAGCTTCTATGGTTGCAAACCCCTTAATAAACTTGCGATAGTAAGATGCAATGCCAAGAAATCCTCGCACTTCTTTGAGCGTTGTAGGTACCGGCCAAGCTCGGATTGCCTCAACTTTTGCAGAATCTACTGCCAATCCTTTTTGTGAGACTATATGACCTAGATATTCAATCATGGTCTTTCCGAAAGCACACTTGTGCGCTTTGCTACAAAACCATTCACCTGAAATTTTTTAACACATGTCAGACATGTTCTAAGTGGTCTTGCCAATTCCGATTGTAAACAAGAATGTCATCCAAAAAAATTAACACAAAATTACGTAGGAATGGTCGGAAGAGATTGTTCATTGTCGAATGGAAAGTGGATGGCGCATTGGTTAAGCCAAATGACATTACGAGAAACTCGTAGTGTCCCTTATGAGTACGAAATGCTATTTTTTGAACATCTTCCACCTTGACTCGAATTTGATGCTAACTAGCAAGTAAATCTAATTTAGAAAAAAACTTTGAATTTCTCAACTCATCGAAAAGTTCCTCGGTAGTAAGAATCGAAAATTTATCCTCAATTGTGATCGCGTTTAAAGCCTGGTAGTTGACACAAAACCGCCATGTACCATCCTTCTTTTTTACTAGAAACACTAGAGAAGAAAATGGGTTGTTGCTCTTGCAAATCAACTGGTGTTCAAGCATATGTCGGACTTGTCGCTCTACTTCTTCTTTATGAAAATATGGGTACCAATAGGGCCTGACATTTACTGGTTTGCTCATAAGTTGTAGATGAATAGCATGATATGTTTTCTGAGTCGGAGGTAAACCGTGAGGAGAAACAAAAACCATATCAAATTCAGCCAATAATTGTCTCATGTCCTCAGGTTCAATTGTGCTTGCCATCATTGGTACCGTATCAATTTACAAACAATAATAGATAGCCACGACCTTTGTATCTTTCAAACTCCATAAGGATTGCAATTGGATTGGTTGAGGAGTCAACCATGTTTCCCCTTGCCAGTAATGTTCCTTGCCCCTTTGGCGAAATTGAAATCGAAGTGTAGAAAAATCCATAGTCACTGGTCTGAGAGTGGCCATCCAAACAACACCCAAAACCATCTCAGTACCTTCTAATGGTAACACATAGAAGTCAGTTATCAATTCGGTACCTTGAACTCAAAGTTTAAGATCGCGTACACAACCTTCGTTATGTAATTTCTCACCATTTCCCACAAGGACCCTAAAGTTTGGTGCTTCTGTTACCGTCAAATCCAAATATTTCGCAACATAAGACTGTGTAAAGTTGTGTGTACTACCGCCGTTAATCAAGATTTTTACTTCTCGCCCTCAGATTTCCCCTACAACTCGGATAGTGTTAGGAGTAGAACAACCTGCCAGGGCATTAAAAGAGACTAACGATTGTTCTTTGGCAGTGTCATCACAATCATCTAGTTCTTGGCTTACTTTGGGGATAGTTGTTATCACTGATTCTAGTGAAGCACTCGCCAATTCATCACCAACAAAAATAATTGTGGATTTTTACACTTATGACCAGACATAAACTTTGCGTTGCAATAGTAACACGGTCCCTTTTCGCGTCGTGCTTGAGCTTCTGCTGCGAAAATTCTACGAGGCTGCATAGTAGGAACAGAATTTGCAGATTAATCTGCTTGTGAAGAACGTTCCGGCTGGTGTTTAGTCCCCGATGAAAACACCGTAGGAATGGGTAAAAGGGGTGGAAGCTTTGAACCCGATACTCGACTCAAGGGTCTGCGACTATCATTAAACTTTGCTTTATGAAAATGTGCCAAGGCCTGAACTTCAGTCATGGACGTGGATCGATGTCCTAATACGTCGTTCTTAATGTTCGAACGCAACCCAGAAATAAAACACTCGATAAGAAATTTATCAGACAAATTATGGGTACGTAGGGCTAAATTTTCAAATCGTGACTGATATTCTTCCACCGTTGTCGTTTGGATCAACTTTGATAGTTGTCCTACCGACGACTCAACTTCCATGACAGTGAAACATTTTCGAATCGCATCAACCAAATGATTCCAACCCACAAAATGTCTTTGACGTTGCATCTAGTTAAACCATTTTTTCGTCGCGCCGTCCATTCGAAAAGAAGCCATGGTAACACGATGGTGGTCTTCGGTACCATAAAACTCAAAGAAATTATAAGCCGATGCTAGCCACTCCTCTGGATCATTGCGGTTAAATAAGGGTAACTCGACTTGGACTGGTTTCAGAGCGAAAGGAAACACATCCTTTACATTAATACGTGCTTTTGTGTCCCCTCGAAGAACATTGTTGTTGCCAGACACTTCACCCTCACCAGACGTAGTTGCAGATACTCCAAGCTGACTTGAAATGGATTGCAAATTACGAGCCATCTCTTCAAGAGTAGTTTATGTGGTAGCATTCCATTGTTTTTGATCCTCTGTGAATTTTTGGAGCGATGTCAACAATTGCTCATGGCGTCCAGTGGTATCTTGAAGGGCTTTGATTGAGTTCGAATGGTTTACCATAGTTGTAAAATCAATGAAAGCACCAAATTGCAATGTATCAGTAACTAGGAACAAGAGAAGATAGAAGTAGAAGAAGAAAATAGATAGTAGATTAAGAAGTTGGAGAAATATTCAAGGTTTTTACAACTATTTTTTTTACATTTCACATGCTCTCTTATTTATTTTCTTAGAAACGGATAAAATCGGTTAAGGCTCTAGAAGTCTTTTTCTCTCTCAAACTTCTGCGTAATACTTGGTTAACCTTGGTGACAGTTTCTTGGTTGCCAACTTCCTCTGTGGTAATGTTCTTATTCCCTGCAACTGCTATCTCCACCTTTTCCTTGACACAATCAAGCAAGAAATCGTCCATATCACTCGTAATTTCAGCTCGTCATCGTTTAATACAGTACTTTCCTCATCTGGCTCCTCCTTTTCCGAGCATTTTCGAAACGATGTTGCTCCATCCAACCATAATGCAAGTCTTCAAGTTGCTTCTGAAGCCCGCTTTCCATTGAAGAAAAGAAACTCCATAACTTAACTAACCCAACACACGATCACTGGGAAGCTCCTGTCGCAAAGATTTCATCTTCTTGAAAATCTTAAAGACCCCATTTTCTCGACAACAAGAGAGATCGAACGACCTCGTCGTTGACTTCGGGGGAGCCGTGATTGGATGGAAACATCTAAGTGGTTTGAGGAAAAAAATGTCTAAGAATGCCGTTTGAAAGGGAGGTCGAGTGTTAAAGTGGTGAAACCGAGATGGAAACGATGTCAGCATTGATGAGAAGAAAAGCATTTGGGAGGCAATCAAAGTAAGCTGATTCTTCTTCTTCTTCTTTAGAACACATTTGGGTGTTTTGCTAATGAAAGGGAATGGGAGATTCTTTTGCTATATGATTATGTATGATTTTGGTGTTTTTTCTTTGGGTAAACTACACAGATGACCACTGAACTATGGGTTTGGTGTCAAAATGACTACTATATTATTTTTTACCGCAAATGCAACGCACAACTATTTAAATGGTTCTATTTTAGCCACACGCCGTTAAAAAAACGAAAAAGTTGACGGAACTGTTAAAAAATTGGTATAATTACACATTTAGTCATCTATATTTATACAATATATCAATTTAGTCCTATTTTTAATCTAATAAAATAAATTAATTATTCAATAAGATGGTGACACATGTCACCACCTTATTGAAAGTCTTTAATTATTTTTATTTAATTAATTTTCCACCTCCAAACGTGTCACCACCTGATTGGAGGTGAAAAAATGAGAGCAACAAAATCACCCCCATCAGGAATTAAACTCAGGACCTTGGAGTATCCAAGGTGTGTGCTTACCATTGAACCAAGCACACTTTTGTGCTATAGGGTACAACAATTAATATATGTCTTTAATGATTGTTAATGCCCAGAAAAATTAAAGAGAAGAAAATGCAATTGGACAAATTCGATCCAAGGACCTTGTGGTCCAAATCACATGTGCTTGCCATTGCACCAAGTGTATACCTTGTGATATAAAGTACAACATTTAATACATGTCTTACATAGATTTTAATGCTTGGAAAAATGAAGGAAATGTGGTTTTAGAAAATTCGAATATAATATCTTTAAGATGCATAAAAACATCTAACCCAATTAAATAAATTTAATAACTAAATTAAAGTTAAGAATATTTTGTATATATTTTAAACTATAGTTAGTGCACGATTTAAAATAAAAAAATTTAATATTATTTTTTAATTTTTAATATAAAAATCATTTTAAAATTTTTATATTTTAAATTTAATATATTTTTCAATTTTAGATTTATTTTTATAATTTCACGTATATAATCATTGAATTGATTTTTTTAACTTAATTAATAATTTTAATATTTATTAAAAAATTAATTAAATTATCATATATAATTATATTAAAAATTAAAAAATATATTAAATTCATTTAGCGAATTCAAACTCACAAACATAATTTAATAATGTTAACTTTAATTTAATTATTAGATTTATTTAATTGGTTTAGATGTTTTTATGCATCATAAAAATATTACATTCGAGTTTCCTAAAACCATATTTCTTCCTTTTTCCAAGCATTAAAATCTATATAAAACATATATTAAATGTTGTACTTTATACCACAAGGCATTCACTTGGTGCAGTGGCAAGCACATGCGCTTTGGACCACAATGTTCTTGGTTTGAAAATGTCCAATTGCATTTTCTTCTCTTTAATTTTTCTAGGCATTAACAATCATTAAAGACATATATTAATTGTTGTACCCTATAACACAAAAGCGTGCTTGGTTCAATGGCAAGCACACACCTTGAGTACATGTGTCAACATCTTATTGAATAATTAATTTATTTTATTAGATTAAAATTAGGACTAAATTGATATATTGTATAAATATAGATGACCAAATGTGTAATTGTACCAATTTTTTTATCAGTTCCGTCAGCTTTTTCATTTTTAACGGCGCGTGGCTAAAATGGAACCATTTAAATAGTTGTGTGGTGTATTTACGGCAAAAAAATAATATGATAGTCATTTTAACAACAAACTCATAGTTCAGTGGTCATCTGTGTAGTTTACCTTTTTCTTTTTGATAGAAGAGAGAATTGTACGCGTTTTGACAATGGATTTGCACACGCTTGTACAGCAAGACCAGGCTGAGGTTTTCTTCAGTTTATTTGAAGCCGACATTGTGCTCTTGTTTGAACTTTGAAAAGGGAGATTTATGGTCTTTAACCACCCAAAAAGTTTAGATAAATAAAGGGGTAAACTTTTTTTTTTTTTGAGCAAAGGTATAACTGTTAATTGTAATGATTAATCCTCATTTGTTACTGGTTGTAAAATACACTTTATTTTTAAGGATAAGGATCGAACTTCTGACTTCTTAGTAAAGGCATGCTATCTTTCCACATCTAATGATTTAGATATACTTAGGGTGTGTTTGGTTTTAGAGAATGAAGTCCGTTTTATTTTTATTTTTAAAAAAAATGGAAAATGTTGAAGAAAACGCGTTTGATTGTGAAAATAGAAAATGATATTTAGAAAATGAAAACAAAAATAAGTGAAATTTTGAAAACATAAAAAATATATTTTCATTGTTTTCATTAAAAATGTTTTAGGAAAATAGAAAATATGGAAGCAAGGGTTTTTAAGTTTTAACCCGGGTTCGAATCCTTTTAACGCCATTTTTTTTAATTTTAGTTTATTTTCGTATTTTATTTATCTATTATTATTATTATTATTATTATTATATTTTATAACTATATTTTATTTCAATTATTTAATAATTTTTTTTTCATTTCTATTTTGAAAATCTATATACCAAACACATTTTCACTATTTTCATTTTAAAAAATAACTTTCTATCTTTATTAACCAAACATATTTTTTAATTTTTAAAACACTAAAAATAAAAACTATTTTTTAAAAATAAAAACAAAAAAATCAAAAACAAAAAATATTTTTTAATTCCTGAATTTAAAAAGTTTTCTAATTAAATATTTGAATTTATTAGACATGTGGCATAATTTAGACTACTAGAAAAAATTCAAAATAATATTTAGACTACTACAAAAAAATTCAATAGTAGAAGGAATCAATAATATATTGCCACGTGAAATCTTATCCAACGCAATTTTGTTTAGTTACCATTTCATGCTTAAAAAGGCAAACACCAAACCTAATTTCTCTTTATTAATAGATTTAATATACTTTTTAATATCGAAATACTAGACATAATAAACTAATAATCAATTTTATAAATGATTAGTAGAAGGAATCATTACTATATTGCCACGTGAAATTCATTAAACCAATAACACTGTCCATTGTAATAAGAATTGACATGTTTTTCTAAGGAAAGAAATGAAATTGTGATGGATAATCTAGAAGTGCTTGAGAGTTCAATAATATTATTATACTCATCATTTTATAACACAAAATAAAAAGTTATTAAAACTTTGATTTTTATATTATATTATTTGGTTGTTGTGACCGTCCCATATATTCAGGGGCGGACGGTAGTCATAGTGGCAGTCTAGGCCGTTCCAGAATTTTAAGAATTTAATATTTTGTTCTTAAAAGTTTAAATTTTTAATTTTATTCCTTCAAAAATTTAAAATATTTTAAAAAGGTTTAAATGAAAAATAGGTGCTAAAGTATATTTTTTTGAACTTTAGGTGCCTAAAGTATTTTTTTATGTAAAAGTAGATGCTCAAAGTTTCAAAAGTTATAATTTTAAGCGCCTGACCGTTAATGGGTGTTAAAAAATTCTTTAACCAATCAACGGTTGACATGTGGCACTAATTTAATTTTTTAAAAAGAAAAACACCCAAAATTTTCATTTTTTTCAAAAATTCTGAAATTTGAAAATTTTACAAAACAGTCACCAAATCTAAAAAATTACTCAAAATTGTTGCCGCTTCCGCCGCTCCTGAGCACACTCCCTTGGTCGCCGGACCAAGTCGGTTATTTCTCTCAACACGGCGTCGCTGGAAACGCCAAACGACGTACCCGCCGAACGTCGATTTCGCGTTTGACGTTCGGCTGCACGCCGTTCGCCTTTTTCGACATCGCCGTGTTGGGTAAATGACCGCCTTGATCCGGCGACCAAAGGGGTTGCTTAGGGGTGGCGATCGACAATGGAAGCAGCGACAATTTGGGAGTTTGGGTAATTTTAAGGATTTAGAGAGTGTTTTGTAAAATTTTCAAAATTTTGAAATTTTCTAAAAAATTATTTTTTAAATATTAATTTAGACTTTTAAATATTATAAAATTTTTAAATAAACCCCTCAAATTCTATTACCAAAATCCGCAACTATATAGGTGTAGTAAAATTATGTTTAGAGAACATAATTGAATTATTAGTTTAGAGTGTAATTGTATTATTGTGTTTAGAAATTATGGGAGGCAAAACTCTTCTAATAATATTGTAACCAACATCATTTGACAGGATAAGTCTACAACAAATGTCATATACCACTATCTTTGTACACCACTTAAATTTTTTAAAATAAATTTATAAATTCGAGGAACCCAAAACACAATTAAACCTATTTTAAATTGAATTAGAATTTTAGTATAATTATGTCATCCACCCTTTCCATCCATTATGATTTTATAATAAATATTAATTTATTATATTAATAAGGCTTAATTATAAAATAAATGTTTAAATTATAATTTTTTGTTTTAAATATTTAAAGTTCATTTTGGTCAGAATAGATGTCTAAATTTTTTTGTTTTTGTTTTAGGTGCACGTAGTTAAAAATTTCAACACTCAATCATTATTTGACCCATGGAAGCCATAGTTAATTTATTTAATTTATTTTTGAAAAACTTTTAAACTTAATTGTAAAAAACCTAAAATTTCCTAAACTCACCAAATAACACCAAAATTTTAAAACTCTAATACCCAAAAACTCAAATCCCAAATTCAGTTGATGCTACTGTCAATCGACGCGCTGCCACCCACCACTCCGTCGGAAGACTACATCCTTCCGTCACCGAAATCGACGAATAATTCCCCAATCAAATGTCAAACACAAAAGTATCATTCGAACAATTAGCGACGAACAACGACCGAAAGGATGACAAACAACATGCTAATCAAGGAAGAGATTTCATTCCTCCGACGACAACATCAACAACTGATTTGCGCTTTTGGTTAGGTTTTTGAAATTTGAGCATTTTTTTTGTGAAATTTGGTAAGGTTAAAGTTTGTTTTAAATTTAAGTTTTTTAAATAAAAGATTAACAATCAAGCCAGGTGTTATGCATTTATTGGGTGATGGACTTTTTTAATTGGAGCAACCTTAAAATAATAACGGATTAAAACATTATACACTTAAAATAATAAAACTAAAACTTAAAGTACATATTCTAACTAAAATAAACTTTAATCACATAAAATAAAAAAACATTATAATTTAAGCACCTACTTATTCTAAAATCAAGCCTATTAATAACTAATAAATTTATTTTTAAATAAAAATATAGTCATTAACCCTAAACCTGCATTGTCTTTGTCGCGGATGTCTCTTCTCTGACCCTGTCTAAACTTCTGCCGCGGGCGACCCTTGCAAAAAATGATGAATTGATGGGTGCAGGCGTCATAAGATTATGAGATCTCGTATTACTGCATCTTATAAGGGCAGTAGTGTTTTAAAAACACGGAATTTAGCTTTGTTTGAGCTCGATTTCTTAAACAAGTATTTTTGTTGTTGGTCTTTGTTGGTTTAAGTTTAATTTTTGATGATTCTTTGTTGAATATGACCTAATTTGTGGAAAAGGGGGTCTGATTCAGTCTTTTGAGCTCTCCCGGTATTGATCATTTGACTAGAGTTGTCTCTGTTAGAAAATAACCGTTAATCAAAAAATAAATAATAAGATAAAATAATATTATTTAAACGAAAAATACAAAATTAAGAACAATACAACAACATATAAATCAAACTGATTTGAAACCAAAAGAAACGTGTTGAGGCCTGCACGAACGCAGTTTCCTTAAGACAAATTTTCGGCCACTTCTATGGTGCTCGAGCTTATTGGTCGTCTGTCTCCCAGAATACAACAACAAATGATCAGCCACAGTTGCACTACTGTGCAGATCACGAACTGACCCTTGCCTTCTTCTACCACCGAAAATCCACAGAGTAAAACAGTAAAAATTTTCTGTGGTTTTTAGTCATGTTTAAACCTAGAAGGTTTACTCCCTATTTATAGGAGTATTATGAGAGTATAAGTGGAAATTTTGACCTAATAGAACATTTAATATTGAGAATCAATTGATTCTCCTATAAAGCAATTTCCAAAATTATTATCTGAATTAAAGGTAACTTCCAATATTTACCCTTTTAATTCTAAGATAAAATTTGGCAACTTTATGCTTTTATTTGAAGAAAATTCATTTTAAATTTGGGTCAAAATATTTGCAAACCCACGAAGGACCATACCGGTTCAGACATTTGCGTTACCCACGTCGTGCACCTCTACACATTTACGAACCAACAATTGGTTCCACATTTTCCTCAACAACATTTGAATCAATTTCTTATTCAAAGCTCCAAAATTAACGAATTTTTCCAACAAACCCTCACATGAATGAAATTGATTTAGTCAAAAACATTTTGACTCGATGCGGCTATAAATTCTACGACCGATAGCTGCATAGGATAGATAGGTGTCCACCCTTGAACCTCCCCTTGTGAAAGTATATTTACTTTACTAGCTGACCAGTAGACATAATGTCCTTGAATTGTTCTGTCGTTTGTGTAAACGATGATATACTTCACACAACTACCTCTCTGACAAGAGTATTAGTTCTCATGGGTGTGTCCCTATGGCCGTGGACATCGTCTGGTTCTGCAAGAGTTTGAAAGAACTATGTCCAATAGTCTCATTGAAGCGGCCCCACTTCACTCTCACATAGGTGACTTATGTTGCTTGTCTCACCAAATCACACAATGGTCATTAAAAGCATTGCTTAGCCTAAACCACTTTGATCACTGTTTACATCATAGGAATGGACTTGGGGATAAGAGCCCCTACAATGACCGCATAAGTCTATGCAATTAGGTTGTCCCTTTGAACCTAGATCTTGGGATCTCTAGTCAACTAGGTAGGGTTTTCCTTCACATAGCACCTTAAATTTACATGAGCTTTAGTCTCATTCCTTTCGATTTTTTTGAACTTGATCTCGATTTAACCCTTTGGTTAGTGGATCCGCAACGTTATCCTTTTATTTTAAAAAATCAATAGAGATAACTTCATTTGAGATCAGTTGTCTAACGATATTATGTCGACGACGCATATGTCTCGACTTACCATTATACACAAAGCTCTATGCTCTACCAATTTTCGCTTGGTCATCACAATGTATGCACATTGTGGGCATTGACTTTGGCCATTCAGGAATATGCTCTAAGAAATTTCTGAAGCCATTTGACTTCTTCTTCAGACTTGTTTAGAGCTATAAACTTAGATTTCATTGTGGATCTGGTTATAACCGTTTGTCTTGAGGATTTCCATGACACGGTTCTTCCTCCCAAAGTGAAGACATATCCACTTGTGCCTTTGATATCTTGAATATCAGATATCCAATCGCATCGGAATATCCTTCTAAATAGTAGGATATCTGGAATAATGAAATTCATAATTTTGAGTATATATAAGATATCTTAGTACCCTCACAATCTCTTTCCAGTGGTTTTCACTCGAATTGCTTGTGAATCAGCTTAAACTGCTCACAATAAAAGCAATATCTCATCTAGTGCAACTCATGAGTTACATTAAAATGCCTATGACCCTTGCATATTCCACTTGGTCAACACTTTGGTCTTTGTTCTTGGAAAAATGTTGGCATGTATTTATTGGAGTTCTAGCTACGCCGGAAACATCCTTGCCAAACTTCTCTTGTCCACGTAGTGTGACTACATCAAATATGAGACCTTCAAGTGACCATTTGATTTGGATGCCCAAAGTCAAATATGTCAATCTCATATTTTTTATGTTAATCTCGAATTTGACAAGTCTTTGGTACGTTTACCATTTCATTGTTACATCCAACATAGAATAATATATCAAATAATAGTGGTTTTGACATATACACATTTGTCACACTCATTTGAAGTGGTTTGTCATCATGACATTATCGAACTCCTCATGTCTTTACTTTGATACTTGTTTAAGTTTGTACAAGGACTTCATCAATCTACAGACTTTCCTCTCTTGACTCGAAACTACATGACCCTCAGGTTGTTCCATGCATATTTCTTCATCAAGATCTCCATTTAAGAAAGCTTTTTTAACATCTATTTGATGTACTTCTAGATTCCGCAAAGTGACAATTGTAAGTATCATCGTTATGGAGGTTATCCTTGATATAAGAGAGTATCTATCGAAATAGTCAATGTCTTCCCTTTATCGGTAACCTTTTATTATCAATATGGCTTTGTACTTATCAATTATTTCATATGCTTTCATTTTCTGTTTGAAAATTCATTTAGAACTCAGTGGTTTAATTCCCGAAGGAAAATCCACTAATTCATACGTATAGTTTTGCATGATAGAATCAATTTTACTCTTAATGGCATCCTTCCATATGGTGCGTTTAGATGAACGTATAATATCATTATAGATTTGAGATTTAACCTCTAGCATAAAGTTTAGAAAAACTGATCCAATTTTTTTCTACCTTTGCTCGTTTACTTCTTTGTGGCTCTATTTCAAGCTCAACCCCTTATTGATCATTTGAGCCATATTTATCGATAGTCTCCGAAGTTTGTTTGATTAAACTTTGACCAACTTCCCTAGATTTACAAGGGATTATATTTTCAAAGAAAAGACATCCTTTGCTTCCATTATCGTATGTTTCTGAATCTCAGGGTTCTTCGATTCATACATAAGAAATCGATAGATACATTGCTATGTTCTGTATAGCCAATGAAAATACAATCCACCATTTTTGGGATCTATTCTCATTTGCTTCAGTAATGAGGTCATTGCCTTTGCAAGACACCCCACATATTCAAGTAGTTGTAGGAAGGTTTAATTACCTTTCATAACTTATATGGTGTATTGTCTCTTTAATTATGTGAAATTTTATTTAAAAGGTAATTAGCTTATAGAACAGCTTCCCCCACATGTTAAGCACATTATAGTACCAACGTTACTCATATAGAGCTTTTCCTCATCTTAAATTTTTAATTAAGTTTGAAATTCAACATCATGCTCATAGAGAAAATTTTCACTATAGCTTCATTTTTACTTTTAAGTAAATGCACATAACATTTTTTTGCTATCATCAATGATGGTAATAAACATATTCCTTCAACCAATATGTTGCCATATAAATTGTTATGGAAATAACTTTGCTCTTGTTTGGAAGTCTATAGTCCGAAGACTTGTTCCCCATCTTACGACAATTGAAGTATTTTTTTAATGAAATTTTGCTTCTTGAACACACTGTCTAATTTACAATTTGAAGTCGTTTTGACTTCTACTACGTTTGTCATGATAATATTTATCTTAACAATATTTACCTTAGTAACATTTGAAGGTGGTAAAAATATTTACCATATCCTCTCTAATAAAAGGAGGATCATCCTTAAGATATTTGACTAGGTTTATCATGGTCAAATATGCAACATCTTTTTTTTCTTTCATATTTGAAATTCTTTCCAATGAATTTTACTGATTTTTCCATTGTGTCACATAGACACAATCCAAAATCAAGCATTATGAATCTGTTAAACGTCAGGAATTTAGTCAAAGACTAAAACCAGAAACAGAAACATAATTTCTAACTTTTGTTAGACGACGAAGATTTAGTAAACTAAACCCTAAACAAAAGTTCACACGGTATTAATAGAAAGAACAATTATAAGCAATGCACCAGGTAGGTAACTTACGAAAGAGAGGTGGTGCACTAGGCACGCTTAAATACCAAGTCTCTCAAAGAACCAATCCTAGACATGTACTTTTAAATTTTCTTTCAAACACCGTTTATGGATTCTATTCTTGAAATCATTCCAAGCATGAGTGATCAATCGAAATCACTACCTTTGATTCATAACAATTTGAAATCTTCCATTTATGGTCCAACGACCCTCACGATTCTTTAGCCATTTTTAAACATTGTGCACTTCATAGCATGTATCAGAATAGGCTTTAAGAATTTAATTTTGACATAGAGAACCAAATTCTTCTATGCTTTGATTCGAGACCTCAATCGGAATTTAGTAACCAATGTTATTTCCAAAATAAATTCACCGATTTATTTTTAAACTAGAATTATACTTGATTCTTTTAGAAATAATAACTTTAAGTTATTTCTCTTTCTAAAATAAATTCACCAATTTATTTCAAGGTTGAATCATTCTAGATTCTCACAAAATTAAATCCAACGATTTATTTCCCTTAACAAGTTAGAATCAACACATGATTCTAGTACATAAATAAATTTAATAATTTATTTCCTTTTACAAAAATTGAATCATATTTGATTCTTACGGGAATAAATTTAATTATTTATTTTTCTTAACAAGTTAGAATCAACGCATGATTCTAGCATAGAAATAAATTTAATGATTTATTTCCTTTTACAAAAATTGAATCATACTTTATTCTTACGGAAATAAATTCAATGATTTAATTTTCCCCGCAACCTTAGAATCATACAAGATTCTCTTGAAAATAAATCCAATGATTTATCTTCTTTTTCAAAATTAGAATCAACACAAGATTCTAACGAAGAAATAAATTCAGTGATTTATTTCCCTTATATCTTATGTTGAATATTGTAATTAATAGCACTAAAACTCAAACCAAAGATATCAAGGCAACAAAATCAAATTAATTGATCCTTTAATTTTTTATTATTCTTGTTTTGGAAAAGATCACGTAAATCCGTTAAAACGACAAATATTAATTCTTGAAACGAATTATTTACGAGATCTTTGTTTCCAAAACAAATCACGATTTCGCCTGAATATTCTGTTCGTCTCTATAAAATTTCTCAAAAGGAAATTATTAGTTCGAAAGAAATAATAATTATCACATATAAATGTGACATTAGATATTCCTTTTTCACGCCAAATGTATTAAAGGCCAAAATTATTTAAGGAATAAATACTTTAAAATAAAAGAATCACATTGCTTCTTACTAACTAAACAAGACAATTTTATTTTTCATAATTAAGGCCAAAAATAATATTAGGTAATAATACCATAATAATAAAGTTTTACCTTAAAATTACCATTGAAGAGCGCACCACTCTTGCTCGGGACTCGTGATTTCCTTGGTTTAATTTTGGTAATTTCCATCGAATAACGCACCGAACTTAGGAAAGATTACATGTTTAAATTACATATTCAACATTTAATGAAATTTAATAAAACCTTTAACCTCACAAAATTCACGTCGAATCATATGTTGAATTCATATTAATTTTCATGTACCATTCTTGTAGGTAAATCCTTGCAATTCGCTGTGGCAATAAACTCATGATTTCGAGATGATTACTCCGTTGTGGTAAATTGTTTGTCTTGGATTAAAATTCGAGAATCTGTCTTAAGATTGTTAGAAAATAAGCGTCAATCCAAGAATAAATAATAAGATAAAACAATATTATTTAAACGAACAGTACAAAATTAAGAACAATAAAACAATATATAAATCAAACCGATTTGGAACCAAAAGAAACGTGTTGAGGCCCGCACGAACGCAATTTCCTTAAGACAGACTTTCGGCCACTTCTATGGTGCTCGAGCTCATTGGTTGTCTGTCTCCCAGAATAAAACAACAAATGATCAGCCACAATCGCACTACTGTGCAGATCACGAACTAACCATTGCCTTCTTCTACCACTGAAACTACTTGTAAAATCCAAAGAGTAAAACAGTAAAATTTTTCTGTGATTTTTAGTTGTGTTTAAACCTAGAAGGTTTACTCCCTATTTATAGAAGTATCATGAGAGTATAAGTGAAAATTTTGAGAGCATTTAATATTGAGAATCAATTGATTATCCTATAAAGCAATTTTCAAAATTATTATCTGAATTAAAGGTAACTTCTAATATTTACCCTTTTAATTTCAAGATAAAATTTGGTAAATTTATGCTTTTATTTGAAGAAAATTCATTTCAAATTTAGGTCAAAATATATGCAAGCCCACAAAGGACCTGACCGGTTCAGACATTTGTGTTACCCACGTCGTGTCTGCACATTTACGAACCAACAATTGGTTCCACATTTTCCTCAACAACATTTGAATCAATTTCTTATTCAAAGCTCAAAATTATCGAATTTTTCCAATAATCTCTTGCTATCCGACAAGATGGAGTGACATCTTCTCGACGAAGGTTTCTTTCTTTAAAAGATTATTGATCTTGTTGTTCTCGCCTATGAGCTGTTTGTTTCGGGTCAAATTCTCGATATACTTTCTCTCAGGTTGATCTTTTGATCTTTTTTGTATGCACATTTTTTAATGAATGAATGATCTTTCTTTCCGTAAAAAAAGTACCAATGGTTATCATATGATAAACCGTTACATGTGTTTGGGGAGTGTCGAACTTAGCTCCACTTAATTAAAGCTACAAATAACTAGTTGATCTAGTGATATGAGATATTAAGTTTTGTAAGTAAAATTAGCGGTTCGAATTCTAAAGTTGTGAATGAAAAAAACTAGGTTGGAAGTTCCAACCAGCATTACTTGGAAGGGACACTTTATAATAAAACACTATAAAATTTGATTTGAATTAGTCGGTCAATAAATAAAAAATTAATGGTTAAATAAAAAAATTTACAAATATGATTAGTGAATGACAGAAGTAAACATTACTTTGTCAACCAGCATTGAAGTTGCGATCAAAGTGGTGCCAGCATTTGTCAACCATTGACGGAAAATACTTGGACGATTAATCAGTTTAGAAGTTGGTATAAAGGGCAGATCCAACAGACTGAACAAGCTATAAATGTGGCCCATACACATGGACAACTAACCCAAAACAAACCATGGCAGCTGCTCCATCCGCATTAATAGCTACCCAAAGTTAACAAACAACCTCGCAACCGACAAATCAATCCAATACCATTAATATGGATAGGGACGTAAAAACAAGTCAGAACCTGGAAACCTGACTGAAACTTGCTCGATTCAGAACCTGATTTGATCCGAAGATTTGATGATCTGAACTCGATCTGTAACCGACTATTGTTGATCCGAACCCAAATTTGACATGTTACTGTAGTAACCGAACTCGATCTGCGTCCGACTGAAAACGACCCGAACCCGAATTGGACCTAAAACCTAACCTGCGTCCGACTGAAACGAACCCGAACCCGACCTGGCAAATAACCGAATTTACCCGACTGAACCCGATATCCGATTTTACCCGACCTGAAATGAACCCGACCTGAAATGAACCCGACCTGAAACGGACCCGACCTGAAATGGACCCGACCTGAAACTGAACCCGACCTGAAATGGACCCGACCTGAAATGAACCCGACCTGTTTTGAACCCGACCTGCTTTAAACCCGACCTGTTAAGTGACCCGACCTGAAATGAACCCGACCTGTTTTGAACCCGACCTGTTAAGTGACCCGACCTGTTGTTGACCTGAACTGAAATTAACCCAAAATTTATGACATGATGAATTAAAAACTTTTATAAGTTGATATGTCATATACATATATAATGTATATACATATACACCTACATATATTGATGTACATGATGTATATGCGCGTATAAATATATATATTAAGTACTAAAGTTGAAAAGAAAATAAGTAATTGATAATTTATGAACTACAAAAATTTAATGAAGAGTTGTTTTTAATTTTTAAATTTCCTCATTAACTTGAATAAAATTGTAGACTTACAAATTATAAAAAAAAAACAAATAACAATTGTATAACCTTAAGTAGAAAATTCAAAGATTCAATACTCAGAATCTAATCCTCCACACTTAAACATTAAAATTCAAAGATTCATAAAAAATTTAGACTTTTTTCTCATTTTTTTCAATGAAACGACAACAATTTATTTATTTGCTTGCTGGACCCATGACATTCACTAACCCACTTTTTTGAATAAGATTTTCTTACATAAAAAATATTAATTTGTCTAACTCTTTAACATTAATCAATGTTTAAGTCTTATTACTAGACAAATGTTATACTTAAATAATAACAGATTCAAGAAGTAATGTCTTAAGATATAAATTAAATTGATGAAGTTATAAAAGATTCAAGAACTGTTCTCTTAACATAAGTTATAAACTAGATGATTTTACTTAAGTTAGAACATATTCATTAATTGTTGTCTTAAGTTATAAATTAGAAAGAATATACTAACGTTATAACAAATTTATTTGTAAACTTAAGTCAAGATATAAAATAGAATGATTACACTTAAGTTAAAAAATAGATTGCTTATTATTAGATAACTTTTAGTAAATTAAACAAAATAAGAAAATTAACTGTTATAACATAAAAAAACTAGAATTCAAGAATATGAATACTTGATAACTTAAAAAAATGTCAATACAGAATGTAAAAAAATAATACAAGTTAGAATAGTTTACACTTTAAATTTTACAAACTGAAACTTATAAAATACAAAAAGTTTGTTTGTAATAAAGTTAGCTCTCAGATCTTATAGCAAAGACAAAAGCTAAAAGCACTTTGCTACCAGATATTTCTTCATCGAGCTATCTCATCTAAATGCTACCAACAAAGTTAATTATGGGTAACTTATATTGGTAAGAAACCAACATAATTTAAACCAGGGCAACACGTAGATAAGAGAGAAACATCAAGCTACCTGTAACCAGCAGCAACACCAAGCCATTAACAGCAGCAACATTCAACATCACCAACTCACAAACAACAGCAACATTCAACAACACCAACTCACAGACAACAACATCATTCAGCAAAACCAAGACAAACAACAGCAGCAGCAACACTAAACCATAAAGAGAAGAAGCAACAATAAGAAATAAGCAAAAACAACCACAATAAGTCATTAACTAATAATAAACCGAAGCACTAGCATGATCTAAGTCATTAAAAAACATAAATACTAGCATGATCTAAGTCATTAACTAATAATAAACAGAAGCAGCAACATAAAAAAATAAGAACCCTAATAGAATACCTCACTTAAACAGAAGCAACATTCAGCAAAACCAAGTCAAATAACAACAACAGCATCACTAAGTCATTAACAGAAAAAACAACAATAAATAAAAACAAAAGCAGCATGATCTACTAATAAACAGAAGCAACAACATTAAAAAAAAAATAAGAAACACTAATAGAATACCTCACTTAACATCAGAATTCACAACATAGTTGACCCCTAGAGCACTAAAGTGCTTCCTGCTTACTGTGAAAGAACCCTACAAAAGAAAAGAAAGTCAGAAACTATATTGAAAAACAAAATAAAAATTTTAAAAAGCAGTAAAGGGATACACCTTAATTAGGAAGTGGATATTCAACAGAAACATCAGAGATTGAGGCATCTTTCCCAACAGCAAGAAATTCTTCATCCCTTTCCTGTAACCCCCTCGTCCCGGTCCGGACGCTTGACCGATCCGAGTGGGCTACACGGAGATAACCGAGGCGAAACCTGTTAAGGCTCCACTTCGGTTACCGACCCAAGAAAAACTTTTCATTATTATTATCTTATCTAGAAGTAATGTTATACCCTATGTGAAGAAGGCAACAACGGAAGAAAACAAGCGACGCGAAACAACGAACACATAATTAAAACAACCCATTTTAATCTTAACAGCAGGCCGTATCAACACACTAAGAGAGGGTATCAATACGCCTTGACTAGGTCAACAGCCCAAGGTCAAACCAGTGAGACCGTATCGGTACACAGGTTGACCGTACTGATACGCCCTGACTGGTCAACTTCTCACGGTCAGCGATACAAGACCGTACCGATAAACCTTAGACCCGTACCGATACGCCAAAATCTCAGATTTCCAGAGAGGCTTTGGCGTATCGATACACCCTCGCGTATCGGTACGCTAGGCCAAACTTGAGTCCCAAAGTGTAGGGCCGTATCGATACAGCCCCGAGGCGTACTGATACGCCCTGCACTGCAATACTCAAGTTTGTAGCCAAAGACTCCAAAACACAACTCTAGATGCATTTTAAGACTTCCCTAGCCACACGCAAGCACACATACAACATATAACAACCAAGATCTCAGCATACTAGACAACCATCACGAAAAAAGAACATTCATTCAAGGGATTCATGCATTTACCAAAAGATGACATACATTGCACTAAAAGGTTCATGCCTTAAACAACCATATATAAGGCATTCATAAAGGGTCACAAAGCCAAAACACTAAGCAAGCAACCTCAAACATATCCTCCACAAACAATGAGTCTAAACATGCTCCTAAAACCAAACATCAACATAACTCCAAAACATTCAAATCCCATTGCTTGACTATTACAATCCTTCAATTTAAAGTTCATACTTGAGCTAACCAAAAGCGACACTAGCTTACTTGGAGGCCCCCTTCTTGCACTAGCAACCCACGAACTACGGATCTGCATTGTCGAACAAAGAGAGCGTAAGCATAAAGCTTAGTGAGGGTAAGCTCATTAAAACAAACCTCGACAATGCAGGGTCCAAGCACGAGCATACAACCAAGGTAAAAATGCATGATCTTACCTTCGATCCACATGAGCCAAAATACACATGATGCATGAACATATATTCAATATTATGCCATGCTCAACAAGTTCAAATCCACCTCATATGTAAACACATATTTTAATCCATATTGGCAACGCATCTCAAATCATATTGGCACCTAGCTATGACTCGAATACGCGAATAAATGTTGGAACTCACATCCAACAACAACCATTACCTTACGGTGGGATTACACTCATCACCGTTTCACACGGAGGGGATTCCACTCATCCTCACGCCCCGTCGATGAGATTACACTCATCATCGACTAACATATATATATATATAAAAGAAGGTTTTCCGGGCGAACCCATACTCTATCTTGATGACTACCATCACCAAGACCACGCACACATTTGACTCACGTGTGCACACTAAACATCCTAATGATCGATCATTTATACTCAAGCATACTAGTGCCAATATTAAACACAATTCACCACATCATTTCATATCAACTTCTGTGCTTAGCACGTACTCACCATGATCACCATCATGCACAATCCACACTATAAACCACATGCATATATCAATGCATTAAACCATGCCTCAACAACATGTGTAACACAATATACACAATCACCATAATCACAATTAAACAAGAGGCATAATCGACAATTAGAGTTCAACCAAAGTCTCTAACTAAAGCTTGGGATTAGACTACCAATCTAATCCCAGCTCTAGGTGGGTCTACCAAGCCCGACCTAGTCTACATGCTTGAACCAATACTCGAAAACCATTTAAAAACATTTAACCACTCACGAACTATTCCAAGCTAGTTTGAATAGAATTTATTTCTATGCAGGTTTTCTTTAGAAATAAGTCTCTTTTCTTATATATAGATACAAAGGATTAGGGGTTTGTTCATTTAGTTGTAATCTCTTTTTTTTACATAATAAAAAATTCTCTTCCTCGTTATTTTCCCTTTGAGATTTTCACGTAATTGTCTAAATTTTTTTGTTGCTTTTGCAATCTTTTATTTTTCTTCATTATCGTCTCAATAATTATAACAATAATTATAAAAATATATAAATGGATAATAATATTCTATCTACACTTAGGCAAATATCTGTAGGAAATTTAAAAGTTTGTAAAATATTGGTGGCCACAAAGAAAGAAGTGATGAAATAGAGACGTGGTTTATAGCCGAAGGTAAAGAAAGAAAAGGAAAATCAGAAAAGTACATTGATATTCTTATTCGCGGCAATCCTCTTGGAATATTAGCTATACCAAATGTATACATACCACGCATGAGATTCTCATAAACATCAAATTGTTCAATACACGCTTCGCCTTTCGGTTGAGTGATCGTAAATCATTCGCGTTCCGTCGACCCACAATTATCGATGCTTTCCGTGTCCACCATCGATAAACTTTTAACAGATTCTTATTCGAGCCTTTCGTGTATATAAACAGAACGAGTCGGAAACCCCAAGCAAGAAGAGTCGAAGATGAGGAGGAGCTATCGGATGCGAAAGGAGGAGAGCGAGAACTCTAAAAAAGACCTGAAAGATTTGTTTACAAGATATGCTTACGGTGGCAAAGTGCTGAACAAGGAGCAACTCAAAGACGCTTTCTACCACCTCGATGCACCATTGCCTAACAAGCAAGCCACAGAAGCCCTCTGTGTTGCTAACAACGACACTAACAATGTTATTAACTTGGACACCGAGGAGTTCGAAAAGCTCGTCGATTATGCTTACAGTAAGGGCCTCCGCTGCCGTGCTTAGCCGGAATGAATCACCTCAGCTTGCTATATAGATATATATAGGCTTGTTGTTTGTGATGTGGGT
This sequence comes from Hibiscus tridactylites, assembly GCA_958450335.1. Classification (NCBI taxonomy): domain Eukaryota; kingdom Viridiplantae; phylum Streptophyta; class Magnoliopsida; order Malvales; family Malvaceae; genus Hibiscus; species Hibiscus tridactylites. The sequence continues at coordinate 15,840,355 of OY288289.1, read as the reverse complement.
GAGTGATTCCTCTAGCATGGAACCATATACAAGCTAGCTTTCTAGTTTATTAAACCATATGATGGAAAGTAACAAATGTATTGCTCTTTTCTTTGTTTGAATTGTCCCAAAGGAGTTATAAAATAAAGTTTATGGTCTATGATTGTGTGTAATTTTTCTTAGTATAAAATGTTATCAGTAAAAATTATCTCACCTTTGTTTGTAATTGATTGAGCGTAGCTAAGTTAACATTGTCGTTTGTATAGCACATGAGATGTCGTGAGATTAAATATACTTAAAATTTTAATACTCTTTAATTAATGAAAAAACAAATAAAAAAAAGTTAGTTTTGTCTGAAATTGTGATGTGGCAGTAGCACAAATACAATCATTGAAGGTGAACCGGAACAAGCCAGTACATGTTCCGTCGACATCAACCTAATAAAACAACAAAATCGTTTTAATATATGATTTGAAAATTTAATTATAAAAGATGGTGTAATACCCGAAGTTTTGTCTCCCCCTATTACTTTATTAGTATTTTTTCTCTTAAAACAAATATTAAGTAAATACTAAATATAGTCCAAATATATATAAAAAATGAGTCCATTAGATAAAAATAGTGTCCATTTACATATAAGCATGAGGTCCATAATCTTATTACATATTTAGCTTACATAAAAAGCCTAGCCCCCTTAGTTTTTGAACCTTTCGGCTGCCTCTTTAATATTGTGGGATTTAAAAAGCCTAATTATGCATTCATTCAATTTGGTGTCACGTCGGGTAATTCTAGAACTATCCCTTGAATATAGACCGTCTGATATCAAGATCTAATGGTCCATTCTTCACCTTCCATAAACCTAAAAAGAGAAGTTACACGTGCAATATGCACAGCAGTTAGAAAGCCTTTCTAAATGGTTGGAGAAGTAGATCCTAACAAAGATTTCAATCCATAATTTTGAATTTGGAGGAATGAACTTCAATAAAGATTAACAAAGATTGATGTGCAACTCCGTGTATGGAGAAATAGATCTCAACAAAGACTATAATCTACAACTTCTTGTTTGAAGGAAGATATTTCAGCAAAGATTTTAAATTTGCAACTTCATATTTTTCTCATTATGAACTCATTATTCTTCTGATAAGAATGATTTTAAATATTAGCTTTTAGGTTGAATTTACAAAATTCTGTAGTTAAACCCATATCCAAATTTCTGCTTTCGCAGCCTTTAGTAAAATGAACGTATCTTGAGTTCCCGATATTTGATTGATTTGTTTTAAGATGCGTTAAAAAAATGTCTGAATGATGAACAATTTGATAATAAACAACTCGACCCTGAAATGCTTGGATCCTATTAAAAAATACGTCTCAATTCGACTAATGCTCCAGCCTTTCAAAATAGTTTTAATTTCTTATCTAAAATGCATATCTTTACAACTCCTAAATATGGATCATTCTGGACCTTGTTGTTTGCATAAAAAAACATCAACTGTTAGAACCAAATCATAAATTATTATGAAATCTAATACCCAAGATGTAACCCCATCGTCCCGATCTCCCCAACAGTCCGGTCCGAACGAGTTACACAAGGAAAATCAGGGCGAAACCCGCTAAGGCCTGACTCCGATTAGCAACCCTATTTTTATTATCATTTAATTATCTTGTCTAGATACCCCATTTAATCCTATATACAAAGGCAACAACGGAAGATGATAACGAAACCATCCAAACGGGACATAAGGCAACTTGAATTTACCAAGTAACATATTAGTCCAATTTCATGCGCACGAAGTAAAACCATTCAAAAAAGATACATACGAACTCAACGAGGAAGCATACAAACATTAGGGACTAAAACACAACGTTCAAGAACCTTTGAAGATGCTAAAAAGCCAATTTACTTGTCTGCGTTTCGAAACAGGCTTGCCCGTTCTAAAATGTGGGCTCCAGTTTAAAAGAAAGACCAAGTCGTTTCGATACGGTCCACCTTGTTTCGGAACAATGGTCTATAGTGACAAAACGTTTCGGAACTTGTTCCAAAGCAGGGGTTCTCAGTGGCAAACCGTATCGAAACGCGTACCAAAACGGGAGCTCAAAGTGTCAAATCGTATCGGAATGTGTGCTCCAGTTTAAAAGAAAGACCGCCCCCGTTTCGATACGAGTATCCCTGGAGCTAAAACCGTTCCGAAACCACTTCGAGCGTTTCGACACGCCTGCACACAGAGTGACTCGAAAATAGGTTTTTGCATCCTCAAACATCCCCAAACTTGCCCCAAAACATCAAGGATCACAAGCAACCATCATACAACCAAAACTAGAGGCAACACATCCTAAAAAGAGCATGTTTAAAGCATACAAGCATACATAATGAGACTATTTATCCATAAGAAACATGCATCAACATAAGCATCACATAAACAATGTTTACATCCCAACTCACAAGAACATAAGCATTCAACAACATAAAAGCCAACATAGGAGTCTAACATACACTCCTACAACACTTTGCATCCTCATTGCTATCTATTACATTATTTAAGAAAAACCATACTTAAGCAGCAACACACACTCTTGGGTGCCCCTTTCTTGCTCCTTGCTAACTTCCACACAAATGATCTGCATTGTTGGAAATGAAAGCGTAAGTTTGAAAGCTTAGTGAGGGAGCTCAAAAACAAAATATCAACAATGCAGGGTCCAAAGCATGGTATCCATAATAGAACAACAAGGCATGCATTAACACCAACATAACAACATAGCCAAACGCTACAAGAATGCATGAACATGGTATCTTACCTCATGTTATGCTTAGCATAGATGTAACAGAACATCTTACCACATCAACCACACATAAACAAGGTATATTGGCAACTATATAGCTTACTCGGATATGCGGATAGCTTCCGTTGAGATTTTTCACCCAACGTACTCAACAACAATATTACCTTCCGGTGGGATTTCACACATCACCGTTTCCTTTTACGGATGAGATTCCACTCATCATCACACACACAAACACTTTTCGGAAGAATGTTACTTCACCATACTCCTCCTTGGTGACTACACATCACCAAGGCCAGACACAAATTTGACTCTTACCGTGTGCACACTCATCCTAATGATCGATCATTTATATCTGGTAACATAACCAACATACTAAACGAGAACTCACCATGATTTCAAAAATCATGCAATACAATGCACAAATCACCATCATGCAACATAAATACCTCATAACATGCATAATCGGACACATATCACACAAGACCATAGTTATGCACATTTAGCAAGATATACATAAGTTAAATAAGAGATTAAGCTACCAACTTAACCCCACATTAGATTGGCCTACCAAGCACAATCTAACACCTCCACAACATACTTTGAACCAATTTAAAACCATTGAAAATAGTCCACTCACCAAACACCCTCAATACAAGCCAAGAATGTCGATCAAGCCTCAAAGTTTCTCGGAATCGAGCCTGAAGCTTCTCTAATGTTTTCCCTTGTTTCTAAACAACCAATAACAGCGTATTACTCAGCAAAACATACACAAAATCACTGCCACAAATCAGATTACAATCTCAAGACCATTTCACTACATTTCCATGCCAAGAACTAATCCAACTCTTCATTTTCGGACATGAACACAACCCATCAAATTCCCATAAGTTTCATCACCCATATCATCATTAAACATGTTCAAAACAACTCCCAAGCATAACCATACCATCATTCCCACTTTCCCTCACAAAACTACCTCAAAAACTCAAGATTTCCACCCTTAAACACACCCACAAATACCTATTTCGGGATTTCATCAAAACCTCACCATTTTAATATATGTTACACTTAAAAGCAAGATTATAACATATTTAGACTTTACAAATCAAAAGCTCAATAAAAACCCAACAAAGCTTCCACCTTTTACTTAAAATTTGAACATTTGAAACATCACAAAAATGGAGTTTAGGAAAATCTAAAACCATGGAAATGTTAAAAACGAAGAGGAGAAGTCAAAACACTATTTCCTTGATGAAAGCACTTGAAAATGTGAAGGAAGTGGATGGAACAGTATTTGGGGTTGAAGGGAGGTTTTATGTCGTGAGTTTTGTTTGGAGGAAGAAGAAGATGGTGACTTTCAAAAAGGCTCTTTTACATGTTTTATTTTTCTCATTAGAAAATCCTCATTTTACCCTTAATGAAAAGACAATGCCTTTTTAATTTAAAACCAAGCCCATTTTTATTTAAACCAAGCCCAAAGACCCGGACCAAAATTAACTCACCTAACACCCGACCGCTAAACCCGGGTGTTACAACTCTCCCGCACTTAAGGAATTTCGTCCTCGAAATTACCTGGCTGGAAGAGATACGAAAATTGCCTCTCCATATCCTTCTTTCTCTCCCAAGTGGCCTCTTCCACACCTCGGCATTACCACTTCACTTTGACCAACTCAATCTGTCTACCACACAACACTTTTCTATCTGATGCCAAGATCTCAATTGGTTCTTCATCGTACGTCAAGTCTGGGTTCAACTCAATCTCTTCCACAGACATAACGTACGACAGATATGATCTATACTTTTGAAGCATCGAAACATGGAACACATTGTGAATCTTCTCTAAATCGGATGGAAAACGTAACTGATAAGCAACCAAACCGATTCGCTTCACAATCTCATACGGCCCAATGTATCTCAGACTCTATTTCCCTTTTCTGTCGAACCTCATAACTTTCTTCCACGGAGAAACTTTCAAGAACACTTTATCTCCTACGGTATACTCAACTTCTTTCCTCTTCAAATTGGCATAGGATTTCTGTCTATCTGAAGCTACCTTCAAACGATCACAGATTAACTTCACCTTATCGGTAGTCCCCTTAAGCATATCCAGTATCGTAACAACTTCTGACCTGCTTCGGCTCAACAAATCGGAGTTCTACATTTTCTACCATATAGAGCCTCATACGGAGCCATCTCAATGCTCGACTGATAACTGTTATTGTATACGAACTCGACCAACGGCAAGTGTTTCTCCCAAGTACCCTGAAAGTCAATAAGGCAACAACGTAACATGTCCTCCAAAATATGTATAACCCTCTCTGACTAAGGATGATACGACGTACAAAAATTCAATCGGGTACCCAAAGCACTGTGCAAACACTCCCAAAATCTAGTTGTAAATCTCAGATCTCTGTCAGACACAATCAACTTCGACACACCATGCAGTCTCACAATCTCACTGATGTATAAATCGGCCAACTTATCTAAGGAGTAAGTCGTATGAACAGCTATAAAGTGAGCACACTTTGTGAAACGGTCAACTATAACCCAAACTGAGTTCTTTTTCGAATGAGTCAAAGGCAAACCTGAAACGAAGTCCATGGTAATATTTTTCCACTTCCATTCCGGAATCCTCAACGGTTGCAACAAACCTGATGGAACCTGATGTTCTGCCTTAACCCTCTGGCATACCATACACTTACTCACAAAATCGGTTACGTCTTTCTTCAAACCAACTCAGTAGTATTCATTCTTCAGATCACGATACATCATTGTACTATCAGGATGCATAACGAATGGGCTACTATGTGCTTCGGTCAAGATAGTACATCTCAAATCACTATCATCCGACACAACTATTCTGTCTTTGAAACACAAGACCCCATCAACACTGGAAATGTAGTCTGATGCCTTACCTTCGGCTAAGGTAGGTCTAATCACTGTCATCACGAAATCTTGCACGTGAGGTGCAAAAGATCTATCTAACAACTTCTTTTCTCTAATCAACTGGCCTAAGGTAGGTCTAACCTAAAGCTCAGCCACTAGACCACCATCTCCGGAAAAGCTCAAACTAGCAAACATGGCTCTCAATTCAACAGCTACATTCCTACTCAAAGCATTTGCCACTACATTGGCTTTACCCAGATGGTACTCAAACTTGAGATCATAGTCCTTAAGCTACTCTAGCCACCTACGTTGTCTGAGGTTCAACTCTCTTTGTGTCATTATATACTTCAAACTCTTTTGATTCGTATACACTGTGCATTTCTCACCATACAAATAATATCTCCATATCTTAAAGGCAAACACAACTACGACTAGCTCTATGTCATTTGTCGGATAATTGCGCTCGTGGTTCTTTAACTATCTCGAGGCATAAGCTACAACTCTTCTATTCTGCATGATCACACAACATAATCCTACATATGAAGCATCATTGTAGATCACATACTCTTTCCCCGACTCTAGTTGAATCAAAATCGGTGCATCTGTCAAAGCTTCTTTCAGTTTCTCAAAGGCTTGTTGTCTCGCATCTGACCGCTCAAACTGAACATTTTTCTGAAGCAATTTTGTCAAAGGAGCGGCTATCTTCGAGAACTCATTCACAAACCTCCTATAGTAACCTGCTAAGCCTAGGAAACTACGAATCTCTATCACAGACTTTGGTTGCTTCCACTCAACAATAGCTTCTATCTTCTTCGGATCAACTCTAATCCTCTCGGATGACACTACATGTCCTAAAAAGACTACTTCTTTGATCCAGAACTCACACTTACTAAACTTAGCGTACAACTAGTTGTCTAGCAAAATCTGTACAACTACCCTCAAATGCCTGTCATGATCTTCCTCGGTACGCGAATACACCAAAATGTCATCTATGAATACAACCACAAACTGATCTAAGTACTCATGGAAGACTTTGTTCATCATGTCCATGAAAGCAGCCAGTGCATTTGTCAACCCAAACAGCATAACCAAGAACTCGTAGTGACCATACCTAGTCCTGAAAGCTGTCTTCGGTACATCAACCTCTTTTACCTTCAACTGGTAATAACCGGATCTCAAATCAATCTTCAAAAAGACTGATGCCCTTCTCAACTGATCAAACAAATCATCGATACACGGCAAGGGATACTTGTTTTTCACAGTTAATCGATTTAACTGTTTATAATCGATGCACATTCTCATACTACCGTCTTAGTTCTTCACAAATAATACCGGAGCGCCCCAAGGCAAAGAACTCGGACGGATAAAACCTCTATATGATAACTCTTGTAATTGAGTCTTTAACTCTTTCAGTTCTTTCAGTGCCATACAGTATGGAGCAATCAAAACGGGAGCAGAATTTGAGTATGTCTCTTTGGCAAACTCTACTTTTTTGTCAGGCGGCAACCCAAGCAATTCTTCTGGAAACACACTCGTAAAATCACACATTGTTCTGATATCCTGCGATCTAACTTCATTCATGTTCAGATTCATTACGTAAGCCAAGTACACCTCACAACCCAACTCAACTAATCTCTGAGCCTCTAAGGCTGAAACAACATTCGATAAGAATTTTAAATTCTCCCCCACTACCACAATCTCGTAGTTATCCGCAAGCTTCAAGTAGACTCTCTTTGTTTCGAAATCTATCCTAGCCCTATGCTCCGTAAGCCAGTCCATACCCAAAATCACATCGAAGCCATAGAACGGTAACTCCATCATGTCCATTGGAAATACATGCCCCTGAACCATTAACGAACACCTTCTGTACATCTTTCTAAACACTATTGTATCCCCGAAGGAACTAGTAACACTAACACTTACCTCTAGTACCTCACAAGGTATATTTAACATCTTTGCAGTCTCACTCAATATGTATGAATGCGTAGACCCATAGTCAATCAAGGAAAGAAAACTCAGAGACTGTATCGAGAAATTACCTGCAATCACACCCGTGTCGTTCTGTCCCTCTCGCTGAGCATAAACTTTAGCCTAACCTCCACCCTCCGACTGAACCTCAACTACATGAGCTAAATTCCTTTGGCCATCGTTCCTCGGCTCCAAGTTACCTTGAACGCGCCCACGACCTCTCGGGTACTCATTAGCTCTAGCAGGAGCCTGAACCTGAACCGGTGCAAACCCAACATGATGTGGACAATCACACCTAAGGTGATCTCTAGCTCCATAGTTCCAGCACGCATGAAAGTTTCCCTAACACTCTCCGGTGTGATGCCTCCCTTACCTAGCACACTCGGGTAAACGCCCACCAGCTCTCTGCCCCTGATGGCCTCATCCATGGTTACCACCCCCACGTCTGTGATCAAAATGATGCCTATTGTCCTTGTGCCTCTTGGCATCACCTCTATCAAAGTCGGCAGACTTTTTCCCCGAACAAGAACCACCTGAACGTTTGGTCGGACCCAAACTATGCTCTATGTCCTTGGCCCTATCAACGAAGACATCGAAGTCTGTGTAATCCGTAGCCAAAGTATACCTCTTCACTTCCTCACTCAACCTGTAGCAGAAACGGTCACATCGTTCCCTCTCAGTAGGAACTAGCTCGGACGCGTACTGACTCAATCTAACAAACCGTACCTCATACTCAGTCCCTGTCATGTCACCCTGAAGCAAGGCCATGAACTCTCTCTTCTTTTCATCAAGATAGAGGGGACCCAGATACTTCTTGCGAAAAGCATACTCAAAGAACTCCCAAGTAATCTCGGCATTTGGCATGCCTATAGTAATGGTCACCCACCAAGTGTAAGCATTACTCAGAAGTAAAGAAACAACACATCCCAGTCTGCGTGCTCCAGTACAACCCATCTGAGACAAGATACAAACAATCTTATCAAACCAAGCCTTTGATCTCTCGGGTGTCAACCCTAGAAATTCTTCTCCACCTAAGCTACGAAGCCTCTCAAGTGGCAAACCGGTGCCCTCACTCTGAGGTTGTGCCACAGCTTGTCCCTCGACCACTTCTGCTTGAAAAGCCCCAACTATAGCCTGAACCAACATAGCCAAATCCATACCAGCCGAACCTTGGCCAACCCGAGGTCCTACGCCCTCTGCTCTCCCTTCGCCTCCCTCATGAAGAGGAGAAGAATGAGGAGGTGAAAGAGCCTACACCTCTATAACCGACTCAACTTCAAGAGCTGATGCCCGTGGTTTTGGATGAACCACCCTAGGCTTGCCTCTAGGTCTCATCTTACGTCAAGCAAGATATCAACTACAAAGAAAATAAACACACAAGGATTGAGTTAGCAAAGACAAGGGTCCAAGGTGCTCAAGTATTCATTTACTTAAAATCCTTTCCAATAAGGTAATAGTAGCAATGGGAGCTCAACAACTACGCCTCAACACAACAACCATACTAACACCTGCTTTCAAACACCATGCAAGCAAGCGAACAACAAGCATACATAGCAAAAGCATTCACCGTACAACATACTCCGAGATATTGCAACATTACAGTTCAAACTTACCTTACTTACCTTCCCGAGGTGGCAGAAACTTCAAGCTCTGATACCAAAAAATGTAACCCCCTCGTCCCGGTCTAGCCTATAGGCCGGCCCGAACGGGTTACACGGGGAAAATCAGGGCGAAACCCGCTAAGGCCTCACTTCAATTAGAAACCCTATTTTTATTATCATTTAATTATCTTGTCTAGATACCCCATTTAATCCTATGTACGAAGGCGGCAACGGAAGACGATAATGAAACCATCCAAACGGGACATAAGGCAACTTAAATTTACCAAGTAACATATTAGTCCAATTTCATGCGCACAAAGCAAAACCATTCAAAAATGATACATATGAACTCAACGAGGAAGCATACAAACATTAGGGACTAAAACACAACATTCAAGAACCTTTGAAGATGCTAAAAAGCCAATTTACTTGTCTGCGTTTCGAAACAGGCTAGCCCGTTCCGAAACGCGGGCTCCAGTTTAAAAGAAAAACCAAGCTGTTCCGATACGGTCCACCTTGTTCCGGAACAATAGTCTACAGTGACAAAACGTTTCGGAACTTGTTCCGAAGCAAGGGTTCACAGTGGTTGTTGCGTGTAAAATAGTCTATCGCAATTGTAGTGCAAGTGTACACGACGCAAGTAGTAAAGTGATACGGAAGTATCGGATATCGTCTCCACAGGGACTGGGCTAATAGCTTCACCTTGAATTACTGCACGAGAGTAAAGAATATAATTGAGAAAGTTGTCACGAGAATAAAAAAGAAAACTTAAATAAAAGAGTAGAGAAATCAAGATAGAGAGAATGGGCTGGTATTGAATTGCTCAGTAGTGCAGATATTGCTAAGTCTAGGAAATCCAGTTATGTCGTCGTCCCCGTCGCGGCAGCACCTGTCGCGGCGGTAGTCTGTTGCTTGTCGCGGCAGTGAACACTCAACTCTGTACTTCAAGTTTGGCAAGAATCCCTATTGTGCCTTGGCCTATCCCTAGGTCCAAGTCTGTCGATGATCACGTCTTTGATGATACCTCCCGGCGTGAATCGAAGGATGAACACCGATGTTGATGAATTCTTCTTTAGAGACTTAACCTAGTCTTATCCCTAGGTCCGAGATAGTTCAACTATAAATAGAGAACTCACACTTATTCATTTCGTATACTTAACTCTCCCGATATTAAGTAAATAGATAACCTCGCAATGCTCTCCCGATACTCTTGCAAGATGTTAATAACCAGAATAAGAGAACTTGAAGTTTATTTTATTGAACTGAAAATTCCTAAAACAAAAACAATCCTTGCAACTACTTTACAAAACAACCCGTGGCCCTAAGGGGAATTTAGAACATGTTGAGAGAAGGAGAACGGCTAGGGTTTTGGAAAGAAGGCTAGACAATGCGTGATATGCCCCTAGGTCGAAATACATGCCCTTATATAGGCTTTGGGTCCAAGTTTTCTAAAATAGCAAGAATAAAACTTTAAATTAAAGTACAACTCTAATAAAGACTAAATCTTCAGAGAATCTAACTTTAAATCGTCCTCCTTCTTGCTTGGGATTTTCTCTCCTTGAACTTTGGGCTTGACATTCCTTCCGATCCAGGGCTTGGAAAAATATACTGGTTTTTCACGACAGACGGGCTTAATTTTCTCTATCTGTCGAGGTCCACTTTGCTTCTTCTCCTCAAAACTGATGTCGTCCTCTACTGTCACGGCGGCAACCATGGCAGCATTGTCCTCCTTGACTGCTCGTCCAATTCCAGCTCTTCTGCTTCACTGCCCAGCGCCTGCCTCTTCATCTGCTACAGCAGCAACCTGTAAAAGCAACCAATTTCAGTAGAAACTATGTCATTTAATATATTTGTGATGTTTAACTGTAAACTGACCTAAATGCAATGAATAATGCTTAAATGCAGCAGAAATATGGGTTAAATAGGGGGTAAATAATAGAAATTTTACACACTCAACACACCCCTAAACTCAAGTTTTTGCTTCCCCTCAAGTAATTCAGACCTAAAGAAAAATGAAACATTATTGTTTTGGCTTAAAACAATGAACTTTCCCTTACCCTTCATTCGTTCCCTGTGACGGCAGCACCCTGTCGGATAATCTAGGATCTGTCCGGATTCTCACTATAGTCCTCGTGCAGTGTGTGCATGCTTGTGAACAGTTATATGCCAAGACTCTCTTAGTTTCACTAAAATATTTCAGCTTCTAACTTAAATTTTTATGCCAATGTTTATCTTTTGAAGGCATTTTTTATGCTCCTTTGATTTTTTTGTTTTGACTCGATTTCATTTATTTTTTTAAGCTAAAGTTTCACTAGAGCCAGTTTTAGGCACCTCTAGCTTACTTCCTAGAGTCAGTTTCGGGCACCTCTAGGGCTGTTGAGTCTCTTTTGCTAAACTTCTTTCCTAGAGCCAATGTTAGGCACCTCTAGGGGCTATTCAAGTGCTAAGCTTCCTATTCTAGTTGACTAGAAGAATTCTAAGCAGTATAACAGTCACAAATGTGTTTTAGTTTTCAGAACTATAGAAAGGCTCTAAACTTCTCCTAAAACTATCCTAAAGGCACTGCCACGACAGAGCTGTCACGGCAGGTAAGTTCAGTTCACAGACTTAAGCCAAAAATTTTCAATATTTCCATCATTTTTAGAGCAAAAATAAACTAAGTAAAGACGCAATTTTAAGACTAAGATGGACTCCATTAATGGAGGGGTGCCATCCCCAAACTTGAGGGTTGCACTGCCCTCAATGCAAATGAAAAGTAAAAATAAAGATAAAGACAGTACATCACAAAATTTTAATCGATGTCTTCGCTGCTGCTGACTCTGATCTGGCATCGGGCACGAGCTTTCGGAGCTGGCTGGCAGATGGGGGAGGCAGATGTGTTCTTTGCTTTGGCCTCCCGTGGTGGTTGAATCCTGGTTGGGGAGATATGAGGGGGTTTCTCCACAACGTGGACTTCAGAGCTGTTGTTGCTGTCCTCACCGTTGCTGCTGTCACTGCTGCTCCCGATGGCTCTTGGCATATTGTTTTTGTCTGCCATTCGCTTTTGCCGCTTGACCGGTGTAAACTCCTTTGATAGATTCTTCTTAACAGAGGGTTCGTTGTCGCTAGCGGCCCAAACGGAGGAGGATGAGAAACCATCAATGAAGGCGTCAAGCTCTTCCGATGCCATTATGCGTTTCGTGCCACAGGCAGACGGCTCAGCACGGTTGCTGCCAGCGGCTGTCGGGGCAGGTGATGGTGTTGATGCGGCAGAGGGTATCCGTGGTGTGGCAGCAGGTGTTGGGGTGTGGGCGGGGGTGGGGGTGGTTACAGTAAAATAATGTGCAGGGAAGGTGGGGAAGACAACATTAGGGAAATTTAAAGAGTTATGGATAAAGTTTACCGTAGATGCAGTAAAATCCCTGATGAAGGTCATCAGACCGAGCTGTCGTTCCTCCATCTTCTGGATAGCAGCTAAGATCTGGGAGGAGGAGTCTGTCGGGGCGGCTGCTGCTTGTTGCTGCCTGGCTGCTGTGGCAGCTGGTTCAGTCTCTGGCTGCTCTGTCGTGTCTGTTGTTGTAGCAGCGGGATCAAATGATGACAGAGGAGTGGCAGCGGTCAGCTCCATGAGGCTGATTATGTTCTTTTCCGTCCATCCCTTCCCTTGGACTCGAAGATCAGTGGTCACTTCTGGTAAGCCATGGCCACGGCAGAGGGATGTGATGAGGTATGGGAGGTAAAGCGGACCCGTCGGTTTGTGTGCGCACTTCAAGATGCTCTCACGGATATAACTGCCCACGTTAATGGGCCTCTCGTGTACAATGGAGTGAATTAAGGCTAACCTGGGCTGGTCGACCGTTGTATTGTGTGACAACGGCATGATACGCTTTTTGATAAAAGCATTCCATAATTTAGCCTCCGGCAGTAGTTGAGTCCTCTTTACCGTTCGTGGGTTCTTGCGGCTGGTGTTCCATTGAGTTCCCTCATCTGTCAGCTCTGCCATGACAACATCATAAGCAGCAGGGTCTAGGGTGTTGAGGAACTGTTGGTGAGCGTCGTCTTTGCTGCCGACGTAGAATCCATACAGTGTGTTAATGTACTCAGCTTCGAACGACACTTCCTTTCCTCGTACGATTACCGCTGTCGTCGTCCTGCTGTTAATGGCAGCATAGAATTCTCGTACCAATGAGACGTTCATCTCGTCAGGCTATTCGACAAAGATTTGCCACTGTAGAGCTCGAATTTTCCGGGCTATGAACGGCTTTAGGCCCAGATTTTCCTCCGTTGGCGTGTAAATGAATCCCCTTTCTTCCCACATATCTCTGATCTAAAATGAGCGTGGGGTGGTTGCTGTCGGGGTGGAGCTGGAGGCAGCATTCCTGCGGGTTTTCCTGGAAGACATTGTTGCAAGGGTTGTGAAAATGAAAATGAAAGCAAGAATTATAGAGGAAGCAAGTAAGAAGAGTAGAAGTGAGTGAAAATGAAAAATGAAATGGGGTTTATATAGAAAGGGAGTTGCTGCCCGTTGGAGCTGTAACGGCAGGCGCGAATAACGGGGCCAGCTGTTACTAGTTAGTGTGTCTGATGCGTCTGTCACGCGTTTCCGTGTCTGCTGCGCGTCTGTGACGCGTTTCCGTGTTTGTCGTGACAGCATGTTGACAGCCTGTATTTTCCGCGTCTGTCGCGGCAGCTGTAACGACAGGCTCCAAAATTTGGGCTTTGTTGAGCTGGTGGATGGATGGTGGGATGAGTTCACTTCTCATGTTCTTCTTGACTCCTTTATTTCCTAAAAACAGAAAAATAAAAACATTATTCAAATAAAATAAATCTTATTTCCTAATAAATAATAAGTAATATTAAAAAATAAAAAATAAAAAATAGGTTAAATTAGGAATGCCAGGTGGGGCATCTCCTAATGTAACCACTTCCTGCATTCTAGGGGCTTCAGTCCCCTGATAATGCTTTAAGTGATGTCTGTTGACTTTGAATTGGTGCCCGTCTTTTAAAGACTGATCGTGATGGCACCATGGGGAAAAACCTGTACAACTTGGAACGGGCCAGACCATCTAGATTTCAGCTTTTCTGGGAAGAGTTTCAATCTAGAATTGAATAGCAATACAAGCTGCCCTGGGCAGAACTGTCGTGGCAGCAACTTCTTATCATGCCACTTCTTAGTTTTATCCTTGTAAATTCTTGCATTGTCATAGGCCATTGTCCGGATTTCTTCAATTTTGTTCAGATCCAATAGCCTTTTCTGCCATGCCTTGTCCAAGTCCATATTCACTGCCTTGATTGCCCAGTATGCTCTGTGCTCGATCTCGACAGGTAGATGACATGTTTTCCCGTAAATCAATCGGTATGGAGACATTCCCAATGGAGTTTTAAAGGATGTCCTATAAGCCCATAATGCATCATTAAGGAGTAAAGACCAATCTTTCCTAGTTGGCTTGACTATCTTCTCAAGAATGTTCTTAACTTCCCTGTTGGATATTTCAGCTTGTCCATTGGTCTGTGGGTGATATGATGTTGCGATCCGATGCTTAACACCATACTTTTTCAAGGCAGCAGCAATAACCCTATTGTCAAAATGTTTCCCTTCATCACTGATGATCGCCTTAGGGATGCCAAACCTAGAAAAGATGTTTTTGTGTAAAAACCTTTGAACTGTCTTGGCATCATTCTTTTGAGTGACGATAGCTTCAACCCACTTGGATACATAATCTACTACCAGGAGGATGTATAGATTCCCACATGAAGATGAGAAAGGTCCCATAAAATCAATCCCCCAAACGTCGAAGATCTCGACTTCTAGAATGTTATGCAGCGGCATCTCGTGTCTCCTTGAGATGTTTCCTGTCCGTTGGCCCTTGTCACAACTCTTGTAGAAGATTTGCGCATCTTTATACAGTGACGGCCAATAAAACCTTGACTGCAGCACCTTGGCATCAGTTTTGTTGCCTCCTAAGTGTCCTCCATACTGTGAAGCATGGCCGTGATGAAGTATGTCTTCTTGCTCCTCATGTGGTACACATCTCCTTATAACCTGATCTGCACATATTTTGAAAAGAAGAGGTTCGTCCCAATAATAATGCTTAACATCATTTTGGAACCTCTTCCTGGCTTGATAATTAAGGTCAGAAGAAATTATTCTGCTAACTAAGAAATTAACGAAATCAGCATACCAGGGGAGTTCAGAAGACTTACCTACCGCCATGGTTGTCGCGGCAGTGACTGCGGCAGCAAAGAGCTGCTCATTAGGGAAGGTCTCCAATATGTTTGTCTCATCTGTCAGTAGACTCTTTCCCTTCTCCAACCTTGACAAGTGATCTGCCACTTGATTTTCTGTCCCCTTTTTGTCTTTGATTTCAAGGTCGAACTCTTGCAATAACAGGATCCAACGTATCAATCGAGGCTTTGCATCCTTTTTCGCGAACAAATACTTCAATGCAGAGTGGTCTGTGTGCACTATGACCTTCGTTCCAAGTATATAAGAACGAATCTTGTCAATGGAGAATACCACAGCTAATAATTCCTTCTCTGTGGTGGTGTAGTTCACTTGGGCGTCGTTTAGTGTTTTGCTGGCATAGTATATGACATGAAAAAGTTTGTCTCTCCGCTGCCCAAGTGCTGCCCCGAGAGCATAGTCACTAGCGTCACACATAATCTCAAATGGCTGTGTCCAGTCTGGTGGTTGTACTATTGGGTCTGTTACCAGCTTTTCCTTCAGAACCTTGAATGCTTCAGTACATTCATCGTTAAAGTCGAAGGGTCGGTTCTGCTCCAGAAGATGGCATAAGGGATTGGTGATTTTTGAAAAATTCGCAATGAACCTTCGATAAAAACCAGCATGTCCTAAGAAACTTCTGATTCCCTTGACTGTGGTGGGCGGCGGCAACTTTTCGATCACTTCTATCTTAGCCATGTCGACTTCTATGCCACGACAACTAATCTTATGGCCAAGGACTATCCCTTCATCCACCATGAAGTGACATTTTTCCCAATTCAAAACTAGGTTTGCTTTTTCACATCTTTCGAGTACCTTTTGTAGGTTGCCTAGGCAGCTTTCAAAGTCGTCTCCAAAGACTAAAAAGTCATCCATAAAAATCTCTAGGAAGTCCTCCACCATATCAGAGAATATGGCCATCATGCATTTTTGGAAGGTGGCTGGTGCATTGCATAGTCCAAATGGCATTCTCCTAAAAGCATATGTGCCGTACGGGCATGTGAATGTCGTCTTTTCTTGATCTTCCAGTGCGATAGCTATTTGATTGTAACATGAATAACCATCAAGAAAACAATAGTAAGGTTTACCCGCTAGTCTATCAAGCATTTGATCAATAAAGGGTAAAGGAAAGTGGTCTTTTCGGGTAGCTTTGTTAAGCTTCCGATAGTCCATACAAACCCTCCAACCGGTCACAGTCCTGGTTGGGATTAACTCATTGTTTTCGTTGGTTATCACGGTCATTCCTCCTTTCTTGGGAACACATTGCACCGGGCTCACCCATTTGCTGTCCGAAATGGCATAGATTATTCCAGCATCTAGCCACTTGATTATCTCCTTGCGCACCACCTCTTTCATAGCATGGTTTAACCGCCTTTGAGCGTCTATAGTCGGCTTATGATCATCCTCTAAAAGGATTTTATGCATACATAAGGTCGGACTAATGCCTTGAATATCGACTATCGTCCATCCAATAGCCTTTTTGTGCTGCTGCAGCATCTCTATTAACTGTTGTTCCTGTTCCTGCATCAACTTGGAAGAGATGATTACGGGCAACGTATCATTTAAACCAAGAAAAGCATATTTTAGCTATCCTGGCAGGGGCTTAAGATCTAAAACAGGGGGCTCAACAGTTGATGGCTTTTGGATTGCATGGTTATCCGAGGTATAATTTAAAGGCTCGAATAACTTACCTAGACGATTTCCCATCCAGTTTACCTCCTTCTAATCTTCAGTATCAGATGTATCAGATTCTGAGGAGTTGCTGACGTCGGCGCTGTCGTGACAGTCCTGTAAGTGGCTGTCGAGGTAGTGACCAATTTTGATGTCGTGACAGCCCGACCTGATGCAGGGTTGGTCAAGGGTAACTTCAGTGATAACCTTGCATTCTTCTTCTGCATCAGCATGCTTCATAGCTTGGAGAACATTCAACTTAATTTCTTGATCATTCACTCTCATGGTGAGTTCTCCTTTTTCCACATCAAACAGTGATCTTCTCGTGGCTAAGAAGGGTCGCCCCAGGATGATTGGTGCGTTTTCATCTGCTTCACAATCTAAAACAAGAAAGTCAGCAGGAAAAATAAACTTATCCACTCTTACCAGAATATCTTCGATTTTTCCTTCCGGATGAACGTAAGAGCGGTCTTCCAGCTGCAGATTTACTGTCATGGGCCGAGCTTTTCCAATACCTAATTTCTGAAAAACAGATTTTGGCATTAAATTTATACTAGCACCTAGATCACAAAGTGCCTTACCCACATATTTATCTCTAATTACACAAGGTATGATGAAGCTCCCCGGATCCTTCTTTTTCTGGGGGGTGGTTGCTTGTGAAGAATACTCATGCACCCTTCTGTCATCTTAACCGTTTCAAATTCCCCAAGTCTAGATTTCATCGACATGGCATCCTTGAGAAATTTGGCGTAACCGGGCATCTCCCTAACGACATCTAACAGCTGGATGTTGATATGAACCTGCTTAAAAATATCATAAATCTTTTTAAGCTGTGATTCTTGCTTCAATTGCTGTAACCGTTGAGGAAAAGGAGGTGGGGGACGATAATCAGCAATACGTCCTTCCCACTGCATACGAATCTGAGGAGGTTTGGGTTCACCATCTTTCTCCTTTGTCGCTTCTACTGTCGTGACAGGCTCATCGGCAACAGGCTGTTTGTTACCTGTCGGGGCAGCTTCCTTGGCAGGTCTGTCCAAGGCTGGTTTATTCAGTGTTTCAGCTTCCTTCTCTGGCCCTAGTAGTTTCTTCTCACTCCTAGTAGTAATGGCTTTACACTGCTCATGTGTGGGCTGCCTAGCATTTTCAGTATTGCTAGGAAATCCGCCAGTCTGCCTTGGGTTGATATGCTGGGAAACCTGACCCATCTGTGTCTCCAACGATTTCAGAGTAGCTTCATGATTTGTCATCCGCATCTCTGGTTTATCCATGAATGTCTCCGTCTTCTTGACAAATTGATTCATGTTCTCAATATAAGTTCCTGTTTGAGACATAAACGTAGCCAGAGTCTGTTCCAGTATACTGTTTGTGGCAGCTGGTGGCTGTTGCTGCTGCTGTTGCGGTTGCAATTGCTGTCGAGTCAGCAATCTAGGTCCTCCCTGATTCTGATTATTGTGTGCTTGAGGATTCAGGGCATTGTTGGGATTACTCCAGGAAAACTTGGGATCCTTTCTCCAGCTGGGATTATAGTTGTTGGAGTTGTAATTCTGCTTGTTGTAGTTTCCAACGTATTTTCCCTCTTCTAACTGTATAGGACATTCATCCGAACTGTGATTTCCTTCACAAATTTCACATACCTCTTCGACAGCAAATACCGACTGTGAATCATCGTTCAAGAGCTTTTTCATTGCCTTAGTAAGGTATGCCACCTGTGATTTCATTGTGCTGTCAGCCTCATAATCCTTAACAACTAGGACCTGTTTACCCCCTTTTCTTGCTGTTGGAAACTGCTCCTCATTCTTAGCCATATTTTTCAATACTTGCATTGCCTCATCTGGGTCTTTGTCCAGTAGTAATCCGTTTGCTGCTGAATCAATTCGAATACGAGTTTGTAAATTGGCAGCATTATAAAACTTGGTTACTTGGTTCCAGACGGGGAATCCATGCATTGGGCAGTTCCTTAGAAGAGTGGTAAATCTGTCCCAGGCCTCGTGCATCGGCTCGTCATCTTCCTGTTGAAAAGTAGCAATTTCGTTACGTAATCGCTCAAATAAATGTGAAGGATTAAAACGAGATAAAAATTCACGAGACAAATCTGCCCAAGTTCTAATTGAACCCGGCGTAAGTTTATTCCACTAAGTCTTTGCTCTCTCCCTCAATGAATGGGGAAATAACCGAAGCCTCAATATCTCCGGATTAACTCCTGGTAGTCTAAACGAACCACAGATTTCCTGGAACGTTTTTAGATGCTCCCTTGCATCCTCAATATCGGATATCGTCTCCACAGGGACTGGGCTAATAGCTTCACCTTGAATTACTGCACGAGAGTAAAGAATATAATTGAGAAAGTTGTCACGAGAATAATAAAGAAAACTTAAATAAAAGAGTAGAGAAATCAAGATAGAGAGAATGGGGCTGGTATTGAATTGCTCAGTAGTGCAGGTATTGCTAAGTCTAGGAAATCCAGTTCTGTCATCGTCCCCGTCGCGGCAGCACCTGTCGCGGCAGCGAACACTCAACTCTGTACTTCAAGTTTGGCAAGAATCCATGTTGTGCCTTGGCCTATCCCTAGGTCCAAGTCTGTCGATGATCACGTCTTTGATGATACCTCCCGGCGTGAATCGAAGGATGAACACCGATGTTGATGAATTCTTCTTTAGCCACTTAACCTAGTCCTATCCCTAGGTCCGAGATAGTTCAACTACAAACTAGAGAACTCACACTTATTCCTTTCGTATACTTAACTCTCCCGATATTAAGTAAATAGATAACCTCGCAATGCTCTCCTGATACTCTTGCAAGATGTTAATAACCAGAATAAGAGAACTTGAAGTTTATTTTATTGAACTGAAAATTCCTAAAACAAAAACAACCCTTGCAACTACTTTACAAAACAACCCGTGGCCCTAAGGGGAATTTATAACATGTTGAGAGAAGGAGAACGGCTAGGGTTTTGGGAAGAAGGCTAGAGAATGCGTGATATGCCCCCTAGGTCGAAATACATGCCCTCATATAGGCTTTGGGTCCAAGTTTTCTAAAATAGCAAGAATACAACTCTAATAAAGACTAAATCTTCAGAGAATCTAACTTTAAATCGTCCTCCTTCTTGCTTGTGATTTTCTCTCCTTGAACTTTGGGCTTTACATTCCTTCCGATCCAGGGCTTGGAAAAATATACTGGTTTTCCACGACAGACGAGCTTAATTTTCTCTATCTGTCGAGGTCCTTTTTGCTTCTTCTCCTCAAAACTGTTGTAGTCCTCTGCTGTCACGGCAGCAACCATGGCAGCATTGTCCTCCTTGACTACTCGTCCAGTTCCAGCTCACCTGCTTCACTGCCCAGCGCCTGCCTCTTCATCTGCTACAACAGCAACTTGCAAAAGCAACCAATTTCAGTAGAAACTGTGCCATTTAATATATTTGTGATGTTTAACTGTAAACTGACCTAAATGCAATGAATAATGCTTAAATGTAGCAGAAATATGGGTTAAATAGGGGGTAAATAATAGAACTTTTACACACTCAACAGTGACAAACCGTATCGAAACGCGTACCGAAACGGGAGCTCATAGTGTCAAATCGTACCGAAACGTGGGCTCCAGTTTAAAAAAAGACCACCCCCGTTCCGATTGGAGTATCACTGGAGCTACAACCGTTCCAAAACCACTTCGAGCGTTTCGATATGCCTGCACACAGAGTGAATCGAAAACAGGTTTCTGCATCCTCAAACATCCTCAAACTTGCCCTAAAACATCAAGGATCACAAGCAACCATCATACAATAAAAACTAGAGGCAACACATCCTAAAAGAAGCATGTTTAAAGCATACAAGCATACATAATGAGACTATTTATCCATAAGAAACATGCATCAACATAAGCATCACATAAAAAAGGTTTACATCCCAACTCACAAGAACATAAGCATTCAACAACATAAAAGCCAACATATGAGTCTAACATACGCTCCTACAACACTTAGCATCCCCATTGCTATCTATTATATTATTTAAGAAAAACCATACTTGAGCAGCAACACACGCTCTTGGGTGCCCCTTCCTTGCTAACTTCCACACTAATGATCTACATTGTCGGAAATGAGAGCGTAAGCTTGAAAGCTTAGTGAGGGAGCTCAAAAACAAAATATCGACAATGCAGGGTCCAAAGCATGGTATCCAGAACACAACAACAAGGCATGCATTAACACCAACATAACAACATAGCCAAACGCTAAATGAATGCATGAACATGGCATCTTACCTCATGTTATGCTTAGCATAGATGTAACAGAACATCTTACCACATCAACCACACATAAACAAGGTATATTGGAAACTATATAGCTTACTCGGATATGCGGATAGCTTCTGTTGAGTGGATCGAAAGATCGATATGAACCAAGAGGGGGGATGAATTGGAAATTTAAAGATTTTGTGGTGGAAATTGCAAATTAAAAATAATGACAAGGGATTTTAGAGTGGTTCAAGTTCCAAATGAACTCTACATCTACTACCTTAGCTTCACTAAGGATTTGTAACAATTCCACTAATTGCTCTTCCCCTTTTCTAGGTTAAGGAGGCAACCCTTACAATTTCGGTTGAATTTTCTACCCAAAATTCAACCCAATCCTCACAACAAGATAACAAAGAAATTTGTTGGCTAATAGAGTATCTCTTAATACAAATGATAGCCCAATTACAAGCACTCAACCCAATTGAACAAGATAAGAATGAAAATTACAATTGGGGTTTCTAGACAATATGAATTTTTGCACAATTGCTTGGATTTGATGAATAGATGTTTTCTTGAAGATCAATAGTTATTGCTGTAGCTTTTGGATGTCTCTTTTATACCTCCTCATTGATTTCTAGCCGTTTGGGTGGTTGGGAACATAAATGGAGCCGTTGGAACCCTCTCTTACCACCATAAACGCACTTCTGCAGCTATGCGTATCGGTACGCGGGGAGGTGTATCGATACCTGTCTCAGAAAAGAAAGAGTCGTTGTGTGCAATAAATAAGGGGTATCGATACGTGCGTAAGCGTATCGGTACGGGGTATCGAAACGGTAAAGGTTGTATCGATACTTTTTTCTCAACTTAGCTCACTGTCGATATCCGTATCGGTACGGGGGTTAGGCATATCGATACGGGTCAACGACCTTTTAAAGTTTGGTTACCAACCAACTGACACCAACGGTCATAAAATTTAAACCGACTTATATTTAAAAATATATTAAGGCCGTATCGATACGAGGGTTTACCGTATCGGTACGCCATTCAAACTCTTTAGGTTTTAACACAAGGGCGTATCGATACGAGGGTTTGCAATATCGATACGTGTTCCGACAGTAACCAATTTTGGCAAAAAGGTATCGATACGCTTGGGAGTGTATCGATACACCTGAACGTTTTTCAATGGTTTGGCCTTGGAACACTTAAAAAATATTTTGAGTTTTAGTTTTTCAAATCAGTTTCAAAGAGTTGGTGTTTTAAAATTATTAAGGCACTTTCAAAAACAATTTTAAGTTTTTCAAATTAATCCTTAAAGATCTAATTATATCAAAATCAAACATATGTTTTACAATCTCCCCCTTTTTGATATAACAAAACTAAAACTTAAATTTTTTGACATTTTTGAAAAACTTTACAAAGTTAACTCCCCCTTAATATAAGCTTGGTAACCTTTGAGTTAAAATCAAAATATTTGAAGTTTGAGCTAGTTTCTCTCCCCCTTTTTGTTAGATCAAAAAAAATCTTGAGACAATTAAGTGCATAAAGAAGGCAAAGGTATAAATAAGCAACATAATTTTATTCATCATAGCATCAAACTCGAAATCCAAACAAAAGTAGAAAATCAAAGCATAGGTTTAATCCTAAAACAAACTTAATCCTAAGAACATAAAGCAAAGGTGCATAAAATAGAAAATCCTAATTGATATGCATGAGATGCAAGAAGAAACGTCTAGGCATCGTCTTCGTCATCTTCATCATCTTCATCATCAACTCCCACTGGCTCATTATCCCGCATGCTATTGCGCCATTCATCATGGAAAGCGGCGATGGAAATATTCAAAGAATTGTGCCCGCTTTCAAGGGATGTGAGGCGATTCTCCATACCCGTCATCCTTGTATCAAAGGTTATTTCCATGGAAGTAAGACGAGTATTCATGTCCGTGCGCAACCCGGTAATTGCTCATTGAAATAGGTCATGAGAGCATCCATGGAGGGTTGTGGGACTTGAGGAGCTTGAGGCTCTTCAAATACGGCGGCGGCCTCCGGTGGTAACTCGGCAAGACGTACCCATTCACCATTAAGATAATGAAACTTTGCCCGAGCAAGAGATCGCCCATCAATGTGATCGGTGAGGGGAGTGGGGTAGTCAAAAGAGCAATCAATATCCTTTTTAAGAAAGAAATAACTCAAAGTCGTACCATATGTAAAGGAGGTGACGAGAGTTGTGTGACGATTTTGCACGAGGTAGACGATCTCCGCGAACATGAGTCGAGCAAGATTTGGGCACTTTTGCTCACGGAAGCAACGAATCCAAAAATCATCCACGTGACGGATGGTGGAATATTTTCCTCCGGAGGGACGAAACCACCAAGAAACCATCAAATGTAAGATCCGGTCTTGAGCATTTAGGGCGGTGACGGATCCACTAAGAGCATGCCCCAAAGCATGCTCATCATCGATGCCTTCATCCTCTAATTTGAAAACCTCACAAATGGATTTGACATCAAGAATGATTTTCTTCCCCATGAGGTAAGAGCTAATGGCAACAACTTCCCCATCACGAGTAATACATTTGGCATTAAAGTAGAAAATCAAAACCAAAAGGCGATAATAAAAACCGGGAATAGATATGAAATCCATGAAGTTCCAACGACGAAACAACGAAAGATAATCAAACTTAAAACGCTCAGAGTCGAGAAAAGGAACGGATATTACCCTTTCGGCACAGATCTTATAATTCTCATATTGACGAAAATGAGTTAGACCCGAGTTGTTATCAAAGGATTGCTCATAGATGGTAGAGTAGTTCGGACAAGCAATCGCTCCAAGGGTGGATGATTCACCGGCTTGAGAAACCCTTGTACGCTTCCTCGATTGTTCTTTTGGTGCCATGATCTAAAAGAGAAATTAAGCAAAAGGATTTCTTCAATTTTGAGTAAAAACCAAGGTAAAAAAAATTTAAAGAAAAATTTGAAGAAAAATTTTGAAGAACAAAGGTTTAAAGAAAAATATGAAACAAAATAACAAAACAAAACAAAAAAAATTTAAAGAAAAGAAAGAAATTTTACCTTGATAGAAACTTGAGAGATTGAAGAAAAACTAGCACAATTGTGATGAGAGAGAGAGCACAAAGCTTTGCTTGATTGAAAAACTCTTTTAGATTTGAGTTGAGGTGTGAAAAATATGAAAGAGGAAGGGCCTTTTTATAGACAAAAACGGCTAGGGTTTATTAGGTTTTGAAGAGTTTTAATTTTGGTAAAAGTTGAACTCATTAAAAGCCAAATTTAAAGATGTATGCGCAATCGAGTATCGATACGCCTGAGGGTGTATCGATACGGGGGTAGAATCGTCTTTTCCGTAAAAATGCCCGTTGGAAAGTCGTATCGAAACGACTCGTATCGATACGAGTTTAATCGTATCGATACCCGTGAAGCGAAGTAAATTCTGGGAAACTGAATGAAGAACACGTATCGATACGCGTAGATCCGTATCGATACCGTATACCCAGAAATACATATTTGGTTCTAAGAACAACCAAAGGCTCGAACTTAACATCTCCTAAAAGTATGCAAATGATGAATGAGCAGTTCTAAGCATATTTTAATAGAAGCATACTCCCCCTAACTATAGGCATGGATGAAATTAGGAGTCTAAACACATAAACATGGCATTTCACAAGATCAAGCAAATTTAAACACAAAAGAGGTCCTAAAAGGTCAAGATAGGCTAGCTAGACCTAACTCTCTCCTAAGGGACTAAAAACGCTCTTTGTCTAAAGGTTTTGTAAATATGTCCGCTAGTTGATTTAAGGTGTCTACATACTCTATAACCACATCTTCCTTAAGGACATGATCTCTAATGAAATGATGTCTTATTTCTATGTGTTTGGTTCTAGAGTGTTGGATGGGATTTTTTGTTAAACATATTGCACTAGTGTTGTCACATTTTAGGGGTATGGTTTCAACTTTAATTCCATAATCTAAGAGTTGTTACTTCATCCAAAGGACTTGAGCACAACAACTCCCTAAGGATATGTACTCGGCTTCGGTGGTAGATAAGGCTACACTATTTTGTTTCTTAGAGAACCAAGATATGAGCATACTACCTAGGAATTGACAAGTTCCCGAAGTACTTTTCCTATCGATTTTGCAACCCCCATAATCTGCATCCGAGTAAGCATGAAGGTTGAAGGTAGAGTCTCTAGGGTACCAAAGACCTAAACAAAGAGTATCTCTAAGGTACCTAAAGATTCTCTTAACCGCTATAAGGTGAGACTCTCTAGGACTAGCTTGAAACCTAGCACACAAGCAAACACTAAACAAGATATCCGGTCTACTTGCGGTAAGGTAAAGCAATGATCCATTCATAGAACGATAAAGCTTAGAGTCAACACACTTACCTCTTTCATCTTTGTCAAGCTTTGTAGATGAGCTCATAGGAGTGGCTTGAGGCTTTGCATTCTCCAAGCCAAACTTCTTAAGCATATCCTTTATGTATTTTGCTTGGTAAATGAAGGTGTCATCCTTCTTTTGCTTGATTTGGAGTCCCAAAAAGAATGAGAGCTCCCCCATCATGCTCATCTCAAATTCACCTTGCATTAACTTAGCAAACTCTTGACAATGACATTCATTAGTAGAACCAAAAATAATATCATCAACATAAATTTGAACTACTAAGATGTCATTTTTATACATTTTTATAAAAAGTGTAGTGTCCACCTTACCTTTTTCAAATCCTTTTTCAATTAGAAAGTTTGAAAGTCTTTCATACCAAACTCTAGGAGCTTGTTTTAAACCATAAAGAGCTTTGGTGAGTTTGAAAACATGATTTGGAAATTTTGAGTCTTCAAAACCCGGTGGTTGTTCCACATACACTTCTTCATTTATAAAACCATTTAAAAATGCGCTTTTAACATCCATTTGAAAAAGCTTGAAATTATGATAACATGCATATGCAAGCAACATCCTAATGGCTTCCATTCTAGCTACGGGTGCATAGGTTTCATCAAAATCTATTCCCTCTTCTTGAGTGTAACCTTGTGCTACTAGTCTAGCTTTATTTCTTACAATGTTACCACTCTCATCTAGCTTCTTCCTAAAGATCCATTTAGTTCCTATTGTATATTGATTACTAGGCCTATCAACTAATGTCCAAACATTACTTCTCTCAAATTGATTTAACTCTTCTTGCATAGCCATAATCCAAAAGTCATCTTTCAATGCTTCTTTAATATTCTTAGGCTCTATGCATGAGATAAATGCAACGTGATTCATTAATCTAAGAGAAGATCGAGTGGTTACCCCCTTGGATGGATCACCCAAGATTTCACCATCTTTGACATAGTTCAACTCTCTTGGGTAGCTCACTTCCTTTTCCTCAAGAGCCAAGTCCTTCAAGGCTTCAAGAGGTGGATCTTGTGTGTCCTCTTCTTTTGTTGGAATCTCATCCTCCTTTGAAGTTTATCCTCCATCAAAGGCATTTATGATTCCTACATCATCGTCATCACAAGAATCCTTCCTAGGAAGGAGGTTACCATCGAATACAACATGAATAGATTCTTCTACTACTAAAGTTCTTTTGTTAAATACTCGATAGGCTTTAGAGGTTAAAGAGTAACCTATAAAAATAGCTTCATCACTTTTTGCATCAAATTTACCTAAGTTGTCTTTTCCATTATTAAAAAAAACACTTGAAACCAAAAGGGTGAAAATAGCTAATGTTAGGCTTTTTAGATTTCAAAATCTCATAAGGTGTTTTCTTTAAAATTGGCCTAATCATTACTCGATTTACAATATAGCAAGCGGTGTTTGTGGCTTCCACCCAAAAATATTTAGGTAAATTGTTTTCACAAAGCATAGTTCTAGCCATTTCTTGCAAAGTTCTATTTTTCCTCTCAACTACCTCATTTTGTTGAGGAGTTCGAAGAGCCGAAAAATTATGGCTAATACCATTTTCATTTAGAAAATCTTCAAACCCCAAATTTTGAAACTCGGTTCCATGATCACTTCTAATATGTGAAATTTTAAGTTCAAGATCATTTTGGGTTAATTTTGAAAATATGATGAATTTTTCCAAAGCCTCATCTTTAGTACTTAAAAATAGAACCCAAGTAAATCTAGAAAAATCATCAACAAGTACAAAAGCATAAGACTTACCACCCAAGCTCATAGTCCTAATTGGCCCAAATAAATCCATATGGATAAGTTGTAAGCATCTACTAGTAGAAACATCATTAATGGATTTAAAGGAAGATCTATGTTGTTTACCCTTTGAGCATGCATCACAAATTTTATCATTTGAAAATTTTATCTTGGGTAAACCTCTAACTAGATTAAGGGAGACTAGTTTTTCTAAAACGCTTATGCTAGCATGTCCTAGTTTCCTATGCCACAACCATGCATCATTTTCATTTTGTGCAACTAAGCATGCATGAGATATGAATGTCATCTAGATGCACCATGTATATGTTCCCTATGTGATGACCTATGAGCATAATATTATTAGATTTAATGTCTACAATTTTGCATCCATTTCTGTCAAATAAAACATTAAATCCTTTATCACACAATTGACTTATGCTCAATAAATTGTGTTTAAGACCATCGACATATAAGACATTTTCAATGAGAATAGTAGAGTGATTACCTATGGAGCCAATACCTTTAATGTGGTCTTTGGAGTTGGCACCAAATGTCACTACTCCTCCACTTTTTGGCTTTAGATCCATGAATCTACTCTTGTCTCCGGTCATATGCCTTGAGCATCCACTATCAAGGTACCATGAGTTTTGACTTTGTGCTTTGGCCTTGTAGCAATGCTCCCCCTACAAACAAAGATATTAAGCTTTTGTTTTTGGTACCCAAATCATTTTGGGTCCATGAGTCTTAGCTCCCAAAACCTTGGTTCCCTTAGGAATCCAAGATGACATAGCAATAATATTATTAGATTTTACAAGTTCCTTAGGAACCCATACACTTCTAATTCTTTTAGCTCTACTATGTCTTGGATAGCTACTTTGTTTGTAGTAGTTAGTCTTTTTCTTGGGTTGGTGTGTTCTTGAGGATTCACCTGTTTCATGCTTGACACTACCAACATTTTTCAAAGACTTTTTGAGCTCATTTAGCTCAACCAACACCTTTTGGTGTTCACTATTACATTGAGACAAAAGATTATTAAGATCAACATTTTCATCTTGAAAGAATTTTAGTTCATCTTTTAATCCTAATATCTTTTTCTCAAATTTTGAATTAGCTTGAGTGAGTGAGTCATTTTTCTCATTTAGTTCCAAAATAATCTTTTTGTTCCTAATGACCGACTCTTTATATTTCTCAACTAATTCATCATAGACCTCTTGTAACTCATCATATGCATCATTTAATTCTTCAAAATCTAAAGTAGATGAGTTAGAGGTTACCATGGAGGAATCTTCCTCAAGTTCCATGAGGCAAAGGTTAGCCACTTCTTGTTCGTCATCCTCCGATGACTCCTCATCACTCCAAGTAGCAAGCTTGGCTTTGAGCTTCTTCTTCTTCTCAAAGCCCTTCTTCTTGAGTTGAGGGCACCCCGAACGTATGTGGCCGGGTTGTTTGCACTCAAAGCAAATGATAGGATCCCTTCCTTCTTCTTTGTTCTTGCTTTTGAAGTCCATCTTTCTTTGGATTTTTCTTCCCCGGTTGGACCGCATAAATCGTGAGAATCGTTTGGCTATCATAGCCAATTCTTCGAGTTCATCCTCCTCACTAGATGAGCTCTCTTCATGTTGTGAAGCTTTAGCCTTGAGAGCTATTCCCATCTTCTTCTTCTTCTCAACCTCAAGCTTCTTTACCCTTTTCTCTTCTTTCTTCTTCTCATCTTCCCTTCCTTGCTTCATGATCTCATGAGTAAGGAGAGAACCCACAAGCTCATCAAGCTTCAAAGTTTTCAAATTCTTAGCTTCAATGATAGCGGTTCTCTTCCCATCCCAAGACTCGGGAAGTGAATAGAGTAGCTTCCGGACAAGCTTGTCTTCCTGTATGATTTCTCCAAAACCCTTTAGCCCATTGAAAATAGTGGAGAAACGATCAAACATCTTTGACACCGTCTAATCGGGCTCCATCTTGAAATTTTCATAACTAAGATTGAGAATTCCAATCTTAGTTTCTTTAACATCGTTGGTGCCTTCATAAGTAGTCTCAAGGGTGTCCCATACTTCTTTGGCACTTTCGATGGATGAGACCTTAGAATAGATGTCCGGACCGAAAGAACAAAATAGCATGTGGAGAGCTTTGTCATTGACTTGAATCTTTTTCCTTTCTTCTTCACTCATCTCCATCTTTTTCTTTGAGACCATCTTGCCTTCATCATCTTGCTTCAATGGAATATAAGGGCCATCTTCAATCACATCCCACACTAGGTAGTCATTTGACTTGATGAAGAGACGCATTCTATTCTTCCAAAAAGAATAGTTATCACCATTAAAGAAGGGAGGCTTTGTAGTGGATTGAGACTCATACATACCGGAACCGGAGGTTGAAGTCATCTCTTGATATTTTGATGATCACACTCTTCCAAGGAACTCCTCTTGTGGTTGTTAATCCTCAAAGAGGCAGGCTTTGATACCAATTGTTGAGTGGATCGAAAGATCGATATGAACCAAGAGGGGGTGAATTGGAAATTTAAAGATTTTGTGGTGGAAATTTCAAATTAAAAATAATGACAAGGGATTTTGGAGTGGTTCAAGTTCCAAATGAACTCTACATCCACTATCTTAGCTTCACTAAGGATTTGCAACAATTCCACTAATTGCTCTTCCCCTTTTCTAGGCTAAGGAGGCAACCCTTACAATTTCAGTTGAATTTTCTACCCAAAATTCAACCCAATCCTCACAACAAGATAACAAAGAAATTTGTTGGCTAATAGAGTATCTCTCAATACAAATGATAGCCCAATTACAAGTACTCAACCCAATTGAACAAGATAAGAATGAAAATTACAATTGGAGTTTCTAGACAATATGAATTTTTGCACAATTGCTTGGATTTGATGAATATATGTTTTCTTGAAGATCAATAGTTATTGTTGTAGCTTTTGGATGTCTCTTTTATAACTCCTCATTGATTTCTAGCCGTTTGGGTGGTTGGGAACATAAATGGAGCCGTTGGAACCCTCTCTTACCACCATAAATACACTTCTGCAGCTATGCGTATCGGTATGCGGGGAGGTGTATCGATACCTGTCTCAGAAAAGAAAGAGCTGTTGTGTGCAATAAATAAGGGGTATTGATGCGCGCGTAAGCGTATCGGTACGGGGTATCGAAACGGTAAAGGCCGTATCGATACCTTTTTCTCAACTTAGCTCACTGTCGATATCCGTATCGGTACGGGGGTTAGGCGTATCGATACGGGTCAACGACCTTTTAAAGTTTGGTTACCAACCAACTGACACCAACGGTCATAAAATTTAAACCGACTTATATTTAAAAATATATTAAGGCCATATCGATACGAGGGTTTACCGTATCGGTACGCCATTCAAACTCTTTAGGTTTTAACACAGGGGCGTATCGATACGTGTTCCGACAGTAACCAATTTTGGCAAAAAGGTATCGATACGCTTGGGAGTGTATCGATACACCTTAACGTTTTTCAATGGTTTGGCCTTGGAACACTTAAAAAATATTTTGAGTTTGAGTTTTTCAAATCAGTTTCAAAGAGTTGGTGTTTTAAAATTATTAAGGGACTTTAAAAAACAATTATAAGTTTTTAAAATTGATCCTTAAAGATCTAATTATATCAAAATCAAACATAGGTTTTACAGCTTCCGTTGGGATTTTTCACCCAGCATACTCAACAACAATATTACCTTCTAGTGGGATTTCACACATCACTGTTTCCTTTTACGGATGAGATTCCACTCATCATCATCACACACACACACTTTTCGGTGGAATGTTACTTCACCGTACTCCTCCTTGGTGACTACATATGACCAAGGCCACGCACAAATTTGACTCTTACCGTGTGCACACTCATCCTAATGATCGATCATTTATATCAGGTAACATAACCAACATACAAAACGAAAACTCACCATGATTTTAAATGTCATGCAATACAACGCACAAATCACCATCATGCAACATAAATACCTCATAACATGCATAATCGGACACATATCACAGAAGACCACAGTTATGCACATTTAGCAAGATATACATAAGTTAAACAAGAGATTAAGCTACCAACTTAACCCCACATTAGATTGGCCTACCAAGCACAATCTAACACCTCCACAACATACTTTGAACCAATTTAAAACCATTGAAAACAGTCCACTCACCAAACACCCTCAATACAAGCCAAAAATGTCGATCAAGCCTCCAAGTTTCCCGGAATCGAGCCTGAAGATGCTAAAAAGATGCATACGAACTCAACGAGGAAGCATACAAACATTAGGGACTAAAACACAGCGTTCAAGAACCTTTGAAGATGCTAAAAAGCCAATTTACTTGCATGTGTTTCGAAACAGGCTTGCCCGTTCTAAAATGCGGGCTCTAGTTTAAAAGCAAGACCAGGTCGTTCCGATACGGTCCACCTTGTTCCGGAATGGTGGTCTACAGTGACAAAACGTTTCGGAACTTGTTTCGAAAAAGAGGCTCTCAATGGTAAATTGTATCGAAATGCGTATCAAAACGGGAGCTCACAGTGTCAAATCATATTGAAACGACACCACCCCCATTCTTATACGAGTATCCCTGGAGCTACAACCGTTCCGAATCCACTTCGAGCGTTTCGAAACGCCTGCACATAGAGTTACCCGAAAACAGGTTATTGCATCCTCAAACATCCTCAAACTTGCCTCAAACCATCAAGGATCACAAGAAACCATCATACAACCAAAACTAGAGGTAACACATCCTAAAAAGAGCATGATTAAAGCATACTAACATGCATAACGAGACTATTTATCCATAAGAAACATGCATCAACATAAGCATCACATAAACAAGGTTTACATCCCAACTCGCAAGAACATAAGCATTCAACAAAATAAATGCCAACATAGGAGTCTAACATACGCTCCTACAACACTTGGCATCCCCATTTCTATCTATTACATTATTTAAGAAAAAACATACTTGAGCAGCAACACACGCTCTTGGGTGTCCCTTCCTTTCTCCTTGCTAAGTTCCACACTAATTATCTGTGAGAGCGTAAGCTTGAAAGCTTAGTAAGAGAGCTCAAAAACAAAATATCAACAATGCAGGGTCCAAAGCATGGTATCCACAACACAACAACAAGGCATGCATTAACACCAACTTAACAACATAGCCAAATGCTATAAGAATGCTTGAACATGGCATCTTACCTTATATTATGCTTAGCATAGATGTAACAGAACATCTTACCACATCAACCACACATAAACAAGGTATATTGGCAACTATATAGCTTACTCGGATATGCGGATAGCTTCTGTTGGGATTTTTCACCCAACGTACTCAACAATAATATTACCTTCCGGTGGGATTTCCCACATCACCGTTTTATTTTACGGATGGGATTACACTCATCATCACAAACACAAACACTTTTCAGTGGAATGTTACTTCACCGTACTTCTCCTTGGTGACTATACATTACCAAGGCCACGCACGAATTTGACTCTTACCGTGTGCACACCCATCCTAATGATCGATCATTTATATCCCGTAACATAACTTGTGCCACGAGAACTCACCATGATATCACAAATCATGCAATACAATGCACAAATCACCATCATGCAACATAAATACCTTATAACATGCATAATCAGACACATATCACACAAGACCATAGTTATGCACATTTAGCAAGATATACATAAGTTAAACAAGAGATTAAGCTACCAACTTAACCCCACATTAGATTGGCCTACCAAGCACAATCTAACACCTCCACAACATACTTTGAACCAATTTAAAACCATTGAAAATAGTCCACTCACCAAACACCCTAAATATAAGCCAAGAATGTCGATCAAGCCTCCAAGTTTCCCAGAATCGAGCCTGAAGCTTCTCCAACATTTTCCATTGTTTCTAAACAACCAAAAACAGCGTATTACTCATCAAAACATCCACAAAATCACTACCACAAATCAGATTACAATCTCAAGACCATTTCACTACATTTCCAAGCCAAGAACTAACCCAACTCTTCATTTTCGGACTTGAACACAACCTAGAAAATTCCATCATTTTCATCACCCCAAATCATCATTAAACACGTTCAAAACAACCCCCAAGCATAACCATACCATCAGCCCAACTTTCCCTCACAAAACTACCTCAAAAACTCAAGATTTCTACCCTTAAACAAACCCACAAATACCCATTTCGGGATTTCATCAAAACCTCACCATTTTAAGATATGTTACACTTAAAAGCAAGATTATAACATATTTAGACTTTACAAATCAAAAGCTCAATAAAAACCCAACAAAGCTTCCACCTTTTACTTAAAATTTGAACATTTGAAACATCACAAAAATGGAGTTTAGGAAAATCTAAAACCATGGAAATGTTAAGGACAAAGAGAAGAAGTCAAAAACACTATTACCTTGATGAAAGCACTTGAAATTGTGGAGGAAGTGGATGGAACAATGTTTGGGGTTGAAAGGAGGTTTTATGTCGTGAGTTTTGTTTGGAGGAAGAAGAAGATGGTGACGTTCAAAAAGGCTCTTTTACATGTTTTATTTTTCTCATTAGAAAATCCCCATTTTATCCTTAATGAAAACACAAGGCCTTTTTAATTTAAAACCAAGCCCATTTTTATTTAAAACAAGCCCAAGGACCCAAACTCAAATTTACTCACCTAACACCCGACCCCTAAACTCGGGTGTTACACAAGATCTATCATGTCAAATCATCAAGAACGATAAATCGAATAAACTGAATACGGAAGCGTACCTGAATTAATCGATAGATTGAAAACCTTAATCTTCATATTAATCTCAAATCTTTGGTATTGATCTTCCAAAAAGATGGGTTATCCCTTGCTGTACAAACTCTCTAACGGGGACAATAGTAATACAAGTTAACCTATTTCTTGGGGACCACTACCTCTTTTATATAATTGATTATTAAATCAACTATTAAATATTTATAACTCCGCCCCTCATTGAATTATAAATATATCTTATGGTATCTACACTTTTATTTCCATGATACTTTAATACCCATGACACGCCTACCATAATTGGTTACTTGATTTTGTGTCATACTTTATAATAGTATCATACATTTTACATATGTGCCCACAATTGAGGATTTTAATGTAACAATCTCCCACTTGGGCCACATATGTTTCCTGGTAAATGTACAACCTTATGAGCTCAAAATTTTGCTATTATATAATAGGTATTCTATAACAATCTCGTCCATCAACTATATCCATATAGGATCAAATTGGTCTTCACCATATTAATCATGATTGGACCCATCAATGGTCACGTATAAAAACATAATCAAATGACATAGATCAATCATGGATGCGTAGCATGGAAAATTACATGAAATGTGAACCGAACATGTTTATTTCCAACTGGTCCTCCTAAACCTTAGTGAGATCAACTTTACTGAATTCAGAGTGTGCATAAACCAAAAGAACTTTATTTCTGTAGAAAAAATCTTAAAATATTCTTAAACTGAAGTAACCGAAATTGTGTCTAAAATGAATGAGTATTTTTCAAAATTACAAACTCCCACTAAAACTGAATATCCTTAAATAACATACACCTACATGAGTAGTGTGCTCATGAAAGACCTAGGGTGATAGTTTCTTAATATGCGCACAATTATGGATTTTGTACCAACATGCTCTATAGACACACAACCACTCTGAATTTTCTTTAACAACTAGGAACTTAATATTAATGTGCTTCAAATTTAAAGTGTTCTTATTGTTTATAGAATAAATGAATGCATATTTATTGTCACAAAATAACTGAAGTGGTCTTTCTATTCAATCTACAATTAACAGCTCAAGTGACAAAATTCTTTTGCATCAATATTCTATTAGAATCGAAGTCTGTAAATCTGATGATCTCTAACTTACCAGAACTCTGACATGCGAGCATATACTTTTTGTTCTCTGAAGATATCTCATAACCCCATTGGTTGCTATCCAATGGTCCATAATTTGATTCCTCAAATATTTGTCTAACATTACAACAATGTACACAACTTCTGAACGCATACATATTTAAGCATAAATTAGATTCTCAACAGCTTATGCATAGAGAATCTTTTGGATTTTCTAAATTTCAAGGTTACTTTTAAGGCATTGAGTAAGACTAAATCTTTCTTCTTTAGCAATATGAGTATTACTTGGTTTTACTCCCACTGAACTTGTAGTACATACAATTGTCAACCAAATTTATCTCAAAACTGAATGAGATAATCAACATGAAATTTATAATTTCATTAATGAGAGTCCTACTTAAGCTCATAGATAGATTTCTTTAATTTACATATCATTGATATTGTATCATAAGACATAACTTTATGATTGTACCATATAAATAGTTTTCTTCAATGTCGCCATTGAAAAAACAAGCTTAACATCTATCTAATGTAGCTTAAGACTAAAACAAGCATCAAGTGTAATAATTATCTTGAAAGAGTCTTTCAATAAAATTTGAGAGAAAGTCTCTTCAAAATAAATGTCTTCTTTTAGAGTATATCCTTTAGATGCAAGACGTGCTTTATACTTATCCACATTATCATTTCCATCTTTATTGGTTTTAAATATTCATTTACAACCAATTGGTTTGCACCTTAAGGTAATGAGACAAGTTCATAAACTTTATTGTCTGGCATAAAATTATACTCTTCTTGAATGACATCAATCCACTTTTGAGAGTTAAAACTTTTATGGTCTGATGAAAAAATTGATTAATTGTTTTCTATCATTTCATTGTTACCTTATTTTCTTGAAGAAATACAAAATAATAATTCGAAATAGTATTTCATCTTCTTCTCGTGGACCTCTTTAATGACACTTGTTTTTTTAAGGTTGTTGAATTTGTTCTTCTGAAACAATTACCTTATCTTGAATGTGAGTTGATCAACATTATTTTGTTGAGGTACTTGATTCACTTCTTGATTAATGATAGATGTGAAAACCTAAACATCATCAAAACTGAGAGTATGAATTAAATTACAATTTAATCACTCCTCAAAAACAATGCATCTAACCTTATTTTTCCCTCTAAACTCAACATCCTAAAAAAATTTAGTAAATATCTCCTTAAAATAATCTTAATTGTGGGGTCATAAAATTTACAACTCATGGATCACTCAAAATAACCGAATTAGTTGCTCGCTTTTAAAGTTTATTTTCTTTACATGTGTCCTAACTTATACAAAAGAATCAACACTTAAAAATTTATTGTCGTTTCTTTTGGGTAGAAGCCTTAGAAACTTTATTCTAATATTTTCTTTTATTGCCCTTATTCTTAGAGACACTAACTAAATGAACACCAACCAAATGAGTACTTGTACACTTATAATGCTTCAACTTTTCTTTCTCTTGAACACAATAGGAAATGAGCCCAAATAGAGTCAATTTCTCCCTTTGACAATTGTAACTTGAATTGGTTAAATTGTATAGGAAGCGGTTCTAAAACCATAAGAACAAATAATTCTTACAAAGTTCGATCTTATGTGCCTTGAAGCAATATTAAACATTTTCATAATGTACTCCCTCACATTTCTTTGACCCTTATACTTTATAGACATCAAAGAAGTCACAAGTGATGTCATTCTTAACCTTAATGTTTTGGGTAAAATATTTCTTAATTTTGTCAAGGAAACCCTTAATATGAGTAATCTCTTTAGATTTGTGCTGCTAAAGACATCTAGAATGATGTTGAGCTTTATGATCATTAGACTCATGCGATTTGAACAATCCCACCTCTCAAAATCCCTTTTATGAGTGCTTACCACAGTGAGAGGTGCAAGTTATTTTTCTTTTAGTGCAAAGTCTATGTTCATACAACCAAATACTATATGTAAGTGTCTTTTCTATTCCTTGAAATTAATTTCACTAAACATGAGTGTAGAATGTATTTAACAGATATTGTGACAACAATGATAAATTAACTAAATATAAAACAAAAATAAGCAAATAAAATAAAAACAAGCTCACATAAATATTCATAAGTAAACAAATAAATTTAAAATAATGGCTAGTTTCTCTCAAGATATCAAGCACAACATTAATATCAAGTCTTTGGACAGTAATATTAACGTAAGTGGTATTCTTGTTGTGGCAATCAAACATTGACAATAAACTATGTCAAACAATAGATTAATCTTTGGACTAACGTATTGCTCACATAAAATACCTTATAATTGTCACACATTTATTGTCACAATTGTCGTTGTAATTCTGCCAAATATTAACTTTCCTTTGAGCCAATTAATAAACGCATGAATTACAAAAACCCATAATTATCTTAATATTTTAAATAAACTAATCTACACAAAAGTAGTCACTTTGGTGACATTATGTTTCAATTAATCCATTAAAAATTTTAGACATATGAAGCCAAAATATGAATTTAATTGTTTCAAAATATTTGTCTTAATTTATCTTTCAATCAAATTAAAAATAACCAAACTAATAATAAATTTGAATAAAGGTAAAACTAATATCAAGATAGCGGACACTCCATTAATATTTCATCTTTGGACAAAACATTAACTTGCAAGTGATATCTTGGTATAGTAATCAAACATTGATAATAAGAACATGTCAAACAGAAATCTTCCTTTGGGCCGATTTATTACTCACATATAAAACTGAATAATTATCACATGTTTATTACCATAGTTGCACATGTAATAATGTTAATTATTAACCTTCCTTTGGGCCGATTAATACTAACACAATCCGACTTACATGCACAAAACCTTCTATATTTTAAAATAAAATAATTTTCACAATAGAGGTCACTTTGGTGACTTAATGCGTCAATTGATTTATCTCAAAATATATAACATAAATATACCGATATTCAAATTTAAAATTTTGTAACTGTCAAAAATGAAATTTCTGATAACGCTTAAGTTTCCAAAATAACCCAAAGTAAGGTTGTCTGAATGGAGCTATCAGAAATCGAATAAACCAAAATCTTTGACTATTTCTCAAAAAATTCCTTAAGCATGTTTTTGCCAAAATTAAAGTCCAATTCAAAACAACTAATCTTTAACTAAAAGTAAAAATCAAAAGTATCATATACATGAATAATTCATATAATGATCACATGAAACTTTAATATATTCCTAATAACCGAATAATCAAAATAAAAATTCTTCATAAAACCAAAACGAATGTACATCAATACTAAATGTAAATATGTATAGATAACTTTAACGACGTAATTAAGCATAATGTCAAGCAAAAATAAGCTCAAGGTTATGTACAAAACTAAACAAGAATCAACAAACTAAATCATGAATTATTAGAGATAACCTGAATATAAAGATTCGAGAGCTAACTTAATTATAAAATTTTCAAATTACGATAAATTTACCACGACAAAACCCAAATTAACTTTATTTTTTTTTAATTACTCACGATCAAAATTAAAATTTTGATTCAACCAAATTGAATATATATTTTAAATAAATATATATACCTTATGTTGCATGCATATAATATTATGCCGATTAAAAGTATATGCCGATCAAACCTAAAATCAAATATATGCATACAACTTATCTTTAAAACATGTTATGCGCATTGGATTGCTAAACTTAATCCGTTATTAACTAATATAATGTGATGAATTATAATAACAGATAAAATTAAAATTGAGATTCATGAATGACCGTGTCCAACGCACATAAAAAAAGTCTACAAAACTTGAAATTTGATGCAATCTGTAAGCATTAAATTCTTTAATGTTTCTTAAAAGAAATTAATAATCCTAATAAATTGTGGAGCAAGCATCGTCGGCATCAATGTTTCCTAATAACATCAATATATATATATATATATATATATGTATACTATGAACTTTAGATTTGGATTAATAACTGTAATCGAAAATTAAAAAACCATAAAATTCTGATCAAATCCTAACCTTAAAATAGAAAATTGTGAATCATAAAAAATATCAAACAATTCTGAATGATTTGACATAAATTTGGCTTTGATACAAGTTGTTAGAACCAAATCATAAATTGATATGAAATCTAATACTCAAGATCTATCATGTCAAATCATCAAGAACAATAAATCGAATAAACTGAATGCGAAAGCGTACCTGAATTAATTGATAGATTGAAATCCTTAATCTTTATGTTAATCCCAAATCTTTGGTATCGATCTTCCAAGAAGATATGTTAGCCCTTGCCGTAAAAACTCTCTAACAAGGACAAGAGTAATACAAGTTAACTTATTGCTTGGGGACCACTACCTCTTTATATAGTTGATTATTAAATCAACTATTAAATATTTATAACGCCGTCCCTCATTGAATTATAAATATATCTTATGGTATCTACACTTTTATTTCCATGACACTTTAATACCTATGACACGCGTAACATAATTGGTTACTTGATTTTGTATCATATTTTATAAAAGCATCATACATTTTACATATGTACCCACAATTGAGGATTTTAATCCAACATCGACTTCTTGTCCAATATGATTAATTTGACCCCATTCATGCATGTATCATTTACCTTCTCATCAAAAAGATTTATCTTCGAATCTAAACCAGTGAATGAAAGAAGTTCATCAAAGTACTAAAAGAGAAGTCGTCTTGAAGGTGAATCACACAACAACTCATTCTCATCTTCAAAATCGTTATCAATGCTAGAAGGTGAATCACAAGCATAAATAAAATTCTGAAAACAATTCATGGTACCGTTAGATTGCGGGGTACCTTCGTAGGTGTTGCCTTTTGATGATGATCAACTTCTTCATCATAACAAGGCAAGGTAACGTCTTCCCTATATTATTCAAGATAAATACTTTCTTTAACATCATATGGCAAGGTTAAACTCTCAATAGTAACATTTTTCTCATGTTCTTCAGAAGAACAAATTTCTTCCCCATCCTTGGATCTTGCGTGGACTGGCTCTTGTGGAACATTCCGATCTGCTATGACGATTTACAATTTCCTATCGAAGCGTTCCATCCATTGTGTTAATTTATGTATGAAATCGACCAAGGATTCAAGGATCTTTAGTTCGTTCATTGCTTTTCTTTTCTCCAGAACATGTAACATGTCTCGAATGTTTTTCTTCATACTCATCACGATCATATCTAGCATAAGAATTATCATAATAATTAAAGGGGTACTTTTGCCCCTGAGTTCGACCCAAAAAAAATCAAATTTTCCCTAGTCGAAAAAATGCACTCAATGTGGCACTCTAGTTTGCAAAATCGATCAAATTAACACTTTGACCGACGTTGATTGTTACAATGCTGACGTGACAGTTAACAGTGATGACGTGACAGTCCACAATGCTGACGTGACTGTCCACCACTACAATAAATTTGTTTATTAGTGGCATCTAAAATATTG
Organism: Hibiscus tridactylites; assembly: GCA_958450335.1. Taxonomy (NCBI): domain Eukaryota; kingdom Viridiplantae; phylum Streptophyta; class Magnoliopsida; order Malvales; family Malvaceae; genus Hibiscus; species Hibiscus tridactylites. The sequence continues at coordinate 15,799,471 of OY288289.1, read as the reverse complement.
TCACGAAAACATACATTTATGTCACTATTTGTATATTGTGACGAAAAATTTGATGTCACGCTAGGTGCGTCGCTAAATGTCTAGACGATATACTTGTTTTCGTCACGTATTGTCGAGAATATAGTGACATTAATGTATAACGTTACCTTATAATTTGTATTTAGTGATAATTATTATTGTCATCAAGTGGTATAAAAGTTCGTCATTAATCATTCGTATCGTCACCAATAATTCAAAAAGTTCTTTGTATAAGTGAACAAAAAGAATATTGTCGTGTGAATGACGATGATACATAACGTCACTTTATAATTTATATTCGATGGCGATTAGTTATGTCACCAAATTATATAAAAATTTGTTATTGGTTATTCTTATTATCACAAATAATGCATTAACTTCAACTTATAGGTGACGAAAAAATACCAAATTTTTATTTTATTATTAATAATTAGTTTAATTTTAGACTTTTAAGTTACTAAAATAATTTTAAAATTTTCTTAATTAAAAAATAAAAATCATAAAATTTTAAAAGGCTCAAACTTTTAATTAATTACCATAATAATCTAATTTCTTTTTACAAATTATAATAATCCTCCTACTTTTTATAAGTTACAATAATGTCTCAACATTGAACAATCATTACAATTTGATCCAACATATCTCAATAACGTTTCCTACGTCTCCAATATTGGTCCTCATATTCACCATCTTCCTCGATCCATTAACTCTTGACCCCAATTGTTGGTTACTGTTTCCAAACCCTCGAACCCCTCATTTCATCAGATACCTCCACCACATCTCACCTTCAAATGAAGGTGGTTAAGTACTTCCCTAGAATAAAAATTATGGAGCAATGCACCGCTGCTTGTGAATCCAAGCCCAATAAAATACCCGAAAGGTTTCAGAGAATTAAACTAAGTTGCTGCAAAACCTAAAAATTTTAATCTCATTATAAACCTAAATTTCATAATACACACTAATCATAAGATATTAGATTCAACATACCCACTATAGTAACTTTAGGAATCATAATAAAACTTACCAAACCATGTTGTAGCTATTGAAGCTACAGAGGGACCTACTGTAAATACATCCTTATACATTTTGCTTCAAATGTTAGGTCAGCTTTCAAGTGCATAGTTGATTAGTGATCAACTAAAATGAAATGCATAACTACATTAAAAGAAAAAAAATTAAGTAACTAACAATTTGTAATACCATATTTAAAAAATAAGTTACTAAAAATTAAGTACACGCCCTTATTTACAGAGCAAAGCAAACAGTTAACAACTAAGTACACATCCCTTAAGTAGAATTAAAAATTAAATATGACCCCTTATATACAGATATGTCATTCAGCCAATGAATAAATAATTAAAGATAGAAATATGGATGTAAAAACAAGTAATCGGATGAGTTTCAGGTCGGGTAGTCGGATAAAATAGGGTGCTATTTTGACTAAGCAGCAGCATAACCCTGCCTTCTCTATCAATATGATCACTTCCTTTATTATTACTTGTGTTTTTATTTTACTTTTCTTCTCAAACAACCACCTTACTTGTGCATTTACTTTTCTTGTGCAGGAGCAACAATTCGAAGCAAGCTGTTCAATCCCTATGGGAGACGAAATTTTATATACTATAACTTGACAGGAGTGTGCACTTGCGCTCATAAATAAATAATACCCAAATACTCTACACACGTCATCCATGAGACCAACCAATAAAAATTATTCATCTCATTATTTTTTGCCAAGTCATATTTTTACCAAGTGGTAACACCCTAAACCCGACTTAGAAGTAAACCAAGTCTAGAGTGTTAAAAGCAAACGCACAAACGTAACTTGTCTCACAGCTTGATCAATGAAAATGGGCAATAAAATTTAAAACTTTTTATATTGTTATTAAGCAAGCCTAATCTTAAACATGAATTGTACAAATTCATTCATGTACAAAGACAAGATACTTTGATTAGGGTCAACATAGAAGACTTCTTTATTTTAACACCATGAACAATTCTCTTTGATTACAAACATAGATTACAAATCAGTTACTAATTTATGCTATAAGATACACATTTAAGATCCCTTTTTACTCATGTCATAAATCATCAATTATTTAAAACATACTAGAAGGTATTTCCATGCAAAACTTTCAAAAAGAAACATAAGTGGATCGAAGGATCTACAACATTCCTTGTCTTATTATGAATTTTCTATTTGGAACAAAAGAGTATTCAAGTATTATTATTATTATGCTTTCTATCTTACTTCACCATGATCAGATAACGTTTAGGATTTACTAACGAGGAAAGAACAACCTCAATTAATTCTAATAACATTAAGCCTAGCATTCGGAATCATGATAATAAACTTAACTCTTTCCATAACCACTCAAACAATATAACATGGATACAACAAATCATCCCTTCCATTATCGTTCGAACAACATAATTCCATTTCGTTTAATCATTATTTTAATTAGCACTTAACTTACCCTATAATAGCATTTTGATACTTATTTTAGTCTCGTATGAATCATATAGGTCACCTTCATTTAATCACGATTTTTATCACTTTCCTAAACTATCATTCAAATCCAAATTTATATTTCCAACAACCACATGCTAGTATTCTACAGAAGCTTTCGAGCCATTCAACAAGCATATAATCAAAACAAGTCATTAAAAAGTACTATCATAACTAATTAAATCCATTATTGAATTTGGATTTCCATTATCTTGGCTTAATTTAAGCATACTCATATTATAGCATTACGTGAACCATGGCCAATAACTCAACTGACATTTCTTATAGTAATTTAGCCATCAAGTAACTAATCATATATTATACCAAGCTTAACTTGTTAGTCAGGTAATCATTCGAACTCCCTAGTTCACGGTTTGTCTAACAATCCATCCAATCGAATAGCATAGCATAACATTCAATCAACAATTCATCGGTTAAACCTCAAACTAACATAACTTAAATTCCAAGCAACCATTCGAATCCTGTGATAACAACATTAAATACATATAGCTTATGATAATCATAGATTCTAGATGTAAAAAGGATGAAATTCGTGCATCAATTAGAACAATGTGCCACCATTCTAGGACTTCTAAATAGGGAAATAAAAATTCTAAACTCTACTTGGATCCTGAGTAAAGACTTGCAATCCTTGATTGAAGCACACAAACTTTAATCAACATGCAATGCATGATAATGAATGTATTAGGCTTATATAAAAAATAGTCCATTAAATTAAAATAGTGTCCATTTACAAATAAACATGAGGTCCATAATCTTATTACGTATTTAGCTTACATAAAAAAAAACCTAGCTCCCTTAGTTTTTGAACCTTTCGGCTGCCTCTTTAATATTGTGGGATTTAAAAACCCTAATTAATGCATTCATTCAATTTGGTGCCACGTCGGGTTATTCTAGAACCATCCCTTGAATATAGACCGTCTGATATCAAGATCTAGTGGTCCATTCTTCACCTTCCATAACCTTAAAGAGAGAAGTTACACGCGCAATACGCACCGCTGTTAGAAAGCCCTTTTAAATGGTTGGAGAAGTAGATCCCAACAAAAATTTCAATCCATAATTTTGAGTTTAGAGAAATGGACTTTAACAAAGATTAGCAAAGATCGATATGTAACTCCGTGTATGGAGAAATATATCTCAGCAAATATTATAATCTATATCTTCTTGTTTGAAGGAAGATATTTCAGCAAAGATTTTAAATCTGTAACTTCATGTTTGGAGAAGTAGATCTCTACAAAGATTTCAATTCAATTTTTTAGGACTAAAGCAAAGACTTTAATCCATGGTGTTGTTTTTAATTTGTAGAATTACAATTGCTACAGCAAGAAAGAAGCAAAGAACTGAATACTGCTACTATTAATCTCAGAAACATTACAATATTTAAAGCTTAAAAATAAGAACTAACTACTAACAACATGTTCTTAAAGTTGCCCCACTAATACAGAGCATGAATAACAAAATAACTACTTTCTAAAAATAGGAAACAAACATAAAAAATACGTAGACATGTTTCAGTCCTGAAGCAGTCTTCTAACACTCCTCCTTGCTTTAGGAGCTGCAACACCAAGTTTTGTTCTTAAATCTTCAATTTTTTTAGCTGGCAAAGACTTGGTGAAGATGTCTGCAACTTGTTCTTCTGTTCTGCAATAAATCAGCACAACATCTCCTTCTTTTTGCACTTCCCTCAAGAAGAAAAGCTTGATGTTGAAGTGTTTGGTCTTTCCGTGAAACACTGGATTGTGAAAGATGGCAATGGCAGATTGGTTGTCAACAAGAATCTTCATGCTTTCCTTCTGCTCCAGGTTAAGATCATTCAAGATCTTCCTCAGCCACAAAGCTTGGTTAGCAGCTGCTGTGGCAACAACAAACTCAGCTTCTGCAGTGAATTGAGCCACTATTTCCTGCTTCTTAGAGCTCCATGAAAAAACACCAGATCCAAAAGTAAAACAGTAGCCTGAAGTGCTCCTCATATCATCAATGGAACCTCCCCAGTCACTGTCAGAAAAACCAACCAGCTTGAACTCCTTGCTCCTTGTGAACTTAACACCAAAATCACTTGTGTCTTTGACATATCGAATCACTCTTTTGGCAGCCTTGAGATGTAATTCACTTGCACAATGCATGAACCGAGACAACATACTTACAACATTCAAAATATCAAGCCTTGTTGCTGTGAGATACATCAAGCAACCAATCAAACTCCTGAAATATCCTTCATCAACTTTGTCAGCACCATCTTCTTTGCACAACTTCTCTTTTTGATTCATTGGAGTGATTGCTGCCTTGCATTCCTCCATCTGAAATTTCTTTAGTATTTCCTTTGCATACTTTTTTTGGCAAATGAAGACTTCACTTTGCCCTTGCTTGATCTCCATACCGAGAAAGTAGGACATGAACCCGAGATCTGTCATTTCAAACACCTTCATAATCTCTTGTTTGAAATTTTGAATATGATCTATATTATTTCTTGTAACCAGTAGGTCGTCAACATACAATGAAACAATAAGAATGTCAATATCATTGTGCTTGACATACAAGGTTGATTCGGATAAGCTTTTTGCAAACCCCAAATTCAGCAGGTGATCATCAATTCTGCTATACCAAGCTCTTGGAGCTTGCTTCAATCCGTAAAGAGCCTTCTTGAGAAGAAAAACTTTATCTTCTTCTCCTTTTCTCGCAAAGCCTTCTGGTTGTTCTACATAAATTTCCTCCTGCAGAAAACCATTTAGAAACGCTGACTTGACATCTAATTGGTACATTTTCCAATTCTTTTGTGCTGCAACAGCAAGCAAAAGTCTGATGGTGTCAAGTCTTGCTACTGGTGCGAACGTATCAGAGTAATCCACGCCAAACACTTGAGCATACCCTTTAACCACGAGCCTAGCTTTATGCTTGTTGATTGAGCCATCGGCATTAAGCTTGGTTCTGTATACCCACTTAACTCCAATCACCTTCCTGTTTTAGGGTCGATAAACCAACTCCCAAGTGTTGTTTTTCTCAATCATGGACAACTCCTCCTCCATTGCATCCGACCAATGCTGATTCTTCTTTGCAGCTTCAAAATTTGCAGGTTCACAAACAGATATGTTGCATCTTTGATAAATCTCAGATAGTGGTCTAGTGCCTCTTACATGAGTGTTATCTACAACTTCATTTTGCCAGTCTTCATCTCTATTTTTTTCCGTGTCTGAAACATGAAGTTTGAATCTCAGCTCTGCCATGGTCTGATTTCTTTTTTCTGAATCATTCCAGCTCCACTCTTCATCTTCTACAAAGTGCACATCTCTACTGACAATTAGCTTCCCAGTTTGAGGCTGATAAACTTTGTAGGCCTTAGAGGAAGAACTGTAGCCCACGAAGATTCCCGGTTCAGCCATCTTGTCAAGTTTATCACGCTTGGCCTGCGGAATGTGAGAAAAACACAGGCAACCGAACATTCTAAGAAACTTAAGTGAAGGTTTATAGTCATACCATGCCTCAAATGGTGTTTTATCCTTTACTGCCCTTGTGGGAAGCCTATTTTGAAGAAATACGGCTGTACTTGCTGCCTCTGCCCAAAAAATTTTTGGCAAATTTTTCTCATGCAGCATACATCTTGACATCTCCATGATGAACATATTTTTCCTCTCACTGACTCCATTTTGCTGAGGAGTGTAAGGGGCTGTTAGTTGATGCTCAATGCCTGTTTCTTCACAAAACTTATTGAATTCTACCGAAGTGTACTCCTTTCCATTGTCAGGCCTTACAATCTGAATTTTGCAACCACTTTCATTCTCAACTCTTGCCTTGAACTTCCAAAAAACTTGAACTACTTCTGATTTAAACTTCAAGAAAAAAATCCAGCACATTCTGGTGAAGTCATCAATAAAGGCAATGTAATAACGACTACCTTTAAGAGAAGATGTTCTTTGAGGACCTGAGACATCCGTGTGAATCAATTGCAGCTTCCTCGCTGCACTGCCTGTCACTTTTGAGAAAGGCTTCATGTTCTGTTTTCCAAACTGACACGCTGTGCAACTTGAAATCTGATCATCAAGTTCTGGAAGGTCATTTGCCATCATCTTGAACTTCATTTGCAGCAGCCCTTGGTGATGGTAATGCCCTAGCCTTTTGTGCCACACTTCTATAATGTTTTCTTTAATCGGGAAAGCAGTTTGCTCCTCCTCTAATGGATTTAAAGCAAAACTTTTCCCTTTCATTTTCACTTTGAAAATATCCTGATTTGCCGCATCTTTAAATAGGCAATATTTGTCTTCGAAAACAACCTTAAAACCTCTTTCAATCAGTTGGCCAACACTTAACAAGTTTTGCTGAATTTTAGGGACAAAGAGAACATCAGGAATTAGTTTTGTACCTGAACAACTTGTTATAGCGACTGTTCCCTTTCCTTTAACTGAAATATATTCACCATTCCCAATTTTGACTTTGGTGATGTTGGTTGGCTTCAAATCTCTAAACAACTCCTTGTCATGAGTCATATGGTTGGTGCAACCACTGTCAATCAGCCAACTTTCATTTGATTCACTGGTCACGAAGCATGTAGCCACAAACAATTGATCCTCCTCCTCCTGATCAGCAATCTTAGCCTCTTCATCCTGCTGTTGATTCTTGCTCCTACAAATTACAGCTTCATGCCCCATTTGATTACATTTGGTGCACTTGGCGTCTGGTCTTCTCCAGCATTTGAAAGGAGGATGACCCTTTCTATTACAATGTTGACATGGAGAATATGATCCCTTCTTGACTCCTGCTTTGTTGTTGGCTGAAGATTCTCCGATAAAATTTTGATTCTTCTTTAAAAACTTCTTCTTCTTGTTCCTCGTATTCTCATGGTGCTTGGCTGGCAAAGCTCCTTCAACAGCACCTTCTTGCCTCATGGCTCTTCTTTGCTCCTGTGCTTGCAAAGCATTTAGTATCTCTGCAAGAGTGATTTGAGTTAGATCCTTGGTATTTTCCAAGGCTGAAATAGATGCCTCAAATCTTTCAGGCACTGTTACAAGAATTTTTTCAACAATTCTTGAGTCCTTGAACGTAGAACCAAGTAATCTGATTCGGTTTGCAATGTCCAATAACCTATCAGAATACTCTTTAATTGATTCTGTTTCCTTCATCTTCTGCTACTCGAATTCTCGAATCAAGTTTAGCACACGCATTCCTTTGATTCTTTCATCTCCCTCATATTCTGATTTGAGATAATTCCATATCTCATATGCTGACTTCAGAGTCATAATCCGAGTGAAGATAGTAGATGAGACTGCAGCGAACAAGCAGGCCTTTGCCTTGGATTTCTTTGTCTTCTTCTCCTTCTGTGATTTGATCTGTGCCATGGTAGGATTGTTTGGGAGAGCAGAAATTTCATAATCCTATTCCACTGTATCCCAAATATCCAAAGCTTTCATATACGCCTCCATACGAACTGCCCAAACCTGGTAGTTGTCTCCATCAAACACCGGTGGAGAAATTGAAGAGAAACCGGAACTTGCTTCGAATTCCATGACACAACAACCTTACACACTCACAGATCCCTTAAGAATAAAGCTCTGATGCCAATTGTTGTTTTTAATTTGTAGAATAACAATTGCTACATCAAGAAGAAGCAAAGAACTGAATACTGCTACTATTAATCTCAGAAACATTAAAATATTTAAAGCTTAAAAATAAGAACTAACCACTAACAACATGTTCTTAAAGTTGCCCCACTAATACAGAGCATGAATAACAAAATAACTACTTTCTAAAAATAGGAAACAAACATAAAAAATACGTAGACATGTTTCAGTCCTGAAGCAGTCTTCTAACACATGGCTTCATTTTCAAAAGAGTGGATCCTAGCAAAGATTTTAAAACCTTCGTGCCACCAGTATTCAAAGAGAAGAAGAAAGTTCAGGGTACCAGCCTTTTAGATTGGAAAATGAAATATATCAACTTTGGGTTCAAATAAGAAGAACTAGCTCAGCAAAGAATAAAGAGTTCCTAATGAGAAGAACACGTCTAGTAAGAAATGAAGAGTTCCTAATTGAGAGCTCGCCTAACAAAGAATAAAGATTTCATATTGAGAAGAATTTGCTCGATAAAAAATGAAGAGTTCTTAAAGAGAAGAACTCGCCCAAAAAGAAAGCGATGATTAATGATCATTGATAAGAATTTAACTTTTGTAGGTTATATAGCTTCAACATGGAGTAAGGTCAATTAGTAATAGATCGAGAAGAGAAGGAGAATAAAATGATAAGAAAGAAGAAAATTTTAATTTTGACCAGACTTTGAAATGAATGAATGACTAATGATGAATGACTTGATTTTTTGTAGGTCATATACCCTCAAGTATGGAGGAAGACAAACATGTGGGACATAAGAGCCTCAGGAAGAAGTGGATGCAAAAAAGAAAGAACATGTAACCTCCTTAGCCCGGCCTAGACGGTTGACCCGAACTACGAAGATTACATGGGGAAAACCAAAGTCAACCCGAAAGTCAACCTTGATTAACGACCCTTTTTTTTTCTTTTTAGTCTTATCTAGATGCACATTAACTTTAAGCGTACTCTTGAGAAACACATACATGAAAAGCACATCGATCGAAATACAATAAGGGACTCAATTGCACAAAATACAAATGTTACGGACCAAATTGTAAATTCTGGAAATTTGAAGGTCTTAACTGATTTTTAAGTTACCAATATCAAATTAAACATATTACACGCTTCCCTGCTAAGTTTCACCTTAATCAGACATCTCAAACTCATGCAATTGCAAAAACAATTTTCAAGACTAAAACGTAAAGCTTGCAAACCTTAAAACCATTCAAATCAGTGCCCAACGGTCACCTGTTTTGAAACGGGGTTGATCGTTCCGAAGCTCGGGTTCGTTTCGAGACCTGTTTCGAAACAGGGCCTTCCAGTGGCCAAATCGTTTCGAAACGGCCTCTATCTGTTTCGATACACGAAGGCCATTACAGGCCCCCGTTTCGAAACACTAGTGCCCGTTCCGACACGGATTGCCCAGAAGTTGCATAATTTGATGGTTTTACATACATTAAACCACTCAAACACATCCTAATGACTTCCTAATCATGCCAACAAGTCATCATACATATAAGGTACATGTTTGCAACATCAAAACACGTTCATGGCGTCAATCAAGGAAATCCACAAGTCTAAAAGCATGCATCCTAGTATTCAAAACCAAGCAACTAACAAAACACCAACCAAGCAGCAAAATGACCTTTTACAAATCTAAAACATCAAAGGCATCATGCTACAATTAGGGAGTCCAAAATATCTCCCAAAAACACAACCTAGGTTCCCATTGCCAAAATATTAAAAACTAATAGTGTTATGAAAACGTCACCATACATGAGCTTAGCTTTCCCTTGGATTCTTAGCCTCCTTGTTGCCCTCAAACACTTCAATTATCTGCATTATTGGTTCAAGAGAAAGAGCATAAGCATAATTACTTAGTGAGGCATGCTCTAAAGAAACAACACAATAATGCTTTTATAAAACTCTTTTAGCAAAACCTTCCATCACAATTATCATCATTATTCATGCAACCTTGCATACATAACAAGCATCTCATGCTTCATTTGAATCAACATGTCATATTGGCTTTCAAGTGATAATCCATAACCATTTACAACAGAAAACACAATCGGATACGCGGATTACAAGCGTTGTCCCATATGCTTCATACACACTACCGAACACACAAGGTGAAGTTTACCGGTACAATCACAACCCTTCAACACCCGTGATGGAGTTTAACGGTACAATCACAACCCCTCAACATCACTCATCGGTAGTTGTATAAGACCACTAACGAGAACACGGGACACACAACACAAGATCCACACATGGACTTTTAACCACCATTGTGATCTTACCTTTCTCGATAGTGTACTTGGATGGAGTTTACGGTACAATCTCAACACCTCAACATCCAAGGCAACTTAATTCACGGTGCACCCAATCCTATAGCCGGCTAACTATATCCGATGCAAGTACTTTAAAACCAACACATCATTTGCCAATATACATCATTTATCATCAATAATCCACTGTTTTAAAGCAATAATCAAAGCCATTAAACCATCATGCATCACTATGCATCAAAACCACATTTACAAATATCAAACCAAGGATCTCTTACCTTGAGCATCCTTCAACACATGGCTTTCAAAACCAGCATTAATCATGCTAAAACATGCTTTCAAAGCAGAATTTAAACATGCAAATTAAATACAATGCATCCAACCACCTCATGGTTCATCCAAGAGAGAGAGAGTTTTCCCGAAAACTTACTCTTGAGCTTAGTTAAGTTGCTTAGACTTAAACTAAGCTTCAAAAACCTTCAAACATTCCTTACAAAGCTGGAAATCCATCTTCACTCACCAATTCCGTTTCACAAGCTTGCCGAAACACCGATCAAGCCTCCGGATCAACACCACAAGTATCCGAAGATGTCTCCCCTGTTTTAAACACATCAAAGCAGAGGATTAATGTATCATCATGCATTAAAATCTTCAGCCATCACACCTAAACTCGCTGCTCTAACCAATTCTAACATTTCGGCTACCAAACGCAACCAAAATCACCTCTAAACTCTTCCACAACATAACCCAGCCAAGATTCAACACTTTCAACCATTTCTAAACATCAATTAACATCCAAAATGAACCTAAACTCGTTCTTATACCTCCAGCTATAACAGAACACCAAGATCACCCCAAAAACCACCATTTTCATAAGCAAAAACTTAGGAAATTCAACCTATTCGAGATTGTATTGATAAAACCTCATTTACACATCATTAGACATCCAAAATAAATTTAATAATCATCTCAAAACAGAGCCCAAACAATCACCACGAAATTATTCAAGATTTCCTCCAAATCTTGAGTTTTAAGCCAAAATCAAGTTCATATCATTAAAACCTTTTGTAAAAGTTAAATTAAGGATTGATAACTTGGGAATTTCAGTAAAGAACTGAGTATTTAGAGGAGAAGAACATCCTTACCTCTAAATGTAGATTTCTCCATGATTAGAGCCAATTTTCTTGAAAATCCAATAAGCAAATCAAAAGGATTTGATGTAGAAAGTGTTACAGATTCTTAGGCTAAAATCTAGGCTACTTATTAGACTAGAATATATTGTAATTAATGTTATATATTATGTTACCTAGTTTAGGTAAATTAGATGTGTATATATAGCCTATATGTTCTATGAATAAAATACAAGGAATTATTTCCTACATGGTATCAGTTGTCCTAGGTTTTTTTTCGAATACAATAAAAAAAAAATTGGGCTGTTAGGGTTTTGACCTAAAGTCAATATTTTTGTCGTTTTTCACCGGCCACCTTCGGAGGCCGTTTCTGTCGACACCGCCCGTACAACAAGGGCCGCCGTCCGCCGATCTGCCGATCTGGAGTTTCCGGTCACCGGATTCCCTGCGCGTGAGCCTCACGCGCCGCCACAAGCTTCCGCCTGTCCTTCACGCGCCGGCGCGTGAGAGCGCATGGTGGCCCCTTTTCGCCGCCGATTTTTCCACCGCCGTCGCCGCTTCCTTCCGATCACACCCCTGCCGCCGGTCCTTGCTTTCGGATTGTTTTAGGTTGGGTGTTCTATCTTTTGAATTTATTAGGGTTTTGTTTTTTTTGGCTCTTTGCTTCTTTGACTTCATGGCTGATAAAAAGGTTGACTTTATGTCTGATATCGTTCCGATTACGTCTAAGATTACTGATCATAAATTGAATGGCTTTAATTTTCTCGATTGGAACCATACAATTGAGTTGTATTTGTTAAGCCTTTCTATGGACAGACATTTGACTGATGATCCTCCGACGGATGATTCTCGCCTTCCTTGGATGAGAGAAGATGCTCGCCTCTATATTCAGATTCGTAATTCTATTGACAGCGAGGTGGTAGGTTTGGTTAATCATTGCAAGACGGTGAAACAGTTGATGAGCTATTTGCAATTTTTATATTCTGGCAAAGGAAATTTTTCTCGTATCTATGATGTTTGTCAGCATTTTTACAGGGCTGACAAAGAAGACCGAACTTTAACCAGTTATTTTATAGATTTCAAGAAAACGTATGAAGAGCTTAATATGTTGCTTCCTTTTAGTGCTGATATTGAGGTCCAACGTAGTCAGCGAGAGCAAATGGCGGTTATGAGTTTTCTTGCTGGTCTTCCACCGGAATTTGAGACAGCTAAATCCCAGATTCTCTCTGGTTCCGAGATCTCCAGCCTCGATGATGTTTTTCGGAGAGTCCGTCGTACTGAGAATTCTTTGCCTACTCCATCCCCACAACATGGAAGTGTTTTGCTTAGTCGTGCTCTTCCTTCTGACTCCGGCAAGCAAAATTTCAAGAGTAATGGTCCTGGTCGTTCTATGGGGTCGGGGTCTACCAAAAGCGATCCACAGTTTGGGGTTCGTGGTCCGGATCACAGTACAGTTATCTGTCATTATTGTCACAAACCGGGACATACCAAGCGTGATTGCCGGAAGCTGCAGTTTAAGAAAACTCTGTCTGCTAATGTTGCTTCTAGTGTAGACACTTCTTCATCGGCTGTTACGATATCTGCAGATGAGTATGCCAAGCTTCTTCACCTTCAAGACATTGTCAAGCATCCTTCCGGTCCTGTTTCTGCCCTTGTTGAGTCAGGTAAATCCAATACATGTCTTGTTTCCACCTCTTCCAAATGGGTCATTGATTCTGGTGCCACAGACCACATGACAGGTAACCCCAATCTTCTTTCTCATTTTACAACACATCCTTCTATCAATCCTGTTACTTTAGCCGATGGTTCCACATCTTCTGTTATTGGCTCTGGCACTTCGTACCCCACTCCCTCTCTTACTTTGTCCTCTGTTTTGAGTTTACCACATTTATCCTTTAACCTGATGTCAGTTAGTAAACTTACAAAAACCCTTAATTGTTGTGTCTCATTTTTTCCTGGTTATTGTGTGTTTCAGGATCTTTTGACGAAGAAGATTATTGGTAAAGGGCATGAGTCTGATGGCCTCTACATCCTTGACACCCATGTTCCAGAACCTGTCGCTTGCACTGGAATTGTCAGTCCTTTTGAAGAACATTGTCGATTGGGTCATCCTTCTCTACCTTCTTTGAAGAAACTTTGTCCTCAATTTTCTAGTTTAAAATCCTTGGATTGTGAGTCTTGTCAGTTTGCTAAACACCATCGCCTTAGTTCCAGTCCTAGAGTCAATAACCGAGCTTCTGCTCCATTTGAGTTAGTTCACTCAAATGTTTGGGGTCCTAGTCCTGTTACTTCTAAACCTGGTTTTCGTTATTTTGTTACTTTTGTTGATGATTATTCTCGAATGACATGGCTTTATTTAATGAAATCTCGCTCAGAATTATTTACTCATTTCTCTTCTTTTTGTGCTGAGATTCGAACCCAATTTGGTACACCTGTCCGAAACTTGAGAAGTGATAATGCCAAAGAGTATGTTTCAGGTCCTTTTCAGAAATATATGCTTGAGCACGGTATTCTCCATCAAACTTCTTGTGTTGACACCCCTTCTCAAAACGGTGTTGCTGAACGCAAAAATAGACATCTTCTTGAAACAGCCCGAGCTTTGCTATTTCAAATGCAGGTTCCAAAATGTTTTTGGGCTGATGCCATCTCCACAGCTTGTTTTTTGATCAATCGTATGCCCTCTTCGGTTTTGTCGGGTAACATCCCTTTTCATACTCTTTTCCCCACTAAAGATTTGTTTCCACTCTCCCCGAAAATTTTTGGTTGTATTTGTTTTGTTCGGGATGTCCGTCCTCAAGTTACAAAGCTTGATCCTAAGTCTTTGAGATGTGTGTTTTTGGGGTATTCACGTGGTCAAAAAGGGTATCGTTGTTATTGTCCGGGTCTAGGTAGGTATCTTGTGTCTGCTGATGTTACTTTTTTGGAACACAAACCTTTTCTGTTTTCTTCAGGGTCTATCGCTCAGGAGGACGAGGATTTCTTGTTTTATCCGGTCCCATCACCTTTGGAGTTGTCCTCATCCTCCTTGGTTCCGCCCTCTTTTGTCAAGCCTCCCATAAAAAACATCTATACTCGTCGGCCACAACCACCACCTTCCGACCCAATTCCAAACGTTCCGGATGTTCCAGATTCATGTCCTGATGAGCCAATATCTTCGTCATCAGATTCGCCTTGTATTGATGATCTTGACCTTCCTATTGCTCTTCGGAAAGGTAAACGTGCTTGTACTTACCCCATTTCCTCTGTTGTTTCCTATACTTGTTTGTCTTCTTCTTCTCGTGCCTTTGTTACATCCCTAGATACTATTTCTGTCCCTAAAACTGTTAGCGAGGCATTATCTCATCCTGGATGGCGTGCGGCTATGCTTGAGGAAATGACTGCTCTAGATGACAATGACACGTGGACTTTGGTTTCTTTGCCTAACGGTAAGCGGGCTATTGGATGTAAGTGGGTGTTTACTGTTAAATTTAATCCTGATGGCTTTCTTAATCATTTGAAAGCCCGTCTTGTTGCTAAGAGATATGCTCAGACCTATGGTGTGGATTATTATGATACTTTCTCTCCTGTTGCCAAACTTGCTTCTGTCCGGTTATTTATCTCCCTTGCAGCAATTTTGGATTGGCCTTTGCATCAGTTGGATATCAAGAATGCTTTCCTTCATGGTGATCTTCAGGAGGAGGTGTATATGGAGCAACCACCTGGGTTTGTTGCTCAGGGGGAGTCTGGGAAGGTATGTTATTTGAAGAAATCTTTATATGGTTTGAAACAGAGTCCTCGGGCTTGGTTTGGTAAGCTTAGTCAGGCTATTGAAAAGTTCGGGATGCAAAAAAGCGAATCAGACCATTCTGTTTTCTTTAGAAAGTCTGATGGGGGCACTATTCTACTAGTCGTGTATATGGATGATATTGTACTCACTGGTAATGACACTAGTGGAATTTCTTCACTGAAGTCTTTTCTCCATACTCAGTTTCACACTAAAGATCTGGGGACGTTGAAATACTTCCTGGGGGTTGAGGTGAACAGAAATAGAAAAGGAATCTTCCTATCTCAGAGGAAGTATGTGCTTGATCTTTTATTGGAAACAGGGAAATTGGGCGCCAAACCTTGTAGTACGCCAATGGTCCCTAATCTACAGTTAACTAAAAAAGGTGAATTATTTGATGACCCTGAAAGGTACAGAAGACTTATCGGTAAATTAAACTATCTGACGGTGACGCGTCTTGATATATCTTTTTCCAGTGAGTGTTTTGAGTCAATACATGTCGTCACCGACTGCTGATCATTGGAAAGCAGTAGAGCAAATTTTATGTTATCTGAAAAGTGCTCCTGGGCGTGGAATTCTATATGGCAATCATGGTCATACTAGAATTGAATGTTTTTCCGACTCGGATTGGGCAGGATGCAAGGAGGATAGAAGATCCACCTCAGGATATTGTGTGTTTGTTGGAGGAAACTTGATTTCTTGGAAGAGTAAAAAGCAGAACGTAGTTTCACGATCTAGTGCAGAAGCCGAATATAGAGCAATGGCCAAGTCCGTATGTGAGATTATATGGGTATATCAGCTCCTCAGTGAGATTAGAATTAAAGCCTCAATACCTGCAAAACTTTGGTGTGATAATCAAGCTGCATTACACATTGCTTCTAATCCAGTTTTTCATGAAAGAACGAAACACATTGAGATTGATTGTCACTTCATTCGCGAAAAGATACAACAAGGTATGATATCTACTGGTTATGTGAAAACTGGAGAACAACTAGGAGACATCTTCACCAAAGCTCTCAATGGAATTCGAATCAATTATCTATGTAACAAGTTGGGCATGATTAATATCTATGATCCAACTTGAGGGGGAGTGTTACAGATTCTTAGGCTAAAATCTAGGCTACTTATTAGGCTAGAATATATTGTAATTAATGTTATATATTATGTTACCTAGTTTAGGTAAATTAGATGTGTATATATAGCCTATATGTTCTATGAATAAAATACAAGGAATTATTTCCTATAGAAAGGATTAGAAATTGATTGTTGATTAAAATCTCACCATTTGAATTGAAAACCAATGGAAAAGATGCCGGAGAAAAGTGTTTGGATGAGGGAATTTTGAGAGAAAATGAGATGAGAAAGTTTTAATCAAAAGTTAGTTATGAAATTCTAAAATATGGTTTTCCACTTTTCATTTAATTAATTAAACATTAATTAAATCATTTAAATCTAAGAAAAATCTGTAGAAATCATCCTTGGGTAAATTAGCTCCTTAAAGATTCAAAGTTTCAATCTTTACAAAACAGTCACCACTGAACTTTTCAAAAATCACATTTTAGTCACTATTTCGAAATGTTGCATTTCCAAACCTTATTTTGTAAAATTGATTTCACCACTCTCTTCTATATATTAAAAGAGGACTTTTAGATATTTTTCCATATTTTTATAGCATCCGGAACTAGGCTTTCCCTAAAACCACCTTTTATATTCGAACCGAAAATTAGACCGGCCCGATTCAGACCCTAAACTTCTAAGCCCAAAATTAGGGTGTTACAACTCTCCCCCCTTAAGAAATTTCGTCCTCGAAATTTACCTGGAGGAAAGAGGTACGAAAACTGCTTCTTCATGTCATCCTTTCTTTCCCACGTGGCTTCCTCAACACCACGATGCTTCCACAACACCTTTACCAAATCAATGGTCTTGCCTCGAAGAACTTTACTGTCTGAATCCAGAATTTCCACCGGCTCCTCATCATAGGTCATGTCTGGATTCAACTCCACTTCCTCCACAGGCATAACTTGCGAAGGATCCGATCTATACCTCCGAAGCATAGAGACATGAAACACATCATGAATCTTTTCCAACTCTTGCGGCAATCTCATCTTGTACGCAACAGGACCCACACGTTCAATCACCTCGTATGGTCCAATGTACCTAGGGCTCAACTTACTCTTTCGACCAAACCTCATCACCTTGAATAAATTATCGGACATATTTACAAAACCCTTAGACAAAGAGCGTTTTTGGTCCCTTAGGAGAGATTTAGGTCTAGCTAGCCTATCTTGACCTTTTAGGACCTCTTTTGTGCTTAAATATGCTTGATCTTGTGAAATGCCATGTTTGTATGCTTAGACTCCTAATTTCATCCTTGCCTATAGTTAGGGGGAGTATGATTCTGTTAAAATATGCTTAGAACTGCTCATACATCATTTGCATACCTTTAGGAGATGTTAAGTTCGAGCCTTTGGTTGTTCTTTGAACCAAATATGTAATTCTGAGCTTACAGTATCGATACGGCTCTACGCGTATCGATACATGTTCTTCGTTCAGTTTCCCAAAAAAAATTTCGCTTCACGGGTATCGATACGCTTAATCTCGTATCGATACAGGTCGTTTCGATACGGACCCCTCTGTTTCGATACGACTTTCCAATGGGCATTTTTGCGGAAAAGACAATTCTATCCCCGTATCGATACGCCCTCGGGCGTATCGATACTCAACTGCGCTGATGGCATTAAATTAGCTTTTAATGAGTTCAAATTTTACCTAATTTCAAACTCTTCAAAACCTAATTAACCCTAGCCGTTTTTGCCTATAAAAAACCCTTCATCCTTCATATTTTTCACACCTCAACTCAAATCTAAAAGAGTTTTTGAATCAAGCAAGGCTTTGCGCTCTCTCTCTCATCTTTGTGCTAGTTTTTCTTCAATCTTCCAAGTTTCTCTCAAGCTAATCTCTTTTCTTTTTCAATTTTTTTCCTCTTTTTGTTTTGTTATTTTGTTTCATCTTTTTATCAAAATCTTTGTTTTCTTCAAACAAAATTTAAACTTTTTTTAAACTTTTTTACCTTGATTTTTACTCAAATTGAAGAAATCCTTTTTGCTTAATCTCTCTTTTTACCTTCGAGGAAGCGTTCAAGGGTTTCCCAAGCTGGTGAATCTTCCACCATTGGAGAAATTGCTCGTCCAAACTACTCCATCATCTATGATCAATGCTTTCATGGCAATTCGGGTCTTGCTCACTTTCGTCAATATGAGAATTATAAGATCCGTGCCAAAAGGGTAATCTCTGTTCCTTTTCTCGACTCCGAGCGTTTTAAGTTTGAATATCTACCCTTATTTCGTCGATGGAAATTCATGGATTTTATCTCTATTCTCGGTTTTTTCTATCGCCTCTTGGTTTTGATTTTCTATGCTAATACTAAATGTATTAGTCGTAATGGGGAAGTTGTTGCTATTAGCTCTTATCACATGGGGAAGAAAATTATTCTTGATGTCCAATCCATTTGTGAGGTTTTCAAATTAGATGATGAAGGCCTTGACAATGAGCATGCTTTGGGGCATGTTCTTCATGGATCCGTCACCACCCTAAATGCTCAAGACCGGATCTTACATTTGATGGTGTCTTGGTGGTTTCGTCCCTCCGGAGGAAAATATTCCACCATCCGTCAAGTGGATGATTTTTGGATTTGGTGCTTCCGTGAGAGAAAGCGACCAAATCTTGCTCGACTCATGTTCGCGGAGATCGTCTACCTCGTGCAAAATCGTAACACATCTCAAGTCACCTCCTTCACATACGGTACGACTTTGAGTTATTTCTTTCTTAAAAAAGATATTGATTGCTGCTATGACTACCCAACACCTCTCACTGATCCCATTAATGAGCGATCTCTTGCTCGAGCGAAATTTCATTATCTCAATGGTGAATGGGTACGTCTTGCCGAGTTACCACCGGAAGCCGCCACCGTTTTCGAAGAAGCTCCTCAAGTCCAACAACCCAACATGGATGCTCTCATGACCTATCTCAATGAGCAATTTACCGGGTTGCGCACGGACATGAATACTCGTCTTACTTCAATGGAAACTACCTTTGATACTAGGATGACGGGTATGGAGAATCGCCTCACATCTCTTGAAAGCAGGTACAATTCTTTGAATATATCCATTGTCGCTTTCCATGATGAGTGGCGTAATAGTATGCGCACTAATGAGCCTATGTGAGATGATGATACCCTAAACCCTAGTATCGATACGCCCCTGTGATAAATTCAAAGAGTTTGAATAGCGTACCGATACGTCTAACCCTCGTATCGATACGGGCTTTATAATTTTTAAATATTAAGTCAGTTTAAAAATATGACCGTTGGTGTCAGATTGGTTGGTAACCAAACTTTAAAAGGTCGTTGACCCGTATCGATACGCCTAACCCCCGTACTGATACGGATTTGGACAGTTAGCTAAGTTCAGAAAAAGGTATCGATACGACCCTTTACCGTTTCGATACCTCGTACCGACACGCTTACGTGCGTATCGATACCCCTCATTTATTGCACACAACGGCTCTTTCTTTTCTAAGACAGGTACTGATACCCCTTCCCGCGTACCGATACTGGTAGCTGCAGAAGTGCATTTATGGTGGTAAGAGAGGGTTCCAACGGCTCCATTTATGTTCCCAACCACCCAAACGGCTAGAAATCAATGAGAAGGTATAAAAGACACATCCAAAAGCATCAGCAACAACTATTGATCTTCAAGAAAACACTCATTCATAAAATCCAAGCAATTGTGCCAAAATTCCTATTTGTCTAGAAATCCCAATTGTAATGTTCATTCATATTTTGTTCAATTGGGTTAAGTGCTTGTAATTGGGCTATCATTTGTATTGAGTGATACCTTATTAGCCAACAAATTTCTTTGTTCACCTGTGTGAGGATTGTGTTGAATTTTGGGTAGAAAATTCAACCAAAATTGTAAGGGTTGCCTCCTTATCCTAGAAAAGGGGAAGAGAAATTAGTGGAATTGTTGCAAATCCTTAGTGAAGCTAAGGTAGTGGATGTAGAGTTCATTTGGAACTTGAACCACTCTAAATCCCTTGTCTATTATTTTTAATTTGCAATTTCCACCACAAAACCTTTAAAATTCCAATTCACCCCTCTCTTGGTTTATATCGATCTTGCGATCCACTCAACAATTGGTATCAAAGCCTAACTCTTTGAGGATTAACAACCACAAGAGGAGTTCCTTGGAAGAGTGTGATCATCAAAATATCAAGAGATGACTTCAACCTCCGGTTCGGGCATGTACGAGTCACAATCCACTACAAAGCCTCCCTTCTTCAACGGTGATAACTATTCTTTTTGGAAGAATAGAATGCGTCTATTCATCAAGTCAAATGACTATCTAGTGTGGGATGTCATTGAAGATGGGCCATATATTCCATTGAAGCAAGATGGTGAAGGCAAGATGGTTTTGAAGAAGAAAGTGGAGATTAGTGAAGAGGATAGGAAAAAGATTCAAGTCAATGATAAAGCTCTCCACATGCTATTTTGTGCTTTCGGTCCTGACATCTATTCAAAGGTCTCATCAATTGAAAGTGCCAAAGAAGTGTGGGACACTCTTGTGACTACTTATGAAGGCACCAACGATGTTAAAGAAACTAAGATTGGAATTTCCAATCTTAGTTATGAAAATTTCAAGATGGAGCCCGATGAGACGGTGTCAAAGATGTTTGATCATTTCTCCACGATTGTCAATGGGCTAAAAGGCTTTGGAGAGATCATACCGGAAGACAAGCTTGTCCGGAAGCTACTCTATTCATTTCCCGAGTCTTGGGATGGGAAGAGAACCGCCATCATCGAAGCAAAGAATTTGAAAACTTTGAAGCTTGATGAGCTTGTGGGTTCTCTCTATACTCATGAGATCATGAAGCAAGGAAGGGAAGGTGAGAAGAAGAAAGAAGAGAAAAGGGTAGAGAAGCTTGAGGTTGAGAAGAAGAAGAAGATGGGAATAGCTCTCAAGGCTAAAGCTTCACAACATGATGAGAGCTCATCTAGTGAGGAGGATGAACTTGAAGAATTGGCTATGATAGCCAAACGATTCTCACGCTTTATGAGGTCCAACCGGGGAAGAAAAATCCAAATGAAGATAGACTTCAAGAGCAAGAACAAAGAAGAAGGAAGAGAACCTATCATTTTCTTTGAGTGCAAACAACCCGTCCACATACGTTCGGAGTGCCCTCAACTCAAGAAGAAGGGCTTTGAGAAGAAGAAGAAGCTCAAAGCCAAGCTTTCTACTTGGAGTGATGAGGAGTCATCGGAGGATGACGAACAAGAAGTGGCTAATCTTTGCCTCATGGCACTTGAGGAAGATTCCTCCATGTTAACCTCTAACTCATCTATTTTAGATTATGAAGAATTAAATGATGCATATGATGAGTTGCAAGAGGTATATGATGAATTAGTTGAGAAATATAAGGAGTCGGTCATTAGGAATAAAAAGATTATTCTAGAATTAAATGAGAAAAATGACTCACTTACTCAAGCTAATTCTAAATTTGAGAAAAAGATATTAGGATTAAAAGATGAACTAAAATTCTTTCAAGATGAAAATGTTGATCTTAATAATCTTTTATCTTAATGTAATTGTGAACACCAAAAGGTGTTGGGTGAGCTAAATGAGCTTAAAAAGTCTTTAAAAAATGTTGGTAGTGTCAAGCATGAAGTAGGAGAATCCTCTAGAGCACACCAACCTAAGAAAAAGACTAACTACTACAAACAAGGTAGCTACCCTAGACATAGTACAGCTAAAAGAATTAAAAGTGTATGGGTTCCTAAGGAACTTGTTAAATCTAATAATATTATTGCTATGTCATCTTGGATTCCTAAGGGAACCAAGGTTTTGGGAGCTAACACTCATGGACTCAAAATGATTTGGGTACCAAAAACCAAAGTTTAATATCTTTGTTTGTAGGGGGCATTGCTACAAGGCCAAAGCACAAAGTCAAAACTCATGGTACCTTGATAGTGGATGCTCGAGGCACATGACCGGAGACAAGAGTAGTTTCATGGATCTAAAGCCAAAAAGTGGAGGAGTAGTAACATTTGGTGACAACTCCAAAGGCCACATTAAAGGTATTGGCTCCATAGGTAATCTTTCTACTATTCTCATTGAAAATGTATTATATGTCGATGGTCTTAAACACAATTTATTGAGCATAAGTCAATTGTGTGATAAAGGATTTAATGTTTTATTTGATAAAAATGGATGCAAAATTGTAGACATTAAATCTAATAGTATTATGCTCATAGGTCATCGCATAGGAAACATATACATGGTGCATCTAGATGACATTCATACATCTCATGCATGCTTAGTTGCTCAAAATGAAAATGATGCATGGTTGTGGCATATGAAGCTAGGACATGCTAGCATAAGTGTTTTAGAAAAACTAGTCTCCCTAAATCTAGTTAAAGGTTTACCCAAGATAAAATTTTCAAATGATAAAATTTGTGATGCATGCTCAAAGGGTAAACAACATAGGTCTTCCTTTAAATCCATTAATGATGTTTCTACTAGTAGATGCTTACAACTAATCCACATGGATTTATTTGGGCCAATTAGGACTATGAGCTTGGGTGGTAAGTCTTATGTTTTTGTGCTTGTTGATGATTTTTCTAGATTTACTTGGGTTCTCTTTTTAAGTACTAAAGATGAGGCTTTGGAAAAATTCATCACATTTTCAAAATTAACCCAAAATGATCTTGAACTAAAAATTTCACATATTAGAAGTGATCATGGAACCGAGTTTCAAAATTTGGGGTTTGAAGATTTTTTAAATGAAAATGGTATTAGCCATAATTTTTTGGCTCCTCTAACTCCTCAACAAAATGGGGTAGTTGAAAGGAAAATAGAACTTTGCAAGAAATGGCTAGAACTATGCTTTGTGAAAACAATTTACCTAAATATTTTTGGGCGGAAACCACAAACACCGCTTGCTATATTGTAAATCGAGTAATTATTTGGCCAATTTTAAAGAAAACACCTTATGAGATTTTAGAATTTAAAAACCCTAACATTAGCTATTTCACCCTTTTGGTTGCAAGTGTTTTGTTTTAAATAATGGAAAAGACAACTTAGGTAAATTTGATGCAAAAAGTGATGAAGCCATTTTTATAGGTTACTCTTTAACCTCTAAAGCCTATCGAGTATTTAACAAAATAACTTTAGTAGTAGAAGAATCTATTCATGTTGTATTCGATGATAACCTCCTTCCTAGGAAGGATTCTTGTGATGATGATGATGTAGGAATCATAAATGCCTTTGATGGAGGTCAAACTTCAAAGGAGGATGAGATTCCAACAAAAGAAGATGACACACAAGATCCACCTCTTGAAGCCTTGAAGGACTTGGATATTGAGGAAAAGGAAGTGAGCTACCCAAGGGAGTTGAACTATGTCAAAGATGGTGAAATCTTGGGTGATCCATCCAAGGGGTAACCACTCGTTCTTCTCTTAGATTAATGAACCATGTTGCATTTATCTCATGCATAGAGCCTAAAAATATTAAAGAAGCATTGAAAGATGACTTTTGGATTATGGCTATGCAAGAAGAGTTAAATCAATTTGAGAGAAGTAATGTTTGGACATTAGTTGATAGGCCTAGTAATCAATCTACAATAGGAACTAAATGGGTCTTTAGGAACAAGCTAGATGAGAGTGGTAACATTGTAAGAAATAAAGCTAGACTTGTAGCACAAGGTTACACTAAAGAAGAGGGAATAGATTTTGATGAAACCTATGCACCCGTAGCTAGAATGGAAGCTATTAGGATGTTGCTGGCATATGCATGTTATCATAATTTCAAGCTTTTTCAAATGGATGTTAAAAGCGCATTTTTAAATGGTTTTATAAATGAAGAAGTGTATGCGGAACAACCACCGGGTTTTGAAAATTCAAAATTTCCAAATCATGTTTTCAAACTTACCAAAACTCTTTATGGTTTAAAACAAGCTCCTAGAGCTTGGTATGAAAGACTTTCAAATTTTTTTATTGAAAAAGGTAAGGTGGACACTACACTTTTTATAAAAATGTATAAAAATGACATCTTAGTAGTTCAAATTTATGTTGATGATATTATTTTTGGTTCTACTAATGAATGTCATTGTCAAGAGTTTGCTAAGTTAATGCAAGGTGAATTTGAGATGAGCATGATGGGGGAGCTCTCATTCTTTTTGGGACTCCAAATCAAGCAAAAGAAGGATGACACCTTCATCAACCAAGCAAAATACATAAAGGATATGCTCAAGAAGTTTGGCTTGGAGAATGCAAAGCCTCAAGCCACTCCTATGAGCTCATCTACAAAGCTTGACAAAGATGAAGGAGGTAAGTGTGTTGACTCTAAGCTTTATCGTTCTATGATTGGATTTTTGCTTTACCTTACCGCAAGTAGACCGGATATCTTGTTTAGTGTTTGCTTGTGTGCTAGGTTTCAAGCTAGTCCTAGAGAGTCTCACCTTATAGCCGTTAAGAGAATCTTTAGATACCTTAGAGATACCCCTTGTTTAGGTCTTTGGTATCCTAGAGACTCTACCTTCAACCTTCATGCTTACTCGGATGCGGATTATGGGGGTTGCAAAATTGATAGGAAAAGTACTTCGAGAACTTGTCAATTCTTAGGTAGTATGCTCATATCTTGGTTCTCTAAGAAACAAAATAGTGTAGTCTTATCTACCACCGAAGCCGAGTACATATCCTTAGGGAGTTGTTGTGCTCAAGTCCTTTGGATGAAGCAACAACTCTTGGATTATGGAATTAAAGTTGAAACCATACCCCTAAAATGTGACAACACTAGTGCAATATGTTTAACTAAAAATCCCATCCAACACTCTAGAACCAAACACATAGAAATAAGGCATCATTTCATTAAAGATCATGTCCTTAAGGAAGATGTGGTTATAGAGTACGTAGACACCTTGAATCAATTAGCGGACATATTTACAAAACCCTTAGACAAAGAGTGTTTTTAGTCCCTTAGGAGAGAGTTAGGTCTAGCTAGCCTATCTTGACCTTTTAGGACCTCTTTTGTGCTTAAATATGCTTGATCTTGTGAAATGCCATGTTTGTATGCTTAGACTCCTAATTTCATCCTTGCCTATAGTTAGGGGAGTATGATTCTGTTAAAATATGCTTAGAACTACTCATACATCATTTGCATACCTTTAGGAGATGTTAAGTCCGAGCCTTTGGTTGTTCTTTGAACCAAATATGTAATTCTGGGCTTACAATATCGATACAACTCTACGCGTATCGATACCTGTTCTTCGTTCAGTTTCCCAGAATTTTCTTCGCTTCACGGGTATCGATACGCTTAATCTCGTATCGATACAGGTCGTTTCGATACGGACCCCTCTGTTTCGATACGACTTTCCAACGGGCATTTTTGCGGAAAAGACAATTCTATCCCCGTATTGATACACCCTCGATACTCGACTGCGCTGATGGCATTAAATTAGCTTTTAATGAGTTCAACTTTTACCTAATTTCAAACTCTTCAAAACCTAATTAACCCTAGCCGTTTTTGCCTAAAAAAAGGCCCTTCCTCCTTCATATTTTTCACACCTCAACTCAAATCTAAAAGTGTTTTTGAATCAAGCAAGGCTTTATGCTCTCTCTCTCATCTTTGTGCTAGTTTTTCTTCAATCTTCCAAGTTTCTCTCAAGGTAATCTCTTTTCTTTTTCAATTTTTTTCCTCTTTTTGTTTTTTTATTTTGTTTCATCTTTTTATCAAAATCTTTGTTTTCTTCAAAAAAAAAGTTATTTTTTTTAAACTTTTTTACCTTGATTTTTACTCAAATTGAAGAAATCCTTTTTGCTTAATCTCTCTTTTAGATCATGGCACTGAAAGAACCTTCGAGGAAGCGTTCAAGGGTTTCCCAAGCCGGTGAATCTTCCACTATTGGAGAAATTGCTCGTCCAAACTACTCCATCATCTATGATCAATGCTTTAATGGCAATTCGGGTCTTGCTCACTTTCGTCAATATGAGAATTATAAGATCCGTGCCGAAAGGGTAATCTCCGTTCCTTTTCTCGACTCCGAGCGTTTTAAGTTTGAACATCTACCCTTATTCCTTCGATGGAACTTCATGGATTTTATCTCTATTCCCGGTTTTTTTCTATCGCCTCTTGGTTTTGATTTTCTATGCTAATGCTAAATGTATTAGTCGTAATGGGGAAGTTGTTGCTATTAGCTCTTACCTCATGGGGAAGAAAATTATTCTTGATGTCCAATCCATTTGTGACGTTTTCAAATTAGATGATGAAGGCCTTGACAATGAGCATGCTTTGGGGCATGTTCTTCATGGATCCGTCACCGCCCTAAATGCTCAAGACCGGATCTTACATTGGATGGTGTCTTGGTGGTTCCGTCCCTCCAGAGGAAAATATTCCACCATCCGTCAAGTGGATGATTTTTGGATTCGGTGCTTCCGTGAGAGAAAGCGACCAAATCTTGCTCGACTCATGTTCGCGGAGATCGTCTACCTCGTGCAAAATCGTAACACATCTCAAGTCACCTCCTTCACATACGGTACGGCTTTGAGTTATTTCTTTCTTAAAAAAGATATTGATTGCTCCTATGACTACCCAACTCCTCTCACCGATCCCATTGATGAGCGATCTCTTGCTCGAGCGAAATTTCATTATCTCAATGGTGAATGGGTACGTCTTGCCGAGTTACCACCGGAAGCCGCCGACGTTTTCGAAGAAGCTCCTCAAGTCCAACAACCAAACATGGATGCTCTCATGACCTATCTTAATGAGCAATTTATCGGGTTGCGCACGGACATGAATACTCGTCTTACTTCAATGGAAACTACCTTTGATACTAGGATGACGGGTATGGAGAATCGCCTCACATCTCTTGAAAGCGGGTACAATTCTTTGAATATTTCCATTGCCGCTTTCCATGATGAGTGGCGTAATAGTATGCGCACTAATGAGCCTATGGGAGATGATGATGAAGATGATGAAGACGAAGAAGATGATGCTTAGACGTTTCTTCTTGTTTGTCATGCATATCATTTCAGATTTTCTATTTTATGCACCTATGCTTTATGTTCTTAGGTTTAAGGTTATTTAGGATTAAAACCTATGCTTTGATTTCTTTTTGCTTTTGTTTGGATTTCAAGTTTGATGCTATTATGAATAAAATTATGTTGCTTATTATTATTATACCTTTGATTTCTTTATGCACTTAATTGTCTCAAAGAATTTTTTGATCTAACAAAAAGGGGGAGAAGAAACTAGCTCACACTTCAAATATTTTGATTTTAAATTCAAAGGTTACCAAGCTTATATTAAGGGGGAGTTAACTTTGTAAAGGTTTTTCAAAAATATCAAAAATTTTAAGTTTTAGTTTTGTTATATCAAAAAGGGGGAGATTGTAAAACCTATGTTTGATTTTGATATAATTAGATCTTTAAGGATCAATTTGTAAAACTTAAAATTGTTTTTATAAGTCCCTTAATAAGTTTTTAAAACACCAACACTTTAAAACTGATTTATAAAACTCAAACTCAAAATATTTTCTAAGAGTTCCAAGGCAAAACCATTGAAAATCGTCCAGGAGTATCGATACACTACCAAGCGTATCGATACCTTTTTGCCAAACTTGGTTACTGTCGGAACCAGTATCGATACCCTAAACCCTAGTATCGATACGCCCCTGTGATAAATTCAAAGAGTTTGAATAGCGTACCGATACGGCTAACCCTCGTATCGATACGGGCTTTATAATTTTTAAATATTAAGTTGGTTTAAAAATATGACTGTTGGTGTCAAATTGGTTGGTAACCAAACTCTAAAAGGTCGTTGACCCGTATCGATACGCCTAACCCCCATACCGATATGGATTTGAACAGTGAGCTAAGTTCAGAAAAATGTATCGATACGGCCCTTACCGTTTTGATACCCGGTACAGATACGCTTACGTGCGTATCGATACCCCTCATTTATTGCACACAACGGCTCTTTCTTTTCTGAGACATGTACCGATACCCCTTCCCGCGTACCGATACTGGTAGCTACAGAAGTGCATTTATGGTGGTAAGAGAGGGTTCCAACGGCTCCATTTATGTTCCCAACCACCCAAACGGCTAGAAATCAATGAGGAGGTATAAAAGACACATCCAAAAGCATCAGCAACAACTATTGATCTTCAAGAAAACACTCATTCATAAAATCCAAGCAATTGTGCCAAAATTACTATTTGTCTAGAAATCCCAATTGTAATCTTCATTCATATTTTGTTCAATTGGGTTAAGTGCTTGTAATTGGGATATCATTTGTATTGAGAGATACCTTATTAGCCAACAAATTTCTTTGTTCACCTGTGTGAGGATCGGGTTGAATTTTGGGTAGAAAATTCAACCAAAATTGTAAGGGTTGCCTCCTTGTCCTAGAAAAGAGGAAGAGCAATTAGTGGAATTGTTGCAAATCCTTAGTGAAGCTAAGGTAGTGGATGTAGAGTTCATTTGGAACTTAAACCACTCTAAATCCCTTGTCTATTATTTTTAATTTGCAATTTCCACCACAAAACCTTTAAAATTCCAATTCACCCCCCTCTTGGTTTATATCGATCTTGCGATCCACTCAACACACCACCTTACCCTCTTGCATCAACACACACCCCAAACCAACATAGGATACATCACTGTACACCACAAACTCTTTCCCTAATTCAGGTTGAACCAAGATAGGAGCTTGCGTCAAGGCTGCCTTAATGAACAGACTTAGGAATCTTTGAAAATCCATCCACAAACCTCCGATAGTATCCCGCCAAACCAAGGAAACTACGGATTCATGAACAGACTTAGGAGGCTTCCAATTCATCACTACCTCAATCTTCTGAGGATCAACACAAATCCCCTCAGCAGAAACCACATGACCAAGGAACACAACTTCTCTAAGCCAGAATTCACACTTGCTCAGTTTAGCATAAAGTTGATTCTTCAACAAAGCCTGCAACACAATCCTCAAATGCCCTTCATGCTCCTCCTCAGTACGAGAGTACAAAAGGATATCATCAATGAACACCACAACAAACTTATCCAAGTATTCATGGAACACTCTATTCATAATGTCCATAAAAGATGCAGGAGCATTCGTCAAACCAAACGGCATCACAAGGAACTCATAATGCCCATACCTCGTTCTGAAGGTTGTCTTTGGCACATCCACATCCTTCACCTTGAGCTGGTAATACCCTGACCTTAAGTCAATCTTAGAGAACACTGCCGCTCCCTGAAATTGATCAAAAAGATCATCAATCCTCGGTAAAGGATACCGATTCTTGATAGTCAACTTGTTCAGCTGACGATAATCGATGCACGTTCTCATAGTGCCATCCTTTTTCTTCATAAACAAGACCGGTGCACCTCAAGGTGACACACTCGGCCGAATGAAATCACGATCAAGCAACTCCTGAAGTTGCGTTTTCAGCTCCTTCAACTCCTTAGGTGCCATTTGATGAGGAGTAATGGACACTGGAGTTGTGTTTTCATACAGCTCAATTCCAAACTCCACCTCTCGATTAAGAGGCAATCCAGGTAACTCCTCCGGAAACACACCAGGAAACTCTCGCTCAGTCCTGATATCTTGAACCTGCAACTCCTTAGAGCTAGGATTCATCACAAAGGCCAAATAACCTTCACACCCTTGTCTCAGCATCCGGCTCGCTTCCAATGTAGACGCCACATTGGCAAGAAACTTCACATTCTCACCAACAACCACTACCTCATAATCATCCGCAAGCTTCAACGAAACTCGCTTGTTCTCAAAATCCACCACAACTCGATGTTCAACAAGCCAATCCATACCAAGGATTACATCAAAACCATAGAATGGCAATTCCATGATATCAACATGAAAAACATGATTTTGCACAACGAAGGGACATCTTCTATACAACTTCTGTGTCACAACGGTCTCACCAAAGGAACTAGTTACATGCATACCAACATCCAAAGACTCAACAGGCAAACCAAGCAATTGAGCATGTTCACGCAATATGTATGAGTGTGTAGATCCAGAATCAATCAAGGAAAGTAATGACAAGGATTGCAAAGTAAAGGTACCTGCGATCACATCCGTGTCATTTCTCCCCTCTCGCTGAGCATACACTCGAGCCTGGCCACCACCTTCAGGTTGGACAACCACCACATGCGCTACATTCCTCCCACCATCATCTCTGCGCTGGAAGTTACCACGACCGCGCCCACGACCTCTCTATGGTGCAACAACCCCAGGAGCACGTCTCTGACCACCACCGGCCAACGAAGGACACTCCCTCTTCATGTGATCTGCTGAACCACAATTCCAGCACGAATTACCGGTCACTGCCACAGGAGCCTGAACCTCCCTCGCTGCTCGAGGACAATCACGCCTCAAATGACCACACGTCCAGCACGTGTTCTGATCAGCTCTCATCCTATCTCCCTGAACAAGCGCACCAAGCCCTCCATTACCACGCCTAGCAGAAGACTGATACCTCTTATCTCGTCCTCTCTTGTTCCGTCCACCACCGGAACTATACTCAGCAGCTCTTTTGCCCGAGCTAGAACCAGCACCTCTAGAAGACAAACCCAGGTTCTGCTCAATGTCCTTTACCCTGTTCACCAGCACATCAAAATCTGTATACTCAGCTGCAAGCATAAAGGTCTTCATCCGACATCAAACCATACCGGAAACGCTCACACCTCTCCCGCTCATCAGGGTTAAGCTCAGATGCGTACTGGTTAAGGCGTACAAACTGGATCTCATACTCAGCCACCGACATACTTCCTTGCACAAGAGACATGAATTCTCTTTTCTTCTCATCCAGGTATCGCACACCTAGATACTTTCGCTTGAACGCGTTCAGAAAGAACGTCCAAGTCACATCAACTTCCTCCATCCCAGAGACAGTGGTCGTCAACCAAGTATATGCATCATCATGTAACAACGATACCACACATCCTAACTTCTGCACATCGTTGCAGTTCATTTGTCCCAATATTCTCTTGGTGCTTTCCAACCAAGATTCAGAACCCTCAGGAGATAAACCTCTGAACTCAAACCCTCCCAGACTACGAAGACATTCCAAAGGTAATCTCACACCAGCATCTCCCTGATGCGCAGCTCCGTGAGCTCCAGCTACTGCTGCCTGAAAGGCTCCAGCAATAGCCTGTATCAAAACTGTCATGTCAGGTGCAGCTTGCCCCTGCACACCATCAGGTCCAGCGACCCCAGCTCCAGCACCAAAACCAGCACCATCACCTCCAGCACCTCCACCAGAAGGGGGAGGAGGTATATCCACAACATTATCAGCATTGTCCTCATTCTCGTTCTGAGCCATAGCTCGCGTATTAATTCTCATCTCTCTACGAGGTGCCATTCACTAAAACAATGCACTGACACAATGCAATAAACATAATTAGGCTCAACAAGGTAAGTAATCCAAGTACTCAAGCTCATTTTCCAAAAAAAACAATTCCTTTCATTAGTTTTGATATGGCAATGGGTTCCTCTAACATGCTTCAACACAGCATAACATCACAATTGTAACAAACTTACAACTCACACATCATACTTTCATTTAAAAGGCATATCATGCAATCACACATACTTCACCCACATAACCATTCCCATTTACATGAGAACTCAGCTCTGATACCACCAAATGTAACCCCCTTAGCCCGGCCTAGACGGTTGACCCGAACTACGAAGATTACACGGGGAAAACCAAAGTCAACCCAAAAGTTAACCTTGATTAACGACCCTATTTTCATTTTTAGTCTTATCTAGATGCACATTAACCTTAAGCGTACTCTTGAGAAACACATACATGAAAAGCACAGCGATCGAATTACAATAAGGGACTCAATTACACAAAATACAAATGTTAGGGACCAAATTGTAAATTCTAGAAATTTGAAGGTCTTAACTGATTTTCAAGTTACCAATATCAAACTAAACATATTACACGCTTCCCTGCCAAGTTTCACCTTAATCAGACATCTCAAACTCATGCAATTGCAAAAACAATTTTCAGGACTAAAACGTAAAGCTTGCAAACCTTAAAACCATTCAAATCAGTGCCCAACGGTCACATGTTTCGAAACGGGGTTGACCGTTCCGAAACTCGGGTTCGTTTCGAGACATGTTTCGAAACAGGGCCTTCTAGTGGCCAAATTGTTTCGGAACGACCTCTATGCGTTTCGATACACGAAGGCCATTACAGGCCCCCGTTTTGAAACGCTAGTGCCCGTTCCGATACGGATTGCCCAGAAGTTGCATAATTTGCTGGTTTTACATACATTAAACCACTCAAACACATCCTAATGACTTCCTAATCATGCCAACAAGTCATCATACATATAAGGTACATGTTTGCAACATCAAAACAAGTTCATGGCATCAATCAAGGAAATCCACAAGTCTAAAAGCATGCATCTTAGTTATCTGCATTATTGGTTCAAGAGAAAGAGCGTAAGCATAATTGCTTAGTAAGGCATGCTCTAAAGAAACAACACAATAATGCTTTTATAAAACTCTTTTAGCAAAACCTTCCATCACAATTATCATCATTATTCATGCAACCTTGCATACATAACAAGCATCTCATGCTTCATTTGAATCAACATGTCATATTGGCTTTCAAGTGATAATCCATAACCATTTACAACACAAAACACAATCGGATACGCGGATTACAAGTTTTGTGCCATACGCTTCATACACACTACCGAACACAGAAGGTGGAGTTTATCGGTACAATCACAACCCCCCAACACCCGTGATGGAGTTTAACGGTACAATCACAACCCCTCAACATCACTCATCGGTAGTTGTATAAGACCACTAACGAGAACACGGGACATGCAACACAAGATCCACATATGGAATTTTAACCACCATTGTGATATTACCTTTCTCGTTAGTGTACTTGGATGGAGTTTACGGTACAATATCAACCCCTCAACATCCAAGGCGACTTAATTCACAGTGCACCCAATCCTATAGCCAGCTAACTATATCTGATTCAAGTACTTTAAAACCAACACATCACTTGCCAATATACATCATTTATCATCAATAATCCAATGTTTTAAAGCATTAATCAAAGCCATTAAACCATCATGCATCACTATGCATCAAAACTACATTTACAAATATCAAACCAAGGATCTCTTACCTTGAGCATCCTTCAACACATGGCTTTCAAAACCAGCATTAATCATGCTAAAACATGCTTTCAAAACAGAATTTAAACATGCAAATTAAATACAATGTGACCAACCACCTCATGGTTCATCCAAGAGAGAGAGTTTTCCCGAAAACTTACTCTTGAGCTTAGTTAAGTTGCTTAGACTTAAACTAAGCTCCCAAAACCTTCAAACATTCGTTACAAAGCTGGAAATCCAACTTTACTCATCAATTCTGTTTCGCAAGCTTGCCGAAACGCCGATCAAGCCTTCGAATCAACACCACAAGTATCCGAAGATATCTCCCCTGTTTTAAACACATCAAAGCAGAGGATTAATGCATCATCATGCATTAAAATCTTCAGCCATCACACCTAAACTCGCTGCTCTAACCAATTCTAACATTTCGGCTACCAAACACAACTGAAATCACCTCCAAACTCTTCCACAACATAACCCAGCCAAGATCCAACACTTCTAACCATTTCTAAACATCAATTAACATCCAAAATGAACCTAAACTCGTCCTTATACCTCCAGCTATAACATAACACCAAGATCACCCCAAAAACCACCATTTTCATAAGCAAAAACTTAGGAAATTCAACCTATTCGGGATTGCATTGATAAAACCTCATTTACACATCATTAGACATCCAAAATACATTTAATAATCATCTCAAAACAGAGCCCAAACAATCACCACGAAATTATTCAAGATTTCCTCCAAATCTTGAGTTTTAAGCCAAAATCAAGTTCATATCATTAAAACCTTTTGTAAAACTTAAATTAAGGATTGATAACTTGGGAATTTTAGTAAAGAACTGAGTATTTAGAGGAGAAGAACATCCTTACCTCTAAATGTAGATTTCTCCTTGATTAGAGCCAATTTTCTTGAAAATCCAATAAGCAAATCAAAAGGATTTGATGTAGAAAGGATTAGAAATTGATTGTTGATTAAAATCTCACCAATTGA
The DNA here is from genome assembly GCA_958450335.1 of Hibiscus tridactylites. NCBI lineage: Eukaryota > Viridiplantae > Streptophyta > Magnoliopsida > Malvales > Malvaceae > Hibiscus > Hibiscus tridactylites. The sequence continues at coordinate 15,764,949 of OY288289.1, read as the reverse complement.
ATTGAAAACCAATGGAAAAGATGCTGGAGAAAAGTGTTTGGATGAGGGAATTTTGAGAGAAAATGAGATGAGAAAGTTTTAATCAAAAGTTAGTTATGAAAATCTAAAATATGGTTTTCCACTTTTCATTTAATTAATTAAACATTAATTAAATTATTTAAATCTAAGAAAAGTCTGGATAAATCATCCTTGGGTAAATTAGCTCCTTAAAGATTCAAAGTTTCAATCCTTACAAAACAGTCACCTCTGAACTTTTCAAAAATCACATTTTAGTCACTATTTCAAAATGTTGCATTTCCAAACCTTATTTTGTAAAATTGATTTCACCACTCTCTTATATATATTAAAATAGGATTTTTAGATATTTTTCCATATTTTTATAGCATCCCGACCTAGGCTTTCCCTAAAACCATCTTTTATATTCGAACCGAAAATCAAACCGGCCCGGTTCAGACGCTAAACTTCTAAGCCCAAAATTGAGGTGTTACAGAACAATACAAATCTAAAAATAGTTGACTAATGATAAACATTTTAATTTTGCAGATCATTTACTTTCAAGCATGGTGGAAGCTGAAATTATAGAAGAATTAGAGCTTCAAGTTGAAAAATTAGGACATCCTCTATCATTTCAAGTTGGATTATTAGTAATGATAGATATTACTTGTTGTGGGTCTAGTGTCTTCACAGATGAGAAGGCGGATCAATCATTTTCGATAAGAATGAAGCGTTCATAATGAGAAAAACATGCCCAACAAAAATTATAGAGTTCTTAATGAGAAGAATTCGCCTAGAAAAGAATGAAAATTCCTAATGAGAAGATCTCACATGTGTTATTGTACCGGGTTTATAAATAGATGTGTTATTTATAATCTAAGGACCATTGATTGAATAAAAGAAAACAATCGCTCTTTGCTCCCCGAGGACGTAAGCACACTGCTGAACCTCGTTAAATCTCTTGTGTTCTTGCTTGTTTGATTTTCTTTTTCGTTTGTCATGTGCACAACAACTAGTATCAAGAGTCTGATTTTGATGGCTATGTCCGATGCGAAATTCGAAGTGGTCAAGTTCAATGGTGAAGGTAACTTCAAATTGTGGTTGACTAGGGTGAATGATGTATTAGCGCAACAAGGGATTTTAAAGGCTTTACGATCTACAAAACCAGCTTTATGTATCACGTTATCGATATGATGTCTCTAGGAGAGATATGAAGCAAGTTGAAAAACCAATTTATGTCCAAGTCTCTTACAAATAAATTGTATCTAAAGCAGAAGTTGTATGGGCTCAAGATACAGGAAGGTCAGGATTTGGCGCAGCACGTGAATATCTTCAATCAAATAATCACCGATTTAATTCAACTTGATGTGAAGATTGAAGATGAAGACAAAACAATGATTATGTTGTGTTCGTTGCCTTCTTTTTTTGAACATATGGTGACTACTCTTACATATCAAAAAGAAACAATCAAAGTTGAAGAGATTACTGAAGCCTTGTTGGCCCACAACTAGTGAAGGAAAAATACAGGCGAAAGCTCTCACGCTGATGGTTTATATGTTAAGGATAATAACGACCGTAGAAGGAAGTCAGAGAATAAGAGTTCTGGAAGACAGAATTTTAGATCAAATTCTAGTGGCAAGAAGACATTTCGTTGCTACAAGTGCAAGGAGCCAGGACATATGAAGCGTGACTATTCAAAGTGGAATATCAAATTTAAACTCGAATATCGAGTAATTCAACTCGACTCGTTAAGAACTTATGTCGAGTTTAAACTCGAGTCGAATCTAATCAAATTTAATTGAATCAAGCTTTGACCGAATCGAACTCGAATAACTTACGACCTATAGTACCGTCTCCCGCACTTGAAAAAACCCCACTAGGAAACAAAACTGAAGGGGGAAGAGCTCATTCTTTTGTTTGAGATAAGATGACAAAGCAAACGCTTCACTGGTTCCCTATCCACCTAATGCAAAGACAACGAAAACCCCATTAAAAATTTAAGTTTTGGGGGTTTAAAGTTGAAGTTAATTTGAAGAGATGAGGAAACAACTTGAGGGAAAGTAAAAGACAAAAGCTTTGAGAGAAAAAGATAAAAGCTTTACTCAGAAAATTCCATATCCCACTGGAAGATGGAAATGCCAACAAATCATAAAAGGACAAAGCTTTCCTTCAAGCATTGCCCCTTTTATCGACTCTCTCTTGGAAGAATGCCTTCTGTTCATACTTTGCTTGAATCACATATTTTAATTTTATGTGCTTTGATTTGGGTTTATGATCAACTGCAAAAACCCAGTAAGGATTTCTTATTTCTTTTGGATTAGGTGATTAGAATTTAGAGATAGTTGTTTCAATTAAAGGTTTAGGATTATAATTTAGTGTTTATAGGTTAAAACATATATCCTCACCATACTACCCTAAAAACTAAACCCTAACCTGTAAACACTAAATTATAACCCTAAACCTTAAATTGAAACAACTATCCTTAAATTCTAACCCCCTACACCTAAACCATATACCCTAAACTAACTTCATATACCCTAAAACTAAGACACTTGTGAAAACTTTCAGTTTCCACCGCATGTGTATAGAATATTTATCCTTATTTAATAGAGTTAAATATTTAACCTAATATAATTTTAATTTATTTAAGACATATTTTTCAGAAAAATAAAAGGAAATAAAATGTGGTTTAAATATTGGGTTAAATCTAACATAAAATATTTAACTCAATTAAATAAATTAAAATTAAATTAAATAAATCAAAATTATACTGAGTTAAATATTTTGTGTCCGATTTTCCTAAAACCACATTTTCTTTTCTTTTATTTTTCCGGGCATTAACGATTCTTAAAGACATATATTAGATGTTGTACATTGTATTTTGAAAATATGCTTGGTCTAGTGGTAAACATGCTTTATTTTAGCTCCAAGGGCACTGGTTCGAATCCACCAAAGACCATTTTTCTTGTTTTCATTTTCCCAAGCATTAACAAATATTTAAAACATATATTAAATGTTGTAACTTATATTATAAAAATGTGCTTGGTCCAGTGGCAAGCACACTTTTCCATCACTTTTAAGAGTGAGGTTGTGGGTTTAATCCCTCTTGGAGACCTTTTCATTGTTTTCATTTTTCCTTCTCCAATCAGGTGGCATGTGTCATCACCTGATTGGAGGGGAAATTAATTAATCAAATTAAATAAAAATAATTAAAATCCTCCCATAAGATGGTGACATGTGTCATCACCTAGTTAAATAATTAATTTATTTTATTAGATTAAAATTAGGACTAAATTGATAGATTTTTTAAATATAGGGGATCAAATGTGTATCTATACCAATTTTATTTAACAGCGCCATCAACTTTTCTGTTATTTTTAACGGATGTTGATCACATTGATATCATTTAAATAATTTGATAGTTCAATTGCTTAGAAAAAAAATAATGTAGTCAAATTGTAACTTTTTTTATAATATGGTGGTCAATAACATAGTTTACTCTTTTTTTTTAACTAAGCTGTCTCTGCATGTCTAAATGAAAAGAGATGACTCGACCGGGATCGATCAAGACTCCACCTCGAGTTTTTTTATGTTGTACTATTTACACTATTTACATGCAATGTGAACCTGCAACTTCTCGCACTAACCTCTCTCTTACGGTGCTGCAAATTGATTCTTTTTCGCAACCCTTTTCCAAGCATTTTTTGCCCATTACAAGAGTTGTTGGCTCAAGTGTTTCATTGAGAATTTGAAACTATAAATACATCTCTAATTAATAGGGTTTGAAAGCATTGGTTAATATTTAATAATCACAAGTTATTCCACCCTCTGATGACAAAACAATTGGTGTTTTCTTACTATTGGTGAAGTTCACGAATTCGAATATGCTTAAACATAATTATTGTACTATTTAAATATATAAATATTATATCGATAATTAGTTGATTTAGCATATAAAACGTTAGAGACTTGAATTCTGACATTGTAAATAAAACAAATTAAATTAAAAATCATTCTATAATAAGTCTTTATATTATACTATTTGAATTCATTAATCATTAAATTAGATATCCATGTTATATGAAAATATATATAAATATTATTATATTGGACCCATTGCACGAAGGACCCAATAAAACCCAAATAACAAATTAATACTTAGCTCATAAAAGATGGAACAAGTTAACATAGCCCGAAGGATCAATCCCGGTATGAAAGAATGTTGGCTGATGCAAAAAGTAACGAACCAATCTCCTATACCAAGTCAAAGTTAAATTTAAGTTGACATATTTTATTTTATCATTTAAAACTTCTTAATTAAATTAAATTTATAAAATTTAAATCAAATCAAATTGTTCAAGTTACTGTTCAAATTAGTTTAAGTGTTAAATAAATGTCTGAAGTATACTCTTTTTTTAATAGGTGCTCAAAGTATTTTTCGGGTCAACCATGTGCCTAACGTTTCTAACATTACCCGTTTAGGTGCCTGCTGTCAACGTCAGTTAATTTTTTTTACCGTCATCCATTAAAATTGACATGTGTCTTATTTTTTTAAAAAAAATCAGCCTTTAAATTTTGAAAGTAAATAATTTTTTCAAAATTAAAAAAAATTAATTACCCCAAATTAAATTCACTCAGTAAAAATCAGATTAAACATATTCCTCTCTTCCCTTTCCTCCTCGCGTTGCAGTGAGAAAGATTAAACCTATTCCTCATTATCTCTTCTCTCTCCTCCCCACGAAACTCTTTTCCCCTTTTTTGATTGGTCTGAATTTTAGAGTTCGTTCAAAGATAACAATTTTTAATTTGTTGAAAATGTTAGTGTGCCTCCAAGAACAAGGATCCCAAAGATGAACATAAAAAGCTCCCTTTCTACACCAACCATATGAAGGCCTTAGATATGGATGCAGATTATGTAATGTTTTGAAAACAATTTAAAAATTGTCTTGAACTGTTTAGAAGTTTTGAAATCTGTAGAAATATATGTTTTGATATAATAATTGAAAAATGTTTTGGACTTAATTGAAAAGAATTTAAAATATTCTCTAAGTCAGAAATAACTTGAAAATAAGTTTGAAGATGTTTAAAAAGGTTTTCGCAATGTTTGAAACGTTTTTAAGTAGTCAAACTAGTGTTTTTAAGGTACATGTTTAGATACAGGGGCAACCTGTACCGATACATTTTAAAACTGCCAAAACACTTACCAAGGTTAGCTCGTTTCGATACGAAGGGTTTCTGTTTCGAAACACCCCCATTGATGTTTCGATTGACCTAACGGTCAAAACCTCCCCAACGGTCATATTTTCCAAACGGCTATTTGAATACAACTCAACGGTCATCCGTACCGAAACGGGTTATAACCATTTCGATACTTCTCAAGAATGTTTCGATACGACCAGAGGCATTTCGATACGGGGTGCTACATCAGGCTTCAAACGACTAGTTCGGAAGAAGGACGTTCCGATACGACCTCTCATGTTTCGATACGAACAGCTCTAGAATTACAATTAATGAGGGAAATAAAGGCTCCAACGGCTCCAAATCAACCCTAACGGTCACCAACAGCTACAAACTCAATTGGGAGTATAAAAGGGACCTCCAAGCATCAAGGAAGGACTAATGCTTCAATTGTCAACAACCATATGTTGAGAAATTTGTCTTAAGGCTTTAATTATCCATTCTTTGTATAGACAACACTTGCAAGACTAAATTGTTAAATTTGCTCAAGTGTTTAAGTTTGGGTGAGTTCTTTAGAGTGCAAACATCAACCTTGTAAGAGGATTTTAGTTTGCTTACTTTTATCTCTTGTAGAGAGGGTTTGATCAAGCTTTGGGCTAGAAAGCTCTGATCGATGTAAGAGTTTTCTTCTAAGCCTAGAAAAGTGGGCGAATCAATTAGTAAATTGGTTGTGAAATCCTTAGTGGGAAGCTAAGGTAGTGAATGTAGAAGCTTGTTAGAAGGCTGAACCACTATAAATTATCATGTCTTTTATCTTTTAGCTTCCACACCTCTATCACCCAAAAATCCAACTTCTCCACCACTTGGCCAACTAAATCGGTTGAAGAAAATCGAGCCTATCAAGCCTAAAATTGGTATCAGAGCGAGGCTCAATCGAAGGGAATTAACATCATATTAAGGGGATCCGGGAAGCTCGATACAATAATTCAATCAACCGGTCAAATGGCGCAATCCATCGACAAGCCATCATTCTTCGACGGAACCAACTATGCATATTGAAAGACGATAATTATATTTTTCATCAAAGCCAAAGATTATAAGTTTTGGAACATAGTTGAGGGTGGTCCGTTCGTGCCACAACGAAGCAAGGCAGAATAGAGTGTGGATGATCGCAAGAAGATAGAGCTTAATTGCAAGGCTTTCCACATTCTTTTTTTGTGCATTTAGCCCCAACATCTATGAGAAGATGTCTTCTTGTGAAGATGCCAAGGAAATTTGAGACAAGCTTGAAGTCACATACGAGGGAACCAACGAAGTAAAGGAGACCAAGATTGGTCTTCTCAATTTACAGTATGAGAACTTCAAGATGGACCTGAATAAAGACATCAAGAGGATGTTCGACCGATTCTTCAAAATCGTCAATCAACTTAAAAGTTTTAGAGAGGAGATTTTAGAAGACAAACTCGTTCGGAAGGTGATCTATTCACTTCCCGGGTCATGGGATTCAAAGAAGACGACTATCATTGAAGCCAAAGACTTGAAGAAGCTCAAGCTTGATGAGCTAATCGGATCTTTATTACCCATGAAATGATGTCTCTACCTTTGAAGAAGGAGAAGGAAAAGAAGGTCAAGAAGCAAGGCATTGATGTTAATGTCATTGCTCTCAAATCCTCCAAATGCAACCATATTAATACAAGTGATAAGGAGAATGAAGGAAGAGATAGTTCATCTCTTCAAGAAGTGTGCTCCATTCATGAAAAAAACAATGAAAGAATTCAAACGTGAATCAATGAAAAAGAGGGGCAAGCACTTTAAGCCATAAGAAGAAGACATATGTGGCTACATGAAGTGATGAAGACTCCACCGATGATGAACAAGTCAACATACCTTATGATCATCGAAGAAGATTCAAGGGTAACTTCTAATTCATCTACCTCATGTTTTTACTCTTTTGATGAATTACAAAATGCTTATGATTATTTGGTTTTAGAGTTTAAAAATCATATTTTGTAAAATAAGAAAGTAGTTTCAAATTTGAAAATTCAAAATGATTTGATTTCTAAAACCAAAATTGAACTTGAAGCAAAACTCAATGAATTTGAGCAAAAATATGTACAAAATTTGCTTCATAAAGTTCAAGATGAAAAATATTTGATTTCCAAAGAACTTGAAAAGAAAACAAATTTTGGAAGATCATTTTTTTATCAAAGACAATCTAGTACCCTTAGATTTGTAAATGGAAAATATTTTAGAAGTGTTTGGGTTCCAAAAGAACTAATCACTTCAAACAAAAATGATAGAATTGAAAAATGAATTCCTAAGGGGACTAAATTTTATGCCACTAACGTTTATGCATCTAAAGCAATTTGGATACCAAAAATTACTTGATTATCTTATGTTAGGTGTAATGGAGAATGATCAACAAGTCCAAATTTGAGGGGGAGCTCCATGCACACAAGGAAGAACGCTTGAAGGAGGAAGGCTTCACATCCTCCCTTGAAGTTCAAGTGTTGATAAAATTTTTAGTTGTCTTTTTGTTTTAATTAGATTATCTCTTTACAACTAGAATAACATGTTGGGCTAACATTGTTTGATGCTTTGAGTAAGGAGGAGCCAATTTTAAAACCAAAAGTCTTTAATTGTGTCAAATTTTTTAAACCTCATATGTTATTTTAAGCTTATTGTACTTTAAATTCTTTTTTATATAAAAAATGGAAGAAATTATTTGAAAATTGATTTTTTCATGAGAATAGGGGTAAGCTTTAATTTCATTCAAAATTTAAAAATCTCTTATTTGAATTTTCAAACACTAAGGGAAAGAATCTCAAACAATTTTTCAAGTTGGTTTTATTATATCAAAAAGGAGAGATTGTAAAAATATATGTTTTGATATAATAAGTGAAAAATGTTTTGGACTTAATTGAAAAGAATTTAAAATATCCTCTAAGTCAAAAACAACTTGAAAATAAGTTTGAGGATGTTTAAAAAGGTTTTGGCAATGTTTGAAACGTTTTTAAGTAGCCAAACCAGTGTTTTTAAGGTACCTGTTTCGATACAGGGCAATCTGTATCAATACGTTTTGAAACTGCCAAAATGTGTACTGAAACATGGCTTGCCTGTTTCGATACGAAGGGTTTCTATTTCGAAACACCCCATTAATGTTTCGATACACCTAACGGTCAAAACCTCCCCAACAGTCATATTTTTCAACGGTTATTTAAATGCAGCTCAACGGTCATCCGTATCGAAACGAGTTATAATTGTTTCGATACTTCTCAAGAACGTTTCAATACGACCAGAGGCGTTTCGATACGGGGTGCTGCATTAGGCTTCAAACGGATAGTTCTAAAGAAGGACGTTCTAATACGGTCTCTTGTGTTCCGATACGGACAACTCCAGAATTGCAATTAATAAGGGAAATAAAGGCTCCAACGGCTTCAAATCAATCCCAACGATCACCAACGACTACAAACTCAATTGGAAGTATAAAAGGGACCTTCAAGCATCAAGGGAAGACTAATGCTTCAATTTTCAACAACCATATGATGAGAAATTTGTCTTAGGGCTTTAATTATCCATTCTTTGTATAGACAACACTTGTAAGCTTAAATTGTCAAATTTGCTCAAGTGTTTAGGTTTGGGTGAGTGCTTTAGTATGCAAACACTAACTTTATAAGAGTGATTTTAGTTTGATTACATATATCTCTTGTAGAGAGGGTTTGATCAAGCTTTGGGCTAGAAAGCTTTGATCGTTGTAAGGGTTTTCTTCTAAGCCTAGAAAAGGGGACGAATCAATTAGTGAATTGGTTGTGAAATCCTTAGTGGGAAGCTAAGGTAGTGGATGTAGGTGCTTGTTAGAAGGCCGGTCCACTCTAAATTATCGTATCTTTTATCTTTTAGCTTCCACACCTCTATCACCCAAAAATTCAACTTCTCCACCACTTGACCAACTAAATCGGTTGAAAGAAATCGAGTCTATCAAGCTTAACAAAATCTGTCCTGGACTATGTAACAAGTGTTTTGAAAACTGTCTTAAACTATGTAACATCTGTTTTGAAAAATTATGGCAATGGAATACTTTCATCTTTTGTGAACTTTAATTTTTTGTAAGTTTATGGTACTGAAATTCTTCCATATTCTATGAACTTCAATCTTTTGTGAACTTATATCGGTGTAAGTTTTATTAAACTACAACTAACTAATTATGGCTAACTTACAGCGGTGTAAGTTATACTAAACTACACCTAACTAATTATAGCTAACTTACACCGATGTAAGTCATACAAACAATTATGAGTAACAAACACAATATTTTCATACTAACAAATCAGTTGATGAGTAACAAACACAACTTTTCCAAGTCAAGTAGAAAAAAATAAATGTTAAAACACTAAACTTTTGTTGATATCAAATAAGTCTCATTACAATCAATAGTTAATGAATAACAAACACAATATTTTCATACTAACAAAATCTTGTAGAATAATGCATCATTCTTCCTCTTTGCCAAATTGATTTTGTACAATCTGATTTTCTATTTTTGATTTTGTACTAGAATTTTTAGCCTTTGAACTTCGTCCATCTTCACAAATTCCTTCAATTCAATGTTTTCAATTTTGATATTTTTATTTTCAGTCATAACTATTCCTAGTTGCCTTTTTTTAATCTTCAACAGATTCACTCTCTTCATCAAGCCACTCAAAAAACCACATTAATTCTGAAAAAATTAAAACAACATTAATAATAGAATAATTTGTTTGTTACTAATCAGCAAATCGTTCCTGCATAAAATCTGCTTTACTTGAGTCTAGAATAATTAATGCATAAAATCAATTGATTAAAACAAAAAAATTATAACAAATTTCAAACTATTCGAAATTACCTCTTCTGGTTTAGAACACTCATAAAATCTCCTTCCTTTTGTTTCGAGTCGTTGTCGAACAAAAATGGGAGCTTTCAAATCGCAATAGCAATACACGACCCTGGAACTGATGTTGGGCTTTAAACTTTCACTCAACATCATTCAAGATTAAATTATTATCTTCGAACGAACCTAAAATTCATACCAGTCAAAAGAAGGGGAAATAGTTTTGTGGGGAGGAGAGGGAACAGATAATTGGGAATAAGATTAATCATTCTCACTGCAATGCATGGAGGAAAGGGAAGAGAGGAATAGGTTTAATCTGATTTTTATTGAGGAAATTTAAGTTGGGGTAATTAATTTCTTTTAATTTTGAAAAAAAAATTATTTACTTTCAAAATTTAAAAGCCAAAAATTAAAAAAAAAAAGACATGTGTCAATATTTTAATGGATGACGGTAAAAAAAATTAATGGACGTTAACGGCAAGCACCTAGACGGTTAACATTGAAAACGTTAGGCACCTGGTTCACCCGAAAAATACTTTGGGCACCTATCTGATATATACATCAGGCACTTATTTGACACTTAAGCCGTTCAAATTTTGTAGAACTAATGTTTTAATATAATATTTGAAAAATATTTTGGACTAATTTGAAAAGAATTAAAATATGTCTTTAAGTCCAAACAACTTAAAAATATGTTTGAGGTATTTAAAAAAGTTTTTGGTAAAGTTTTAAACGTCTTAAAATACTCAAACTTGGCTTTTTAGCACCCCTGTACCGATACAGTAACCTCGTATAGATACATTTTCCCTCCAATTTTAATTCTGCCAAAACCCGTAACGATAAAGGCTTGTTCGTATCGATACAGAGAGGGGTCATTTCGATATGCATTTAAAGCGTATCGATCTCTGTTTTAACTAACCCCAACAGCTATTTCCCAACGGACAACGGTATTTTAAAATCCAGATCATACCGATACGCTCCCTAGCGTATCGATACGCTTAGACTAGCAAGAGCTCAACGACTAGTTCTGAAGAAGGGCGTACCGATATAGATCCCTGTGTACCGATACGATAGGCACCAAAACTGTAATTAATGTGGGAAATGAAGACCCCAACGGCTCCAAAACATCCATAACGGCTAGTAACGGCCACAAACTCAATTGGGACTATAAATTGAAGGCTGGAACACTTAAAAAATGTTAGAGACTACATTCAAACAATATGATCAAGAGAAATATAGTCTAAATCTTTATTTTACTATTTTCTTGTACATAGTCTTTATAGAGTACTTAATTGTAAATTCTTTGTACTCTTGTGAGCGTAAATTTGTGTAAACACCCACCTTGTGAGGTATTTAGTTTACCAAACAAATCCCTTGTAAAAGGAGATGTTCTAGTTTAGCCTTGAGAAAAATACTAGAGTTGGTTCTATCTAAGCCAAGTCCAAAAAATAGGGTTGTAACGGTTTTCTCTTAAACCGAGAAAAGATGACAAATTCATTGTTGAGTGAATTGAGAAATCTTTAGTGGTGTGCTAAGGTAGTGGATGTAGGTGTTTGTTAGAAGGTCGAACCACTCTTAAATCATTGTGTCACTTGTCTACCTTTATTTCTATTTTAGCCAATTCAACCACCAAACATTTACAACCCTCCTTGACGGTTTCGGTGATCGATTCAAGCGTGCTACAAACTCAACAATTGATATTAGAGCTTCATCTTCATCGAAGGACTAACATCCGAGAGTAAAGATTCATCGCTCGTAGTCCACCGTTCAAGAAAATGGCAAGATTTAAAGAAAGCCGCTCTATCTCGTGTTCTAAGCTCTTCGAAAGAGAAGCATAATTCCAAAGGGCAAATATCATGAAATTCTTCATCAAGTCTCAAGATTATGAGGTTTGGGACATCATTGAAGATGGGTATTTGGAAGCTCCAAAGAAGAAGAAAAAGCAAAGGAGTGCCACCGACACGAAGACAAAGCTAAACACCAAGGCGATGCACATTCTCTATTATGGTCTTAACGAAAAAGTTTTCAAGAAGATCTTCACATGCAAAAGTGTCAAAAATTATGGGAGAAACTTGAGAAACTTTATGGCAACAAGAAGGAAGAAAAGAAAAATAATGATCAATCATGTGCAAACCTTCTCTTCAATCTAAAGGTGGATGGTGTTTTGGCTCTCGATGAGCTCAATGTATCTTCTAACTCAAGTGAGCTTAACTCTTATTCATTCGATGAGTTGCAAGATGCTTTCGATGAATTATTTTTGGAATTTGAGACCATAAATTCCAAATTTAAAAAAATAATTTTAAAACTCAAAATTAAAAATGATTTTCTTTAAAAACAACAAAAGTAGATTTTGAAAACCAAAATGAAATTTTGAAAAATGATTTAGAATTTTCAAAAACAAACAAAGATATTTTAGAAAAAGAAAATCTTGATTTAAAAGTTAAGCTTGAAAGGTTAACAAAAGAAAAAAATTGTTTTCAATAATTCATCTTGTCACATGATGGCAAAATGGTCACATTGCCATTATTTTAGTCATTTTATACATACTTGTCATATAAAGAAGAAAAAAATCTTATAGGATTAGACAATTATGGGTTCTTAAGGGAACTAAAGACATTGGAATTAACGCTAATGAATCCAAAGTAATTTAGATACCAAAATTCAAGTAAATGTCTTGTGTAGATGTGTTCGAACAATGACAAAGAAAGTAAAATTAAAGAATGTTCAAATCACACATGAGAAGAAGATTGGGTAACCCCTAAGCTTAATGCTTTCATTTTATACATTTGGATATCTAACTTTTGTTTAAAGTCTTGGATTATTTGTTAAGCTTAATATGATGCAATAAGTAAGGAGAGCCGCTTTTAAAACCAAACATTTTAATAGTTTCAAAATTTTAACCTCCATTGTTATTTTGAGCCTAAAAGTTTTTTTTTAATTCCTTCTAATATAACAAAAAAGAGAGAGATAGTTTGAAAAAAAATGAAATTTCAAATGAATAAGGGGGATCTAATTAATTTTGAATTTTAATTCTCTTATTCAAAATTTATTTCACAAAAGGGGAAAAATCCCAAACAATTTTTCAAGTTGGTTTTATTATATCAAAAAGGGGAGATCGTAGAACTAATGTTTTGATATAATAATTGAAAAATATTTTGGACTAATTTAAAAAGAATTTAAATCATGTCTTTAAGTCCAAACAACTTGAAAATATGTTTGAAGTATTTAAAAAAGTTTTTTGGCAAAGTTTTAAACGTCTTAAAATACTCAAACATGGTTTTTTAGCACTCCCGTACCGATACGGTATACCTCGTATCGATATATTTTTCCTCTAGTTTTGATTCTGCCAAAACTCGTACCAATACAAGTTTGCCCGTATCGATACGGAAAGGGGTCATTTCGAAACGCATTTAAAGCGTATTGATCCCTATTTTAACTAACCCCAACGGTTATTTTCCAACGGTCTTTTAAAATACAGACTGTACTGATACGCTTCCTAGCGTATCAATACACTTAGGTTGGCAAGAGCTCAACGGCTAGTTCTGAAGAAGGGCGTACCGATACGGGTCTCCGTGTACCGATACGGTAGCACCAGAACTGCAATTAATGTAGAAAATAAAGACCCCAACGGCTTCAAAACATCCCTAACAGCTAGTAACGGCCACAAACTCAATTGGAACTATAAATTGAAGGCTGAAACACTTGAAAAATGTTAGAGACTACATTCAAGCAACATGATCAAGAGAAATAGAGTCTAAAGCTTTATTTTACTATTCTCTTGTACATAGTCTTTATAGAGTACTTAATTGTAAATCATTTGTACTCTTGTGAACGTAAATTTGTATAAACACCCACATTGTGAGGTATTTAGTTTACCCAAACAAATTCTTGTAAAATGAGAGGTTCTAGTTTAGCCTTGAGAGAAAAACTAGAATTAATTCTATCTTAGCCAAGTCCAAAAGATAGAGTTGTAACAGTTTCTTCCTAAACCAGGAAAATGGGACGAATTCATTGTTAAGTTAATTAGGAAATCCTTAGTGGTGTGCTAAGGTAGTGGAAGTAGGTGCTTGTTAGAAAGCCGAACCACTCTAAAACCATTGCGTCACTTGTCTACTTTTATTTTGATTTTAGTCAATTCAACCACCAAACATTTACAACACTCCTTGACGATTTCGGTGATCAATTCGAGCGTGCTACAAACTCAACAAATTTAATAGTAAATATTTATAATATTGATAGTGATTAGTTTTTATTTAAAAGACTTTCTATAATCATATATGATATATATATATATACATTTCTTCATTTCCCCCACAAGTGTAAGTAAGATGCGATGTCACTTAATAAATCAAATATCATTTAAAATCATATAATATATTTATAATATTATTTAAAAAATTAAGGGAAAATATTTATAAGTATAAAGAAATCACGAAATTGGTGGAAAGAAAAAATTAGCAAAGTATACAAATGATAAATTAAATAAAATACAAAGTTGAGAGACTAAACTGCAAAAAAAAAAATTGTTTTCAAAAATCAAAATTGAAGTTGCATAGGTATTCCAGTTATTCAAATCATATTTTATCATTTAAATTATATTTGTTTTTTTTTCGAGTTGAATCGACTTTAAAAAGTGCAGGCCGAGTGAAGTCAAGTTAATAAAACTTAAGTCAAGTCAAAAATTCAGTTTTACTCACCCCTTACTATCAAAACAAGTCTGAGAAAGATCACATCAAAGGTAAAGAAACCAACAGTATATATCTGATAGTTGTTCATCATCATCCTCGTGAGAAACTCCTAGTATTCATAAAAGCATCTCATTTTTACTTATCATATGGCAATACCCTGCCTTATTTTCAAATTGGAGATTACTCGGGGTGCCAACTCCTACACTCCCTCTAACTTATCTATTTCATTTTGCAAATTACTTTGGTCAACTATCGAATCTTTCTTAACCCGGTAATAATTTAGAAAGGTGAATGCGAAGTTCCAAACAAAGAAATCATCAGTTTAGTTACTAACATGCAGAAACTTGTTAGTAGGTTTAGACAGTGATAATTTGATAACTATTTGTTATCAACAACGTTATACATATTTACTTCACGTCTGATTCAAAAACCGAGAGAAAGAGGGCGAAAGCATACCAGTTAGCAATGCAATTTGATTACGCGAGCTAATCTCTCGAAGAAAACGGGGCACATATTTGTGCTGAACATAATGACATCCCTCATCCACTCTGGCGCCACCCTCTCAAATGTCCCTAACGACAATACCCGATACTCCAACTGTGCTTCCTCCCCACCTGTTTTGTTTATCCACGCTAGGCTGAATGAGTAACCTGTTTCATTCATCCAGTGTCGCATAGTGAAAGTCATTTCTTGTACACGGGAAAATACAACAAATCAATAACATACCAACTTTAAGGGGAAAATACTTGGAACTAGAAATGAAAGATAGAAATACTCAAAATTGAATGAGCTGACTATGATTATCAAGTTAAGAATTACCACTAGATTGATGCAGAGCTGAAATGCATAGTCCTTCAGTTTGATTAACTGTGGATAGTTTCATGCTCACTAAGTACTCGATAAGAGCTTGAAACAGACAAGTTCCACGATCAGTGGCATTTGCACTTATACTGCCTTTACAGCATTCTGGCTGCATAATCATCCAAGTATTCAGTAAAGACGTAGAAACTCACATCTTTTGAGTAAATAGATGATTAATTGAGGATATACCAGCTGAACATGTGGAAGAACATCATAGGTCAATGCTTTCTCAGGAAGGTTTTCGGTCAAAGGACACGACGTGGTAACGTTACCATTAGCTGAATCAGGAGTAACAATGCTGTCTTCTGTCTCAGCAGCTGATTTCCTGCTACGCTTTCTTGTCATCATTCTAGTGGAGTTACTAGAAACCCTTTCTGCTGCAACTTGTGCACTTCCAGGAGAGACAGCTGGTATATTATCTCTATTGCCACCCTTAACATGTCCCTCTTTATGCAGATTTTGCAGACTCGTAACTTCTTCAGAAAGTGCTTTATCTGTCATAAATTTTAGCATTCAGTAAAAAAAGAGCTATAGACATGCTTGACACTAGAAAGTTAAAACATCTAACAAAGGCAAGTCTACAAAGAAGCTTCAAATTAGATCCTTTTCCCTAGAGGTGGCAAATTGACTCGAGACCCGAACCGATTTATCCGATCCGAGATGCGATATCGACCCGAACAGGATGATCTGAATTCCGAAAGAATCAAATTGAAACCGATCGGATTTTTAGCTGAATCGATATGGACCCGATCCGTTTTTTCAACCGAACCAAATGGACCCGAACCGATTTCATCCGAACTGAAGGCAACCCAAAATAAAAAAAAATATATTAAAAGAAATAATGAAAGATTTGATGTGAATCGTCGCACAACTCACAAAAAAATCAAATATAATAACTTTATAAAGCCATATATGGGCTTAAAAAACTGATCTGGCCTAAAAACCCGACTGAAACATATTAATCTCCCATTGAACCGATTTTAACTCGACCCAAAATTAACCGACCCGAAAATACCCAACCCGAAATCAACTGACCCGAAAATACCCGACCCAAAAATCAATCGAACCGATGTGACCCGATCCGGACTAATACTCAACCCGAACTGAACCGAACCGAAACCGAACCGAAATGACCCGAACCGAACCTGATCGGAATGACCCGTTTGCCACCTCTACTTTTCCCCATAGTGGTACAATTTCTCTCAAATTCATATATATTTTTATCTTAATTATGTTTTCAAAGACACCATATACAAATTTAAGATAATTTTCATATATGTCTAGTTAGTGATTGAGGTGTTCAAACAACAATTGACGTTGTATAAATGTCAAAATAGAAGATGAAGTTGGAGATGTGGACGATTGTGAATATGCAATATGATCATCAGCATGAGAACCATCAAAATCATTATTTAACCTTTTAAAGTTATACCAAGGGGGAAGAGAAAAGTGAGAGATCTATTAACCATGCTGAGGGAAGTAATATATAGCAATACTGAAAACAGATTAACATGCCCAGTTACCTTCTTGCAGTCCATCTAAGAATAAAGCTAGCAGTTTTTGTCCCATGCATTCTGGACATGTAGAAATCCAATTCTTTAACCAAAAGCATAATACTGAGTTCTTTAGCCATGCAAACTGATACTAAATATTGTTATTTTCTTGTTCTTACCCAGCATCCATTTGTGTTTAGTTTCCTTGCAATAGCATATTCAACAAAGATGAAGCAAGAAGAAGGCCAAGATAAGGATGCTGTAACATATTCTACATTGAAAGAAAGAGATGCAATCAAAAAGTAACTGATTACTACTTACACTTCTGGCTCTCTTCAATCAAATGTTTTTGGTAGTCTGCACATTGTTTGTCCTTGCTGGACCTGCAATATTATATTCATGCAAAACTTCAAGTTAACACTGGCATCCTAATGTGTAAAGGCCAAAGTGAATTAAAAATTACTTACTTTATAGAGGCCACTTCACTTCTCAACTCATTAACTTGAGCATTTAATTTGTCATTTTCACTCTTCAAGTGCTGTATCAACTCCTCTGCAGCTGTAACAAGAGAAAGCCAACAACTAAGCATTTTGGAGGGATCCTAAATGATTGTTCAAATTTTTTTAACCAGCAAATAAAGCAAATAAAAATTGTCAAGGTAGCAAGATATAACTTCTGGTAACATTTGGTTCATTTAATTAGTAGATGTTCAACAAGCATATATAGAACCAAATGCAAGCCATTGGCAAAGTTTGGTTCCTTATACAACCTCACATTCATGGTTATAACTTATAACAATCAATTTATTCTTTAATACACAGATTAGAATGTCATATATTCTTCACGTCTAGAACTTAGGCCTTAAATATTGGTTCAACTATCAGAACATGGTTAAGTAGAAATCTATAGTAGTTAGTTTCTAGCATCACCAACAAATCAAATTTCAAGATGCTATAGCCACAACTATACATTCCATGAAACGCAAAAGCATCCTGCTTCCATTTTAAAGCTTTTCATACTGCCAAACTATCAGTCATGAGCTCAACAAAACCATTAAGCATTCAACCTCCCGATAAAATGATTTTGAATTAGAAAACACATTATTTTATCTTACATTCATAAGTAAGGTCCAAAATAATAACTTATCTTTTATGTAAGAGCCAAAATCAAGTGATGGTTATGCTTTATTATATTTCTATGATGAACGCAAAATAAACACGAGAGAAAATAAACAAAGAGACAACTTTGAGATTATGAAGACAGAGATAAAAGAGTCAGTAACTCTAGCATAAAGATATACTGACCACACACGTAATTTAAGAATTTCTCTTCTTGATCTCTATGTATGTCATCCATTTCAGACAGTTTTCTCTTCTGTAAAAGGAATGAAAATAAAATTCATAATGAGGAGTAGATATAAAGCTACAGTTGCTTCTCAACGGATGAAAGGGGGAAACAAACGAAAACTCCATTTTAATCAAACTAACAAGAAATCATATACACCTTGCAGCTGAATTTTATTCCGCTTTAACGGGAAAAAATTAAACATTTGCTATTTTCTTCAGTTTTGTTGGCAACCAAACTTATAAAGAAAGAAATCATATGACAGATCTATAAAGGAAGAGGGGTGAAAATCTAAAATTATCATTGAAAATATAATTTCAGGGAAAGAGGAGTAGCGATACCTTGAGTTTGTCATATTTATCATAAAGCTTTGCATATAAAGACTCCATCTGCAAAACAAATGGTCATTTAATTCGTATAAACAGAGAATGGATTAAGAAATTAATTACTAAAATCCGTGATTTTGGAATCAGAACTCAAGTACTTAAAGAAACCCTTGTTTTCGTGCTCAAAACCGATCTATACAAGAACCGAAACGGTAAAAGGCGGAAACGAAATTAAGCGTTCTACAGAGGACAAGATAAGTACCTCTTCCTTCTCTTTCCGCTGCGTTTTCCTTTGTTTTCTGAACAAACAAACAGAAATTAACGAGAAGAAAGTGAAAACAAACGGCGATGATGATGTTAACTAAGATTTAGAAGATGAGAGGGAATTACTTACTTTTTACCCCTGTTTGGTAGTCTAGGAAACGCGGGAAAATGGAATTTCAAAAATCCAGGAAAACTAAGCTCTCCCTTGGTTGGCCACTGCACTTGACTTGCTGAAGAGCGAAGCCGAAGCGTAAAAGCGAAAACGATGGGAGATTTTTCAAATTTATTATTCAAAATGAAATTAATTTACCTCTGGCATAATGACAAACTTAGTCTTCAGTATTTTTATCTCTTGTCAATTTACCTCTGGCATAATGAAATTAATTTTATTGGTTATTTTGCCACTTGATCTATATTTTTTCGCACGAACTAACTTGCCTCGGTGGTTAAGTGAGTCAAATGATTGAGAGTGTAAATCAATTTGCTCATTTGCAACGTCAGTATTCGCACCATTAACTTTGCATAAAGAATTTAATATCTCATCTCGCTAGACGTATTAATAATTAATTGGTATCTAAACTTTTTTATCCTAATTTAGTACCTAAACTATCATTTCATTTCTCTTTAAAAAAATTGGACTCGTGGCGCCTTCACCATGTAGCTTTCTTTATTTATTTATTTTTAAACAACCAGATATAGAAAACAGATTGAATCAGATAATGAAACGATAATTTAAGTATGAAAGTAGAGAAATGGATATAATTCAAGGGCAAAATAGAGCATTAAACCATTGTTTTAGCTAAATTCATCCTTAACATTTATTTTTTTACTCAAGTTACTACACTTCTAATGGAAATATTATCTAAACTGTCAGATGTTTTATTATGTTGACGTAATAATGTGATAGAATAATAGGATATCAAGTAAATAAATAATAGGGATATAAACGAACCAAACGAATACGAGCGGAAGTATGTACATGTTCGTTTATTTAATTTTAACCGAACAAATGAACGAACATAATTTTTTGTTCGTGCTCGTTCGTTAAGGAATGTAACTTGTTCATATTCGTTCATTAAAATGATAAACGAACATAAACGAAGGCAAACGAACATTGAATTTTGTTTACTTTTTTCTTTTTATTTCATATTTTTAATATACGTTTTTAAAAAAAAATTAAATATAATATTTTTGTTATAAAAAATAATAAATATAAATGGACATATGTGAATAAATTTAAACAAACAGATTACCGAACATTCACGAATGTAAATGAACAAACGAGTCCTTTGCCACATCACACATACAATATGAATAAGCATCAAAGATCACCATTACAAAGCAAAAGGTAAAACATAGCATCAAACTTGCAAGTTTAAGAACTATAGGCATGCTTCATAGGTGTAAAAACCACACAAAAGCTAAAAACCATATTCAAGTTCAAACCAACATTCAACAGCCATTTACAAACCAAAATAGGAAACCAAACATGCTCAAGGTGTTCAACATCACCAAATAAATTAAAGAGTAGAAATCTCACCCATTGCCTCTTATTACACTTAGGTAAAACCACATACTTTGTCTAGTCAAAAAAGTTTGGATTTCCCTTGCTTCTTGCTACCTTAAAAGCCTAAGTCTCTGCATTGGTAAAACAAATGAGTGTAATCATGAAGCTTAGTGAGAATCGCTAAAACCAAACATTCATTAATACATTTTACAAAACTGAAAATATCATCAATTGTTATCTTATGCCTTTCCTTAACACATGCTTTTCAAGCATCAATGCACTTTTTAAACCACATGCTCTTAGCATCATCAAACTAACAGCAAATAATCCTTTGCTCATGCTTAAACCAAGCATCACATGCATTCTAACATAAACTACAAGCATGTCATTCTTAAACCATTAATCAATAACATTATATTGGCTCGTAAGTGATCAATACTCAATACATACCAAAACCAACACAAATGACACAATCGGATACGCGGATTACAAGCGTTGTCCCACACGCTTCATACACACTACCGGACTACACAAGGCTCACACACGAGAGAAATCCTCTATCGTTGTGACACCGGTGGTGGAGTATAATGGTACAATCACAACCCCTCAACACCACTCATCGGTAGTTGTATAATTCCACTAATGAGAGCACGAGATACATACCACAAGATCCACACACGGGGTTAACCATCCACTGTTGTGATCTTAGCCTCAATCGTTAGGGTACTTGGATGGAGTATACGGTACAATTACAACCCCTCGATATCCAAGGCGACTTTATTCACGGTGCAGCCAATCCTATATCCGGCTAACTATATCCGATTAAAGTAACCAAAAACCATTTCCATCACTTGCCAATATAATTAATTTACATCAATATTCCAATGTTTTACAAGCATAAACACAATGACATGTTCACAAGCATAAACATGCTTAATCTCAAATTCGTACATTTCTCAAATCCAAGGATCATCTACCAAATGCATCCTTAACAACATGGTATTAAACACCAGCATTATCAATGCTCAAAACATGCTTTAAAACAGTAAATAAAACCACATTTAAATCAAGTGCATTCTCCAACAAAACATAGCACATTCCGAGAGAGACTTTCGAATCACTTACTCTTGAACTTAGCTAAGTGTTTCAAACTTACACTAAGCTCCCAGGACCACGCTCAAAGCGTTAAAAGCTGGAAAAA
The DNA here is from genome assembly GCA_958450335.1 of Hibiscus tridactylites. Taxonomy (NCBI): domain Eukaryota; kingdom Viridiplantae; phylum Streptophyta; class Magnoliopsida; order Malvales; family Malvaceae; genus Hibiscus; species Hibiscus tridactylites. The sequence continues at coordinate 15,743,226 of OY288289.1, read as the reverse complement.
TCCATTTCCAGTCACCGATACGCGAAGCCTTACTCGCCGACACGAAAATCACCCTTCTGGAGAGCCTCCAAAATCGTCTCGTTTGGTCCGGATCAAGATTTCCTGTTTTTTATCACCAAAACAGAGATCCAAATTCATTAAAATGCATTTAAACACCAGAAACTAAACACAAACTCGTTGCTAACCCAAACTACACCAATTTACCCATCCGAAACAACCGAAAACTCAATCAATTGTTTCCTGAACCAAGTCGAGCCAACATACATCACTTTCAACCATTTATAAACATCAAAACACATATGAAAACAACCTAAACCTATCATTATAGCTCCAGCAAGCATCACTACACCATTTCACCTCAAAAACCCAACTAAAACCATCAAGAAACTCAAGGATCTCAAGGATTTCGGGATCTATAGCAGCAAAGCCCTCTTCCAAAATAATAATCAACTTAAAACCCAATTAAAATCAATCCAAAACAGAGCTTAACAAATCAAATCTGAAAATCAAGATTTTAATCATATTTTTGCAAGATTTTGGTCACAAATCAAAACTATAATGAAAACTCGGCCAAAAACATCAATTAGAAGCCAAAGATCTTGGGAATTTCAATAAAGAACCTAGATTGAAGGTTGAGAACGGGATTTACCTCCAATCCTTGTCTTCCTTAATGATTGACAAGTTTTCTTTAACAAAATCTTGAAGAACTTGAAGAGATCTCTTGGAATTTGTTTAGAAATCAAAGGGAGAGTGTTTGAGAGAAAAGAAATCTAGAGAAAAGAAGTGGGAAAATGATTTTGCTGAAATGAGAGGTAGTTACGTCAAATGAAATCTCAATTTCTTATTTTATTAATTTTAATAAATAAAAACCTTTTATTTAATCATTTAAAACCCTTCTAAAACACATGTCAAATTAAGTAAAGGCTAAATTGCCATAAAGCTCCCTAAATATTCTAAGATTTTTGGCTCCTCTTTTAAAATTACATTTTTCCACAGTTTTGAAACTTTACATTTTGGTCACTACCCAAAATGTACCACTTCCGAAACTCTTTTTGTAAAATTGATTTCACCAACCCCTAAAACACGATTTTATAGGATTTTAATAATTTATCCTATCACGATCCTTGATTTCCTTAAATCATGAAACACGATTCGAACTGTTTTCGACCGGTCTGATCTGATGTCTAAAACATCTAGGCCCAAAACCAGGACGTTACAACTCTTCCACACTTAGGAAATTTCGTCCTCGAAATTTTACCTGAAGGAAAAAGGTGCGGAAACTACTTCAGCATGTCCGCCTTATTTTCCCACGTGGCCTCCTCAACTCCTCGTTGTCGCCACAACACCTTTACAAGTTCTATCGTCTTGCCACGAAGAACTTTGCTGCTCACATCAAGAATCCTCACTGGTTCCTCATCATATGACAGATCCGGATTCAACTCTATCTCCTGAACAGGCATCACATGCGAAGGATCCGATCTGTACCTCTGCAACATCGAGGCATGAAACACATCTGTAGGATATTGCACCTGTATTTGGATTAGGATTAAACTCTTAGGAGTTTGTTATTATATGTAATTATTGTTTTATGTAAATATATTAGGATTAAAACTCCTAAAGAGTCCTAAGCCTTGTATAGAGTTAGAAGTTTTGTAGTTCTAGGAATCCTTATCCTAGTTGAACTCCTACGTGACTTTATAAAAAAGTCTCATGTTGTATCTTTCTAAATCATCGAATAATAGAAAAAGTATTCTATTTTCTACTCTTTCTACATGGTATCAGCTGGGGTTTCGATTCCTCAACCCTAGTCGACTTCCAAATCAAAAGAAATCACCAGAAAAACCTTATGCTCGATGGTTACTTCTTCTTCAACCATCGATATCTCATCTTCATCAGGATTTATTTCTAGTTTTGACAACCTCAAGTTGGCAAGAACTACTGAAACGAAAATGACCATAAAAGAATCTGCAGGTACTCCTTCCCAACAGCCTTATTGTCTACATATCTCAATCCAACTTGGATCATCGACTCTGCGGCTACCGACCACATGACTGGTAACAAAGATTTATTTCTCAATTACTCAACCTCCTCTTTGGGTAGATCAATTAAAACTACTGATGGTTCTCTTTCACAAATTGCGGGTTCTGGTTCTATTATTATTAATCCCAATTTGGTGCTAGATGATGTTCTCTTTGTACCAAATCTTGCCTGCAATCTTATCTCTGTTAGCAAGCTTTCAAAAACCTTGAAGTATTCTGCAAGTTTTAATGACTCTAGTTGTATTTTACAGGCTATGGACTAAAAAAAGACAATCGGCAATGCCAGTTTGCACAATGGTCTTTATGCTCTCCATAGCTCCCCATCACCTTGCACCTCTTTCTCTCTTTCCTCATTTACTACTTTAGAACAATTTGATGATGTGTTATTATGTCATTTTAGGTTAGGTCACCCTAATTTTCTATATCTTTCAAAGTTATATCCATCTTTGTTTATCAATAAAAGCCAAGTTTATTTAAGTGCCATATTTGCCCTCTTACTAAACAAACTAAAGCATCTTATCTTCCATCTTCTTATAAACCATCTCACCCTTTTTCTTTGATCCACAGTGATATTTGGGGTCCTTCTCGGGTGAAGAATGTTGATGGCAGTAAGTGGTTTATTACCTTTATTGATGATCATAGTAGGATTACTTGGACTTATTTAATGAAAGAAAAGTCTGAAACTGCGAGGGTTTTTTAGAGGTTTTATAACATGGTTCTTACTCAATTCCAAACCAAAATTCAACTGTTTAAGTCTGATAATGGGAGTAAATTTTTTGCTAAGTCTTTGAGTGCATTTTTTCAAAAGCATGGAATAGTTCAACTTAAATCTTGTGTTGATACTCCACAACAAAACAGAATTGCAGAAAGAAAAAATAGACACCTCCTTGAAGTTGCTCGTTCTCTTTTATTTACTAGTAATGTCTCTAAATACTTGTGGGGTGAGGCCTTGTTTACCGCCACATATTTGATCAACTGCATGCCTAGTAAGGTTCTGAAATTTCAGACACCTCAATCTGTCTTTCTGGAGAGTTATCCACATTTTAAGCCTATCTCTTCTATTTTACCTCTTAAAATATTTAGTTGTATTGTCTTTATTCGTAATTCAGCCCCTAATAAGTCCAAGTTAGATCCTAGATCATTGAAGTGTATACTAGTTGGTTATTCTTCACTCAAGAAAGGCTATAAATGTTATAATCCTCCTTCTCACAGATTTTTTGTTACTATGGATCTTACATTTTTTTAGCAGGACTATTACTTTCCTCAGGTTGCAATTCAGGGGGAGACTTGGGATGATTTTAAGCCTTCTCCTCACCCTCAGGTAATCTCTCCCAATATTTCTATACCACCAAATTTTGAATCCGCTACTTCACCCTTATCCGAACCTACATCTCCTTTACCAACTCCTTCCAAAACACCTACACCTATTCGAAACACATTCACTCCTTCTAAAACTCCTCAAAACTTTTCGAAAACACCTACTCCTCCTCCTAAACAAATTTTGACCTATATAAGGAAAAATAAAACTATACCATAGGTTATTTTGCAATCTGACACTTGTCGTGAGTTGGATTTAAGTCCATCTGCCAATATGGAGGAGGAAGGTAATATAATTAGTGAGCCTACTGTCCCTAATCTTGATGATTTTCCTATTACTATTAGAAATAGGGTTAGAAAGTGCACTAAACATCATATTCAGAAATTTGCTGGATACAACACATTGAAGTCATCCTTTAAAGCCTTTACAACAAGCTTAGATAAAGAGCAGATTCCTTCTACATTTGATGAAGCTTTAAATCATCCCAAGTGGAGAAAGGTTGTCGAAGAAGAAATCAGTGCTCTTGAGAAGAATGGTACCTGGACAATAACTGATCTTCCCCAAGGTAAAAAACTTGTTGGTTGTAAGTGGGTTTTTGCTGTGAAATATAACTCTAATGGTAGTGTCCAGAGATACAAAGCGAGGCTTGTGGCTAAAGGCTATACACAGACCTATGGGATCGACTACACAGAAACCTTTGCTCCAGTGGCAAAACTTAACATTGTTCGGGTATTACTAAGTATAGCTGTCAATTCTGATTGGAAGCTTCACCAACTTGATGTGAAGAATGCATTCCTTAATAGAAAGTTAGAGGAAGAGGTTTATATGAAGATTCCACCTGGTCTGAAATCGATTGAAAGAGATTAGAAAGTTTGTAAGCTCAACTGGTCACTTTATGGTTTAAAACAGTCTCCTCGAGCTTGGTTCGACATATTCACCAAAGCTATTCTGAAAGATGGCTACAAGCAATCATTGGCGGATCACACTCTCTTCATGAACCGAGTGAATCTTTTGGCTAGCATAACCATCTCTTCAAGCTCTTCATCGAATGAATTGCTCTCTTCTTATGAAGCTTTTAGAGCAATTATGATTTTCTTCTTCTCCACTTCCTTCTTCTCCATCTTTTTCTTTTCATTTTTCTTTTCTTCTTCTCTTCCTTGCTTCATGATCTTATGAGTAAGGAGAGAACCCATGAGTGTATCGAGCTTCAATGTCTTCAAATCTTTTGCCTCGATGATGATGGTTCTCTTCCCATCCTATGACTCGAGAAGAGAGTAGAGTAGTTTCCAAACAAGCTTGTCTTCGAGGATGACTTCTTTGAAACCTTTGTGACCATTGACGATGATCGAGAAATGATCAAACATCTTCGTGACACTCTCTTCGAGCTCCATTTTGAAATTCTCATAACTTAAGTTGAGGAATCCAATCTTGGTCTCCTTAACATTGTTGGTGCTCTCGTAGTTGGTCTCGAGCGTGTCCCACACCTCTTTTGCACTTGTTTAAGATGACATCTTTGAATACATGTCTGATCTTAGTGCACAAAAGAGCACGTGCAAGGCCTTGTCATTTACTTGTAGCTTTTTTTTCTTTTTTCTTCTATCATTTCTTGTTTGGCCTTGGGAACTTGTCTATCACCTTCTCGCTTCATTAGAACGGATGACCCGTCTTTGATTACATCCCAAAGAAGGTAATCGTTGGATTTGATAAATATCATCATCCGGTTCTTCCAATATGAGTAGTTATCCACATTGAAGAAGGGAGGTTTGGTGGTGGATTGACATTCATACAAGTTGGTGGAAGTAGACGTCATTGCTTCATTGTCGATTGATTGGATTGCTTCAAGGATCGCCTCTTGTAGATGTTAATCTCTCAAAGAGTTAGTCTCTAATATCAATTGTTGTATGGATCAATCGATGAACAAATGACCAAGAAGGGGTGAATTGACTTTTAAAATTTTGAGGGAGGAAATTGGTAAAATAAAAGTGAAGGCACAAGAGATTTATAGTGGTTCAAGCTTAGAACAAGCTCTACATCCACTACCTTAGCTCTCACTAAGGATTTTCAACCAATTTCACTAGAAATCCTTCCCCTTTTCTCAGATTAGGAGGAAACCTTACAAACCGATTAAGTTTTCTACCCAAAGCTTAATCAAGACTCACTCTTTACAAGAGAAGTTTTGGAAACAAAGAAAATAACTCACAATAGGCAAATAATTGCCCAAATACAAGTTCACTCTAACCCCAAACTTGAAAAAAATACAAGAAAAATACACAAGTTGAGTAAAAAGGGTTTGACTCCAAATGGATTTGATTTTTGCTTTGTTGTGCTTGACTTGTTCAATAGTTGTTGTTGTAGCTTTTATGGCTTTCTTTTATACCTCTTCATTGAATTCTAACTGTTTGGATGGTTGGCATCATCAATAGAGTCGTTGGGCTCTCTTTTTCCCACCATAATGCACTTCTGCAACATACTGTATCGGTACACGCGTCACCGTATCGGTACCTATCATAAGAAGAAAGAGTTGTTGTATACAAATAACGTATCGATATGCGAAGAGGCATATCAGTAAGAAAACCATATTTTACAAAGGGGATAGGTACGTCATAGTGCGTACCAGTACTGATTTTTCTCACTGGAATCTGGAGAAGTGGTTAACCAAAAAGTGTATCGGTACGATAGTTAAGCGTATTAGTACGGTTAACCAATTTTTAAAGTGTTTGGTTCGAATAAACTGACAAGGTGACGACCAAAATATTAAATGCCAAGATTTATCATCTTACCAACTCATATCGGTATGGAAAAGAGCGTATCGATACGGTAAGTGATTTTCAGTTTTCAGATTTACTTCGAGTCTAAAAATTGTATAGATACAACAAAGAGCGTATCGGTACACTTTTCATAACTCATTTCTAATAGCCAAAAATTGTATTGATACGGATGTAATTGTATCAGTACGCCTGGACTAAACTTGAAAACTTTAGTTCAAAAATACTTAAAAAATATTTTGGATACATGGCTTTTGATTTAGAAACACTTAAAGTTCGAATCCTTGTCATTTTGTGAGTCTTTTGAGTATTTAAAATTTTATTTCATTTTGCAATTAAGTCCTTGAAAAATATTGTTATATCAAAATCAATTTTGGTTTTACATTTATGATGCCCATGAAGGCATATGAGTTAGTAGTGTACTAACCTTGATTCTTAACACGAAAGGAAGCTCTAAGCCAAGCCCATCAAGCTCTCTTCTTCCCAAGCTCTTTGGAAGAATTTTCAACCTCTTTAACTACAAGGAAATGTTGTAAAATGAGTTACAACATTGCTGAAATATTAAAAGAAACTAAAGTTATGATTCTACACCAAGGAATGAGGTCAAAACTTTCATTCACATTCTTCCTCCTCAACCCCCCCCCCCCCCACCACCACCACCACCAAAACTCATTCTCCACCAGGATTGATGATTCTTACCTCAAAATGTAAATTCTTGTATAATGATAACAACACCCATAACTTGAAATCTTAAAATCTAACTCAAAGAGATAAAGATGGAGCCTTTAATCTTTGGTTCAAAATGAGGATGAAGAAGAGAAAGATGGGGAGAGTAAAGGACAAAATGAGATCATACTCTTTGCTTTTTCTGTAGGGAAATTAAGAAACACCAACCCCTTCCTTTTCAAAGAAGAATCAAATTACCTCTTTACCCATCCATCATCCCTCATTCACCAAACAACCAAAATCCTTTAGCCCAATAACATAAGGAAGCCCACTAGAGGGTCATTAAGCCTCCAATGGCCCAACACACGGGGCCCAAGACTCAAGTTAAACCGACCTATAAATTTTGAAATTCGGGTCGTTACAATTGTAGAATTATTTTTGAATTTTTGGAGTTATTATTATTATTATCATTTAATATAAAATGATTTAAATATAAAATTAAATCCAACTATTCGTCGACCACCATTTACCGTCGTCGGACGCCACCACCGACAGTCGTAGATGGCAGTTGTTTAGTCCTAAATTTCACCGCTCACTTCATCTCGGCTCTCTGAGTCTGAATCTGACCTTGATTTTGCCAAAAAAATGCTCCAAAGTCCACGAAAAAGAGATCGTAAGTGAGAAAATCGATAATTGTCAAATGAGATTGCGAGTTTCAAGACATTTTCCGGTGAAACAAACACCAGATTCGGACTCAGTGTGTCAAAACAAGTCTACCAGTGCAATTTGGGATCAAACGGTCGTCGGTTTTGAGACCAGTGTTGGTCGATGATGGTAGTGATTTTTTATATATTTTGAATTTGATAATAATAAAATATGATGTTATTGTTTATTTTAAATTATTCTATATTTAATAATATTAAAAAATTAGAAAATAATAATAAAATATTTTAAATTGACCAAAACATGAGCAATCCGAAAGTTCAATTAGTAAATTGAAAAGTTTAAAAGTTGAGTGACCAAAATAAGAATAGGAAGATAGTTAAGTGATGAACGTTGTATTTTACCCGAAAAAATGAATTGGAAGAGAAAGGTCCCACGTGGAAGCATGCGAGCGTGAAGGGGGGTTTTGGTATTGGCCATTGGGAGCGGCCATAAATGCTATGCCCCCACACATGTCGCTGTGCTTTCTAAAGCCTTCCATTATCTTTTTGGACATGTACATTTTACAGTCCTCCTTTTATTTTTTTATTGTTTTTTTATCGGACATGTCCATTTTATGCTGGTCAAATTTTGGTGTGATTGTTTGGAGGTTTAATTAAAAAAAATTTAGGATTTTGGAAGTTTAATCAAAATTTTCGAATTTTCTCAGGATTTAGTGATAAATTCTTAAAAATTAATGGTCTAATTAAAATTTTTAAAAACTTGTGAGTTTTAATGAAAATTTTAACAATTTGGAGAACTCTATTAAGAATATTAAAAAATTAAGAATTAATGAGAATTTTTAATAAATTTGAGGCGACCTAATTAAAAATTTTGAAATATTTGTGGGGTGTAAATTTAATTTTTCTAAAATTTGGAGTGCCAAGGCTCCCTAGACTCAGTGATCCGCCTATGATTTTATCGTTCATATTCGGTATCGTGACTCTTCCTCTCAATAATATCATCTCTAAAATTTGAATATAAATTCTTTAATTAAAAGAGCAACATGTCTTGTCATTGCACTCAACTCTTATTAGTTATTTTTTTCATTGAAATACAAATTTTTATATGTACCTTTAATGATTTAAATGAGAATTAATTCTCTCAAATTAGATAAAATTATTAAAAAATAGAAATTTCATTTTTTATAATCATCAATAACTTTAAATTTATTTCCCCATTTTGTCAACCCCTTGTTTAAATTATGATATAGCAAGTTTTGTTTCCTCTTTCAAAAAATCTTACTTTTACAAAAGGTTTAATTAATTATTAATAATATTTTTATGCTTGTTTATTAAACTAATTAAACACACCAAAAAACTAATTAAACACAAACAACTATGTTATTTTTACTTTTTATGAATAAATTCATTTATAAATAGTTTACTCTTGTTTAATAAATCATTTAAAACTATAGTATTATTACTATTATTCATGTTTTATTTGTAACATGATTATTTTATTTTAAAAAAAAATAAGCCACTAGTTTTATTAATAAGAAAATACCAAAAATTACAATAAGGGTTTATAAACTATCATTGTAAACTAAATACATAATTTGGACTTCCTCCTAAAACTAGTCACTTTAGATCAGATATGAACCATACATGAAAAGGTTATAAACCCATCCAAATACTCGATCGAAAATAGATACGAAACCTGACTGCATCGGCAAAACGAACCACAAAAAGGGATGGAGCTATTGATAGACCACCGAGAAAACGCAAATCAGAGCCGAGCACCTGAAAAACTCATCACAAGCGCAAACCGCATATCCAAATTCAAACCGAAAGTCCATAGCAGGGAAGATCAACATGATTACAAATAATCGTCATCTTGATCAGTCGTGGCGTCGTCAAATCAACCCTCATAGAAAACAAATAATGGAAAAACGTGCCAAGAGACAGAAAAACATGCTAAAAAGCAGAAAAACGTACCAAACGATAGAGAAAAATGTGTCATAAAGACAAATTTATTGAATTAAAAAGATTGAAAATCAAAAGAACGAAACAAATAAATAAAAGAGGGTGACCTGCGATCGACAAATAGCCCGAAAGCTATTACCGCCACCAGCTTAAATTTGAATAAAAAGAAGAAGAGCGGTGTCACTGAGAGAAAAGTAAAAATACCGTAAGCGGAACTTTTCAAAATGTTTGTTTAAAACTCATTTGTAACATGATTATTATTTGTGTGTAAGTTGGACAAAGACAAAATATGTTGTTTTTATGTTTTTAAGAGAACACATCTTATAGATGATACTGTTTGAATTTGGGTCTATTATAATGAACCATTTTTTACCAAGATCACTCATTGGATTCAAATAATTTTATTTTTAAAAATTCAATATTTTGATAAAAAAAATATTATTTTGTTCTTAGTGTTTTTTTAAAGTTAGATAAAATTATTTTTTTTAATAAAGTTAGTGATATCCTATTATAAATATGAATTAGGGTCGAGTAGGTTTACGGTGCGACATAGTCACGATACAGCTACGGTGGGACACCAATTAAAAATGTTAAAAAAACAGAACATGAAACTAAAAATATTACATTTTTTTATAACATTTTCGGTTGGTATCTCGCGACAGTATCAACACTTAGCGACAAGTTTCAATACTTACAAAAACTTAAAATGTTATTAGAAGCGATAAGTATCGATACTCGAAGCTAAGTTTCGATACTTAACCACCAACTTAAAATATTATCAAAGTGTAATATTTTTAGTTCTGTGTTTTATTTTTTAACATTTTCAGTTTAAAGTTTAAGTTAATAAGTTCCGTGTTTCGTGTCTTGTAAGATTTTTTATTAGTGCCGCACAATAACTACACCACCCTATGTCTTATGTTATGGGTCTTATTCCGTAAATTAGATAATTTATTACTAACTTTTAAGTAAAAATTAGAAGTTCCATATTGGCCCGTTGCTGTGGGATGCTCGTTACGTCCCCTATATAGTAACATAATCATCATTACGGCATTGAAAAGCTTCAAAGGTAATGAATTAATAATTATTATCATTTCCATGGGGTATAACCGATAAAACAACAAGTCACTCCAAAAAACAGTAACTCACAGAGTTCTTCTTTTTTGCTTTAATGTATTCTCAAGGGGCATTGAGTAGTTTTTGTTCCTTTGTTTTCTAAACTTTGGAATTTTCTCGGCGAGTGTTTTCCGGGGATTATATTATTCATTTTGGGCTGTTGGGGTTTTTGTTTTTGGAGGGGTTGACCTAAACGGCCAACTTCAATTTGGTGTCTGATTTGGAGATTCTCTGGGTTTAGGCAGGGATTTGGAGGTGTTTCTGAAGTGGGTTTGGGGGCGTTTTTCTCTATGGGGTATGTGGAATGAATCTGGTGATGGATTTAAAGCAAGTTTTTCCCTGTAATATTTAGTGGGTTTTCTTTGATTTACATGTTGAAGAAGAAGCTACATTTGGGTTTATTTTCAAGGTTTGACCTTTAGAGAACGAGCTGGCTTGAGCCCTTGAGGTTGGTGTTTTTTTAGGTGTGAGGGTTAAAGTAAAACTGGGTTTTCGTTTTAGATTTAGAAAGTGCCTTATTTTGAGGCTAGTTCTGGTATATTTGCCAATTGCCATAAACAAAAGGGGTTCCATTGACTTTCCAATTTTTATGCAGGGTTGAAGTATTTGTCCTTCGGATTCTGGTTCTGCTGCTGAAGCTGTTTCCATTTCCACTGTGAGAAAATGGCTTGCATGAAACTTGGATCCAAAACTGATGCCTTTCAAAGGCAAGGGCAGGCTTGGTATGTAACTGATCTCCTCTGCAATTTTATTACATCTCCATCTTCTTATGCATACTTATGTTCTTCTGTCATTGACTATTGTGAGATGTTGTTTTGCTTTACTTTGTTTTCATCTTGCTCTTTCAGTTTAGCTTTTATTTTTTCTTAAAATTTTTAGACATACTTTAATGTTTGAATTTGGATGCATATGTATCAAGAGACATACAAATATGCATGCTATGGTTGTGGATTTGAGCGACCAAACTAGTTTTGACTTTCACATTCCTATGTCTGAAACTCAAGTTTTCATGCTGCAATCACTTAATTGCTTAGCGATTCATTCAGTTGTTGCAAATACTGCTAAAAAGTTGTTTACTCTTGAACTCTGAGGTTAGCATTTGGTAAATAGACATTTTGCCATTGCTTTTTGGTTTCGGTTGAAATTGAAGTAATGCACTTTATTAAAGCTTCAATTTACAGAAGATGAGTAGCTTGAGAACAATTTCTTTAGACTCTTGAACCTATCTAATCTGAATCACCAATCTTGTGTTACTGATATACTGATAATATAAGAATGAAACGGTTTTTTGTCTTGAGAACTTTATCATACAGCAGTTATGACTGAAGTTGTCATGTGGTTGTACTGGTTAAACGATCGACAGAAGGGGGAATGCACATCTGTTAGGAGACCTTGAACCTACGCTAAACCTATATCTTATCTTTTTTGTTTATATTTCTTATGCTTACTAATACCAGGTTAGTGTGGTTTAATACCATGTTTAATTTAATAGTACTAAGGTTAGATAAGTAATACATTTTCCCCGGTTTAATATCATGTCTGTTTTCAGTGTTAACATTCCTTTTCAGAAGTAACAAATCTGACATTTTTTTATCAATATTGGAAGCTTGTTAACACTGATGGAATCAAACAAAACGAGAATGTGGTATTGTATCTTGTCGTAGTGATTGCAAATGTGGAATCCCAGCTTTTGGATGAGAAGGGCGAGTCTTGAAAAGTGATGTGTATGCTCATTAAGATTGGGTTATTAATGTTTCATCTGTATAATAGATGGAACCATTTCATATTGTTGCTTGTTCTTATGTACGATGATTTTTCTTATAATAAGAATATCTTATAATATGGGACCAAGCTTCTTTGGTTTTGATTCTAAGGACCCTGCATATCCCTAAGCATGTGAAAATCTTGTTATATTTCTCTCTGTGTTGAGCTTAATATGCATGCTATATTATAGGTTCTGCACAACTGGACTTCCTAGTGACATTGTTGTTGAAGTTGGAGAAATGTCCTTTCATCTTCACAAGGTAATTTCCCCTTGATGTATATACTTCATTCTGGTTGGTGTTCCCCTTTTACATGTTAGAATTTGCTGAATTTATATGTTTATAAAGTCTTTCCGCTCATTTTTATCGGTTTCTGCAAAATAAAGATAGAAAATCCTTTCTCGTGCCCCGCACCATCTTTTTAAGACCTCAGCTATTGATTTTCCTTGAGTCGAGGTGTGTCACTTTTCCAATTTCTCAAGCCTTTTCCTTTCAACAAAGAGCGGTGAATTCCTTCGCATGAACTTGTACTCGCTGCAATGCATGGAAAAATGAAGTGTCTAAGGCTCTAAGCAAATAACTATTCATTTTTAGGTTCTTACTCTTCTTAACTATCATTTGGTGCAGTTCCCTTTACTCTCTAGAAGCGGGGTTATGGAAAGATTAATCGCAGAAGCATCTGAAGAAGAAGAAAAATGTTCCATATGCATCTCTGACATTCCTGGAGGGGCCAGAACTTTTGAACTTGTTGCAAAGTTCTGCTATGGAGTGAAACATGAACTCACTGCCTCAAATGTTGTGTACCTTCGATGTGCTGCTGAGCATCTAGAAATGACTGAGGAATATGGGGAGGACAATCTTATTGTGCAGACTGAAACCTTTCTTAATCAAGTAGTCCTCCGAAATTGGAAAGATTCACTTAGAGCACTTCAAACATGTGATGATATTATCTGTTATGCTGATGAACTGAATATCACAAAAAGGTGCATCGAATCGTTAGCCACAAAGGCATCTACTGACCCTAACCTATTCGGGTGGCCTGTAATGGAACATGGTGGTCCTATGCAGAGCCCTGGTGGAAGTGTGTTGTGGAATGGGATAAGTACAGGGGCCAAACCGAAAAATACAAGTTTGGATTGGTGGTATGAGGATGCATCGAATTTAAGTTTACCTCTCTATAAGAGATTGATTTCAGTCATGGAGTCTCGTGGTATCAGGGAGGATATAATTGCTGGCTCACTCGCTTTTTATGCAAAAAAGTACCTACCTGGTTTGATCAGGCGCCAGGGTGCTAATGATTATAACTCAAGTGCCTCTCTTGCACCTGTGGCCTTGGGGGCTCCTCTATCAGAAGACGGTCAGAAGATTTTACTGGAGGAGATTGATAGGTTGCTTCCCATTCAGAAAGGCCTTGTCTCAACCAAGTTTTTGTTTGGACTGCTTCGGACAGCCATGATTCTTCGAGCAAGCCCCTCTTGTATATCTAACTTTGAGAAAAGGATCGGGTTGCAGCTTGATAAAGCAACTCTGGAAGATCTACTGATGCCTAATTTCTCTTATTCCATGGAAACACTTTACAACGTGGACTGCGTACAGCGAATTCTTGAGCATTTTCTTGCCATGGACCAAATCACTGGTGGAGCCTCTCCATGTTCGGCTGATGATGGTCAGATTATTGGCTCACCGTCATTAACACCAATTACAATGGTAGCCAAGCTAGTTGATGGGTACCTTGCAGAAGTTGCCCCTGATGTTAATTTGAAGCTCCCCAAGTTCCAGGCTCTTGCTGCATCAGTTCCTGACTATGCCCGGCCATTGGATGATGGTCTATATCGTGCCATAGACATTTATCTCAAGGTACTATCCTTACTGCACATAATTTCTAATTACGTTGTTTTATATGCTGCAAATTATTACCAGAACTAGTTCACTAATCCAAGAATTCTGCAGCAGTTGTGCCCAAACGCAAGTCAAATGTTTTAGTCTCTACCCAAGAACTAGTTCACTAATCCTTTTAAGTTGTTTCTGTCGTTGGTTCTTTGACTGGGTAATTTAGTTGGCATTTTAACGGAAGTTGCTTCTCTCGTCTGCTTGAAACAAAGTTAACCGGACAGAAAGCCAAATCTTATATGCGTTGATTTTTAGGGAGCTGAATATTATCATGTTCTTAAAATCAACCCTTGCATCTTAAGGGTACAAGAAAGAAAGCTTGAAATGGCTACAATTATCTTTCAAACTTGTTTAGCTTTCTCCTATGCTTATCAAACTTGCAGTCACACCCATGGTTGTCGGAATCCGACAGAGAACAACTATGTCGATTGATGGACTGCCAGAAGCTCTCCTTGGAAGCCTGTACCCATGCTGCACAAAACGAGAGACTGCCACTGAGAATAGTTGTCCAAGTCTTGTTCTTCGAGCAGCTTCAGCTTAGGACTTCAATTGCAGGTTGCTTTTTGGTTTCAGATAATCTTGACGGATCACGACAATTAAGAAGCGGGTTCGCAGGATCAACTGATGGAGGGTGGACCTCAGCTGTGAGAGAAAATCAGGTTTTAAAGGTAGGCATGGATAATATGAGAATGCGGGTTTCCGAGCTCGAGAAAGAATGCTCGAACATGAGGCAGGAAATAGAGAAGCTAGGCCAGGTAAAGGGCTCATCTAGCACTTGGGGTACCGTATCGAAGAAATTCGGATTCAAGTTGAAGTCTCAAATGTGCAGTGCACAGGAGGATTCTATAAGCAACCAGAAGGATTCAAGTGAAAAGATTGAGAAATTGAAGGACATGAAAGGAAAGCACAAAAAAATCTTGAGTAAAGATGAATAATACAAAATCACAATGGAATTTTCTATATTCATCATTCTGATCCTTTTAGTTCTCATTGTTGTTGTTTAGTTGTACCTTTAAACTTTGTTATAAACCAGAGGTTCCCAACTTTGATCCCACTGTAACTGTGTGCCGTATCCCCTTTTCCTTTTGAAAAATACCATTTGGTCTCCAGATTCTGAATTATGTACCAGATGGAGATAATTGTGGAAAGTGTAATTTAATTTGTTTCATTCATGTACAGTTCCCTTTATAACGCCTGTATAATCTCAGATTATTAAACCATTATCATGGATAAATAACGGCCTTACATTTTCAGTAAAATATTTAAACCTACTTTTATTTGAAATAAAAGATGATTCAGAATCCACCTATTTGGGGGAAAAGGAAATGAAAGAAAAATGTCTTTTTTAACTTAAACTATTTAAAACTAGATTCCTTATCTGAATTTTCCTTCCAACATTTGACAAAAGGCACAAAAGCTGCTTCTAAAGTGCTGCTTGAAGCTCACCAGCATCCTTATCTCTATTGCTTTGGTGAAGTAAGTTGCCTCAGGTTATATTTTGCTAACTCCTTGTACTTTTCAACAACCCCAATCAAGCAGATTGTCTGAAACCGGAAAAAATTACATATGGAAGGCTGGATTAAGTGATCTTGTAAAGAGCAAATTTGCAACAAAAAAAGGGTTCACATTCTAGTCAATAAATAATGTACTCACCTTCACAATTTCAACTACAATAGTAGTGTCAGGATTGCTAAGATCAACTTTGTGTGGCGCAGGTACAGACTTCGCAACTGAATTTATGATTTTCATCCTGTCAATACCAGAATTTGCACGCGCCTCGTATAGTACAGCAAACTGCAGTGAACAAAAGTTGCAATTCCATCACATATAATACATTTCAATTTGATGAAACCAAAAGGATGCTGTCAATGTTTTGGTCATGTGGGAAAATAAAACAGACCAGTATACTGATTAGAAATTTATCCTTCTTCCATGCTATAAATGCATTTTCATGATAAGAGGGAAAAAGTAGTTAAAGTCCCCCCACTCCTTTGAGGAGGCAGGTCCAAATCTAATATGAACATTATTTGACCACCCAAACATTAACACATCAACAGTAAATAAATCATCGAAATATAGGTTCGAGTTAGCTATCTTGCAAACTAAATGAAGGCATTCAAATATGTAGAAATTTTATTCTTTTATATGTTAAAGTTAATCATGAATTGAATGGCTTCTCATGAATACAATGACTACTTTCTTTATGGATAACTTGAGGGCTATATCATATGGATCTTCCAACAAGCAAATGGTCCAAGGACACTGTAATGGACCAAACACTGAATTAAAGCCATGGTTGTCAATCTTACAATTTCTTAAAACATTTTAATTTCATGGCAAATCCAAACTAGTGAAAACTCACATGGCAGCTACTACATGTATTTAAAAGGTTTGATCGGTCCAAATTGTTACTTCCCTAAAGAAAAAAAGGAAGTTCCATCTCTCATTTCAGTGAAAAACTACCTTGAGCTAATACTAGAAGTTGTGGCGTTAAATCGTGTAACTGTAGCTTGCGTATAATTCATGCATTTGGATTATGTCAAATCTAAGTTTGATTCATATGTCTGAATGGTATCAACCAAAGACAAACAACAGAGACGTTTAAAGAACATTTAAAACATATATGTATATATATATATTTGGTACAAATACAACTAGAGAAAGCAAGTTAAAATCGATGCACCTTGTCCATCCTATTGATTCCATCAACTTGATTTGAATATAAATCCTTGTATTTTATGGAAAACTAGCTCTTAGAAGCACTATAAAATATTTCATTACTTGAAAATCAAAACAAAACGAATGGGATTCATCTAATTCATACCTTCCTTGGATTCTGTGTTTCCACTGGAAAATACTGCTCAATGAGAGGCTTCATTGCTCTTGTAATTTCCTCTTCTGAAGAATAGCATGCTACTTCAATAGGTAAGACTCTTAAAATGAACCTAAACCAAAGAAACGGTGAGATTTTAGCTTGCTACTACCAAGACAACATTTCCTGTGTGCATGTTCTTTGTATATGTAACATAACATGCAAGTGAATAATGAACCTCGACATGTGCTTCCTTGTTGATGCGGCAGACGTCATCATATACTGTGTGATATCTTTGGGGCCAGGAATTCCATCTCTCTTCCGCATTTGAACAAAGACAACACCATTACAGCCTGAATCAAGGTTGAAGAAGAGCCTCTGTTCGAACAGGATGCAAAGGGGGGAAAAGGTTCAAGTAAAAAATAATGGGAAAGAAAAAAGAAAGTGCAATAATGGCCAGCATCAACCATTTGTTTACAGGAGATGACAAAAAGTAATTGCATAAAAAAACTTGACAACTTCAGCACTAAAAACGGAAACTGAATATGGAAGGAAAAAGTAATAAACAAAAAGGTATGTCACCGTCCAGATAAAATGTTTTGGTTCTTTTTCAACAAGGCATATAATTGTCTTGTTTTTTTCAATTTCATGCAAGATACCAAAAACATAGCCTATGGTAAAAAAGATGTCACCGTCCATATAAAATGTTGTTTCCCCTTAAATGTATTTCTCCTCTTTCTGGCATCAAAATCAATTACAAACTTTAGCAGATGGAGCTTACTAACCTTACTCTTATCTCCAAGCACGTTGAGTTCAGCTTCAATAAGCTTATCAATAGATTTATCTTTTTCACTGGTTGCACTCTTTGTTGTATCTGTTTCAAGGCATTGTTTTTTTGCTGGTGGCTCCTCCGACTTATCTACTTGATTTGATGTATCTGTTTCATGCCATTGTTTCTTTTCTGGTGGCTCCTCCGACTTATCTACTTGATTTTCAATATTTTCCCCATCCTTCTGAGCATCACTGGTCTCTTCTGCTATCTTTCCATGGCACACATCATCTGAATTTGGATGATCCAAATCTTTATTTGTTAAACATTCTTCTTGACTAGCATCTTTTTCTCTACTAGCATCTGATTTAATAGCTTCATCTTGCCCTTCCTCCTCTCCTTCATCACCCTCCTCTTCATCATCACCTTCATCATCACTATATGAGAAAGTAATCTTTTTATTCTGAGGCTTATTAGGCAACTCTCCAGGTTCCTCTCCAAAATCCTTTCCATTGACTAGCTCTTCAAAAAACTGCACGGAAGTAAAATAACCAGAAGTTTAATGGAAATTCACAAAAGAATAGTAGAGGAGCATTAGCAACAGCCTTAAATTAAAATAGGAATAAACACTGTATACAAGGACACGTCATTTTTTTAAGGTACTGTACTCATGTTGACACGGCATTGCAGAGATATTGGTTTAAAATACGAGTCCAATTCGAGATTTAGAATAAGACCTTCGCTACTTCACATTAGCCGGTTCAAAGATGAAAAAAAGGTAAAGATCAGAGATGATGCCAGGGTATTGCTGGCCATGGTGAGAATGTTATAAAACCAAGAATCTTTGGGTCCAAACAATGCTATCTATGCATTAAGCATAAACTTACAATGAATGTAATGAATAAAGAGAAGGCAAGAGGAAGAATTGAGCAATCACAGGATGAAGTAAAGAGACAGTGTGAGTAAAGAGGATAAAGAAAAGATGAGAAAATGATTGTATGAGGTTAAATGTTTAGAGACCAAAGAAGAAAGGAAAAGGTAAAGGGTAAAAAAGAGTTCTGGATGAGATTTTTCATTTTTTAGCCTTTTAGGTGTATATGTGATTGAGCTTAACTTCAAATATGTGTCTACAATAGTCCAAATTATTTAATTTTTTTATGAGAGTCAAGCCCTAAGATACATATCCGTATAAAAATGCTTGTACATGTGTCCATGTAACATAGGGATAAACACCTATACTTCAAAACATCCTCTTAGCTGCATACGTGAAAAGGAATATCATTTTCATTGGAGGAACAGGTTTGTTGTATTACATGTTAGATAAAACCCGTAAACAGCTTCTTTTTTTCTATCAAGGTAAGTTTCTACCAAAGATTAAAGATTATACCTTAGTTTCTTGATGTGCAATACTGCAATTCATATGTAAAAAACAGGTAGAGAAAATATCAGGGTCTTAATGTAGAGCAAGGGGCGAAACAAATTATAGAACTTTGAACATTCCAAAGCATGCTATAAATGGATTTTTTCTATCCAATTCCGTGTCCTAAATCTATAATAGTTTCAGTAGCATACGCCTAACATCTATAATAGTAATAATAATTTGTAGACCAGCAGTCAAGATAAGCCTTGATTCAATCTTCATGAACAGAAAAAAAAAAAACTTGAAAAGAAAATGAATCATGAGCACAGTTAAGATATGGAAAAGATGAAGGCTTAAAGAGACTGTCACAACTGATATCACATATCAAGTATATAATTTATAAATTAACATAAGTTAATGTGATTCTAAGATTCAACTTCACAATATTTGTGCAAAATCAAAGCTTTATCTGAAAACAACTTTGGACATTAATTTTTTTTAAAAAAATCAGAAAATAAACACAGCAACCATTTTTCTTATATAAAAAACTAAAATTTAACCACGGAAATCAATACCCAAAATGGAAAATCACCAATTAATGACCCGAAACGAAGTTTAATAACAAAAACAAAAAAGGGTTCCACAATAAACTTCAAAATAAGAAGTATGGAAAGAAAAGAAAAACATACAGAATCAATAACATTGATAGCTTCATGAGCAGCTTGTCGTTCTCTGCCACCGTCACAAGTGATAAAGAAACCTTGAACTCCAGGCCTTAATGGGTATGCCCCTTTCTTTTTAACTGCTTTCTATTTTCCAAAAAAAAAAAGTTGAAGAAATAGGAAAAAAAATGAAAATATATGGTGAAAAACTGAAAGAGAGAGAGTATGGGCTAACATTGTAGGGAAGATACTGCTTCCTCTTCTTGCCTTTGGCGGTCACAGTGTTGCCTTTTGCTTTGTTTGCGGTAGCCATTGAAGCTGGTTTTTGCAAGTGTTTTCGCACTTCCGACTCCAGGGTTTGATTGTAGTTCTCAGTTTTGCTCGAATAAGATTTCTACTTTTAAAAGACCGGGTCGAGACGAGTTCAAAAGACCGGTTTACATAAAATAAGGTATAGATAAAAATATTTAATTTAAAAAATGAATTCCTAAATAATGATGCTTATTTAAAAATTAGAAGAAAACATGTTTTTAAAAAATAATTCTAAAACAGATAGAATTAGTTGCACTTATTTTATTTTATTAATATGTTGGTGCGATTTCAAGTTAGTATCTATTTAATTTTTTTAGCCCTTTAGTAAGGCACACACATCGTAAATATATAGTGCTCGAATTCGGGTCATCTAGTTAAATACATCACCCTTTATTACTGGGATCACCCCACGAGCTCAATTAGTTGCACTTATTATATTTGGTAAAATTCATATAAATTAAAAAAACATATATGTTACATATTTTTAAAGATGGTATTAAATATAAAAAATATTTTGAAAATTAATGGAGTAATATTTTCTTAAAAAACAAATTGCGGATAAATTTTAACTCTTAACCAAAAATAATAAGGGTTATTATACGGTGTACAAGCGGTAGAAACTTTTTATTCCCACGAAAGTCTAAATTTTAGGGTTTAGAGTTTTAGTTTAGGGATTTTGGTGTGTAGGTTTAGAATTTAAGGTTTAAAGTTAGAATTTAAGGTTTATGTTTTATGATAATATGATTATAGATTTAAGTTTAAATCTATAAACGCTAACCCAAAATTCTATCAACAGCTCAAAAACTTAAAACTACTACATTTAAACCTTTAAACTCCAAATAGAATCTCTAAACTCTAAATCTAAGACATTTATGTGAATAAAATTTCTACGTGTGCTTGTATGGAATAATTACCCAAATAATAATAGGTAATTAAGAATAGTGGGTAATAAAGGGCGGTGGATGATATATTTATAAAAAAGTGTTTTTTTTCCCCTCAAATCGGACAATAATCCGGTTACCAATGTTATTGTTCCAATATGCATAAGTTTTGAGTGGTCTGATTTCTCTAAAATTTTGAAAATTAATATTTAGTCCCTTAATATATATATATATATATATATATACCCATCCAATGGTCGTGCATGACCTCTCTTCTTTAATTCTTTTCATATGTAAATGCCAATACAGACTCGGTTTGGAAAGTGTTACAAGGAAATATGCGGTACCAAAATATATATATATTTTTTGCATTAAGGACATTGGATTACTTTGAACAACTTTGATGTTGAAAGTTATGATGAATGTTCAAGGTGAAAGGTACTCTAGAGGTAACCAATAAGGGATAGAGTCACAGAGTTAAGATTAAACACCGAGAATGACAAGCGTTCGTTAAACCTTAAAATTTAAAAGTCGAGACTTGAGAGGAACAAATACTTTATTTGACTAATATTTAAATTAAAAATGACCTAAAATGTTATTATATAAAAAAAAAGAGCAGCAGTCCTTCCCAAATCCCAGCTAGTACATGGCATCGTCCCTGTGGCCAACTTCACACTTCAGTACTTAGATGCGCAACCCAAATCCAGACCTAACATGGACGAGGATGCAGAAGCAATTGAACAACTTCACGAGTCTGGTAACATAGCATAAAGTGTGCAAAAAGAACACCATTCAGCGGCTTGCAACCCTTCCAATCATAAACCGATCACGTATCCAAAGCCTTCAGCTTCCCCACTTCATGTTTCGATGCAGCAGCAAACCAGACCATGATTGTGGAATAGTGTACAGTGCATTTAAATCTGCCTCTGGAATTTAATTAAACTCATAGCAGGGAGCAAGTATGAACATCATCTAACTTCTGATTTGAGATTCTGAAGCAACTTTGTTAAGTAATTTTCTTAGGAAATATTTATTTAATTAGTCACAGTTGGCCCCCCTAGTGCATGTAATCTAAACTATTTCAAATATATATTAACTTCAGTTTTAATCTTCTTTTGGCACAATATCATAGTATATGGTTTCTGTTAATAATTAGAGATTGTTGAAAACTAGAAATCATATAGATTTAGCAAATCTTTGCCAACAAGAGTACTTAAACAGAGATGATAAACTAGAGAAAAAAAAGCATTAAATACATAAATGGCCTTAATTCAACTCCCTTGACAGTGCAATATATTCATCTCTCAGACTGTTGTATTTCTGGCTCAGTTCATTGAAAGCTTCTTTTTTCTCATCTGGGATTCCCTTGTTCTTCTTCTTCAGCTGCTGCTGCTCCAATCGAAGCTTCGCGGTTTCGATTTGTTTATACAGCTCTTGGATCCTCATTTTTTTCTCCTCGTACTGTTTCTGCAGTGTTTCCAACTCTGATATTGCTGGTTTGCCTAATGCTTTTAACAGTTAAGTCTTTGATATAACTTAATTAACAGAAACTCTGGATTTATGGTTTGATAACTGTTTGTAAATGGGGAGAATAATTAAAAAGTGGTAAGAATTTGGTACCTGCTGGAGGATTACAAGACCTGCCACTGCTGCCTTCCATGAGTTCTTCCAGATTCCTGAAAGAAAAAAGTATATACATTACCAGGGCCTTTCTTCATATGTAAATGCTCGCACGGACCAAAATTGATGTCACAGATTCGCTGTCCGTCCCACCATGTTTCTCGTAGTTGTGGACATAACAGATGCTGTTATAATTAATGGATTTATACAATGCACAATCCGGTGAACGACAAGACGGTGAAGAAGAGATATATTAATGGAGAACAGATTGTTAGTAAGCACTTACATCCCTGTATGCAGAGATCTCATAAAATTCAGTTTAATGGCATTGATTTAAACCAAGTTTTGACAGATCAAAGCACAGCACACCAGCATCAACAACTACAGTTTTGTGTTTCTACCAACAGTAAATTCATTTTACTGTTGTTGCTAGACACAGTGAATCTTTTTAACTTAAACCTGTTGGGAAGATTCGGTGAGGTTATAAACTACTTCAGACCCACCGTTTGATGAATGAAACAAGAGATAAATAAAACAACTATGCCATGCTAGAAAAATGCTAACCTTTTTTTCTCTGCTGGTAGCCACACTTCACAGTTGATGTAACAATGGAGGAACTTGTATATATATACACACACACATATATATAAAGCTGTGATTATGACAAAGAAGGAGAGTTTATATGGAAAATGGGAAAAAGGGCATCTTTCCATTGATGGAAACAAAATCAAAGGCCATAAGAATCTCTTGGTACAGAGATTTGGTAGTGAAAGTCACTATCTTTCTGGTGATCACATGCACTTTCCCTAGTACTACATTACAAAAAGAATCAGAATATTTGGTTTCAAGGACGGACACATGATTTTACGTAAGGGGCGTGAACTATTAGCAAGCTATATTTGAAATGTAGGGGTACGAAATTAGATTGTCAATAGAAAATACGAAAGAAATATCTAAACTATGAGAATTTAAATTTTTTAGGGGATGCGACTGACCCGGCACCTACTGGGTCCGTCCATGTTTGTTTTCACGTGTTCAAAACCATGGTGATGATGATGATGATGATATCATGGAAACAAAGAGCAATGGGTGGTGTCTTGTATTTGTTTCTTCAACTAGGAAATTGGTTTTGAGCAGATAGATTGCAGGCCACAGGCAGAGGGCAATCAATCATGGCACTCCATACCAATTGGGTTTGCTTTTTTCTGGTTCTATTTTGGCTCATTCCTATATATGGTATACCTTTTCTGGGAAGTTATTTGGACCTTAATGAAATTATGTTTGAAAAAGGGGAAAAAGGTTTGTTCTGAACTGAAAGTCACGGACAAACTTCACTCATTTATTTTATAAATACGGTATCTGTGTTTTCTTTTTTACTAATTTAGTATCTGTATTTTTCAGATATTACACATTTGGTACTTGTAGTTGTCAATCATTACACAAAATAAGCCCTATCAAGTCTGGAAAATATAGGTACCAAATTGGTCAAAAAGAAAACACCAATACCATATCTGTAGAATTTACAAGTTTAGATGTCAAATGTGTAATGTTTAATAAGTATAGGTACCCCATTTGTAAAAAGTGACAAATTCAAGTACCAAATAAATATCATAGAATGCTTTTTAGATGTCATTTGGAATAAAAATAAATAAAGTTTTCGGAATAAAAATCCTAAAAACCCTGAAGTATAAAAAATTATTTAAAAAAACACATAATTTTATAATTACTTTTAATATTTTGAAAATGTAATTATGTTTAGTTTTTTTTAAAAAATCATAAAACTATAAAAAATATCCTTAAAATTATAATAAAATAGAAAACTCTTTAAAAATATATTGGATTTTTTTAAAACAAAATTCTAAAATTTAAGGGTTTTTTTTTTTTGCTTTTCATAAGGCTTAAATATACATTTGATACCTGAACTATACACTTTCTCCCAACTTGGTACCTAAAGAATTTTTACTCTCAAGTTGATACCTAAACTACACACCTTATCCCAAGTTGCTACCAAAACTTATACATTCTATCAATTTGGTCCTAATTTGAAATAATTCAATAAATATAACTCTCTATATTTAAATTTTTTGTCAATTTACTATGTGTTATTCACCTAAATTGTTTGTTCTTCTCTTAGAAATGTTATATTACTTTCTTGGTATAATAAAAGTTAAAACATAACTTGTTGATAGAATACAATTATCTAGTTGTTGCTTTAATCCGATGGACTCGCTTGATTTGATATTCTCATAAAAATGATTAAATTGATGGAATTTTTAAATATGAAATGTTAAATTTATTGAATTATTTTGAATTATGACTAAATTGATTGAATGTATAAGTTTTGGGACTAAAACTATTAATAAAAGTATTAAAATAGTGGATGGAATTAAAGTTTGGGTACCAACTTGGGAGGAAAAGTTCTTTAGGTACCACATTGGGCGAAAGTGTATAGTTCAAGTACCAACTTAAGAGAAAAAAAATTCTAATTTTTAAGGGTTGTTTTTGCTTTTCATAATGATTTTTGTTTTTTAAAAAAAGAAAGTATAATTATAATTTTGAAAAAGAATAACTTCCAAAAATATATTCTGACTTTTTAGATTTTTATAATATTGTAGGGCTTTATTTTCTAATTTCCTAATATTTATTACACGTAACAACTCATTAAATCACATCATGTTTTTTTTTTTAATAAAGCACAATGGACTAAAATGATGGACAAGTAAAAGTAGATGGGCTTAATTGAAAAAAAAAATTTAATAAAATGGTCAAAATGTAAAATTTACTATAATACCAGTGGCAAAGCAGGTATTAGCGCTATCTTCTTCTTCTTCTTCTTCTTCTTCTTCTAAATTTTAGATTACGGTTGTGTTAAGTGGATCAATCGAATCGAAAAGGTAAAAATTGAAGACAATGCAATTTATAGTGGTTCAAGCTTAAAACAAGCTCTACATCCACTACCTTAGCTCCAACTAAGAATTTTCAACTAATTTAACTAGAATTTTGTCACCTTTTCTCAGTTTAGGAGGAAACCTTACAAACCGGTTAATCTTTCTACCCAAAGACTAACCAAGACTCTCTCAAATACAAAAAATATTGGCAAATGGAAAATAAACCTCACGAAGTAGGATATTTGTCCCAAATTACAAGTTCTCTCAACCCAAATTGATAAAAGATTAGTACAATAAAAATCACTCAATTGGGTACAAAAGTTTGACTCTATTTTGCTCAAATTGAATTGGATTTTTGCTTGAATGTACTTGACTTGACGAATAGTTGTTGTTGTAGCTTTAATGGCTTGCCTTTATACCTCTTCATTGAATTCTAACTGTTTGGGTTGGTGGCATCATCAATAGAGCCTTTGAGCTCTCTTTTTCTCACCATAAATACAGTTCTGCAACCTATTGTACCGGTACTCGCATCACTGTATCGATACCTAAAAAAAGAGTCATTGTATACAAATAGCGTATCGATACGGAAACCATTTTTATATAGGGGATCGATACAACATAGTGCATACCGGTACCGATTTTACTCACTGAAATTTGGAGAGTTGGTTAACCAAAAAGTGTATCGGTACGGTAGTTAGGCGTATCGGTACTGCTAACCAACTTTCAAAATGTTTAGTTCCAATAATCTGACAAGACAACGGTAAAAAATTAAATGCCAAGATTTTTTAGATTTTACCAACTCGTATTGGTACGCAAATGAGTGTATCGGTACGGTAAGTAGTTTTTAGAATCCATGATTACATCGAGTCTGAAAATTGTATTGATACGTCAAGGTGCATATTGGTACACTTTTCTTGATTCGTTTCCAATAGTCAAAAACCGTATCGATACGTGTTTACCCGTATCAGTACTTTTGGACTAATTTCAAAAATTTAGTTTGAAATACTTAGAAAATATTTTAGATAATTGGCTTTTGATTTAAAAATACTTAAAGTTCGAATCCTTGTCATTTTATAGTCTTTTGAGTGTTTAAAAATTTATTTCATTTTGCAATTAAGTCCTTGAAAAAATGTTGTTATATCAAAATCCATTTTGATTTTACAATCTCCACTTTTTGATATAACAAAACCCAAATAAATTTTTAAAATTTCTTCCCCTTACTTTAAGATTAAAAGATGTATCTTTAAAAAAAAATTAAGGCTCGTTATACTTCTCTCTCTTTGTTAGATCATAATCAATGTAGGAAATAATATAAGCAATGCAAAACAACATAAAGCAACATAAATTTTATTAAGCACTTAAAACATAAAAGTTCAAAGAAAATAGAAGTCTAAACTCAAATCCTAAAAACATAATGCAAAGCATAGGTCATAAAAAGAGAAATAGCATAGATAGGTGCATAAAAAATCCTAAAAGAGATGATATGCAATGAGATGCAAAGGTCTAAGGAGCATCATCTTCGCCTTCATCGTCGTGTTCATCATCATCTTCATCTTCCATGACATCATTACCAAAGGTATGCCCAGACCACTCTCCATGAAAGGCGGTAAGAGTCATATCCTTTGAGGCTTAGCTCTAGCATTCATAGTCGTAAGAGGAGTGTCCATGGATGAGAAACTGGCATTCATGCTCGTGCTCAACGAAGTAAACTTCCCATCAAGGTAGGTCATAAGAGCATCAAAGGAATGCAGTTGAGGAGAAACCGGAGGAGGCATTACTAGAGCATTCTCTTCTTCTTCGGGCTGAACATGTTGAGGAAGATCCGCATTATGAACCCACTGATTGTTATACTAAGTGAATTTAACCTTGTGAAAGGGATTTTTCATCAATAGGATCGATGAGAGACACTTCAAGATCATACGAGCAATCAATCTCAAGCTTGTGAAAGATGAAACTCAAGGTCGTGCCATAGGTGAAGGATGAGACAAAGTCGAATGGTGATTCTGAACAAGGTAGACGATCTTTACAAACATAATCTGAGCAAAGTTTGGGCGCTTGCCTTTCTAAAAGCATCAGATCCAAAAATTATCAACTTGATGAATGGAGGACCATTTACCACCGGATGGATGGAACCACCAAGTAATAAAAAAGTGAAGGAAGCGATCATGAGCATCAAGGGTGGAGACGGAGCTGAGTTAAATGTTGCCTAAAGAGTGTTCATCATCTAAAATAATATCCTCAACCCCCAAACAATCAGCTATAACCTTAGAATCAATTCGAAAAATTTTGCCCATAAAGTATGACTCATTGGCTATAACTTCATTTTTGGCTTTGTCCACAACACATTGAGCATTAGAATAAAAGATCAAAACAAGATTTTTATAAAAAAAAACACGAGTATACTTAGAAAAGGCATGAACTTTCATTGGGAAAGAAACTCAAGATAACGAAAATTAAATTCAGGGGAAGTCAAGTAGGGGATAGAAACATTGTGCTCACGACGAATTTTGTAATTTTGAAAAACTTTAAAACGATCCATCGCTCGAGTGAAACCGGGCTCATTAGTACTATGTTGCAAGATGTAAGACAAATTTAGTTTGGTACCATTGAACTCTGAGTTATAGGAGGATGCAATATCCTTTCTCATACATTTCTTATGAGCCATAATTTAAGATCAAAAATCAAGGAAAAACAATGTATGCATAAATCACCATATTCGATCCAATAAGTAATCCAAAATTTAAGGTACTGATAAAAGGCTATACAATATAGTTTAAAAACATATACAAATATAAAATGAATTTTTGGTAAAAAGAATTTCAAAAAATAGTGTAGAAAAATACACAGTATATTTTATATTCAAATAAAAAATTTCAATTTTGAAAGAATTTTTGTAAAAACTTTAAAACCCATACAATATGCATAGTGTATATACAAAAACCAATTAAAAACAATGTAAAAAGCTTAAACGAATTTGAAAAAGATATGAAAAATGAGTTTATACCTTGAATATGGAATTTAGGATGAATGAGGAAATGATGATGCACAAGATTGATGACAAAGCTCGTGCTTGATTTGAAAAGCAAAAATCCTCAAAAGATTTGAAATTTATGTGAGAAATCAAAGGATTTTGGTGGGTTTTTATAGCCGAGTTCGACTAGGGTTTTGAAGAAAAAGTGGTTGTGTTTTAATTAAAGTTAGAAACCCTTATTTAATGACATTTAAACACTCCAGCGTCAACGTGTAACGGTACGCTAAAAGTCGTATCGGTACTGACTTGACAAACCATATCGGTATAGTTTTACCTGTACTGATTTCTTCGTGAACACTCGTACTGGTACAGTGTTACCTGTACCAAAACTCTCATGAACATGTACCGATATGCGGTTACCCGTATTGATACCCCTTTTCTATAAATTCATTGTTGAACAGACTTGAGTTCAAAAATGGATTTTTAATTGATCTTAAATGCATGTATATGATAAATGAGCAACGATTAGAGACTAAAACATATACATACTCCCCCTAGCAACAAGCATAGATGCATCAAGAAGTAAAATTATATAAACATGGTAATCATTCAAATTCAAGCAAAATTTTGACACTTAAGAGCTCAAAAAAGTCAACATAGGCTAGTTAGACCTAACTCTCTCCTAAGAGTCCAAAAATGTTCTTTATCTAATAGTTTTGTAAAGATATTCGCTAGTTGGTTTGAGGTATCAACATACTCCAGAACAACATCATTCTTTAGAACATGGTCCCTAATGAAATGATGTCTTATCTCTATGTGCTTGGTTCTAGAATGTTGGATGAGATTCTTAGTGATACATATAGCACTAGTGTTGTCACACTTAAAGGGTATGGTACCTACATCAATTTCATAGTCTAGAAGTTGTTGCTTCATCTAAAGAACTTGAGCACAACAACTTACGGCCGATATATATTCCGCTTCGGTAGTAGATAAGGCTACAATATTTTGTTTCTTATAGAACCAAGATATGAGCATACTACCTAAGAATTGACAAGTGTCAGAGGTACTTTTTCTATCTATCTTACAACCCTCATATCCGCGTCAGAATAAACATGTAGGTTAAAGGAAGAGTCTCTAGGATACCAAAGGCCTAAATAATGTGTTCCTCTAAGGTATCTAAATGTAGAACTCATATTTCGTCTAGGCATACCTATATAAATATATATACTATATCTCCACTGTAAATAAAACATAAAATAAATAAATAGATATTAAAATGTCCATATATAGTGTCCATTACATATAAAATGACCCTTTTACAATACAAAGCCCAATTAAAGCCCATTTTCAGTCTCTACAAATTTTACCCAAACAAACACAAATATACTTAAGAAACACAAATTCCCGCTCAAACTAGGATACACGATAGCACGACATTGGTTTGTTGCCCTTCACGCGGATTCTTCTCTTAGCTGGCCACAATTGGCACGTTGACGTCAGCAATGTCGTTAGCAAGTTTGACTTCTATATAAATGCAATAGAGAGAAATGTCAGGGGATAATTAATGAAGGCCATAATTACATATATTAAAATAATAATAAGTATTAAATAAATAATAAAAAGAGGAGAGAGATTGCTCACCTTGGTAACCGAACGGTCACCGGAAGCCGTGTTGCTGGGAGAGCGAAAGGACGCCAAAAATCTGACTGTTGTCGTGAGAAGTTGAACGGCCGAGAAGTACGAACCGTGCGAGAGGAGGAGACGCCGGGAAGCTGAAAGGTTGCCGCCAATAGAAGCCAAAACGCTTAATCACAGCCAGCGGAAGCTGGTTTGACGCTAGAAATGGTCCTGAAAGTCAAATCGAACACCAACACGTTGCCGGAACAGCCGTTAACGCCGTTGAGAAAGGTAGTTTTTCTACGATTTTTGATTTCCTGCAAAATAAACATGAAAAATGTTATATCGAAATGAGACATAAAGGAAAATCGGAACAAAAACCTAAAAGTAAATCGAAAAAGAAAAGTGATTTGAGTTCGGTTTCTAATTGCCGACGAGTTTAGGGATATGGTTGGAGTTGAAAAGGGAACCGGGAATGGGTAGATAGCTTCTAAGTGGCTGGAGATGGGTGGCTCTGTCGAGCTGAGTTAGATTCTAGGGTTTAGGATTGAAAAAATGGATCTTTTTGGGCGTTTTAGGGTTTCGACCGGCGACCAACCGATTTGTATTGAGAGAAAAAAGGGAAGCTTCGAGAGGGAAATGGATAAAATGGCCGAGTGGACTCGGTTTAGGGGCATTTATACCGAGTCCAAAACGACATCGCTTTGAATTCGAGCATGGGCGACCTGCGCGCGGTAAACGGGTTGAATCGATGGGATCCGCGCCCTTCTTTCCTATCTTCATACTTTAGGCTACTTTGTTTTATTTTCTTTACAATTCAGTCACTAATTGCTTGTATTTTGACCCTTTAAGTTTCAATTTAATTCAATTTCGTCGCTTTTCAGTTTTAATTCATTTGTTTAATTGTTTAGTTATTTATATATTTGTTTGCTGATTTTAAATTGAGCATGTAACTTTATCACTTAGACAATTTGGTCACCTAATTAATACTAATAATTAGAGCCTTTAGCCTAGGCCTCTTAATCACATACTTAAGTAGGAAAGGTCATTGTAGCAAATAAATGAATATTTGAAACAATATTAGAATGTTCAATATTGGTTAGTATCACATTGAAGAGTGATTTTAATCAATGAATATCCGATGAAGGTTTCAATGTTTCATTTCAATCTAGAAAATGGAAATAATACACAATTAGATTAATTAAAATTAAAATAGGAGAAATAATTACAATCACCTTAATTAGGAATATTATTACTTTTGGATCCATTAAAGGTAGTGTCCAATATTATTTTGGGTGTTACCAATTATATCCAAAAATTAAAAATATTCAAATATTCTTAATTAAACAAATTGATGGAGCCTAATTAGGGTTTACTTAAAATTGGAAAGACAATAATTTGTCATGCATTAAACTTTTTGTGTTGAGGTACATTTTGAATATAAATTGAAGTGTCCTAATGTAACTGGACGTTTCATAATTATATTCGTCCAAAATGTATTTTCTTACAAAATGATACCCCCATTCAGAATAAGATTCATTCTACAGTTAAAAGAATTAATTAAATCCATATTAATGTTCGAAATGTTATGTGTAATTAATGAGGTAATGTTAATGGACGTTTATAGGGGTGCTAACCCTTCCCTACACGTAACCGACTCTCGAACCTGAACTTTTCAAAAAAATTCTCTGGTACGTTTTTATGGTGTCCGACTTACCAAAGTGGTCGGTGGCGACTCAAAAACGATTTTAAGCAAATAAAAGGGATTTTGATTAAAAATGAAGAACTAATTAACCACAAGATAAAATTAGTCAAAATCCAGATTTTTCGAATTTTAATCGTCAAACTGTTTTTATTCCAAACATAAAAAACGAGTTTTTAGAAAACGGCCGCGACACTAAAAATTCTCTTAATGACTATAAGGTGTGATTCTCTAGGGCTAACTTGGAACCTAGCACACAAGCAAACACTAAACATGATATTGGGTCTACTTGCGGTAAGGTAAAGCAAGGAGCCAATCATAGAACGATAAAGCTTAGAATCAATACACTTACCTCTTTCATCTTTGTCAAGCTTAATTGATGAGCTCATTGGAGTGGCTTGAGGCTTCACATTCTCAAAGCCAAACTTCTTGAGCATATCCTTAATGTGCTTAGCTTGATTGATGAATATGTCATCCTTTCTTTGCTTGATTTGGATCCCCAAGAAGAATGAGAGCTCCCTCATCATGCTCATCTCAAACTCACCTTGCATTAGCTTAGAAAATTCTTGGCAATAAAACTCATTAGTAGAACCAAAAATAATATAATCAACATAAATTTGTACTACTAAGATGTCATTGTCATTTCTTTTAATGAAAAGTGTAGAGTCAACCTTGCATTTTTCAAAACCCTTTTTTAATCAAAAAGTTTGAAAGCCTTTCAACCAAAAAGTTTGAAAGCCTTTCATACAAAGCTCGAGGAGCTTGTTTCAAACCATATAAAGCTTTAGTTTATTTTAAAACATGGTTTGGATAAATTGGATCTTCAAAACGGGTGGTTGTTCAAAATACACTTCTTCATTAATAAAACCATTTAAAAATGCACTTTTAACATCCATTTGAAAAGGCTTGAATTCATGCTAACATGCAAATGCAAGAAACATCATAGTTTCTTCCATTTTAGCTACGAGTGCATAGGTTTCATCAAAATCGATTCCCTCTTCTTGAGTATAACCTTGAGCAACAAGTCTAGCCTTTTTCCTCACTATGTTACCACTCTCATCTAGTTTCTTTTTAAATACCTATTTAGTTCCTATAGTAGACTTATTACTAGGCCTATCAACTAATGTCCTAACTTTACTCCTCTCAAATTGATTAAGTTCTTCTTGCATGACCAACATTATTAAGCAATCTAAGAGAGGATCTAGTAGTTACCCCCTTGGATGGATCACCCAAGATTTCACCATCTTTGACATAGTTGAGTTCCCTTGGGTAGCTCACTTTCTTTTCACCAAGATTCATGTTCTTCAAGGATTCTATGAGAGGATCTTGTGGTTCTTCTTCTTTGGTTGGAACCTCATTCACCTTTGATAATTGTCCACCACCATTGGCTTTAATGATCCCTACATCATCATCATCACAAGAATCCTTCCTCGGAAGGAGGTTATCATCGAAAACCACATGAATAGACTCTTCTACAACTAAGGTCCTTTTGTTAAACACTCGATAGGCTTTAGAGTTTAAAGAATATCCTAAGATAATAGATTCATCACTTTTTGCATCAAATTTACCTAAATGATCTTTTCCATTGTTTAAAACAAAACACTTGTATCCAAAATGATGAAAATAGCTAATGTTAGACTTCTTTGATTTTAAAATCTAATAAGGAGTTTTCTTTAAAATTGGTCTAATCATTACACGATTTACAATATAACAAACGGTGTTTGTGGCTTCTGCCCAAAAATACTTAGGTAAATTATTTTTACAAAGCATGGTTCTAGCCTTTTCTTCTAAAGTACGATTTTCCCTCTCAACTACCCCATTTTGTTGAGGAGTGCGAGGTGCGAAAAAATTGTGGCTAATACCATTAGTGTTACAAAAAACCTCTAAACCTAGATTTTGAAATTTCGTTCCATGGTCACTTTTAATATGAGTAATGTTTTGACCAAGATCATTTGAGTAATTTTTGAAAATGTGATGATTTTTTTCTAAAGCCCCATCTTTTGTACTTAAAGAGAGAACTCAAATGTATCTAAAAAATCATCAACTAAAACATAGACATATAATTTTCCACCCAAGCTAGTTGTCCTAATAGGAACAGAGAGATCCATATGAATCAATTGTAAAACCTTCTAGTTGAAACATCATTAATGGATTTAAATGAAGTTCATTTTTGTTTACCCTCAGCACAAGCATCACAAATTTTATCTAAGGAGAATTTTAGCTTAGGTAAACCTCTAACTAGATTTTGGGAAACTAATTTCTCTAAAACACTTATGCTAGCACGTCCTAGTTTCATATGCCATAACCATGCATCATTTTCATTTTGAGCAACTAAGCATGCATGGGATGTATGAGTGTCATATAGATGCACCATGTATATGTTACCTATACGATGACCAATAAGCATTATCTTATTTGTTTTAATGTCCACAATTTTACAAATCCATTTATATCAAAAATAACATTAAAACCTTTATCACACAATTGACTAAAGCTCACCAAGTTACGCTTTAGACCATTGATATATAAAACATCTTCAATGAGAATAAAGAAGAGATTACTAATGGAACCTATACCTTCAATGTGGCCTCTAGAGTTGTCACCAAATGCCACCACTCCACCACTTTTTGACTTTAGCTCCATGAATCTACTCTTGTCACCGGTAATGTGTTTTGAGCATCCACTATCAAGGTACCAAGTGTTTTGACTTGAAGCTTTGGCCTTGTAGCAATGCCCCCTACAAACAAAGACTAGTTCTTGATTGTTGGTACCCAAATCATTTTGGTTCCATGTGATTTAGCTCCAAAATACTTGGTTCCCTTAGGAATCTAAGAAGCAATAACATTAATATCATTAGAAGCTACTAGTTCCTTAGGAACTCATACATTTCTAACCCTTTTACCTTTAGGATGCCTTTGAAAGCCTCTTTGTTTGTGGTTCACAAAATTTCTTTTCACATAGTTGGTTTTAGAAGATTGACCTTTTTCAAAAGTAAGAGTACCAACTTTGTTCAAAGAAGCTTTGAGTTCATTTATCACTTTATGGTGATCATCATAAACTTTGGAAAGAAGATTGTTTAAATCAACATTTTCATCTTGAAAATATTTTAAGTCATCTTGTAAAACCACAATCTTCTTTTTAAGTTTTGAGTTGGTTTTAGAAAAGGAATCGTTTTGGTTTTTCAAATCGGAAATTATTTTTATGTTTTTCATAACCGATTCCTTGTATTTTTCTACCAACTCATCGTAAACCACTTGCAACTCATCATATGCATCTTGAAATTCATCAAATGTGGAATCGAAAGTAGATGAGTTAGAGTTTACCTTAAGATCATCATCAATAGCCATGAGACAAAAATTAGTCACTTCGTGCTCCTCTTCATCGAATGATGATTCTTCATTGCTCTTAGCAACGTGGGCTTTGTGCTTTTACTTTTTATCGAACCCCTTCTTCTTGAGTTGAAGGCATTTCGATCATATGTGTAACCCCCTCGTCCCGGTCCGGACACTTGACCGATCCGAGTGGGCTACACAGGGATAACCGAGGTGAAACCCGTTAAGGCTCCACTTCGATTACCGACCCAAGGAAAACTTTTCATTTATTATCTTGTCTAGATGCGTTAATTTACCCTATGTGTGAAGCGACAACAGAAACAAGGCTCGCGAGAAGCTTAACAACAAACATGGCCTAAGCCCAAACCTTGAGACCCTTTAGAGATGTCAAAAAGCCCATTTACAGGCTTGTGTTCCGAAACAGACATCGCTCGTTTCAAAACATGGGCTCCAGTTTAAAAAGCCAGGCACCCGTACCGAAACGCATCCACCCCGTTTCGGAACAGGGTCCCGTTTTGCCTAGGCGTTCCGATACCCGTTTCTAAACAGGCAATTCCAGTAGCCAAAGTGTTTCGAAACTTGTTTCGAAACAGGGGCTCACAGTTAGGGCTGAGCAACGAAACCGAGAAAACCGAAAAACCGACACGAACTGAACTATACGGTTCGGTAGGGTTCGGTTTGGTATTTTGCGGTTCGGTTTTCGGGTTGGTTTGAACATTCAGTTCTCATAATTTGGTTTGAATTCGGTTTTCCGCATGGAACCCATTTGTTCCAAATCAAACCGAATAAAAAAATTAATCCAAATTTAAAGCCTTTTTAAACTTTAAAGCCTATTTGATCCATTTAGATTATAAGAAAAAAGTAAATAGTTAGATATAAAAGTAAAAAGTAAAAACCCTAAAAGTAAAAGTAAAAGACAACTTTCAATTTTCATCATTTTTAGTTTTAGCCGTTTCTAAATCAATCCACCACAACCCTTAGTCTTCTTGTTCTTGATCTATCGCCATTTTTTACCTGCTGTCCCGCTCTTTTGTGATTTTTTACCTTCATTTTTTGCACTTTTTTGTCTCATCTTCTCATTCAAGGCCTTACTTTAACTTGTTGCAGTAGCCACTGGTAAGTACCGAATATTTTTACTTTATTTTTTATTGAAATTTATTTCAGTTGGTATAAAAATAATTTCTTGCTGACTCTTCAACCTTGAACATGAATTTTTCCTCAAAAGTTGTTCCTTTTTTAACTATTTCCCCCAAGAAATTTTACTTTTTTTATAATTAATTCCATCGTTAATTTTGGCTTCGTACTCTAATATTACAACTAGTTGATGTTATGATTCTTCCTTTCTTATTTTTTTATTTATAGATTATTTATATTTCTTTTCCTTTCTAGTATGAATTTAAAATTTTTTATATTATCGAGCTTTTATTACTTAAACCATCTAATTTTGAAAAAATGACATTTCACATCATAATCCAGTGCATTATGACTATAAAATCAGTGAAACAAGTGATGACTGTATTCAACCGAAGGATTTTGCTTGTATAATCATCTTGTTGAAATTTACACTTATACGAATATATGATATATTTTCCTTAGATATGCTTTATTCTTTGTCTTTTTATGTTAGAGATTAATTAGTTCACTTTATTTATTATATTCATAATTTAGTTATCTTATGTTTTGACCAAATCTTTTAACACTTGAGGCTAAACTTTTAAATGTTAGTTCATTAGTTTTTTTTTCTTCAGATTTTAAAATATTTTCAAACTATAATTTTTATTTTAAATGTTTTTTTCTTCAGAAAATGAAACCTAAAGATACTTCTAAGCTTGGGCATGAGATCAAGACTCCACATGATCTTCTAAAGGATTCAAGTGATGCTGTCAACTCTGGTTTATCGCTTGGAGCTCCTTCAACTATCCCATCGAATTTTCAGCTATCTCCAAAAAAACCAAGAGGTAAATTAGGTACCACAACTTCCATAGTTTGGGACCATTTTATTAAATTGTCTTGTGTAGTTGGAGATGTACCATATTGCTGTTGTAATTATTGTGGAAAAAATCTTAAATGTCCAACTAGAAGTGGAACTAGTGTACTACATAATCACTTGAAACGTTGCCCTAAGTATCCATTTAATAAGGTAGATGAAACACAACAGAATTTATGTTTCAAATCAGAAGAGGATGGACAGAAAAATTCAGGTTCCGTTATTTGGAAATTTGATCAAGCATTGTGCAGAAATTATTGTGCTAAGATGGTTATCATGGATGAATTGCCCTTTAGGATTGTTGAGCATGAGGGGTTTCGAGATTTTTGCAATATGATGCAACCTAGATTTCAGGTTCCCTTTAGATTCATTGTAACAAAGGATTGCATGGAAATTTACTTAGAAGAAAAAAAGAAACATTTCAAGATTTCAAGCAAAGAGTTTGTCTCATTACTGATATTTGGACTTCTAGACAAAATCTTAGTTATTTATGTCTCACAATTCATTTTATTGATAGTGAATGGAAATTGCATAAGCGAATTTTGGGTTTTACTCCTATTGCTAGTCATTCTGGTGATGTAATAGGAAAATGCATTGAAAAATACTTACTTTAGTGGGGAATAGATAAGGTGCTCACAATCACAGTAGATAATGCTAGTTCAAATGACATTGCAATTAACTACATGAAGAAAAGACTTAACAATTGGAAACAAAGCATTCAAGGGAGTGACTACCTTCACATGAGGTGTTGTGCACACATCTTAAGTCTAATTGTTAAATAAGGTTTGAAAGATTTGGATGATTCAATTTTTAGAATCCGTTCGGCTGTTAGATATGTTAGGTCATCTCCGGCTAGGATGCAAAGGTTTAAATTGTGTGTTGAGCAAGAAAAAATTGAGAGCAAGGGTTTAGTTTGCTTGGATGTTGAAACTAGATGGAATTTAACTTTTCTAATGTTAGATGCTGCCTTAAAGTTTGAAACAGCTTTTGATAGATTGGGAGAGTAAGATTTTAAGTACAGAGATGAGCTTTGAAGTGCAAAAATGAAAGGTTTGCCTAGTGACTTAGATTGGGAGCATGCACGTGCTTTATTACCTTTTTTAAGAGCCTTTTATGGTGCTACTTTGAAATTATCTGGTTCTTCATATGTTACTAGCAACTATTATTTTCATGTTGTGTTTGGTATTGGAATGATGATTAATGACAAGCTAAATGATCTAAACTCAACTATAAAATTTATGGCTGCAAAAATAGGGGAAAATACCACAAATATTGGGAAAATGTGAAGAATCTTAATTCACTCTTTTCATTTATATGATTTTAGATCCTAGACATAAGATGGATTATGTGATCTTTTTCATTGAGGAGGTTTATGATGAGAAGAAATCTGATGAGTTGAGTGTACTTGTAAAAAAAACTTAAAATGAATTGTTTGATCATTATAGTTTGTTGAGTGGTATATCTGAAGATGAATTAAATGTTGGTTCTCGGTCTAATCTTCCTAAGGTTGAGAGTGACGAGCTTGATTTGTTTGCTTACTCCAAGTCCAAGTACAAAAGGAAGAGGGCTGAAAGTGTGTTTAGTGAAGGTAAACCTGAACTTGAGAAGTATTTGGAGGACAAAGTAGAACCCGATGTTGACAAATTTGATGTGCTTGCTTGGTGGAAGAACAAAAGTAAAACTTATCCTATAATTTCTTTAATGGCTCGAGATATTTTGGCTATTCCCGTGTCTACAATGGCTTCACAATCTGCTTTCAGCACTGGAGGTCGCGTTCTTGACCCTTTTCAAAGTTCTTTAACTCCAAAAATTGTTGAGTGTCTCATTTGTGCTCAAAATTGGCTACGATCTTCACTTGTACCGGTTCAAAAAGAGGAAGAAATTGAAGAAATGGAAGACATTGAGAGTGGTGAGTGGTAATTATATAAATAGTTTTAAATATATATATTTTTTACTTATGTATGTATTCTCACTTGTAAACATTTTATGATTGAAAAATAGGTTTTGAAAATTTGAGGCTAAATGAAACAACAATGACTATTGATGATTGATTGAAGATGAAACTTGTACAAGGTAATTAAGAAATCAATAATTATCTTTATACATGTATATATTTTTACTCTGATGCAATTATATATTTATTTATTATTTTGATTGCTATATATTCATTATTGTTTTCATTGCTATAAAATGAGTGTAGTGACTGTCATTACAATTTAGTTTATTGCAAGATAATGGATTGGATGTTAATTTTATTTTGATGCTAATTTCATGTGTTGTGTTCATGTATTATGTATCTTTCATGTGCAAAGCAATTTGTATGGATGTTTGTATTAATACATATACACAAGTTAACATTTAAATGAAAATTTTATAGCAACCATTAGAATATTTATACAAGTATCGATAATGATATGAAAAGCCTTTTAATTATTGAAAGATTATATTGCTTTTATTTTAATTTATAAGTTTTAATTGTTCTCTTTTTTTAAATTGAAGTTGTTTACTTTTATTTTTTTTGTAGGGTGTAAACTCAAGATGGTTTGTGATTATTGCTTTTGCTTGGAAAGGAGCTTTTGCTTTAGAAGGACTTTTTGCTTGTCTTGGAATATAGATGAATTAAGCTCGAGATCTAAAATATAGAAGAATTTTGAGAAACCATGAATTAACTATGTTATGATCAGTTTTAATACTATGTTTTGATCAACTTTAATATTACGATATTTGAATACTTGAACAATTGAATTTAAAAATGATGCTTATTATTGTTTTCTTTTAACTTTTTTTAATTATATGTTAATTTAATATTTTAATTTAAAATGTTATGGTAATGGTAGTTTGAAGCCTGCTTATGTTTTGAATTCTAATATTATGGAAGAAAGTAAAATTTGCATGAAAAAATAAGCAGCACATGTTTTTTTTCAAACATTTTCAAGAATACTTTCAACATGAAAAAACCAAAATTTTAAACCGAACCGAAAAATACGATTTAAAATATTTCGATTTTTAAAATATACGGTTTCAGTTATGGTTTTATTATTAGAAAACCGCACAGTGCGGTTCGGTTCATTATTTGATCAAAAACCGAACCGAACCGAATGCACCCCTACTCACAGTAGCCAAACCGTACCGAAACGCGTTCCGATACGGGGCCCTGGAACCACACCCGTTCTGAAACAGCACAACCTGTTTCGAAACACCTGCAATCTGAGAATTCCCAAAATCAGTTTTAAACATCTCCAAATGGTCCCAAACGCCCCTAACGACCACAAGAAGCATACATACATACGAACACACTCTAGAGGCATGCACCCTATTGCAAACATACTCAAGATACATAAGGATAAAAGATAGGGGCATCCATTCAAAAGATCATACAAGGCATACACTTAAGCATTCAAGATGACATGTTTACACAAGGTCAACACTAAGTCTTTAAGGTTGCAAAATAGACATGGTTTACAAGCAATACAAGGCAACCACAAGCCAACCGACATAACATATGAAAGGAGTCTAGCAAGCTCCTAAACAAACCAACATCAACCACACAAGTCCCCATTGCTTGACCATTACATCATTAACATAAAATCCATACTTGATTGATTCAAAAGTTCAACTAGCACACTTAGAGGCCCCTTTCTTGCACTAGCAACTCACGAACTACGGATCTGCATTGTCGAACAAAAGAGAGCGTAAGTGTAAAGCTTAGTGAGGGTAAGCTCATTAAAAACAAACCTCGAAAATGCAGGGTCCAAGCACGAGCACTACCAAGGTAGAATGCATGATCTTACCTTCGATCCACATGAGCCAAAATACACATGATGCATGAACATTTATCCAATATTATGTCATGCTCAACAAGCTCAAATCCACATCATATGTAAACACATATAATAATTTATATAGGAATCACATTTCATATCATATTGGCACCTAAATATAATTCGAATACGCGAATAACACGTTGGAACTCACATCCAACAACAACCATTACCTTACGGTGGGATTACACTCATCACCGTTCACGCGGAGGGGATTACACTCATCACCGTTCACGCGGAGGGGATTCCACTCATCCCCACGCCCCGTCGATGTGATTACACTCATCATCGACTAATATATATATATATATATATATATATGAAGGTTTTCTGGGCGAACCCGTACTTCATATTGATGACTACCATCACCAAGACCACGTGCGCATTTGACTCACGTGTGCACACTAACATCCTAATGGTCGATCATTTGTACCCAAGCATACTAATGCCAATACTAAACACAATCCACAATATCAATTCACAACCATTTCTGTGCTTAGCACGTACTCACCATGATTAACATCATGCACAATCCACATGCATATAACAATGCACCAATCCAAGCCTCAACATACATGTATAACATCATATACATAGCCAACACAATCACAATTAAACATGAGGCATACACATTCAAAGATCAACCATAGTCTCTAACTATAGCTTGGGATTAGGCTACCACTCTAATCCCAACTCTAGGTGGGTCTACCAAGCCCAACCTAGTCCACATGCTTGAGCCAAATACACAAAACCATTTAAAACATTTAACCACTCACCTTCACTTCCAAGCTCAACAACCAAGAAACCAAGACCTTCAAGCTTCCGGATTCACTCCCGATGCTTCACCAACACAATTTCTTGCCTCTAATCATCCCAACACAATCAAAATAATCTCAAATCAGTCCACACAACAATGTAGCAAACCCGGAACACTATTCAAGCATCAAACACATGATTTTCAAGCTTTGCTAAAGAATCATAAAGCTTCAACCTTTGGCCAAAAACTTTGAAAAACCTAAATGCAAAATATATAGTTTTTATGGAATCCAATGGTACCAAAATGTAAAGGAAATCAAGGCCAAGTCAAAATTACATTTACCTTTCAAAAAGTCCCAAAGATGAAGAAGAAATGGGATGGAATAGTGAAATAAAGAGAAAGTTCTCTTCTTGTCGTTGAAATGGTGGAAAGGGGGAGTGAAGATGATGACAAAGGTTGTTTTAATTAAAAAGGGGCTTTCAAAATGCCATTAATGGGATGACATTCTCATTAATCTTAAAATTTCATGGGATTTGATTTCCAAATCAATTTAAGTCCAACATTCACAATATTTGTTTTGAAATCACAAGGTCCAATATATATATATATATATATATATATATATATATTATTTTAATTAGAAAACCGAAACTCAAAATATTATTTAAATGTTATTTTCACCGACCCCCAAACCCGTGTGTTACATTATGTGCCCCAACTTCTTGCACTCATAACAAATGAGTTGATCACTCTCATCTTCTTCTCTTTCTTGCTTCATGATCTCACGAGTAAGGAGAGATCCCACCAACTCATCGAGCTTCAAAGTCTTCAAATTTTTGGTCTCGATGGTTGTGGTTCTCTTCCAATCCCATAATTCGGGAAGAGAGTAAAGAAGCTTCCAAACTAGCTTGTCTTTGGGAATGATCTCACAAAAGCCCTTGAGACCATTTTCAATGACGGAAAACCGATCAAACATTTTGGAAACACTCTCATCCGGCTCTATCTTGAAATTCTCTTAACTCAAATTAAGGATCCCAATCTTGGTATGAGTTACATCGTCAGTGCCCTCGTAGGTGATCTCTAGCTTGTCCCACACTTCTTTTGCATTTGTGCACGATGATATCTTTGCATACATGCCAGGTCCAAATGCACAAAAGATGATGTGAAGAGCCTTGTCATTCACTTGAAGTCTTTTTCGATTTTCATCGGTCATTTTCGCTCTCGTTTTCAGAATTAGCCTTTCTTCATCTCCCTTCATCAGAATAGTTGGCCCATCTTCCAATACATCCCAAAGGACATAGTCATTTGACTTGATGAAGAGCCTCATTCTATTTTTACAATAGGGATAGTTATCCCAATTGAAAAAGGGTAGTTTGGTGATCGATTGCGACTCGAAGAGGTTTTGGCCGGAGGTAGATGCCATGACTTGATTCGATAGTTGATTGATCTTCTTCTAGGATCTTCTCTTGTAGATTTGAGTTCCTCAAAGAGTTAGACTTTGATACCAATTGTTAAGTGGATCAATTGGATCGCAGATCAATTGGATCGCAAATGGCCAAAAGAATGGTGAATTGACTTTTTAAAATTGAAGGGAGCAAATTAAAAAAGTAAAAATTGAAGACAAGATAATTTATAATGGTTCAAGCTTAGAACAAGCTCTACATCCACTATCTTAGCTCTCACTAAGGATTTTCAACCAATTTCATTAGAAATGCATCATATTTTCTCGGATTAGGAGGAAACCTTATAAACCAGTCAATCTTTCTACTCAAAGATTAACCAAGACTCTCTCAAATACAAAGATTGTTGGCAAATGAAAAATAAACCTCAGAAGGTAGGATGTTTGTCTCAAATTACAAGTTCTATAAATCCAAATTGATAAAAGATGAATACAATAAAAATCACTCAATTGGGTACAAGGGTTTGACTCTATTTTGATCAAATTTTGGATTTTTGCTTTAATGTGCTTGACTTGATGAATAGTTGTTGTTTAGCTTTAATGACTTACTTTTGTACCTTCTCATTGAATTCTAACCGTTTGGGTTAGTGACATCATCAATAGAGCCGTTGCACTCTTTTTTTTCCCACCATAAATGTAGTTTTGCAACCTACCATATCGGTACTCGCATTACCGTATAGGTGCCTGTCAAGAGAAGAAAGAGTCGTTGTATTCAAATAGCGTAACAATTCAAACACATATTTTATATAGGGGATTGGTACAGCATAGTGCGTACCGATATCGATTTTGCTCACTAGAATCTAGAAAGTTGGTTAACCAAAAAGTGTATCACTACGATAGTTAGACGTATCGGTATTGTTAACCAACTTTCAAAATGTTTGGTTCCAATAATCTGACAAGACAACGATCAAAAATTAAATGTCAAAATTTTTAAAATTTTACCAACTCGTATCAGTACGCAAGGAGTGTATCGGTACAATAAGTAGTTTTTAGAATCCAGGATTACATCGAGTCTAAAAATTGTACCAATACGACAAGGAGCGTATTAGTATACTTTTTTTAACTCGTTTCCAATAGCCAAAAAAACGCCTGGACTA
Source organism: Hibiscus tridactylites (assembly GCA_958450335.1). Classification (NCBI taxonomy): domain Eukaryota; kingdom Viridiplantae; phylum Streptophyta; class Magnoliopsida; order Malvales; family Malvaceae; genus Hibiscus; species Hibiscus tridactylites. The sequence continues at coordinate 15,698,998 of OY288289.1, read as the reverse complement.
ATTTTAAAAATTAAGTTTGAAATACTTAGAAAATATTTTAGATACTTGACTTTTGATTTAAAAATACTTAAAGTTCGATTTTTTTTCATTTTATGAGCCTTTTGAGTATTTAAAATTTTATTTAATTTTACAATTAAGTCCTTGAAAAATTGTTATATCAAAATTAATTTTAGTTTTAAAGGTTGAGATTTTATTATGGAGTAAGTTCTGAAGTTTATACATGATGTGTAAAAAATGAATGTATATTTAAATGTAGTTTAGGGATTGTGGTTTAAGGTCTAGTTTATAGGATTTAGAATTTGAGGTTATAATTTAAAGTTTGAATTTTAATTTTTAAAGAATAAATATACAAGATGTGTAAAAAATTACTCGTATAATAATGGAATAAATTATAGTTTATTCATCCTCATCATACACATCCATAATTACATCTTGAAGAAAAAACAAACAAGAATTTATCATTGGTTTCTATGCTAATTAATTGTTCTTACCTCCAGCCAGATGTCTGATGAACCTGGAGATCCTATGTCGCAACTAAGCAGCCAAAAACCTTGTACTCATCCCATGGGCATACTTATATTTCTGCATCTGCACCTCTAGGTTTCAATAACTTCTTCAACTTTTGGTTTGGTCCGCGGTCGCCCGGATCTTCTTACATCCGTACCTGACAAAAATTCCAATGCTTTCTCTAGGCTCACGTCTTTCGGCTTCATACTCTACGATCATATCCAAGATCATTATTTTTGGAGACTTGCGAAGTGAATCACAAAACTAAAAGAATAATTTTCACATCGACATCACTTGAATACAAATTTACCTTGGGAACGGGAGCAGTGGTGCGTCGATGGCGAACTGAGAATCCAACCTTTGTAAGCTTCAATATCACAGGGTGCCCATCCTTGGGGTGTTCTCCCTGCCAAGATGAGTAAAAGTTTCAAGTTGGACATTCCACGGCATAAAAAGAACATAACTCTCGTTAAAGGTGTCCTTATGTACCAATGTCACGGGGTAGCGCAGCAGCTCGAGTGCATCTTCGAGGGTAATGGAATCCACATTCTTAACCTGAATGAAAAAGAAAACAAGATGGTGATCTGCTTTATCAAGGAGTACTTACAGGTGCTATCTAAAAAAACCAAAAAATATCTGCCGGTCACTCTTAGGCTAAACAAGAGATTAATCCATGTAATGACCCTTGTGTACAATTGACTTGTCCCTGTATACTTTCAGGTATTAGATCACACCACCATTTCTACCTTCCAAAGCATCTTTTTCTTATTGGCGAACAAGCGGTGGCACGAATTATTAAAATCCTAATCCACTGGTGTTTCATTAACTGAGTGGTTTGTAGCAACAAGAGCTGATTCCTTTCGGGGGGGAAACATAAACCACCACAAGTAGAAAACAGTGCAAATGCAAAAATAGATATAACCAGTCCATACATGAGAAACAGCTGATCGCTTAGGTAGATAACCGGTCCTGTCTTCACCAAGCTGCACATAGTATCCATAAGGGCCATTCTTTAAGAAAATCTGCGAGCGATGAAAGAAACAATTTTAGTTACAACAAATGAAAAGTGAAAATTCCAATGAAAGTTAAGATCCAAATTCTTGTTCATTTATACTAAGACCAATATTAGACGCAAACCTTCTCATTGGACCCTGGATGAAGACCTAAGAGTTTTGGCTCCTCGACGTTGTTGCTCTTTTGAGGGCTCTCTTCCTCCTCCTCCTCACCATATAATGTCTTAGCAATATACCTATAAAAAAAATCAAGAATTTAAAAAAACTCAAACCAAAAGATGTAAGTGAATAGAATATAGAAGATTACAATGCTCTTCCTAATAGTAAACAGATAAATATTACCAAAAGGCTCGCGGCCATGCACTGGTATACGTAATGTATGCATCAAAATCCAGAAATTATAGTACTGCTCCATACTTACTTGCACTTTGGGTGTTGGTTACACCCTATAAAATAGCCTGCGCCAAACCTACTTACTTTGAATATTAATGTGCCCTCCATGCAACTGAAAAAAGGTAGGAAAAGGATACCATAAGCTTTATGTGAAGAGTGAACTAATTAAAATAACATATATATGCAAGGTAAGTAATTGCAAGTGATACCCGGACAAATGATATATATATACATGAAAAAAATAAAACAAAAAGAAAGCAAAATATTCCTTTCTTAGCTGTTGGTTTTAAAAGGACTTTTTAGTTCTAAATGAATAGGTGGTGTAAAGGCTTAGTTTGGAGCCCATATCTCGCCCAATCAAAAATAAAACCTGCTATTATCACTAAATTCTAATGAATAGTGTGACAGGTACACCAACAAGACAAATGGTATGAGGAAATAGAATGCATGGCTACAAATAACAAATAAGATAATAAATGCCGGTTAGAAGTTTGAAAAGGTTATTCAACGTTGCCGATAAAGATTTTGTGTGTGGTAGGAATAATGGTGTGGTAGTGGCCGTTTTATCTAATAAAATGGCCTTTGATTAAACTAAAATGAAGATCAATGGATATTTGAGCATAAGACAAATGTCAATCACCCTTAAGGTACCTTTCGTCAAGTTTACCCTGACTTCGAGCTTGATGACAAGCTCTTTCTCCAGGAGGGAGTAATGTTGTGGTCATGTGGATGCTTTGTGGGCCGAACTTGTGTTATAAAAGGCCATTAGTTTCAGTTCTCTAATCTTAGATTCCCAAATTGAAATTTTATTCCAGCTAAACTCTCTCCACTAGCAACTCCCTAAATCCAAGCATGTCTTTAGTAATAAAAAACTGCACAATAAAAGAGCTAACAATTGATTCGCTATCATCTCCAATATCCAATGCAACAAGTAATCCATCAAGTTTAGACCCATTGAACTTTTCAGATACAGAACTAAAGGTTTTTTGGATCAGATTTAAAGAAAAAAGACGGTTGAGTCTAAATAAATAAATAATAAGGATTAGCTGGTAGAAATAAGCTGTAAATAGGTCAAAAAAAAGAGCCAGGGAAAATTATGGAAGGATTGATGTCTGCTGAGCATTTAAACCTTAGCTAACTGACAAGTGCTGAAATCAAGCATAACAACTTCACTGAAGGTTGGGATAAAAGATGGATAAAGTGAGCCAAACTTGATGAGTAAATTTCCATAATTTAATCTGCTGCTTTATGTTTGCACATACCTAAAATACTTTTATCTTATTTATATACGACTAACCTTATCCGATCCTTTCTACGTTCAGATAACCAACTTTCTCTATTCTTCTACTAAAAGACCAAAAACAATGGAAAATACCATTAAACAAGAAGTTATCCTAAACAATCGGACCAACAATACCAAATCCCTTGGGAATATTTTCAAAGGTTTCAGTGTTCTGACTGAGCCATAAAGGAATACTTTTCACTGAGGTTTCCGACATTTTTGTCTAACCAAATACTCTTTTTACTACTCTTCATCTTCTTTTCTTTTTTGTCTGTCTTATCTCTTTTCAAATTTAACACTTGAAGCCCATGGAAGCTAAAACGACAGAACAGCATACCTTGGACACGTCCTACTTTTATTAGGAAGAGAAGCAAACAAGAAATCTCCAAATGACTTTTCCAACATCTTCTCCACCTGAATTAAAATTTGAAATGAAAATATTGTAAGATCAAAAAAAAAAAGAGGGAGAAAACTGTGAGGCTCGGGTATGGGATGAGAATGCCTTGGGATACCTGATGAATGTGAACACTCTCAGCACGACTACAATATGAACTGAAACGTGTCCAGTAGTCGCTAAGGAGCCCTTTCCATTCAGTTAATCCAGCAGAAACATTGTCAAGCTATAAATACAAGTGACAAGTGAAACAGGTCAAAAAACACTACTTGAAACTTAAATGGCCCACATTCCAAATACTTCAAACCCAACAAACTGAAAGTATTTTAAGCTACAAGTACAACAACCGAGCAGCTTGATACTTACTTCTGTCTCCATATCAGCAGTAAAACTGTAATCAGTGACCTCAGAAAAATGGTGAGAGAGAAATGCTGAGACCTAGACATCATCCCCAAAGTATTAGAGAATAGTAGATTTGGTAGTGTGCTTAAAATCACTAATAATAGTTAATTAGAAGCCCAACTTTTTTACATATATAAATTACTTTATATTAGTCTATTTTTGTAAATTTGACAAAATTCCAAAACAAACTACCAATATATTATACTTCAACTGGTTCCACTTATGGATATCAAATAAAGTTTCCCCTAATGTTGGCTAGATGGCCAACTACTTATCACTAACTGAAGCAAGACGTGTGTATTGCCAGTTTTACTTGAAATATTAATCACCTAACCCTATCTACATGATTATTGCATCAAACCTAATATCAATTGCTAATTGATGGAGGGCTCAGACTTATGTAAAACCACCATAAATCCAGGGCTTAATAGATGTTGGACACTACAACTTAACACTTCCCCTCACATATGGCTAAACAAAGGCCAACACAAGGACAGCCACACTGAGGGTGGTGGGCCCATGAAAAACAGGTCCTAGGATTGAAACCTGGCTTTGACACCATGTTAAGCATCCAACTTAAATTCAATTGGAAATAGGTGGAATGCGCAACTTTAATATAAAACTACAAGAAACCCAATACTAACAGATGAAGGATAACAACACTAAAGAAATTTTTTAACATATTAAGTTATTCTAAAGCATTAAGTACTGTAAATCAAATAGAGCAGGAATGAGATAACATACCATGCGACCGCGAAATTCAGGATATAATACACGATTTTTTACTGTCACATAATTTCTATCCTGATGCAACAACACGAAAATGTGATATTAGAATGTCTTGCCAATATTAAAGTTTATGGTAAATAAGATCAATAAACTGCAACAGTTGCAAGGAAAAGAGCAGGAAAATTGCAACATATAAATAAAATAAACGGCAACAGATTATGAAAGAACAATCAAACTACATAATAATTACTTCTTTTGGTCTTGAAAAATTAGTGACAAGATAATCAGCAGTAAGAAAGAAACATGGTGGATAAGCTCCTTCTAGAATTACTAGAGACTCCAAAACAAGGTAATAAGTTCAACCAGCTTTTCAAAGAACTTAAGCATTTTCTACTGAATTAGGCCTTCTATAATAATAATACACAGTTTTACTGTCACATAATTCCTATCCTGATGTAACAAAATGAGAAATGTGACAATAGAACACGTCTTCTCAATATTAAAGTTGGTAAATAAGATCAATAAATCAATGGCATCAAATTATGAAAGAACAATCAAACTACATAATAATTGCTTCTTTTGGTCTTGAAAAATTAGTGACAAGATAATCAGCAGTAAGAAAGAAGCATGGTGGATAAGCTCCATCTAGAATTACTAAAGACTCCAATACAAGGTAATAACTTCAACCAGGTTTTCAAAGAACTTATTCATTTTCTACTGAATTAGGCCATAATGATAACACAGATATTAAATAGGTCTAATATTTTATCTTTGGAGGCTTTCTTTAAAAGTACTTGCCAGGTTGAGTTTGTTTGGGAAATTTAGCACTTAGTGTCAGAAAATATGCACATAAATTAGAGATTATTTGTATAATTAGACACGATCCTGTAGATCCTTGTTAGTGATTACAATCCCTATCTTTAAGGGATTTTAGTTTACCTAGAATAGTATCTTTCCTAACTTAATAGTTACCTAATATAAGTTGTATATAAAGATGTAAGCTGTTATATAGAAATCAAGAGAGTTTTCTACAGTAAATCACTCTATTTTGACATGGTATCAGAGCCTTGTTAGCTCCTTTTTTGAGCTCTGTCAATCTCGATTAACACCTTTCTTTTCCCTTAAAATTCCTCCTTGAGTGTTCAGTGAAGGTTCACTGTTAAATCCAGCAGAAAAGTATGGTTGAAGTAGGCGATGAGAGCAGTACCAAGACTGTGCAAGGAATCTCAGTGAGTGAAGGGAGTCATTCGAATCAGATAGGTGACTTGCAAAGTATACAAGATGCCTATAGATTGAATGGAAAAAACTATCTTAAATGGTCTCAACTTGTTCGTACTTTTTTGAAGGGTAGAGGAAAGCTAAGTCACCTCCTTGGAACTGGACCTAAGGAGGGAGACCCTCGTTTTGAGGCTTGGGATGAACAGGATTCACTAGTCATGTCCTGGCTATGGAATTCCATGCTACCAGAAATTAGTGATACTTATATGTTTCTCAATACAGCCCAAGAGATATGGGAGGCTGTAAAACAAACCTATTCAAAGGTTAAAGATGCTGCCCAGATTTATGAGATTAAGACCAAAATCTCATCCACCAAGCAAGGAGGCAGATCCATCACAGAATACTCCAACTTGCTGCAAAATTTATGGCAAGAGATGGATCACTACCAATGTATTCAAATGAAGTGTAGTGAAGATGCAGCTGTCCTAAAAAGGTTTGTTGAAAAAGAAAGAATTTATGATTTTCTTGCTGGACTAAATATTGAGTTTGATGCAGTAAGAGTCCAGATTCTTGGTAAAGAGGATCTACCCTCTCTAAATGAAGCCATTGCAATCATTCGGGCTGAGGAAGGAAGAAGAGGGGTTATGATTGAGAGCAATCAAGTGGAAGGTTCTGCTCTAGCCACCAGAAGTGCAGCAGAAAGAAAATCAAACCTGGAACAGCAGGTTTTTAAAGAGAAGTTAGAAGGATCAAAAATGGTGCACAAAGACTCTTTATGGTGTACCTATTGCAAGAAGTCTCTCCATACAAAAGAGAAGTGCTGGAAGCTTCATGGGAAGCCACAGACAACAAACAAAAATTTTTTGAGAGAGAGGGACCATCAAGAGGACAGGGAAAGGCATATATCACTAAGCAGATGAATGAGGAGGCCCAAGAACAGTCCTTTGAGTTCAACAGGGAAGAAATAGAGAAATTGAAATGTTTACTTGGATCCCTGGAAAAACCTTCCTCTTCAGGTACTTGTAGTGTAGAAATCAGAGTTATTTTCTCTACACATTCATTTCAGATTATATTACATATATACACAAACTTTATCTCTATCTTAGGAAACTCTAAGTTTAGGAAAGAAACTAATCCTAGGAAATATAATCCCTTAGAATAAGAGATTATAAAAGATATTTACAGAATCAAAGGAAATAAATTTCCAGAATCCCTTAAAGTAAGGGATATATATTCCTACACTCCCCCTCAAGCTGGAGAATATACGGTGTATAATCCCAGCTTGGATACAAAATCATCAAAAACATGTTTAGATAAGGCCTTGGTGAATACGTCTGCTAGTTGACTTGTAGAAGGAATGTAAGAGAGAGCAACTATCCCTTTGTGAACTTTCTCGGAGATGAAATGTTGATCAATTTCAACATGTTTAGTGCGATCATGTTGAACTGGATTTTTGGCAATTTGAATTGCTGATTGATTATCACACATTACTTCAAAACATGCTTCGTAGTCCATAAACAAATCTTTGAGCAGCTTCATTATCCATATACCTTCACAAATTCCTAGAGCCAATGCTCGAAATTCTGCTTCAGCACTGCTACGCGAAACAACTGATTGTTTCTTACTTCTCCAAGTTACAAGATTCCCCCACACAAATGTGCAATAGCCACTAGTAGATCTCCTCTCTGTTAAGTCCCCTGTCCAGCTAGAGTCTGTAAAAACTTTCACAGATTTGTCGCTAGACTTTTTGAACAGTAAACCATGTCCAGGGGTTTTCTTCAAGTACCTTAGTATTCTATGAGCTGCTGCCAAGTGTTCTTCAGATGGATTAGCCATGTGTTGGCTAATTATATTAACAGAAAAAGCTATATCCGGTCTAGTTAAAGACAAGTATATTAGCTTACCAACTAACCTCTGATATTGTTCTTTATCTACCGATGAAGTTGCTGCCGCCTTAGTGAATTTGAGGTTGGCATCCATAGGTGTATCTGTAGGTTTACATCCTAAAAAACCAGCTTCATTTAGTAAATCGAGGACATATTTTCGTTGATTGATCACAAGTCCTTCTTTGGATCTTGCAACTTCCATGCCAAGGAAGTATCTCAACTTGCCGAGGTCTTTAGTTTCAAATTCCCTGTTAAGAAGTGTTTTTAAACTTTGGATTTCTTCATCATCATCGCCAGTGAGGATGATATCATCCACATATACAAGGAGAATAGCTTTCTTCTTCCCGGAAGTTTGTTTTATGAATAAAGTATGATCAGCAAGAGATTGTTGATATCCATTACGCAGGATAACTGTAGTAAATCTTTCAAACCATGCTCGAGGAGACTGTTTTAGACCATAGAGAGACCGGTTGAGTTTGCAAACCTTTTTTCTGTCTGTAGTAGATTTGAGACCAGGTGGAACCTTCATAAAGACCTCCTCATCAAGTTTGCCATTGAGAAAGGCATTTTTCACATCAAGTTGATGCAATTTCCAGTCATTGTTGACAGCAAGGCTGAGTAGGACCCTAACAGTATTGAGCTTGGCCACAGGTGCAAATGTCTCTTTAAAATCAACCCCATATGTTTGAGTGTACCCTTTAGCTACGAGTCTCGCTTTATATCGTTGTACACTGCCATTAGAGTTATATTTAATAGCGAAGATCCATTTACAACCAACAGGTTTTTTACCTTGTGGAAGATCTGTTAAGGTCCATGTAGCATTCTGTTCAAGTGCACTAAGTTCGTCTTCAACAGCTTTCCTCCATTTTGGATCCCTTAAAGCTTCATCTATAGTGGAGGGAATATATGCTTCATCTAATCTGGCTGTAAATGCTTGGAAAGATGGCGACAAAGAACTATAACCAGCAAATTTCTGAATAGGATGTTGAGTGCACTGTCGTATTCCTTTCCTAATTGCAATAGGAAAATCATTAAGAGACTGAGAATTGAACTTACTAGATGTAGCACCTTCTTCTTCCATCATGACAGCTGGACTAAAAACCAACTTTCGGTAGGTGTTAGATTGCAGAATAGCCTCAGGTAAAGGTTTCTTTTTTCTTTGGTAAACCAGAAGTGGATTGGGAGGTATAGTTTCTGGTAGTTTCAAAGTGGAAGGAATTGGTGGTGTAAGATTGGTAGTAGGACTTGAAGTAGGAAGATGAACAATTGGCAGAAAATCTGGAAAATCAGGAGAAATTGTTGGATTAGAAGAATAAGGTTGAGAATCAGCCCATGGCTCCCCCTGAAAATTATCTTTAGTGAAATAAGATTCCTGTTCAAAAAATGTTAGATCCATAGTAACATAAATTCTCTTAGTAGGTGGATGATAACATTTATAACCCCTCTTGAGTGAAGAATACCCAACCATGACGCATTTAAGTGATTTAGGGTCTAACTTGGACCTATTAGGGGCAGAATTGTGGACAAAAACAGTGCAGCCAAACACTTTAAGAGGTAAAATAGAAGAAATTGGCTTAAAGTGGGGGTAGGATTCTAAGAAAATTGATTGAGGAGTATGAAAATTTAAAACCTTACTAGGCATTCTGTTTATCAAGTAAGTGGCAGTTAACAAAGCCTCTCCCCATAAATATGTAGGAACATTATTAGTGAATAAAAGGGAACGAGTAACATCAAGTAGATGGCGATTTTTTCTTTCGGCAATCCCGTTTTGTTGTGGGGTGTTAACACAAGAACTGATGTGAACAATTCCTTTGGTTCTGAAAAAATCACCCAAAGAATTAGCAAAGAATTCACTCCCATTATCAGAATGAAAAATTTTGATTTTAGAATTGAATTGAGTTTCAACCATGGTATAAAATCTGGTAAAAATGGAAGAGGTTTCGGATTTGTCTTTCATCAAATATGTCCAAGTCAGCCTACTATGATCATCTATGAAAGTAATAAACCACTTACAACCATTAGCATTCTTCACTCTTGATGGGCCCCAAATGTCACTATGTATCAAAGAAAAAGGGCTAGAAGGTTTATATTGTGAGGGTTTGTATGACGCCTTGGTTTGTTTTGCAAGAGAACAAATATGACATTTAAACAAATGTGGCTTTTTATTAACGAAAAGAGAAGGATGTAATTTTGCTAAATAAGTAAAACTAGGATGACCTAGTCTAAAATGCCATAACATAATAGGATCAATAGTATTAGAGACAGTAAACGAAGTAGATGGCTGGTCTGGAGTTGTTGAAGGTTCATTAAGGATATAGAGGCCATTGTGCAAGCTAGCATTGCCAATCGTCTTCTTCATGTCCAGTGCCTGCAAAGTACAACCAGTGCCATCAAACGTGAAATTACAATTCAAATCTTTCGAAAGTTTACTGATAGATATAAGATTGCATGCAAGATTTGGAACAAAAAGGACACCATTAAGAACCAGATTCGAATTTAGTAAGACAGAACTATGTCCTTGAATTGGTGAAAGAGACCCATCTGCAGTCTTAATATTCCTACCAAATGGAATTGAAAAACTGTGAAACAAGTTCCTGTTTCCTGTCATATGATCTGAGGCCCCGGAGTCAAGAACCCAAGTAGGGTTTAACTGTTGAGAAAGAAGGGCTTTAGGAAAGGGTATACCTTCTGGTTCGGCTATGACAAGATTACCCTCTCGAGGTCCAGTGAACTTGCTAAATAACCTTTGCAGATCCGCAATTTGTTCCTTAGTAAAACTAGAAAATGTAGATGGTGAAGATGAAGTAGATTGAGTGTCTGGAGATGGCTTGGATTTCCAATCAACAGGTTTGCCATGAAGTTTCCAGCACTTTGCTTTAAAGTGACCTGGTTTCTTGCAGTGATCACACCAAGGCCGTCCCTTTTTAATTGAACTAGAGGACACTTGAGTAATAAGGGCAGATTCTTCAACAGAAGAGACTTCAGGAAGCATAACAATTCTTCGACTGGCTTCCTTCTTGACTATGGAGAACACTTCCCGAATCGATGGAAGAGGAGAAGTCCCAAGGATTCTACCACGTACGTCATCAAACTCCTTATTAAGCCCTTGAAGAAACTGGAAAATCCTCCTCTGAGTCTTGATTTTCTCGAAAAGTGCTGCATCTGCTGGAGTCTCCCATTCATTCTGATCGTAGAGATCAAGTTGCTGCCATAGGGCATTTAGAGTGTTATAGTACAAGGTGATTGTCATCCCATCTTGATGAAGAGCTGCTGCCTGGCTTTCAATGCCATACAATTCTGAGATATTATCCTTGCTAGAATAAGTTTCCTGCACTGCACTCCAAATTGACTCGGCAGTTTGATAGAGAAGAAAGTTACGACTCACACTTGGAGACATCGAGTTGAGAAGCCAAGTCATTACTTGACTGTTTTCCCTCAGCCATTTGGTATAACCAGCAGTACCAACAGCAGGTTTGTCGATTTCCCCAGTGATATAACCCAATCTTTCTCGACCCGCAAGGAAAATTTTTACGGATTGAGACCATTCGAGATAATTGGTATCATTTAGACGATGGCAGGTAATAACTATATTCATTGAATCAGAAAGATCAGCAGAACCATAACTATATTCTGAAGAAGAGCTAATTTCGGTAGGCGAAAGAGAAGAGGAAGTTTGTGCCATCGATGAGGGTTTAGGATGATCTAAACCTGCTCTGACACCATGTAGAAATCAGAGTTATTTTCTCTACACATTCATTTCAGATTATATTACATATATACACAAACTTTATCTCTATCTTAGGAAACTCTAAGTTTAGGAAAGAAACTAATCCTAGGAAATATAATCCCTTAGAATAAGAGATTATAAAAGATATTTACAGAATCAAAGGAAATAAATTTCCAGAATCCCTTAAAGTAAGGTATATTCCTACATGTAGTCTCGCTTTTTAAGGTATATCCTCTTCTCAAACATCTAAAGTCTCGGATTTCCCTACGCAAAACCCTTGGGTGATTGACTCAGGAGCAACAGACCATATGACCAATTCCTCTCTAAATTTTATCAATTATATACCTTGTCCTAGTAATAAAAAGATAACAGTTGCAGATGGAAGTAGGATAACCGTGGTTGGTTAAGGAGATATTGTTATAAGTAACACCCTAACACTTAAAAATGTTCTCCATGTGCGTAAATTGTTCACTAATCTCCTGTCTATCCAAAAAATCATCAAAGACACTAATTGTTGTGTTATCTTTTATCCTACCCAATGTGTTTTTCAGGAACAGGGAACGAGGAGGATGATTGGGCATGCTAAAGAAGAAAATGGATTGTATTATCTTGAAAATTCCAGTGGACAGGTCAGTGTTTCATCTTTTTCACTCGTGTCGAATTCTAAAACCACCAAAGACCAAATATGGCTTCATCACCTTCGTCTTGGTCATCCTTCATTTAAAGTTTTAAAGTTCATGTTTCCTTCCTTGTTCAAATCCTTAAATAATGAAGAATTTCATTGTGACATATGTGAGCTTGCCAAACACAAACGTGCTTCTTTTCCCATAAGTAATAAAAAGGCATCTACACCCTTTTCTCTCATTCACAATGATGTTTGGGGACCATCCACTGTTCCAAATATAACCGGGGCTAGGTGGTTCGTTTCATTTATAGATGATTGCACTCGTGTGTCCTGGATATTTCTTCTAAAGCAAAAATCTAATGTCAGTTCTACTTTTAAGACCTTTTACACCATGGTTAAAAATCAATTTGGGGCAGATATAAAAAGGGTTAGGTCAGACAATGCTAAGGACTACTTTAATCAAGTCCTATCTTCCTATTTCCAAGAAAAAAGCATCATACATGAATCATCTTGTGTAAACACCCCTCAACAGAACGGTGTAGCCGAAAGAAAGAATAACCATCTTCTTCAAATAACAAGAGCCTTGTTGTTTCAAAAAATGTTCCTAAACACTATTGGGGGGAAGTTGTGTTAACTGCCACCTATATTATCAACAGATTACCAACTCAGGTTCTTAAATCTCAAAGTCCTATTCAAATCCTAAACAGTTTCTACCCTAACTTTAGTCCTTCTCTTCATCTTGAGCCTAAAATATTTGGTTGTGTTGTCTTTGTTCATATTCATTCTCAGAATAGGGGTAAGATGGATCCAAGGGCATTGAAATGTATCTTTGTAGGTTACTCATCTACTCAGAAAGGGTATAAGTGCTATCATCCACCTACACAGAAACATTTCACTTCTGTTGATGTCACCTTTGTTGAAAATAAAAACTATTTTACTCACCCTTATCTTCAGGGGGAGATTTTGTTCAGGGAAGATAAGGACAAAGATTATTTCCTTCTTCAGCCTCTCACCTTGCCTCCACAAAATCAGCCTGATCTTATCCAATCTGACCAGCCAGATCTAATCCAATCTATCCAATCTGCCCAGCCTGTCCAAAATCAGCAGAATCAACCTGATCTTATCCAATCTGCCCAGCCTGATCTAATCCAATCTATCCAATCTGCCCAGCCTGTCCAAAATCAGCATGGTCTTACCCAATCAGTTGAATCTGATTCTCAACCTCTTTTTGAACAGCAACAATCTGAACCCACCACACCTAAGGCAGGAATTCAAGATATTGCTCGTCCTCTACAAGTCTACTCGAGAAAAAAGGGACCAATGCATGCTCAATCATCACCCTTGTCTCCTCCACAAATTGAGGTAATTACTGAACCTATCTTTGATTCAAATAATATTGAGAATCCTAATTCTGATTTTGATCATAGGGATTTTGAATTTCCTATTGCAATTAGAAAAGGAAAGAGAACTTGTACCACAAAAAATCCTCTTTATTTGTCCATTTCCTACAGAAATTTGTCTCACAACCATAAAGCCTTCCTTACTAGCCTAAATTCCATTGTCATCCCTAAAACTGTGTCCGAGGCTTTAGAAAATGAGAATTGGAAGAATGCTATGAAAGTTGAAATGGAAGCACTGGAAAAGAACAAAACGTGGGAATTGGTGAAGTTACCAGAAGGAAAGAAAACAGTGGGATGTAGATGGATATTCACAATGAAGTACAAGTCAAATGGCTCCTTGGAAAGGTATAAAGCAAGGTTGGTGGCTAAGGGGTATTCCCAAACCTATGGGATAGACTACCTTGAAACTTTTGCCCCTGTTGCAAAGATGAATACCGTAAGGATCTTGTTGTCATTGGCTGCCAATCAAGGATGGAGATTACAACAATATGACATCAAGAATGCATTTTTACATGGTGATCTTGAAGAGGAAGTTTACATGGACATCCCACCTGAATTTAGTCCAAATTGTGGACAAACAGTTTGCAAATTGAAAAAGGCACTGTACGGGCTAAAACAATCCCCAAGAGCCTGGTTTGGAAGATTCACCAAAGTGATGTTGAAGCTGGGTTACAAACAAAGTCAGGGTGATCATACTTTGTTTGTGAAACATTCTTCAAGGGGAGTTGTTGTCCTAATAGTCTATGTAGATGACATCATAGTCACAGGGGATGATTCGAAAGAAACCGACAACTTGAAGAAGTGTTTGATCAAGGAGTTTGAAGTCAAGGATCTTGGAAGACTGAAATACTTCCTTGGAATTGAAGTTGCATATTCACAGCAAGGAATCTTTATATCTCAACAAAAATATACTCTAGATTTGCTGACAGAAACTGGCAAACTAGGGTGTAGACCAGCCGAGATACCAATAGAGGTTAATCACAAACTTGGAGATGCAACAGAGGATGCAGTTGTGGACAGAGGCTCCTATCAGAGACTTGTGGGAAGATTGATTTACTTATCACACACCAGACCATACATTGCTTATGCAGTTGGTGTTGTGAGCCAATTCATGCACAATCCTAAAGAATCACATCTAAGGGCAGTGACTCAAATTTTACAGTACTTGAAGGGCACACCAGGAAGAGGAGTTTTATTTAGAAAGGGAGAAAATCTGACATTAGAAGCCTATACTGATGCAGATTATGCAGGGTCCTTAGTTGATAAAAGATCAACATCAGGCTACTGCACTTTTTTGGGAGGAAATTTAGTGACCTGGAGAAGCAAAAAAACAGAATGTTGTAGCCAGGTCTAGTGCAAAAGCCGAGTTTAGAGCCATGGCACTTGGGATTTGTGAATTATTGTGGCTGAAGATTATCTTGGAGGATTTAAAAGTCAAGTGGGAAGGTCCAATGAAACTATACTGTGACAATAAATCAGCAATTAATATTGCTCACAATTCAGTTCAACATGACAGGACAAAATATGTTGAAGTGGATCGACACTTTCATAAAAGAAAAACTTGACAGTGGCCTAATTTGTACTCCCTATGTATCTACTGGTGATCAAGTTGCAGACATACTTGCAAAGGGGCTACCTGGGAAGTATTTTCAGAAGCTAACAAGCAAGCTGAAGATGGAGGACATCCATTCTCCAGCTTGAGGGGGAGTGTCAGAAAATATGCACATAAATTAGAGATTATTTGTATAATTAGACAGGATCCTGTAGATCCTTGTTAATGATTACAATCCCTATCTTTAAGGGATTTTAGTTTACCTAGAATAGTCTCTTTCCTAACTTAATAGTTACCTAAGTTTAGGATATAAGTTGTATATAAAGATGTAAGATGTTATATAGAAATCAAGAGAGTTTTCTACAGTAAATCACTCTATTTTGACACTTAGTTACATTGCTCGCCATTCAACTTTTATCAAGAGTGAGGTGAATTTTAAAATTGATCATTTCAACATTATTACTAACCTGTAAAACTTTCAACGTGGAGGCATATGTCGAAGGTCTACCAATTCCAAGCTCCTCTAGTTTCTTAACCTTTAAAATGCAGAATTATGGAGGTAAGAAACGACCATTGGATAAGAAGAAAAACCAGCATAACAAATTGTCTCCCTCCCTCAGCCCATGTCGCATGCATGCATGCACTTAGCAATAAGTGAATAGGATAATATTTGTATATTTTACATCTTCAACACCAAAGAAACAGATATGAAGGAAAGAAAGAACACAACATATGGAAAACAATTTGGATGCTTCGTCCAAAAGCTGAAAGTATCTTAGTGTATGTTATATGATAGCATTTACACATCATATTTCTGTGCAATGGCTTAATCATAATGACATTGTAATTCACCCAAGTAAGAAAAGTGCTAGCAGCACTCCTGTCATGAAGGTAATAAGATGTACCAATGATCCTTCAGAATAGCGTGCTGGTGCCTGAGTATGATGCTGATTGGTTTCTACTTCACCAAGATATAATCGATCCCCCTTCTGCAAAATAAATTAGTTAGTAATGGCGCGAACTAAAAAAGAAACATAAAAAAATTACCAACTTACATATTTATTTATTTGTTGGTGGTGGTGGTGGTGGGGGGGGGGGTTAAGACCATAGGAAAAGCAATTAAATTAAAATTGTGATGGGGAAGATTCCTAAAGGCCAACTGAGAAAATTTTGTATGATAGAAAGGCTATGAAGCATCATGGCAAACAAAATATTAAATATTTCAAAAATAAATGACAAATCAAATGAAAAATGAATACCTTCAACGAACTAATAATGCCAAAAACCTCCGCATCATGGTTTACTTTGTTATCATTGAATCTGATTGTTTCATATTCATCATCCTAGAAATTTAAAAGAACATGAAAAATAGAAACAGATAAAAGAGGTTCAGTATTTTTGAGACATGCTAGCAATCATGTTACACATGTCACAAGTAAACCTTCACGATGCCCGTACATTTCCAATGTAGAACAAGTATTTTCAAATCAAATCACCAAAGAATGAATCTCAAATCTCAATAAAAATTGTGAAATTTCAATAATTGATGCTCAAATATTTAAAACAGTAATGTAAATCCAACACTTCAAGAAACTAAATAACATGGGTTCTTATAACTAAACAACCCCTAAACCCTGCTAAGAAACAAAACACCAAATATAACACTAAAACACTTATACTTGAAAATGAAGTAACATACTCATTACTGTAGAATAACCTAAATAATTCCAAAATAACCTAAATTTATGTACAAATTGCAATCAAATCCATAAAACAAAATTATAGTCCTATATAATTTCATATTTCTATTCCTATAATACCTTTTATTTTAAACTTAAATTCATACAAAATGGAAACTTCGCCGAAAATAGTGAAAATGTTCCATTTTTAAAAGTATTTAGTAAAAATAATACAGCAAATTTAAGAAATCCCACAATGATTTGGCATTTGACTTTGATTTGAGATACGGCTACCTCAGTAACCAATTAGAAGCATCAACTCAATTATAACTGATTTTACCATTAGAATTAAGAAACACAAATAAACTGTATAAGCCAGTAAAATATAGAAAATACTAGTAAAAAGTAGATAATTCAGAAATAAAATACGATGTGATGCCATTTTATGTCCAAAGAAAAAAATTATCACCATCCATACATTTACAATATAAATGCACATGTAGTAGACAGCATTGCAAATAAAGAAGAAAACAAACAAACTTTATTTAAACCATTAATGGACCAGAATTCATTCAGATTTTCTGTGTTGAACAAGGAGATCTCCCACATACATCCACATTAAACACTGATAGGAGCATCCAGAAATTGTATGCAGCACATACAGATATACAGGAAAAACTGTATATTATACCTGATAAACAGACTTATAGCCGAGGAACTCCACTCTTGAGGATGAAGACCGGAAAATGATGGACCTATCACCATTCCCAATTTCAAGTTGTATCTGCTTAGAACTATGATTGCTAGGTGTTACATAGATAATAGTATTATGGTCCACAACTATGAAGATAAAAACAAGACAAACTATCCATTTTCATTTATATAGAAGAAAGAGAAAGATAAACCACACACAAGTAAATGCAATTACTACAAAAAGAAAAGAAGATTTTTGCCAAAGCAAGAATCAATGCAGCTTGTCCTGAAGCACAATGGCCACAGAATTTAATTTCCAACCTGCTCTGTGATTGAAGCTAATAAATCAAATAACCATCGTATAAATATAAACATTTGATGAGAATTTAATTTCCAACCTGCTCTGTGATTGAAGGTTCCATTTGACATGCCATTGTTCTTGACCAAATAAGAGTGTATAACTTCAATGAATCTTCATCAAGTGCTCCAACAAGCATCGCTGCCATTAAGAACAATTCAGTTGTCAACCAGAACTGAGATTTCACACTAAGAATAAAATATCAGCAGCACAATTCAAACTAAAAACATAACATATGCTTATAAAAGAACAAACAAAAATCTGTTCACTTACATGGTAACCTCCGAATATTGGTGGGTCTAATTGCTTCATGAGCCTCTTGAGCATTCTTGACCTTCTTATAATACTTGCATGCATTTTCTGGGGCAAAACGTGACCCATATCTGCCGAAATTTTAGTTTTTATTTATAATCAGCAATTTAGAAGACGAGCAAACTTGCCAAATAATTAAACAGTGACTTTAACTACAATGCAATCTACGGTAAATTGGTGTCCATCAAGTAACACTATAAAATGCAACAATAACTGGCATGGAAAAAAATGCTAGCACAGGCATTTTGACGAGATATCAGCACGCAGGTAAATGAAGATAAATTTTTTTAGCTTAACAATTCAGATACAAAAAAGTCACCTTTCCATAACCAAGGAGCGAATGTCCTTAACAGCTTCATCAGAAATCTAACACAATAAACAGAGAGTATTTTAAACCCCAAAGGATCACAAACCATATCAGAACTAGGGCAGAAAATAAAACACAGGGATTTAGGAAAGACATATGAGTAAAGAGAACATGATAAACAAAATATCCATACAACTGAAACTATGATTGTTAGTATCAATTCAGGTTCTACCACAGTAGCACGATCAAGTACCAGAATAACAGTTTACATGACAAGCAGCATATCAACTAATTAACAGCGAGAGGGGAGTACTCTATTGAAAGAGAGATGAACTGAAGATAAGGTATTATCCTTACCAAGAGCGAAAGCATAGGCCCCAAACAATCAATTAAATGCAATTATGGCACGTGCAGCAAACCAAGAAGGCAGAAGTAACCTAGAGTATTTTCCATCCTTCCTGACCTTTTAGGACAAGAAACCTCTAACTATTGTCTTCCAAAGAGTCCAAAAGTAAATTTACAACCTCACTGCCAATTATTGCTAACAGGTATTACATATGATTTTAACTCTCTTCCTCAGCCTAGCTCAACCAACCGCTAATTTTCTATTATTATAATTATTATTTATTAGAATAAAAGGCACCATGAAAACATTATAGAGGAAGACACATGAAGACTTATAGTGCAGGGCATATGCACACCACAAAACCTTTCACTTGGGGAGAAAATGAAAGAAAACACAACCAAAGCAAGATAAAGATAGACCAAAGATGTACCCACATGTAGCCCATCTGTTCTGCTGTATGTTATCAACCCAGTTGCCTCACCATCTGACAATCGAACCCCTTCATAAAGCTTCTGAGCAAGCTGCATTATTTATGTGCAAAGAAAAAGTAAAAATAATGAAAAGTCAACCAATTAATCATATGCTGAGGTGCTTGATGTAGAAGAGATCAGTAAAGAGTGAAAAGGATACAAAAAAGCATACATATAATTTAGCATGTAAAAAGGGAAGCATATAAAGTAAGCCACCTTATAGAGTTTATTCAACCATAGAGTTTAGCTTGTAAAAGGAAAGCAAATAAAGCATGTCAACTTATAAGAGTTCATCAATCAACCATAGAGTTAACCACAAAGTCCAAAGCAACTATATAAAGAGTAAAATCAACCACTGCAGTCAAAACAGAAAATCAACATTTAATGCAGAAAATATCATTGCTACGCAGGCAGTCTTTCAATAAGAGGAACAACTGCAAAATGTTTATTAAGTATAAAATTAGAGACTTTCAAACGACGAGAGTATGAAACCAAGTTTAACTCACAGAGAAAGCAGATGATAAAGGAATATTAATAAAACTCCGTAGTTTTATAAAACTAAAAAGAAAAGCAACAACTTGCAAACCTTCATTGTATACGTTGCAGGAAATTTTAATATGTTTGAAGCATCCTGCTGAAGTGTCGATGTTATATATGGCGCAGGAGGGTTTCTTCGGCTTGTGCTGCTTTTAGTGTTAATCACTTTAAAATTTTCTAAACTAATCTTCCGCTGAACATCCTTTGTCTCTGCCTCTGAAGTGATTGAAAATTGACCTAACTTCTTAGAATTAAAATGAGTCAAGTGTGCAGGGAAAGAAACATCTTTTACTATAGTATTAGATTCTTCAAATTTCAATTGAGCCTCAATAGTCCAATACTCGAGAGGTTTAAACTCATCAATCTCTGTTTCTCTATCACAAATAAGAGACAAAGCAGCTGATTGCACTCGTCCAGCAGACTGGCAACCTGGTAGTTTTCTCCATAATAGTGGTGAAATGTTAAACCCAATCAGATAATCAAGCGCACGTCTAGCAAGATAAGCATGTACCAAGTTCACATCAATTTCTCGTGGCATTTGCAGAGCACTTTTGATGGATGCCTCAGTTATCTCATGAAAGACAACTCTTGCTACACTAACATTTTCACCTAAAGCATCCTGCTGCAGCAACATCTCTAAGATGTGCCAAGCAATGGCCTCTCCTTCACGGTCTGGGTCAGATGCGAGAACAAGATTTTCTGCTCTGAGTAAAGAAAGAAAAATGAGAAACTGAAAATATATATTAACAAAAACAACTGAAAGAATCGATAACAATCATCGATGATAATATCACAACACAAATCTGTATCTCCTAGACTCCTAAATAATATCATAAGATTTCTCATTACAAGATTGGTTTGAGGAACTCATTAAAAGTGATAGAGAGGATCAAAGGAACACAACAAATACGCACTCCTTCAACAACATCATACATCTGGAGAGGTTAAACTACATCGTGAAATTTAAATATGATCTGAAGAATTTATTGCAAGTGATAGGGAGGAACATGAAAGTAGTTTCCTTTAATGCAACATCTGTAAATTAGACCATAAGACTTTCTGAAAAAAAAAGTTGATAATATTTTCACTAAAAATGCTACATACCCACTCAGTGCAACCTTAATGCTCTTAAGATGTGTCCATGCAGCAGTAGGGACCTCCCATACCATGCTAAAATCATCATCAGGTCGCACAGATCCTGAACGAGCAGCTAGGTCCCTAACATGACCATAGCTAGGCAAGACTTCAAACATATCACCAAGGTAGCCCTGAATAACATTCGCCTTTGTGACAGATTCAACCACCATAACAGACTTCCCAGTGGGAGGATATAGCTGCTTCAGTGGCTTTTCTCGTTGAGATAAATTTTTCTGCACCTGTTTCTGAATAGGCTCATTAACTTCTCTCACTCGCTGTCTTCTGCCAGGGCTTGTACTTTTCTTTTTGGACTGCTTTTTGGTTAAAGCAGAACCATCCGGAGCTTCAGTATGTAAGCTGCCAGTTGAATTTCTCTGGAAAACTGCATTGTTAGCTAAAGTTTTGGACAATTTGAAACCATGCTCAGACACGCAGATGTAGCTAGTACATATGTGTAACTGTTACTCTGAATGCTATATACACAACAAATATACAAATATGCATGCATATTAAAAAGCCCAAGAAATCCAAGCTCGATTTAGCATTTAATCAAAACTAACCTCTGAAATCTGTTTGGGATGCTGACCTTTTTTGCTAATATTTAAGGTCCCGACCACAGAAGAATTTTTGGAGCTTTTCACCACAGGTGCTTCCTCTGAAACAACAGTGCTAGAAATATGTTCCTTTTTGGTCTTGCTTCTTGACTGTTTTTTCTTTTTCAGACTAACTTTAGATTCTGGCTTAGCACCCGTAATCAATGAAGTAGAAGTAGAAATGGAAGAAAAGTCTGGCCTAGCAGTGTTAATGAGCGAATCAGAAGTAGAGTCTGGTTCAGCATTGTTAAGAAGTGAAGTTGAAGCAGGAGATACTAAAGGTGCACCCTTGTCACCATTGAGAGCAGCCACTCCCTTTAGCTTATTCGAATGCCTATTAAACCGTCTGAAGCTGAAGCCACTATTCCTTCCATCTCTGACACCCGTACCATCATTCTTAGTTTCCGGTGAAGGGGATTGAGAAAAAAACATTTTGGAAAGAGGCACAAAGGCTGAGGCTGATCTGATAGCATTGGAAGTCACACATGTAGAGATTACATTTCTATTCCGAGGTAGTGTATAATTTAAGTGGTTAGGTGGCAAAGCAAACATAAAGGCATTGTGAAGGGTTGCCAAAAAATTCAAAGGTTGAACACATTTTGGTTGGCTTGACATGAGGCTTGAAGGGGGCATGAATTTTTTAAATCTAGGGTGAGATGGTATTGAAGACATAAGTTTAACGACCTTGAGCTGAAATTGAAACATCAACGCACAATCAGTTAATAGATCAGCAAATCAAATATAGGATGCATCGTTTTAACTACTTGTTAACATGTCACTATCTTATTCAATCAAACAGCTATGATTGCAGTACTACTATTGTTGATGAAAGTGCATAATAGCATAAGACACAAGATAATGTAACAAAAAGGAAAGACACAATTTTAAGTAATCTACAAAAAAATAAAAAGGGTGAAAATGAACCTTGGGCATCAAGGACGGGTGAAGATGCAGTGCTGCACAATTAGTGGTTGTAGGAGAAGACAACAAGAACCTCTGCATTTCCCTCTGAATCCTTTAATATTAGGTTCTGGATAGGAGGAGAAACAACGAGAAAGCTTGAAAGGGTTTACAGATAGGTTTTTTAATATACCGAACCGAACAGGTGTATTTTATATTTCTTTATGATAAAATGATATACTAAAAATAAAATAACGTCACATTAACTAATTTTACTAACATTACAAAGTTTACATACCAAGTTTACTAAATATAAATCATACTTAACAGTAGGTAAACAAATTTTACTAACATTACAAAGATTACTAAGTTCACTAAATATAAATCATACTCAAACACAACAAACCAGTAGTAACTAAAACATTACAAAGCTTACAAACATCAGTACTAAAATAACATCACATCAGTACTTCAAATACAAACCAACTAGCATCAACAAACTCAAATACAAACAATAGTAGTAGGTAAAACATAACAAAGTTTACAAACATAAGTATTTCAAATACAAACCAAATAAACCAGTATTTCAAATAAAATCGATGGCAATAACAAATACAAACCAAGCAACAAAATAGTTTTTATGATTAGACTCGTAGAGTGACAAGAGTGCAGAAACATGAGCATTAAAGAACATTACGAAACTGATATTTAAATCAGAAACAGGTTCTAGATAATTTTTATGGCTAGAACAATATGAAAC
Source organism: Hibiscus tridactylites (assembly GCA_958450335.1). Lineage (NCBI taxonomy): Eukaryota > Viridiplantae > Streptophyta > Magnoliopsida > Malvales > Malvaceae > Hibiscus > Hibiscus tridactylites. The sequence goes on along the minus strand of OY288289.1, from coordinate 15,675,778 downwards.
ATTGACCAATCATTTTAATTCAGGTCAGCAATATAAGGGGTTAATTAGTTCCTGAAAATTTGCATAAAGTATGGAGCTTTCATCACTTCAGAAAGCAATCATAACTATTTAAGAAGAAGAGTTGCCCTTTTTTTCTCAGCAACCAAAGGGTGAAATCAATACAACGAAAATGGGTTTTTGGCTATCACATTCGAAAATTGCATACTTGAAATGCAACACGTATATACAGACAAGAGAGAGTGAAATATTACCGTCAGAGCTGAAACTTGAAATCTTATGGTAATGACACAGAGATGAAATAAGAATATATTCACGCGAAACCCAGAAATAGAAGAAGAAATTATAGCAACAGAACAGAGAAGGAAGAGACAAATTCTGCTGCTATGTTTTCATTCTTCATGCTCTGTATATAACCAAACTGAATCGTGTTCCCTAAACCCCGCCCTAACCCCTAATTTCCTATCCTTTTTTTGGGCTCAACTCGTATTACAACCCATATACTCTATTTCAGACCAATCCAACAATTACCTAACTATTTAGATCTTTGTCGCTTTCTGCCCTTGAATTACCCTTTCCTCTCATCATCATCATCCTCGTTGAATAATTTAGGGTAAATTGTTTGTTTTTTTATCTATTTTAGTTAAGGGTGGCAATCAGGTGGGGAAAAACTAAAAATTGTGGAGATTTGAACCGACGGTATGGGGAATAACCGAAATCTTCGCCTCATGGGGATGGGAGAAAGTTTTATCCCCGAAGCTCAAATAGGGATGGGAACGGTGATTACTATATCCGAACTGTAGGGATAACCAAACCGTACCCATGTGAATAATCGTAGAGATCCCTGAAAAATATCTGTAGGATCCCAATATCTTACAAAATTTTAAAAATATATTTATAACTATTTACTTATATACCCTTAATATATCTTAATAAAAATATTACATATCATAAGAAAATAAAAGAAAACCCTAACTATATATTCTAATACCACAATATTATTCTCTTCCACTTACACAGCCACAAACCACAATTGAAGATTTTTTATCGAAAACCACAATTGAAGATTAGAAGCATTGCAGTCTGCAAGCTTCCTGACAAGGTAAAAAAAACTAAAAAATATAATTACTTTTAGTCTAGATTTTACATTCTTATTCACGTGTAATGTAGTTTTATGTTTACGCATATTGTATACATGGCTATAGCTGAAGTGATTTGTTTAATTAGAATGTTTTTAATTTTTAATTTTTGGTGTAAGTTTTACATTCTTATTTATGTGGAATGTACTTTTTAATATCTCAAATTGCTCTTTAATTTATTTATGATGCAAGCATTTTAAATTGTAGGTTGAATTGGAATGTTTTTAATTTTTAATTTTTGGTATATGTGAATTATAGATAAACAAGATAATATGAATTCAACAACAAATATTGTTAGTGCTATTATCGGAAGTACTAGCAGCTTTCAAAGATCTACTACTAAAGAAAAAGAAGATGGATCAACACCAATTGGACAAGAAATGTCAACACCAAATGATTCTAGCTCAATTGAACCTTCCGTAGAAGAAGCAAGCTCAGGAATTAAACGAGGTTGAAAATTAGATGTGTGGAATCACTTTAAGAGGCAGAAAATTTGTGAGAAGTGGAAGGCAATATGTCTTTATTGTCAAAAGAAACATGGTGGAGAGTCAAGAGATGAGACCACTCATCTATGTAACCATTACAAGATATGTCCATTAAGAAAAACTAAGGACATAAAACAAAATTTTTTGGGAGCGAAAATAAAAGATAAAGAGAAGACACTTGCAATTTGGAGTATGATTCAAAACTTTTAAAAAAACAATTGCTTGTATGATTGCTTTTCATGAATACCCATTGACCATGGTGGAGCATTATTAGTTTCGTAAAGTTATGAAAATAGTTTGTCCGAAGTTTAAGGAATATACTCGAAATACAGCTAAAAGTGATATCTTCAAAATTTATGAGAATGAAAAGAAAACAATGACCATTACACTTTAAAACAATGATAGTAAAATTGCTATCACCACTGATATGTGGACATCAACGCACCAAAAGAAGGGATTTATAGCGATAACAGCACATTTCATTGATGATTCATGGATTTTACGAAGCCGAATTATTAGGTAACTTTGTAACACCTAATCTTTTATTGTTGATTAAATTGGGTAGTTAAATTTTTAACTGTATGATTATTTAATAACTACATTTATTACTTCAATTTTATTTAATTTATTTTATTTGATTTGATTAGGTTCATGTATGTGCCATGTCCGCATACAACTAAAGTGATTTGTGATGTTCTTTCTAAAAGCTTGATGGACTGGAACATTGATAATAAAATATCTGCATTGGCTTTAGATAGTTGCTCAACAAATGATAAATGATGAAGCTGATTTGTGGTAAGTTGACACCTAACTTCTCTGGTTGGACGAAAAATTATTGCATGCACGTTGTTCTGCACATATTTTGAATTTGATAGTTAAAGATGGTGTACAGATTATTAAAAGCTTTATTGACAATGTTCGTGATAGTGTTACTTTTTGGAATGCTACCCCTAAGAGAATTGAAAAGTTCTAAAAAACTGCTTGTTAGTTAAACATTCCTGTGACCACAAAGATAGCATTGGATTGTAGTACTAGGTGGAATTCAACTTACTATATGCTCAATGTTGCTCTTTCATATAAAGAAATTTTTAAGCGTTTGAAGAAAAGAGATAATATTTTTTATCATGTCCATCCGATGAAGAATGGGAAATTGCTCAAATTATTTGTGATAAATTTAAAATTTTTATGATGCTATTGAGTTCTTCTCTGAGACTGATTATCCTACTATTAATTTTTTTCTTCCGAAGATTTGTGATATCAGAGTGAGTTTGAGGCAATGGGTTGCTTCTAGTTTTTTTTATGTTAGAGATATGACATCAAGAACGGTTCAAAAATTTGACAAATATTGGACCGAGGTTAATCTTATCTTGAGCATAGCAACAATATTTGACCCTAGATGCAAGTTTAAGGTGTTACAATATTATCTTCCACTTCTCCATGGTGAAATAGTGGCAAAGGTTAAGATGGCAAGAATTAAAACAGCTTGTTATCAATTGGTTGTTGAATATTCAAAATTGAGCACTAATGAAGATTTTGAAAATGTCACTCAGTCATCACCTACACCTCTTCGGAGAGATGGTGAAATAACAAGCTTTGATGATTTTGTTGTTGTCTCTGAACTTTCTTTTAAAAATGTTACTGTTGAATTTGATCATTATTTGGAGGAGCGTTTGTTGCCAAGAAAAGGTGAATTTAATTTGCTTGCATGGTGGAAAATTGTCTTAAATATCCTATATTGCGATTGATAGCTAGAGATATTTTTGCGATTCCTACCTCAACTGTAGCTTCAGAATCAACTTTTAGTACCGGCGGCAGAGTTATAAGTGATTCTCGTAGTAGTCTTAACAATGATACAATAAAAGCATTGATATGCACACAAAGTTGGCTAGGAATTGAATTGAAAGATATTGAATATACAAAAAGTTATTTTTTAATTTGATATATTTAATAGTTATATATATGAAAATTTTAATACATGAATGCTTTGTGCTTTTAGATTATAAATCGGTTAATGATTCATCGTTGTGGAACATTACTAGAGATATGGATGTGCATGCTCGTGAGGTAACTTTTCAATTTTTTACTTATAATTTTTATTTAATTCATGTATTTTTTATGCCTATGAACTTATGATATTTACTTTCGTATTATTTGATACATATAATATTTACTTTTGATATTATAGGTTGATGACAAGAAAAATTAAAACAAGTCTACAAGAGCGTCATCAAATATCATATATTAGATCAATTTAGCTACAAAAGTGTTGAGAAAATAACCCCCAATTTTAATATTTGAATCATGTTTGGACTTACCCAACATTCATGTTTGGTGGATCTTTGAGATCACATGTTGCCACTGTTACATCTCAAAGAAACTAAAATTGAAGTTTATATATTTTCTTATTTAATATGCATTGATTTTTTGAGATTGAAAATGGTTAAGATTGTACATATACATTGGGTGTTAGATGAATATTGACGTTTGAAACTTTCATATTATAGGTAGAGACCAATCTGAGACAATCTGATATACCTTACAAGTTTTATGTGTTGCATTGATTTCAAAAATGTTTGTTTATTTATTGGGGATGGGGATTAACCGAAACTGGCGGGGATCCGTAAGGGATGGGTATGGGACTAAAAAATCCCCGAAACATATAACGAGGATTCCCCAAAACCGTACCCGCAAGTGTTGGGGACATAATGGGTAATACAAAACCGTCCCCGCCCCGCCCCGTTGCCACCCCTAATTTTAGTCGCTAAACATTTAATTTATTCAGTAAATTATATATATTAATTTATTTTGGTCATTTTATTATTATTTTGATATAATTTGACATATTTTATTATTATTAAATATAATAAATAAATTTTATTAATATTTAATTATAAATATAATTAAAAAAAATACTTTTGTAACTAAACCTCGCCTTTATTCACCTGGAACCAATCTTCATCACATAACCCACGATAAATCGAACTCCTCAATTGTAATCAACCGAATCAAAGCCTCAACCGACCACCCTAAATCGAAAACCAACTCCCTCAAAACTTCACCCATAATCAAACATCACCACAACACAATCCATGCACTCAACATGAATCTCACCCTTGCAATCCGAATTGTGAACATGCAACCCACAATTGAACTGAAAAATTACACCAGGGTCAAATGTCATTAGCCCCTGTTTGAAACTAAAATCAAGAAGAAGAAAAAACTAAAGGAGAAAATAAGAGCTTACCCATTGTTGCGTGTAAAAGAGTCTATCGCAATTGTAGTGCAAGTGTACACGACGCAAGTAGTAAGTGATACGAAGTATCGGATATCGTCTCCACAGGGATTGGGCTAATGACTTCACCTTAGTTTACTGCACGAAGTAAAGGAAATAGTTTAGAAGATTGTCACGAGAATAATAAGAAAAACGTAAATAAAAAGATTGAAATATCAAGATAAAGAGAATGGGCTGGTATTGAATTGCTCAGTAGTGCAGGTATTGGATTGTTTAGAAATTCCAGTTCTGTCGTCGCTCCCGTCGCCGACAGCACCTGTCGCGGCGGCTGTCCGTTAGCTGTCGCGGCAGCGAACACACCAACTCTGTACTTCAAGTTTGGCAAGAATCCCAGATCTGCCTTGTCCTATCCCTAGGTCCAAGTCTGTTGATGATCACGTCTTTGATGATACCTCCCGGCGTGAATCGAAGGATGAACACCGATGTGTATGAATTCTTCCTTAGCCACTTAACCTTGCCCTATCCCTAGGCACAAGATAGTTCAACTATAAACTAGAGAACTTGCTCTTATTTCTTTCGTATACTTAACTCTCCCGATGCTAAGTAAATGGATAACCTCACAATGCTATCCCGATGCTCTTGCAAGATGTTAAAACCAAAATAAGAGAACTTGAAGTCTATTTTATTGAACTGAAAAATTCCTAAAACAAAACAACCCTTGCAACTACTTTACAAATCAACCCGTAGCCCTAGGGGGAATTTAGAACATGTCGGTGACGGGTAAACGACAGGGGGTTTAGGTTTCAGTTATGGGGTATTCGATGATGCCTAGGTTAAATCTATGCCCTTATATAAGCTTTGGGCTCAAGTTATCTAAGGTAACAAGGATTACAACTTTAATTAAAAGTAAGGTTCTAATAAAGACCTAATCTCTAAGGATTCCTACTTTTCAGCCGCCTCCTTGCTTTATGGGATTTCCTCTCCTTGAGCTTTGGCTTGACATATCTTTTGATCCGGGGCTTGGAAAATTATTTGGTTTTCACACGACAGACGAGCAGATTTTTCTCTATCTATCGAGGTCCACTTTACTTTTCCTCTTCATAAATCTGCTGTCAACCTGCTGTCACGACAGGTCCATGGCAGCTTCGTCTTCTTCATCTGCTAGTCCAGTTCAGCTCTTCTGCTTCTCTGCCCTGCGCCTGCCTTCTTTTTCAACTATGGCAGATACCTGCAAAAATAGCCATCTTTTAGTAGAATCCGTGCTTTTAATCCATTTGTGATGTTTTACTGAAAACTAACCTAAATGCAGTGCAATGATGCTTGAATGCAGCAGAAATATGGGTTAAAAAAGGTGTAAATAATAGAACTTTTACACACTCAACACACCCCCAAACTCAAGTCTTTGCTTGCCCTCAAGCAATTAAACCTAAAAGAAAAATGAAAATTTTTGTGTTTGCTTTCAAACAGTGAACTGTCCCTTACCCGTCGCTCATTCTCTATAGCGGCAGCAACCTGTCGGAAAGGTTAGGATCTGTCCGGAATCTCCCTATAGCTCTCGTGCAGTGTGTGCATGCTTGTGAACAGTTATATGCTAAGATTCTCTTAGTTTCACTAGAATATTCAACTTCTTAACTCGAATTTTTATGCCAAAGTTTATTTTTTTTAGAAGGCACATTTTCATGCTTCTTTTTCTTTCTATTTTCAAGCTAAGTTTTTCTAGAGCCAGTTTTGGGCACCTCTAGTTAGCTTCCTAGAGCCGGTTTCGGGCACCTCTAGTTTTTTTTTAATTTCTTTTGCTAAACTTCTTTCCTAGAGCAAGTGTTAGGCACCTCTAGGGGCTTTTCAAGTACTAAGCATCCTATTCTAGTTTGGCTAAAAGAAATCTAAGCAATATAACAGTCACAAAGGTGTTTAAGTTTTTCAGAACTATAGAAAGGCTCTAAACTTCTCCTTAAACTGTCCTAAAGATGCTTCCACGACAGAGCTGTCATGACAGGTAAGCTAACTTCACAGTTTTAAGCCAACAGTTTAAGTTTTCTGATTTTTTTTAAGAGAAATTAAATAAATAAAAGACACAACAATTAATGAACAGATGTACTTAAGACTCCATTAATGATGGAGGGTTGCCACCCCCAAACTCAAGGGTTGCATTGCCCTCAATGCAAAATGACAGAAAAAGATTAAAAAAATAAAGAAAAGTACATCACAAAAGATAAAGGCAGGCAGCAATAAGAGGAAAATAAAAACTTAAATTTTCAGTCGCTGTCCTCGCTGCTGCTGCTGACACGGATCTGACGGCGGCGTCTGGGCTGTGGAGGAGGCTGGGCAGGTTCAGGAGCAGGTTCAGGGGCAGGTTGCTCTACAAGCTGGACATCGGAACTACTGCCACTGTCCCAACTGCTGCTGGTGGTAGTGCTAGCCTTGGGCAGCCGTTTCTTGTCTGCCACGTGTTTAATCCGCTTGATCGGTGTAAATTCTCTCTCCAAATTCCTTCGAATCAGCGGACTGTCATCGGAGGCAGGCCTCTTTGTTCCTCTAGGAGAGGTGTCTACCGGTGGGCTGCTTGCTGCCGTCGGGGCAGGTGATGTGGTGGAGGCAGTAGAGTTGGAATGCGGGGAGGCAGGTGGTGTGGGTGTGTGAACAGGGGTGTGGACAGGGGTGGGGATATGGAAATAATGGGCAGGAAAAGAAGGGAATTGAACATCGGGAAAATTCAAAGTTTGGATAATGAAGTTTACCGTCGATTGAGTGAAGTCCCGGATGAAGGTCATCAATCCCATTTGTCTCTCCTCTACCCGTTGTAGCGTCTCAAGGAGGAGGGCGGACTGGTCTGTCGGAGCGGTGGCGGCAGCAGGTTCATGGGCAGGCTCCTCTGATGATTCTTCTGGGGAGCCGGCTGGGTTGAAAGATGAGACAGGTGTAGCCACGACCAGCTCCATGAGGCTGTTGATGTTGTTGTCTGTCCAGCCTCTGCCCTTCCTTATTTTGTCGGAGGGTTCCTCGGGGACAGCGGCACAGCGGCAGAGGGAAGTTATAGTAAACGGCAGGCAGAGGCGGGAGTCGGATCGGAAGGCGCAGTCCATGATGCTGTCCCTCATATATCGGCATACATTGATAGGCCTATCGTGCATGATGGAGTGAATAAGGGCGAGCCGCTGCCGGTTGACTGTCGTGTGGTAGGAAGACGATAGGATACGCTTTTTGATGAAAACGTTCCAAAGTTTGGCTTCCGGGAGGAGCTTCCCCCTATTGACGGAGTGGGGGTTCTTCTTACTGGTTGTCCATGATGTTCCCTCCTCTGTCAACTCCACCATGACAGCATCATAAGCGGCAACATCGAGGGTGTCAAGAAATTTCTGGTGAGCATCATCATCGGGGCCGAAGAAGAGGCCAAACATGTGGTTGATGCTGTCGGCAGTGAAGGGTACCTTGACACCTCGAACGGTGACAGATGTCGTCGTTTTGCTGTCTATGGCAGCATAGAATTCCCGGACTAATGTGTCATTTAGCTCTGCCGGTTGTTCCGCGAAGTGCTCCCATAGTTGAGCCGTAATAGCTTTTACAATGAACGGCCGGATTCCCATGTGGGGTGCCTTGCGGATGTACACGAAGCCACGTTCTTCCCATAACTCCTTGTTGGCAAAGGGCGTTGCTGCTGCCGAGGTAGAAGCTGAGGCAGCGCTTCGGCGGGTCTGTCTAGACGACATATTAGTGCAAAGGTTGTGAAAAATGAAGAAAGCAAATAAAACTAGAGGAGAAAGCAAGGAAGAATGATCAGAAGTGAGAAAAAATGAAAATGAAATGGGGTTATATAGCGGTCGAGTAGCTGCCCGTTTAATGCTGCAACGGCAGGCGTGAATAACGGGGCGACAGATGGTATTTAGCGTGTCTGACGCGTCTGACACGCATTTATGCGTCTGTTACGCGTCTGCCACACGCTTCTGCGTCTGCCGTGTCAGTCTATTGACAGCCTGTCATATTCGTCTGCGGCGGCAGCCGAAACGACAGGTTTCCATAAAGGGGCTTTAATGGGCTGATGGATGGGTGGTGGGCTTGGGTCACTTCTTCTCTTCTTCTTGTCTCCTTTATTTCCTAAAAACAGAAAATGAAATAAACTATTATTCGAATAAAATAAACCTAATTCCTAATAAATAATAAATAATAAATAAATAAATTAAAAACTAGGTTAAATTAGGGATACTTTGTGGGGCATCTCCTAAAGTAACCACTTCTTGTATTCCTGGGGCTTCAGTCCCCTGATAGTGCTTGAGGCGCTGTCCATTGACTTTGAATTGGTGCCCGTCTTTTAATGACTGAATTATGATGGCACCATGAGGAAAAACTTGTATCACTTGGAATGGGCCAGACCATCTAGACTTTAGCTTTCCTGGGAAGAGTTTAAGTCTAGAATTAAACAACAGCACAAGCTGCCCTGGGCAGAACTGTCGTGGCAGCAACTTCCTGTCATGCCACTTCTTTGTTTTCTCCTTGTATATTCTTGCATTGTCGTAGGCCATTGTCCGTAATTCATCAATCTCGTTCAAATCTAATAACCTTTTCTGGTCGGCCTTGTCCAAGTCCATATTCACTGCCTTGATTGCCCAGTATGCTTTGTGCTCGATCTCGACAGGCAAGTGACAGGTTTTCCCATAAATCAGTCGGTATGGAGACATGCCCAATGGAGTCTTGAAAGCTATTCTGTAGGCCCATAATGCATCATTCAGAAGTAAAGACCAATCTTTCCTAGTTGGTTTAACCATCTTCTCAAGAATGTTCTTCACTTCCCTATTGGATATCTCAGCCTGTCCATTGGTCTGTGGGTGGTATGCTGTCGCGATCCTGTGCTTGACACCATATTTCTTCAAGGCGGCAGCAATTACCCTATTATCAAAATGTCTCCCTTCATCACTGATAATCGCCCTAGGGATGCCAAATCTAGAAAAATGTTTTTGTGCAAAAACTTTTGGACCGTTTTGGCATCATTCTTTTGAGTTGCGATTGCTTCTACCCACTTGGAGACATAATCCACTGCTAGGAGAATGTAAAGATTTCCACATGAAGATGGAAAAGGTCCCATGAAATCAATCCCCCAAACATCAAAGATCTCAACTTCTAAAATGTTCTGCAATGGAATCTCGTTTCTTCTCGAGATGTTGCCTGTCCGCTGGCACCTGTCACAGTTCTTGTAAAATTCCTGTGCATTTTTATATAGTGTCGGCCAGTAGAACCCTGACTGCAGCACCTTGGCAGCAGTCTTATTGCCTCCTAAGTGACCTCCATATTGTGAAGCATGACAGTGATGGAGAATGTCTTCTTGTTCTTCTTGTGGTACACACCTCCTTATAACCTGATCTGCGCACATTTTGAAAAGAAGAGGTTCGTCCCAATAATAATGCTTAACATCATTTTGGAACCTCTTCCTGGCTTGATAATTAAGATCAGAAGGTAATACTCTGCTAACTATAAAATTAACGAAATCAGCATACCAGGGAAGGTCAGAAGACTTACCTGCCGCCATGGCTGTCGCGACATCGATTGCGGCAGCAAAGAGCTGCTTATCAGGGAAGGTCTCCAGTATGTGTGTCTCATCTAACGGTAGACTCTGTCCCTTCTCTAGCCTCGATAAGTGGTCTGCCACCTGGTTTTCTGTCCCCTTTTTATCTTTGATCTCAAGGTCGAACTCTTGTAATAGCAATATCCATCGTATCAACCTAGGCTTTGCATCCTTCTTTGCGAACAAATACTTTAGGGCAGAATGGTCGGTGTGTATTATTACTTTCGTTCCAAGTATGTAAGAACGAAACTTGTCGATGGAGAACACCACAGCTAACAGCTCCTTTTCTGTGGTGGTGTAGTTTACTTGGGCGTCATTCAACGTCTTGCTGGCATAGTATATGACGTGAAACAGCTTATCTCTGCGCTGCCCAATTGCTGCCCCGACAACATAGTCACTAGCATCACACATGATCTCAAACGGTTGTGTCCAGTCTGGTGGCTGTACTATGGGGGCTGTCACTAGCTTTTCCTTCAGAACCTTGAATGCTTCAGTACATTCCTCATTAAAGTCAAAGGGTCGGTTCTGTTCTAAGAGATGGCATAGGGGCTTCGTGATTTTCGAGAAATTTGCGATGAATCTCCGATAAAAACCCGCATGCCCTAAAAAACTCCTAATGCCCTTGACTGTGGTTGGCGGCGGCAGCTTCTCTATGACTTCTATCTTGGCCCTGTCGACTTCTATCCCACGGCAGCTAATCTTATGGCCAAGGACTATCCCCTCATCCACCATAAAGTGGCATTTTTCCCAATTTAGCACAAGATTAGCTTTTTCACATCTTTCAAGTACCTTTTGAAGATTGCCGAGGCAGCTCTCAAAATCGTCTCCAAAGACGGAAAAATCATCCATGAAAATTTCAAGGAAGTCCTCTACCATGTCGGAGAATATAGCCATCATGCACCTTTGGAAGGTGGCAGGTGCGTTACAGAGGCCGAACGGCATCCTCCTAAATGCGTATGTTCCGTAGGGGCATGTGAAAGTCGTCTTTTCTTGATCCTCCGGTGCAATAGCAATTTGGTTATAACCTGAGTAACCATCAAGAAAACAATAGTAAGGCTTACCCGCTAATCTATCAAGCATTTGATCAATAAAGGGTAAAGGAAAGTGGTCCTTTCGGGTAGCTTTGTTAAGCTTCCGATAGTCCATACAAACCCTCCAACCGGTCACAGTCCTGGTTGGGATTAACTCATTGTTCTCGTTGGTTACCACGGTCATTCCTCCTTTCTTTGGAACACATTGCACCGGGCTTACCCATTTGCTGTCGGAGATGGCGTAAATAATACCAGCATCTAACCATTTAATTATCTCTTTACGCACTACCTCCTTCATCGCAAGGTTTAACCGCCTTTGGGCATCAATAGTCGGCTTATGGTCTTCCTCTAGGAGGATTTTGTGCATGCATATCGCCGGACTAATGCCTTGTATGTCTGCTATCGTCCATCCAATCGCCTTTTTATGCTGCCTTAACATGTCGATCAGCTGCCGTTCCTGTTCCTGCGGCAGCTTAGCAGAGATGATTACGAGCAGTGTATCATTGCAACCAAGATAAGCATATTTAAGTCGCCCTGGCAGGGGCTTAAGTTCTAAGACAGGTGGTTCAACAGTAGATGGCTTTTGGATTAAATGGTATCCGAAGTATAATTCAAGGGTTCGAATAACTTACCTGGACGATTGCCTAACCAGTTTACCTCCTCCTGATCTTCAGTATCAGATATATCGGATTCAGAGGAGTCGCTGTCGTCGATGCTGTCGTGACAGGCCTGTAGGTGGCTGTCGCGGCAGTGACCAAATTTTACATCACGGCAGCCCGACCTGATGCAGGGTTGATCAAAGGTCACCTCAATGATGGCCTTGCATTCCTCGTCCATATCGGCATGTTTCATTGCTTGGAGAACATTCAACTTAATCTCTTGATCGTTTACGCGCATGGTGAGTTCTCTTTTCTCCACATCAATCAATGATCTTCCCGTGGCTAAAAAGGGTCGCCCGAGGATGACTAGTGCGTTTTCGTCTGCCTCACAATCCAAAATAAGAAAGTCAACAGGAAAAATAAGCTTATCCACTCTTACCAGAATATCTTCAATTTTTCCCTCGGGATGTACGTAAGAGCGGTCGGCTAGCTGTAGGGTTACTGTCGTGGGCCGCGCCTTACCAATACCTAGTTTCTGAAAAATAGATTTGGGCATTAGATTAACACTGGCACCAAGATCACAAAGTGCCTTACCCACAAATTTGTCGCCGATTACACAAGGTATGATGAAGCTCCCCGGATCCTTCTTTTTCTGGGGCGGTTGCCTATGAAGAATACTCATGCAACCTTCTGTCATCTTTACCGTTTCAAATTCCCCAAGTTTAGATTTTTTCGACATAACATCCTTGAGAAATTTAGCATAACCGGGCATCTCCCTAACAACATCTAACAACGGAATATTAATATGAACATGTTTAAAAATATCATAAATCTTTTTAAGTTGAGATTCATGCTTAGCTTGTTGTATCCGTTGAGGGAAGGGTGGTGGAGAACGATAATCAGCAATGCGTCCTTCCCACTGCATGCGAATTTGAGGACGGTAATCATCTTTTTTCTCCTCTGTCGCTTCTGCTGTCGTGACAGGCTCATCGGCAGCAGTCTGTTTATCACCTGTCGGGGCAGCTTCCTCGGCAGGTTTATCCAAGGCAGGTTCCTTTTCTGCTTCAGCTTTTTTCCGGCACTAGTAGCTTTTTCCCACTCCTAGTAGTAATCGCCTTACATTGCTCATGTGGGGGTGGTCTAGCATTTTCAGTATTGCTAGGGAATCCTCCATTCTGCCTTGGTTTAATATGTTGCGACACCTGACCCATTTGTGTCTCTAGAGATTTCAACGTAGCCTCATGATTTGTCATTCTCATCTCGGTTTTATCTATAAAGTTTTCCGTCTTCTTGACAAACTGATTTATATTCCCCATATACGTACCGGTCTGAGACATAAAGGTGGCCAGAGTCTGTTCCAATACACTACTCGTGGCAGGTGGTGGCTGCTGTTGTTGCTGCGGCGGCAGGTGCGGCGGCAGTTGCTGTCTCGTCAGCAGTCTAGGACCTCCCTGATTCTGATTATATGCTTGCGGATTCAGGGCATTGTTAGGGTTACTCCAGGAAAATTTGGGATCTTTCCTCCAATTGGGATTATAGTTGTTGGAGTTATAATTCGGCTTGTAATTCCCAACATATTTTCCCTATTCTATATTTATTGGGCACTCATCCCTACTATGATTTCCCTCACAGATAGCACAAACTTCCTCGACAGCAAATCCTCGTAATTCATCTTCATTTAATAAATGTTTCATTGCCTTAGTAAGGAATGCTACCTGTGATTTCATAGTGCTGTCAGCCTCATAGTCCTTGACAGCAAGTACCCGTTTACCCCCTCTTCTAGCGGTCGAAAACTGCTCCTCATTCTTAGCTAAATTTTTCAAAACTTGCAATGCCTCGTCCGGATCTTTATCCAATAATAGTCCATTCGCTGCAGAATCAATCCGAATGCGAGTTTATAAGTTAGCAGCATTATAGAACTTAGTTACCTGATTCCATACGGGGAATCCATGCATTGGGCAGTTCCGTAGAAGAGTAGTAAATCTGTCCCAGGCCTCGTGCATCAGCTCGTCGTCTTCCTGTTGAAAAGTAGCAATTTCATTACGTAATCGCTCAGATAAATGCGAAGGATTAAAACGAGATAAAAATTCACGAGTTAGATCTGCCCAAGTCATAATAGAACCCGATGTAAGTTTATTCCACCAAGTTTTAGCTCTGTCCCTCAATGAATGGGGGAATAGCCGAAGCCTCAGTATCTCCGGGCTAACTCCTGGCAGTCTAAACGAACCACAGATCTCCTAGAACGTTTTGAGATGCTCCCTAGCATCTTCTGTCGCAGAACCACTAAACTGCCCGGCGTTGTTGATCATACTAAACATGACAGGCTTAAGTTCGAAGTTATCAACATCAATATCCGGCAGTGTGGTTTCCAGCTCTACATGATCGTTCAGGATGTAGTCACGACATGACCGTCGTCCATCTGCCCCAGGCGGGTCGCCGACAGGCGGTATAATTCCACCAGCGGGTTGGTTACGGGCCATCTGCTCTAGCTGTTCCTCGAGGTATTCGTTTCTGTCTAAAAGGCGACGAAGTTGTTTCTTGAGATTGAAGGAACGTTCGATTTCTGGATCTAATTTATACTCAGGATCTCCACCTCTTTTAGATCTGCGCATAAACAAGAAAACCTCGTGAAAAGCAAGAGTTGAAAACACAAAAGAAAAATTAAAAATAAAAACGAAAACACAAATAAAAATAAAAACGAAAAGTGCAATAAAAGAAAGATGTAGTTATGTTGCCAATCCCCGGCAACAGCGCCAAAAACTTGTTGCGTGTAAAAGAGTCTATCGCAATTGTAGTGCAAGTGTACACGACGCAAGTAGTAAGTGATACGAAGTATCGGATATCGTCTCCACAGGGATTGGGCTAATGACTTCACCTTAGTTTACTGCACGAAGTAAAGGAAATAGTTTAGAAGATTGTCACGAGAATAATAAGAAAAACGTAAATAAAAAGATTGAAATATCAAGATAAAGAGAATGGGCTGGTATTGAATTGCTCAGTAGTGCAGGTATTGGATTGTTTAGAAATTCCAGTTCTGTCGTCGCTCCCGTCGCCGACAGCACCTGTCGCGGCGGCTGTCCGTTAGCTGTCGCGGCAGCGAACACACCAACTTTGTACTTCAAGTTTGGCAAGAATCCCAAATCTGCCTTGTCCTATCCCTAGGTCCAAGTCTGTCGATGATCACGTCTTTGATGATACCTCCCAGCGTGAATCGAAGGATGAACACCGATGTGTATGAATTCTTCCTTAGCCACTTAACCTTGCCCTATCCCTAGGCACAAGATAGTTCAACTATAAACTAGAGAACTTGCTCTTATTTCTTTCGTATACTTAACTCTCCCGATGCTAAGTAAATGGATAACCTCACAATGCTCTCCCGATGCTCTTGCAAGATGTTAAAACCAAAATAAGAGAACTTGAAGTCTATTTTATTGAACTGAAAAATTCCTAAAACAAAACAACCCTTGCAACTACTTTACAAATCAACCCGTAGCCCTGGGGGGAATTTAGAACATGTCGGTGATGGGTAAACGGCATGGGGTTTAGGTTTCGGTTATGGGGTATTCGATGATGCCTAGGTTAAATCTATGCCCTTATATAAGCTTTGGGCTCAAGTTATCTAAGGTAACAAGGATTACAACTTTAATTAAAAGTAAGGTTCTAATAAAGACCTAATCTCTAAGGATTCTTACTTTTCAGCCGCCTCCTTGCTTTATGGGATTTCCTCTCCTTGAGCTTTGGCTTGACATATCTTTTGATCCGGGGCTTGGAAAATTATTTGGTTTTCACACGACAGACGAGCAGATTTTTCTCTATCTATCGAGGTCCACTTTACTTTTCCTCTTCATAAATCTGTTGTCAACCTGCTGTCACGACAGGTCCATGGCAGCTTCGTCTTCTTCATCTGCTAGTCCAGTTCAGCTCTTCTGCTTCTCTGCCCTGCGCCTGCCTTCTTTTTCAACTATGGCAGATACTTGCAAAAATAGCCATCTTTTATTAGAATCCGTGCTTTTAATCCATTTGTGATGTTTTACTGAAAACTAACCTAAATGCAATGCAATGATGCTTGAATGCAGCAGAAATATGGGTTAAAAAGGGTGTAAATAATAGAACTTTTACACATTCAACACCCATTATTGGCTATGGTGGTTTTGGACGACCCGAGACTTCGAAGATCAATCTCAACGGCCAATGGATGCGTCTTGGAAAAAAGATAAACATATCTCAAAACCACATCGATCCAGTTTGATTAAAACTGCCAGCTCAACTTTCTCGTGGTGACGTTAGTTGCAGCTGGCGGTGCATGGAATACTGCAGAACATGACGCCATGTCGAGGTGGCGTCGGCCTCGTCAGGTGGGCAAACATGGCAGTGCAGGCATGTGAAAGCTGAAAAGTGGTATTTTTTTGACAAAGTTCTATATATATGGGGATATAAAGAAGAAAGGTGTATATGGTTTGAGAAAAAAAATATTGAGAGAGTTTAAGGTGAAAATTTTAGTGATATTTTTTGAAGATATATTCGAGGAGGTGAACTTTTTGAAATATATTTGGTAGTAGAACTTCTTGGATTCTGAGAAGTAAGTAATATAGTTTTTTAATATGTGTAAAATTTTGTGTGTGATTGAACAGTTATTTGGTGAAATATTTTAATTTTTTCAGATTGGGTATGTAAATTTAATTTTTTGTATTTTAAATTATTTATTTATAAACTATTTTTAATATATATGTTTAATTATTTTTTTGAAAGATTTAGAGCACATTTTTTCAGTTTCTCATTTATCATGTAAGTTTTTTGTATTTATTTAATTTTAATTATTTAATTTTTTAATAGTTAACGTTGTTTAGATTCAAAATATTATAATTAGATTCAAAATAGATTTAATATATATTTGTGAATTTTTCTAAATATATTCAAAATAATTATTTTGCAGATTTGTTGAAAACGACATCTGGAGAAATTTTGTTGCACCGTGATGATGAGCACATCTCCTCTCATATTCATGAAGAACAAGTAAGTAATATAAAATTTATTATTTCATGTGTAACATGAAATAATTTATTATAATAAATTAATTATAGGGTCAGGAGCATTCCTTTACCTATCGAGGAATAAAGATCAAGGAACCTTCCGACCTCATAGTTTATTACTTACAGCTCGCCGAATTTTTATAATGCTTCATTTTTTCGTGGATTTAAGATTGCCCCTGGGTTGATAACTGGATTGATTGAATGATGGAGACTAGAGACACAAACATTTCATATTAGATCAGAGTCTAAATTTATGTGGTCCCGTGAGAATAAGATATTTGCACAAGTGTGCTACTCATTGAACCTTGTCACCTCTTGCATCTTTTTTCTCTTCAGGTATGAAATCCTTATCTTCCAAGAACATTTGTTCTTATAATTGTTGGAAAAAATGTGAGAATTTGGTAATTTTGAGCCATATTTTCTACGAGTAAAGGTGGAGGTTCGAATAATGAATTTATTGGCTCATATTCTATTCCACGAGACCTTTACAATGATATCTCATATGCTCAAAATGGTTAAGTGATGAATGAAAAATTGATGCTCAAATAAAGTAGTTGTGAATTGTGTAAGGAAAATAAAACCCCCTTTTCCCACATTTGTAGGATAACAAGCATGGGAAATGTTTAAATACACCAACCCACTTGCTAGTCATTAAATGTCTTAGATGCAAATTGTGCCTCATGCGTTAGAGCAGGGGGTGTGAATCAAAGCTTGTTAAACTCATTATTCGGGTTGGGGTGCATTTGCATGACGTGGGTGGGGTGAATGTTTGGATCGATCGGGTCCTTCGTCGACTTGTAGATATTTAATTTTTTCTTTACAAATATCATATCTTTTTTAATATTCTGAATTTAAGAGAATAATTTATAGTTTCCTTAAATTCAAATATTAAAAAGGCAACAACTACAATTCACGTAAATATATTCGTTTAAATATGGTATTAATTGTTTTCGAATTGAATCGGACACAAGATTAATGACCATTAATTCAGAATATTTTGATTTCCTTGTTTTTCCTCCTCCAATCCCCCATAAATATTTTGTCTACCTTCAAGGTTGAGATACAACTTGAAAACCTCTTCCATCTCCTCTAGTATTTTCGATGATAGGCAAAGTTAAGAGAATACTTCGTGTTCTCTTCAGCCATGCTACCGTTGAAGATCAACTTATTGTTGTATCTTGGGAGACTAACGACCAGCGAACTCAAGCACTCATAGTGGTCAAAATTTGTCTTAAGGAAACTGCGTAGCTGCAAGCCTTAACACGTTTCCTACGATTTTTCCCAATCGAATTAAGAGTTTGTTTCTCTTCATTTTGTATTTCGATTATTTAAATAATATTTTATTTTTTTATTCGTCTCGAATTGTTATATTTGTAACAATAATTAATACATCTTACTCATTACGTAAGCTTATCAGGCTCAGCAACAGAAAAATTCATATGACTTTTGATGCAGTTCTTCTTAACTGCCAAAACGTCATCTTTTTTTTTGTTTCGAGTAAAGCCTTGAGTTCCAATTTGCCACAGCTGGAAGTTGATGAAGAACCAAATATGCATGCTTCATATTTCAGATCTCGCAATGCAGTATAGTCCACCTCATACATATGGGTTGGAGGTTCATAAGCCGGATAAATGGGCTCCAGTTGATTGGGCTCCGGTTCAACATAACCTCAAACAAATGGCTCATCTACCAACGTCATTCTAGCAACAACATTTGCCCAAACATCTTCTACAATGGGCTCCATTTGAACAAAACCCCAAACAAGCTGATCATTTACCAACCCAAACTTAGCGACATCAACGACCCAAACATCATCTTCAACTTCCAGACCATTACCCTCAGTTGCAACTGTCCTAACAATATCAACATCTTAAACATCGAGTAAATGAACGACATATCGAGTAAATGAATGTCATCATCTACCGTAATAGGTAGAATATTTTCTTCATCCTCAACGAAATCATGAAGTGTTTCGCCCCAACGACCAACTAGGTTTTCAGTGTCATAATCTGTTGATGAGCTCATTCTATCTACATATTAAAAAAATAGTCATAAACATACATGAAAAATTTCTTATTAAATTTGTAAATAGAAAAAAATACATATAACAACATTACCTATTAAACATTTATTTTAATTATTGAAAAAATAGTAAGTTGCAAATAACCATTATCGTTAAATTGTTTTAAACACATATAACTAGCAAGTATAACTACATAAAACAACATTAACTATAAAAAATAACTAATTAAAACTAAACAAATACAAAAAACTTACATGAAAAATGAAAAACCGAACCTTGTACACAAACCCTTCAACAAAAAATAATGAAACAAATATATTAAAAATAATTTATAAATAAATAATTTACAATACAAATAAATTAAATTTCCATGCCTAATCTGAAAAAAATAGAATATTTCGCCAAACAATTGTTCAATCACACAAAAAAATTCTACAAACCCCTCTCATATTAAAAAAAACAGATTCATTTAAAAACGGATTTCTTACTTGTGAGAAACCAAGATGATCTACAACCAAATATACTTCAAAATTGTTCACCTTTTCGAATATATCTTCAAAAAAAATTCACCCCAAACTCTCTCATTTTTTCTCAAATACTAACCATATATACTAACTTCTTCCTCTGCAACGCTCTAATTTTGGGCCTAGCGATTTATGGGCTAGATTAGACGGTCCGATGGAACGAGTTAGAGATTTGAGTCGGATTCGGGATTGGATATTTTTATGGAAGATAAAAATATGGAAAATGGTTAAAAATCATTATTTAATATATATATATATATATATGATTTTGGTAAAATCAATTTTGGGAAAATGATTTTTTGGAAATGTGACATTTTGGATTAGTGACCAAAATGTAAGAATTGTAAAACTATTTTAGTGATTGTTTTGTAAAAGGGTCAAAACTTTGAATCTTTAAGAAGCTATTGTACCATTTGGTCTAATCTGAGTTTTCCCTTAATTAGGATTATTTTAAATATGATTTAATTACATGAATTAAAAATGATTTAATTAAGGAAGATGATTATTTTCTAAAATCACAATTTGACGTAACTTTCTTTTCTCAAGATTTTTTCTCAACTTCTCTTTAGCCAAACACATTCTTTTCATCATAAATTTAAGGTAATGATCTTGATTTCTTAACTCTTTGATTTCCTAAATGATTATTTAATTTGTTTTCCAAAAATCTTATTGAATCTCTTTGATTTTCAAGAGGAAAACATTCAATTAAGGGGTAACTCATACATTGGAGGTAAAATTCGTTCTTCTCCTCTAATGTAAGGTTCTTTACTGAAATTTCCAAGTTCTTGATCCTTTATATATGTTTTCTAATGAGTTTTGATTATTTAATTGTGGAAATTTGGTTTAATTGAGATTTAATTGGTGAAATTGATTGAGATTCATTTTGGATATGTTTTGTTGGGTTCTTGATCATATTATAACATGATTATGATGTTTTATAATGTTAATAAGTTGATTTTAACAATAGAATCTCGAAACTATAAGAATCGTTAATTGTTTAGGTTTTTAGTTATATATTTTGGGGAGTTATGGTGGTGTAATGGTTGCAGGAAGTATAAGGATATTATGAGAAGGTTTTTAGGCGTCTTTTGATGATAATTGATGGTTGAAAGTGTTAGGTTCTAGTTGGGTTAAGTTTGGAGGTTAATCGATGTTGTTTTCGGTTGTTTCAGATAGGCGATTTATAGCTTTTAGCAAGGCAGTGTTGTGGAATTACTTGCTTGGATTTTGAATGCATTGAGATGCATTAAAACTCTGTTATTATGTGGTTAAAACATGGGAGAATGATCCACTAACAACCGGTGAAGCTTTGGAGGCTTCAGATGCTTAGTTTCGCATCGGCGAATCGAGATTTTGTGTGTCAGTGAGTGAGAACGTGGATTTCAACTTTGAAATGTTTTAAAGGTGGTTTGGGAACTTAGATTTGAGCTTGAAACGCTTGTCTAAGTTCGGAAGTAAGTATAAAGTGGGTTTCTCTCTCGATCATGCTATTATGAAATGGTTTTTATGCACTTGTTTTGACTACATGTTACCTACTATTAAAGCATGTTTAAAGTATGTGATATATTGTTTTTAATTATGAGATGATGAAAGATGCACATGTTAAGTGATCTTTGTAACTATATGTTTTATACTTGTGTTTAAAGCATAATTTGTTGCTTTGGAAAATGGTTTTATATTGATGCATATGAAAACAACGAGGTATGTGGTTATAATGAATTATATTGGCAAGTGATGTGGTTTTAAAAATGCTATCGGATATAGTTAGCTGGCTATAGGATTGAGTGCACTATAAATAAGCCGCCTTGGATGTTGAGGGATTTATACGGTGTACCGAATACTCCATCCAAGTACCCTAACGATCGAGGAAGTGTAGTGTTCCGTCTCTCGCTAGCGGGGTTATACATATATCGATGAGTGGCGTTGACGGGTTTATACGGTGTACCGAATACTCTACCACGGGTGTCACAACGGTTGAAGGGTATATATTGTATATCAAATACTCTTGTTTGTGAACCTTGAGATGCCAGTGGGAATGTATGAAGTGTTGGGACAACACTTGTGAATCCGTGTACCCGATGTTGTGTTTTGGAAATGTAACTTGGAATAATCACTTGTAAGCCAATATAATTGTTGATGTATCATGTGTTGTATAATGAGATTTATACATGTTTACTCTTTAAGCTTTGCATATGGTATGTTATGCATGAGAAGGCTTAAATTGAGGTTAACAATCGGAGTTGTTGTGGTTTTATATTACATGTTGCATATGGTTTAATATGCTGATTTTTGAATGGTTAAGGCATGATACTTTAAATGATGATTTGAAGTTATTGAAATGAGATTTCAATGTAGTTTTGGAAAATGGTTTTAAAATGCATTGATAGTGTTTTGTTTTTTAGCACTCCTCACTAAGCCTTGTGTGCTTACGCTCTCTTTGTCCATCAATGTAGAGAATTAGAGCTTGGAGGGCAGCGAGAAGCAAGGGATCAAGAAAGACTTCGTTACTTGAATGTATGTTTTCGTATTAGACTATAAGTAATAAGAGCAATGGGGAATCCATTGTGTTTTTGGGAGACATGTGTGAACTCCATGGTTTGTGGCAAGTTTAAGTTGCTTATTTGAACTTGTAAATGGTCTTTATATGTTGGTATTTGGTTCGGCTTGCATTTTGGACTTTATGTGGTTGTTATCCTATGAAGCATGCCTATAGATTTCCATCTATGTTTACATTGAGGTTAAATGCTTGCTTTGGTGATAAATACTTTTGTAGTTATGCTTTAAATGATTATGCTTAGGTTGGAAGCATGTTAGAATGGTTTCGAATAATTTTTGGTATGTTCAAACTGTGAAAAATGGCATTACAGGCCCAGGTGCACCGAAACGCGGGCTAGCGTACTGATACGGTATGCCTAAATTTGCTCAGGCGTTTCGATACGGGCTGAGCCGTTTCGATACGGGGTGTCTAATTCAAGCATGTCGTTTCGATATGCGGGGGCGTACCAGTACATGTTCGAGGATATCAAAACAGGGGAGGCTTACTAGAAGATCGTGTACCAATACAGGCTTGTTCGTATCGATACTCCCAGCTGTTTTGTTAGTTATTTGGCATCTTGAGGTTCTATTTTCCTTACGTTTTAGTCACTGAATGTTGTGGATACAATTAAATGAGTTTGAGTGATCGAATTGAGTTGAGACTTGAATCTGTGGCATGAAATTTGACTAATTAAAGGTTGGTAACTCTAAATTGGCTAAATTCCCTATAATTTGTAAAAATTACAATTTGATCCCCAGAACATGTATGTTGTTAAATGAATGTCTAATCGATGTTTGATTGAGTTGAGGTTTCTTCCGGTACAAGTTCAAATCACATAAGATGATAATGTGCACCTAGATAAGATTAAAAAATAAGGTCGTTTATTGAGGTAAACCGATTCAATATTCCTTGTATGATTCGCTCGATTCGGTCTCGCATTTAGACCGGGTCGAGGGGGTTGTCAAGCTCATGAGGAGGACACCACCTCCGAACGACGTCCTGCCCCATGCAAGATTACATGCGTCCTGCCATGCAGGATTCCCTCACGAGAAAGTTGTTGGCTCAACTTTAATCAGCTACAACGGCTAAACAAAGCTCTAACGCCGTGTGCAAGTGGCGTCCTACCACCTGACCAAAAAAAATGGGTAATGCCATTTGGAGGTGGCGTCACCCTCCAAACACTGTAGTTTTTGTCGTAGATCCCAAAACTTCCCCAACATACCATATATTCTTAATTTTAATTTCTAATTGGATTATTTGCCAAATTTTGCCAATTTATTGTTCCATTAATTTGAATCATGTACCCTAAAAATTTATTCCAGAATAATTTTATTAAACTATTTTTTTCATTTGTAATATTAAAATTTACACTCTAAACTTATTTAAGTTACCCTTACTCGATACGAGAATGTTATAGTTAATAATTAGAATATTAAATTAGTTTGTATAAAGCTTTTATAATTCTAAATATTTTTTGAATAATATTAATTAAAGTAAAATAATTAAAAATTTGTTTTACAAAAAATGATAAATTAACTTTAAAATAAGACTTAATTGAAAAATAAATGTCCAAGCTATACTTTTTACTACATGTGTATAAAGTATAATCTGCTCATCTTTGTCCCCTCAAACTCCCTTAGGTCATGGATTCTAGACTCACTAGGAGCATTCATCTTCCTTCCCCTAAAGCCCCCTTCCCCTCTCCTCTAGGTAGGATTAGGATTATATTTAAGATTTGTAAAAAAAATCTATATAATATATAGCCTTTCTCTATTTAGTCCAACATTCATCTTCAGTATTTGCACTAGAAGGAAGATTCTGCTTTTTAAACCCAAACTCTCTGCATAAATGTCATCCTGTATGGATCTTCAAATGATATTCGAAAGGCTTTACCTTGTAGCAGCTCGTGCACTCGTGGATGAATGGTATGAGGTACTTATTTGTTTCTATAAGATGTATAAACATCATCATATTGACTTGCCTCATCGGGATTGGACGTTGCCCCAATCATACTCTTCCTAAGTCGTAGGATTCTATTGTTTACTCGGCACTTCTGGCAATATAAACTCTTAAATTTGGGTCTACTTGCAGATTTGCAGGTGGAGGGATGCAAGCTCCTCCCTTACGAACATGAGGTTCTAACTCATACTCATTATCTCCGTCTCTACAATTAGATTTCAAGGATCCTTGGGAAAGGTTAACCTCCCCGATCTCTTTGAAAAACTTCGATACTCTCTCGAGAACTTCTGATGGCGATACATCATGTAGAACTAAGTGTTTTGATATAATAATTGAAAAATGTTTTGGACAAATTTGAAAAGAATTTAAAACATGTCTTTAAGTCCAAACAACTTGAAAATATGTTTGAGGTACTTAAAAAGGTTTTTGGCAAAGTTTTTAATGTTTTAAAGTAGTCAAACTTAACTTTTCAGTAAGCCCGTACCGATACGGTATACCTCGTATCGATACCTTTTTCATCCAAGTTTGTTTCTACTAAAACCCGTACTGATACAGGCTTGCCCGTATCGATACGGATAGGGATCGTTTCGATACGCCTCTTAAGCGTATCGATCCCTGCTTTAACAACCCCGGACGGCTATTTCCCAACGGTCTTTTAAATTGCAGAACGTACCGAAACGCATAGGCTGACAAAGAACCCAACGGCTAGTTCTGAAGAAGGGCGTACCGATACGCCTCCACGTGTACCGATACGGTAGGCTGCAGAACTGCATTTATGGTGGGAAATAAAGTCTTCAACGGCTCCAATTCAACCCTAACGGCTAGTAGCGACTACAAACTCAATAAGGAATATAAAAGAGACCTCCAAGCAACAAGAATAGGCTAATGTTTCAATTGTTACAACATTATGATGAGAAATTATGTCTAGAGCTTTAATTGTAAATTCCTTGCTTAGACAACACTAGTGAGCTTAATATTGTTAAATTTGATCAAGTGTTTAGGTTTTGGGTGAGAGCTAAATAGTGCAAACAAACACCTATTAGAGGGATTTCAAGTTTGCTTAGAATTTCTCTTGTAAAGAGGGTTTACTCAAGCTTTGGGTAGAAAGCTGTGAGGATTGTAAAGGTTACCTCCTAAGCCTAGAAAAGGGGAAGAAATTCTTAGTGAATTTGGTTGAAATCCTTAGTGGGGAGCTAAGGTAGTGGATGTAGGTGCTTGTTAGAACGCCGAACCACTATAAATCCTTGTGTCCAATTCCAATCTTTAAGCTTCCACTAATACACCCAAAAATTAAATCTTCTCCTAACTTGGCAAACACATCAGTTGAAGAAATCGAGCACCATAAAACCCAAAATTTGGTATTAGAGCGAGGCTCAATCAAAGTGGATTAACATCTTATTGAGGTGATCTAGGAAGCTCGATACAACATATCAACCAACCGATCAAATGGCGCACTTCATCGACAAGCCACCATTCTTCGACGGAACACACTATGCCCATTGAAAGACGAGAATGAAGTTTTTCATAAAGTCCAAGGATTACAAGCTTTGGGACATAGTAGAAGATGATCTATTCGTGCCGCAAGGAAGCAAGACGGATTGGAGTGCCGGTGATCGCAAGAAGATGAAGCTTAATTGCAAAGCCTTGCACATCCTTTTTTGTGCATTTGGCCTCAACATCTATGAGAAGATGTCTTCTTGTGAAGATTCCGATGAGGTATGTGACAAGCTTGAAGTCACATACGAAGGAACCAACAAAGTAAAGGAGACCATGATTGGACTCCTCAACCTCGAGTATGAGAACTTCAAGATGGATCCGGAAGAAGACATTGAGAAGATGTTTCACCGATTCTCCACCATCACCAATGGACTCAAAGGCTATGGAGAAGCCATTCCGGACGAGAACTTGTCCAAAAGCTCACCGACTCCCTTCCCGAGTCATGGGACTCAAAAAGGACCGCCATCATCAAAGCCAAGAATCTCAAGACTTTGACGCTTGATGAGCTCATGGGGTCACTTCTCACTCACCAAATAATGAAGAAAAACAAAGAAGAGGAGAAGAAGAAGGGAGAGATTAGAGCTATAGGGGAGAAGAAGCTCAAATGGCTTGACATTAACACAAATGCCATTGCTATTAAATCCTCCACATGCAACCATGTTGATACAAGAGAGGAGGAGAATGAAGAAGAATAGATAATTCATCTCTTCAAGAAGTGTGCCCTTTTCATGAAGAAAGCCTTGAAAGAACTCGAACGAGAATCCATAAAGAAGAAGAGGGCAAGCACTTCAAGCCATAAGAAGAAGGCAACAAGCCAACCTTTGCCTTATGGCCATCGAAGAAGATTCAAGGGTAACTTCTAATTCATCTACTTCATGTTCATATTCTTTTGATGAATTACAAGATGCCTATGACGATTTGGACTTGATTTCAGAATGACTTGATTTCTAAAACCAAAATTGAACTTGAAGCAAAACTCAATGAGTTTGAACAAAAATGTTTTAATTTAGAAAATTTGCTTCATAAAGTTCAAGAAGAAAAAGATTTGATTTCCAATGAGCTTGAAAAGAAAAATAATGTTGGAAAAACAAATTTTTATGTAAGACAATATAGTGCCCCTAGATTTGTAAATGGTAAAGTTTTTAGAAGTATTTGAGTCCCAAAAGGACTAAGTACATCAACTAAAAAGGATGAAATTGAAAAATGGATTCCTAAGGGGACTAAATTTTGTGCTACTAACATCTATGAATCCAAAGCAATTTGGATACCAAAAATTTCTTGATTGTCTTATGATACGTGTGATAGAGATTGATCAACAAGTCAATAGTTGTGGGGGAGCTCCATGCACACAAGGAAGAACACTTGAAGAAGGAAGGCTTCACATCCTCCCTTAAGTTCAAGTGTGATAAAATCTAGTTGTTTTTATTTGTACAATTTGATTTTTTTAATTCAACTAGATTATCATATGTTGAACTAACTTTTGCTTGATGCTGCTTTGAGTAAGGGGAGCCACTTTTAAAACCAAACATTTTAATAATTTCAAATTTTAAACCTCCATTGTTATTTTGAGCTTAAAAGTGTTTTAAATTCTTTTTGATATAACAAAAAGGGGGAGAAATAGTTTGAAAATTTGAATTTTCAAATGAATAAGGAGAGCTTTAATTGATTTTGAATCTTAATTCTCTTATTCAAAATTTATTTCACAAAGGGGGATAAATCTCAAACAATTTTTCAAGTTAGTTTTATTATATCAAAAAGGGGGAGATTGTAGAACTAAGTGTTTTTATATAATAATTGAATAATGTTTTGGACAAATTTGAAAAGAATTTAAAACATTATGTTTGAGGTATTTAAAAAGGTTTTTGGCAAAGTTTTTAATGTTTTAAAGTAGTCAAACTTAACTTTTCAGCAAGCTCGTACCGATACGGTATACCCCGTATTGATACCTTTTTCATCCAAGTTTGTTTCTACCAAAACTCGTACCGATACAGGCTTGCATGTATCGATACAGATAGGGGTCGTTTCGATACGCCTCTTAAGCGTATCGATCCCTGCTTTAACAACCTCCAACAACTATTTCCCAACGGTCTCTTAAATTGCAGACCGTACCGATACGCTCTCAAGCGTATCGATACGCATAGGCTGACAAAAAGCCCAACAGCTAGTTCTAAAGAAGGGCATACCGATATGCCTCCACGTGTACCAATACAGTATGCTGCAGAACTACATTTATGGTGGGAAATAAAGTCTTCAACGACTCCAATTCAACCCTAACGACTAGTAACGACTACAAACTCATTAAGGTATATAAAAGGGACCTCCAAGCAACAAGAATAGGCTAATGCTTCAACTGTTACAACATTATGATGAGAAATTGTGTCTAAAGCTTTAATTGTAAATTCCTTGCTTAGACAACACTAGTGAGCTTAATATTGTTAAATTTGCTCAAGTGTTTAGGTTTTGGGTGAGAGCTAAATAGTGCAAACAAGCACCTATTATAGGGATTTCAAGTTTGCTTAGAATTTCTCTTGTAAAGAGGGTTTACTCAAGCTTTGGGTAGAAATCTTTGAGGATTGTAAAGGTTACCTCCTAAGCCTAGAAAAGGGGACGAAAGTCTTAGTGAATTTGGTTGAAATCCTTAGTGGGGAGCTAAGGTAGTGGATGTATGTGCTTGTTAGAATGCCGAACCACTATAAATCCTTGTGTCCAATTCTAATCTTTAAGCTTCCACTAAAACACCCAAAAATTTAATCTTCTTCTAACTTGGCAAACACATCGGTTGAAGAATTTGAGCACCATAAAACCCAACACATCGAATGAAGGTATAACCGATCTCACTTCATCACTACCTAACCCAACATTCACATTGTACATTTTATCTTCTGAACTAACAAATTCATTTTCACTATAAAAAATGTTGACTTATCTATAGATGACTCAGACTCAACAACATAGACATCTTCTTCTGAGTCAAAATCTAACTCTATCCTAGTGTCAGGCTCCAGGGCAACATCATCAGCATAATTTATTTCAGATTCATTATCTTCTACAATTTCTTCTAAGTAAACATGAACATGATGATCACTAGATCGCCATGATCATTTTTCAGTTGTTTCACCTCTAGTGTATTACCTAACAATTTTTAAAACACCTTAACAACAACAATGATTCTTAATTTCTCAACTATATGTCCAATATTTATCCAATAAATTTTACCATAGATCTTCTAACAATAAAATCACCATGACGTATCACAATATTAAAATTCTCTGAATTAATCCCTATTAAAAAGATAAATTATGTCTTATTCATTTTTTGTTATCTAAAATGTGTTAGCAATATAAATATACATAAATAACTATATATATGGTTATTATGAACTTCTCCTAAAATTTATTATCAATACATAAAAATAAAGCTAAAATCATATACAATATGCATCTAAAATATAATAACATACAATATACAGAAAAAAAATCAAATCATATATTGCATACAAAGCAAAGCATTTATAAATGTCTATACAAAACATAGCATACAAAGCAAAGATACAGTACAAAAATAGTAGAGTAAACCAAAGACCACACAACTAACAAAACAAAACAATCATATGTGAACGGACAAAGCACGTGCAAAGCAAAACAAAACCAATCACGTGTAAACACATATTAATGGTGGTTTGGGAGATCCCTAAAACAACCAAATAAAGACCCCACAAATAATTTTTAGCTTCATATATGAACAAACAAAGCACATGCAAACCAATAAAACTGACTATTTTATTGTTGAAAAGGAATCACACTTTATCAACAAAAGTATAAAATTAAGTGAACACAAACATTTAGTGCAAACCAACAACTAAAAAACAAAAACTTTCTTTTTAAGAACAAAATGAAATCTATCTTTCCAAGCTTTTAATCCTTAAGTTAAGGCATAAAGCCAAAAAATGCCCCCTGACATTTGACTGAATAGTCACTTTGGTTCTTATTATTTTTTGGAGCAATTCAACCATCAACGTTTCATTTTAGGTCAAAATGACACATCTGCAGATGAAAACTATCAGTTAACTAACGGTAAATGGCTTGAAATGACGTGACAAACTTATATGGCAGTGTACGCTGACATGACAGTATTATATAAACAATGTGTTTACTTGAAAAAATGCCACATTAGTCAAAAAAATAATTTTATAAAATAATTTTTATGCTGACTTATCATTATGTCAAGTCATTTCGAACTGTTTACCGTCAATTTTCTAACAATTTTTATCTGCATATGGGTTATTTTGACCCAAATGAAACGTTAATGGTTGAATTGCTCAAAAAAAGAATAAGGGCCAAAATGACTATTCATTCAAATGTTAGAGTTATTTTTTGACTTTATGCCTTAATTAAATCATGTTTTTTACCCATTTAGTAACTCTAAATGTTAACTTGAGAATTGTTTATTGACTCTAAACCCAAATATTAACCATAACATCGTTTATTAACCCAATCCCAAATATTAACCCTATAATAAGTAATTTACCACAATCCCAATTAGTAACACTAAAATTATCAATTTACAATAATCCAAATTATTAACCCCAAATATAAACCCTAATTTAAAATCTTAACCCTAATCTCAAAACAAAAATAATAATATCACTTATCATATTTCAGACTAGGTTTTCCTTTTCAGGATGAAATCCACTCATTTCAAATTTCTCTCCAACAATTTATCAGCCTTTGAGTGAATCACCCATTTTTTTTGAATCCTTAAGTTCTAGTCATAAAATTTTTTTTATGTAGAAAGTAAAACACAAATGATTAAGAATAAATTGTTTTTGCCTTTATGTTTTTTATTTTTGGAACGTGGTAATAATGTTATTTTAATCTACACCTTTGATTCGTCGTTTGGTTTCTACCAACATGTGGTCATATTGGGACTACTTACATAGTTGAGTGGACATATTACCACAATCGAAAGTATAATGGTCAAATCGAGATCAACCACATAGTTAAGTGGTCATTTGAGTAGTTTACCCAATGAAAAATCCAATTTTAAATTAGGGTTATTTACCCATTAATACATGAACTATAACTGATTCTCAGTTTCATACATTTACTTTTTTTTGTTCTAAGTTTCATACATAATTTTTTTTGCCGTCAACGAGTTTACACTTTTTCGTCGCGGTAGCTCATTTGTGTACCTCTAGAACCACTAATATTTTGACACATGGCATTTATTTTATTTTTAAAAATTCTCTATTTACTTAATGGTTAATTACAACATCAATCCTCAATGTTTTGTTAATTTTTTAATTTAACATTTTAGATTTATTTTTTAAAATATAAATTTTAAAAAATAAAAAAAAATAATGGACGAATCAATTCTTGACACGTTACACCATATTAAAAATTATTTTCTTTAATGTTATTTTTCTCACCCTAACCTTCACCCTACTTTAGTCAAAGACCATTCGTCTTTCCCTAACCCTCGCCTTGGCCCTGCTTTAATCGACACATCCGGTCGTTGACCCTTTCCCTGGCCAAGCTATGTTGGCCTCCTTTTACTCCAACGGCCGCCACTTTTCCCTAATCTGCCTTACCGGAATGCCCTAAAAATCATTACCTTCACTAACGCGTCCCCTTACGACCCAAGCACACTTAGCGCAATGTTCAAGCGTTGTTGCCTCTCAGACCATGTCGATTTGTATTAGTTGTGAGGCTACGACGGTATGTCTCATGCCCCTCATCTCCCTTTCCCCGCGATCTGATCTTATTAGTCTCGAACCATCCCTTCCCCCTTCTACTAAGACCCTAACTAGCACACCTATTTGGCTTGATACACCACTTTGATGAAACCCAAACCCTGACTAGCCTGAACACCAATCACCTGTTACACGATCCTTTCGTTTACCCTAGAACCAAATCCCTTCTCTCTTTCATTACTGGTTTTACTATTATTATTAATGTTTCCAATTAGTTAAACTAATTTTGGCTTTTAGTTAATTAATTTTTTTCAACATTTAATAATTTGTGCTTCATTTCACTTTTGATTGCAGGTGCGGTGGGTTGTCAATGATCGGGCTCTAGTGCGATCGAGTGAAATGAGGTGCTGGAAGGGGGATTACCTTTTTTGGCGTTGAATATGAGTTTGATTTTTTTGATATGATATATGATAAAATAGATTAAAGAATTAAGGGGTTCTTTATTATTGATGGACATTCTAAAGAGAGGTCAGAGGTAGAAGAAGTTGATGAAATTGAGAAAACTAAAAACTATGACGACATACTGGAAAATAAATAAATAAAATGAACAAGGGTTAAATTGAATAAATAAAATGTATAGGACTAAATTGAATAAATTGAAGAGGACTTAACTAAAAATGAATATTTCTTAATAATTTTTTGAATTATAAAAAAATAAAAACTTGAAGTGTTAAATTAAGAAATAAATAAAATATTGAGGGCTGATAATGTAATTTAACCCTCAAGTAAATGGAGAATTTTTTTAAAAATAAAATAAAGGCCAATGTCAATATATGAGTGGTCCCAGTGGAACACGTGAGCTAAAGTGACGGAAAAGTGTAAACCCGTTAACAATAGAAAAGTTTATGTATGAAACTGAGAACAAAAAAATAAGGGTAAATTGCAAAGATCATCACTCAAACTATTTTCTCACTCCTATTTTGGTCACTCAACTTTCAAAATTTTCTATTTAATAACTGAAGTTTATACATTGAGCGTTTTTTGTCACTCACAAATATTTTATTATTATTTTCATTTTTAATATTATTAAATATAAAAATAATTTAAAATAATTATTTTTTTGTTATTATTAAATTTTAAAAATATTTAAAATAATCGCCGCCGCTTGTCCGCCACTAGCGGCCTTCAAATTTGGTGGTCGTTTGACCCTAAATTGCACCGAGCGACTCGTTTTGATATGCTGAGTTCAAATCTGGCAGTTGTTTCACCCGAAAATGTCTTGAAACTCGCAAATCTTGATATAAACATTTTGGTTTCCTCACTTTCGATCTCATTTTCGTGGATTTCAGAGCACTTTCCGGCAAAATGGAGGTCAGATTCGGACTCAGGGAAGTGAGACGAAGAGACTGGTGAAATATAGGACTGAACGACCACCATCTACGACCGTCGGCAGTGGCGGCGAATGGTGGGCGAAGGACAATTTGGTTTTTCTTTTTTATTTTAAATTATTTTTATATTAAATAATAAAAAATATAATGTCATGCTAAAATAATAATAAAATATTTGTGAGTGACAAAAAACGTTCAATGTATAAAGTTTAGTTACTAAATAGAAAATTTTGAAAGTTGAGTGACCAAAATAGGAGTGGGAAGATTGTTGAGTGGTGATTTGTGTAATTTACCCAAAAATAATGTATGAAATTGAAAATTAGGTATAATTCATGTATCAATGAGGTAATTAACCCTTTAAATTACATCACCTATACGGTAGAAGAAGTTTGTTAGAATGACGTAAGTGAACGTGCAGTAATTTGAAACTCAAAAGGTTTCTTTACTCACGCGCTGCTGAAGTCTGTGTGTCTCTCCTTTTTTCTGGTTGCCCTCTCAGTTCTCAGGATTTTGTCCTGATTAATTTGGATCAACCCACATGTAACACCACCTTCTCGGCCTGGTCGAGAAACGGGTCGAAGAGCGCTACCGATGAACAAATCAGTATTCAATGCGATAAAATTTCAATTCATAACAACATATAACTAATGTAATACTGATAAATCAATACCAGCCATGCATCTTAGTCCATTTAATCCATTATGAAACAATAACTAATCACTTAGGACAAGTTCTTAACTAATACAAGTTTTAGGGACTAAACTATAAATCTGACAAATTAGGGGTACTTCGAAGCAATTGATCTTACCTTACTGAAACTCAACACAATATTAACAAGTCAGTAAAATTTCATACAATTTGGAGTTCATTTACTCATTCAATTGATTCGCCCTAAATTCAGTGACCAAACTGTGAACTTTGCAAGCTGTAAGATTATACATTTTAACCAACTTAACTAACCCTATATCGAAACACCTTAACGCTGTTTCGATACGGGTGCATAATGGTCAACCAGGATTGACTGTGCCTACTAAACCGTATTGATACGGGTAAACCCTGCATCGGTACGGGTTGACTCTCTTTGACCTTGACTTTGACCCGTTTCGATACACGATAAAACCATATCGAAACAGAGGATTCCAGTAGCAAAATGTTCCAATACAGCCTCAAACCGTATCTATATGCCCTATTCCTAAGGTCCAATTATACTTAACCGTATCGATACATCATTACCCCGTATCGATACGACCTAACCTGTAATGACAAATTTTTGCTGGTTTTTAATCGAATTGACCTACCAACCATTGTTCAAATGCAATGAAACTTTACACACAATATTTCAATACTATAAACTACTGGCATGCCAAATTTCGTCATCATTCGAATACATTTACTAGGTTTTGACCTATGTGAGCCAATTAAGCAATTTTTAGTAACTCTTAGTCTTACCAAAAGTCATTATAGGGCCTTTAACTTTATTACAACTTAAGCACCTTACAAGCATACCAAAATAAGCACAAAAGACTAGTTCAACTACTTTGCTACCTTTCTAGGAGTTCATAAGGTCATTATACATTACTTTAGCTTGTAGTGACTTGTCTTGTTGCGACTTGTCCAATCCTCCGCGAAGGTTGATTCTTTAACCTAAAATGCATGAGATGAGACACGTTAGGCATACATTGCCTAATGAGGTAGTCACAAAAATATGAATAACAATGTATGAAGTATATACATAATCTCATGCTCATCAATGTCAATGCTATGTTTCAATATACAATGTTTAACATATCAGTTTCATTATTAACCCTTGGATTGAATCAAGATAGTGGATACGTGAATTCCTACGACTCACCAAATCAATGAATGGTCTAATTCTCTGCCTCGCCAATATGACCAATATCAAAACACATCCCTCCGCCTCGCCAAATGAACATAGGTCATAGCCCTAGGACCGTAGTCCACATGTACACTAAGCTCATGAATTCTATGGCATGCCAATTGTATCCAATGTCCATTCAAATCTAAGGTTTCAATGTCCGTATCCATATTCAATGTTCAATGAGAATTTCGATGACCAATGAATTCAATATTATCAATAGCAAACATGTCTCATTATC
The DNA here is from genome assembly GCA_958450335.1 of Hibiscus tridactylites. NCBI lineage: Eukaryota > Viridiplantae > Streptophyta > Magnoliopsida > Malvales > Malvaceae > Hibiscus > Hibiscus tridactylites. The sequence goes on along the minus strand of OY288289.1, from coordinate 15,640,975 downwards.
AATATGTCATGGTTTCAATATCAATGTCAATATCAATATCCGATGATTTCTTTACAATATTTCAATAACAATAATTATATCAATGACAATGCATGATAGCAATGCCAATAACTATGTCTGATATTCAATAACAACTTATCGACGCTTACCACTGAGTCCATGTAAAAATCCGATGCAACTTCCTCAATAGTAATGTTAGCTAAATAATCGAAATCAATAACGAAGGATTCGAGAAGTTCCCTCGCCTAATCCCGAGACTCCTACTACATTCACCTTGCTAATATGATGATCCTACGGCTCTCGGATGACAACACCCTTATTCCTAGCTTCTGATGGTGTCGATGGATGATCTAAATCAATCTCCCGAGCTAGGTAAATCAATAGGAAATTATTAGGAAAATATTTCGATATCAAAATCAATATAACGATATCAAAATCAATATCTAGGCTTAGGATCATCAGTATCATTGAAACCCTCCATGGATGTTAAACCTAGCTTGAATTTACACCATAAAAACCCCATGGATTAATCAATAGTTTTAGGGAATTAAGCTTATCCATCAAAGAGCAATGATTCGATAGCAATAAGATGAAGAAAATCAAAGCTTGAAATCTCGTACAATGGAGGTGCTTGCTTGCTCAAGGTAAGGAAGAAGATGAATATGGTTAGGAGTGGAGTTTTCGGTGAGTTTTCCAATCCCCTTTTCATTTCCTTTTCTTATTAATTTGGCCGAATGGCCTTTCCTTCAAATGAAGGAACCTTTTTCCTATTTGTTTATAATACACTAACTGAAATGAGGAGGGGCTAATCGCAAGATTAATTCCTCAACTCTCGGGAGTTCATAGCTTTGCCCACAAACTTTCAATTTTCACAATTTAGCCATTAAACAGGTTCCGATATTATTCGATAGGGTTCAATAACAATGATTTAACTCAATTAGAGTCCAATATCAATAATTAACTAGCCAATACTATATTTAAACTTCATCGATTTGAAATTTCCGATCACCGTAACCCAATTCCAACTAGACCGAATTTTGGGGTTTTACACCGCGTCTCACAAATGGCTTGGTGGGTAACTCTCTTAGTGAAATTTTTTTGCATACACAAGACGTCGAACTAGAGGCTTGATTAAATGATATTAAGCTGTTTACCACTTGAACCAACTACGTTTATTCACCTTCATGTTTTTAAATAGAAAAATAAATATATTTCCCAATTTGAACTTTGCATGTATCCTTGTCACAGTGTTTTTTATAGCTATTTCTTTGCATCTCTAAGAACGGTGATATCCTTCTGTGACCCTCTAGAAGAGACATGCAGCTGAAGAAGATTGAATTGCTAGCTTTGTTCTCGTTTAATCTTCTCTAGTTGTTTCCTTGTGTCTCGACGTATCTTTTTTCATTTTTGGCTTTGGTTTTCGCTTGTATTTTTGTTGCGTGCATGTGTTGTATACGTCTATTTGTTGGTCTGTATGTGCTTTGTGTGTTGTTGTATGTTTGGTTTCTTTGCTTTGTTTTGCTCATGTGTTTCTTCTATTCTCTCTGTATTTCTTCTTTTTATCCATGTATCTTCTGTTTGTGTTGGTGTGTTTGCGTTACTGTTTTTTTATTGAATAAATGCACATGTTCTTAGTTCAAATTTTTTTGCACGTTTTTAAATTATTTTATCAAAAAAATTATTTGGCCCATCAATGTAATTTTTAAATTTACTGTGTATTAACGGCATATTAACCGATGACATCCTAATTAAAAAAATATTGTAATATTTCTTTAAATGGTAAAAATATATTAGATATATTACTGAAAATTATCTCTAACTTGACTGAATAATCCTTTGATTTTTTACATTTTTATTTTCAGTGTTATTTTATGTAAAAATGATCATTCTTTTTTTTAATATTAAATTATTAACTAATTAATAACCAGTGCCTTAAAATAACATGATAAACTTACATGACCCTAGACATTAACGTGCCATTTATAAACAAAATTTATTATATGTAGTTCAATTTTTTTATTATATGCTAACTAAGTCAACAACATGACTTAGTGGTTAAGTAGTCAACCTCCCTGCATTTTTCTGGGCTGGAGCCTCTCAAAAACCATTTTTTATAATACAATGCACAAAAGAAACAAAGCCTTAAGCTACAAAGTCCTTAATCAACACAACAATTACTTTATGAGGTGGACGGAAAAAGTCGAACTACCAGCAGGACCATCGCGACACAAACGCGCTAAGCAATCAACAACCAAATTTGTACTCCAATGCACATAACAGACTTCAACCAACCAGTTTCGCGAGATAAGTTCCATCAGTGATGCTACAAGAGAATGAAAGGGAAGGGCCTTAGAGGAACGGTTCAAAATTCGAGTAGCTTCCAAATTATCCGACTACAAAATCACTTTTCGAAATCCAAGATGCCATGCTTGTTGTAGACCATCAAGAATCGCCCATAACTCTGACAATAGAACAGTGCAATCACCAATGCTACGCGAATAACCCCAAATCCAATCACCATTGTTTTCACGTATAACACTGTCGATTGCAGCTGCACCAATTTGAGAATTAACAGCCGCATCTGTGTTCAACTTCACCCAATCCAAACGTGGCTTATCCCACGAAGCAGCAACCGACCCAGAGGAGTTTACTTCAAAGCTTGACCTGCATTTTGCTTCCTCAAATTCACCAGCAAGGTGCAAACAATGGCCAGTAAAATCAGTGCATTCCACATACTCATGATCCAACAATACGCATCATTGTTTCTTCCATAATTGCCAACACACAACCACAAAAACTATAGACTAATTCAACCCCACATTTCCATAAGTCTGCGTGCAACCAAGGTTCTCCACAAACCAACTCTGGAAATCCTGCCTCATGAAAGAATAAAAAACATTGGTGCTCACTAAAGAAATCCAAACCGACATCGCCCTTAGGAATCACGCAAGACATGACACACATCCTTAATACCAGCTTTGTAAATTTCACACATGTTTTGGCTTGACATATGCCTACGCACACGTTCGACATTTGTTAATAAGCCTCCACTCAATGCCACCCATAAAAAACCCGAACTCTTTGAGGAACTTTAAGTGACCATAAAATTCTTCATTGGTGTTTCAAGCTGATAGGTTCCCTCCATTCCAAGCACTCATAGGCCGACCTTATCGTAAAACAGCGCGACTCCTCCCATTTCCACCCAATAGTGTCGACACCAAGGCTCTCTTTAGGCGGAGGAAGAGCTGTGATTTTTCGAATGATATCCTCAGACAACATTTGCCGCAATTGGTCCCAATTCCAATCGACAGACGCATCCAATAGATGTGCCACCTTAGTGTTAGAATTAACTTCAGAATGCAGCTTGAAATCCTCTAAGGGTCCATTCAAATTAAGCCAGTTGTCCTTCCAAAAATCAGTACTTATCCCGTCGCGAATGTTCCAGACAATATTGTTGCGAAGAGTATCCCAAATATTCACCAAACCCCGCCAAAGCCGAGAACAATTTCCTGAAAAAAGTGTAACAGGCAAACGGGCCATCCATTTATACTTGTGCTTAAGCACCTTCACCCATAGCCTATCCTCATCGATAACTAATTGGAAAGCTATCTTAAGCATAAAAGCTTTATTATGTTGATGAATATCTCGTAGACCAAGTCCCCCACTCTCCATATCACCTTGTAAAGTTTCTTATTTGACTAAAGCAGTACGAGTCGCACCAATAGAGCCACCCCATACAAAGCAACGAATCAAGGACTTAATCTCCTCACACACCCCTTTTGGAAGCCACGTCGACTGCAACGCATAGACATGAATCGATTGTAGCACATACTTAGCTAAGGTTATTCGACCATCTAGAGACAAAGATTGAGCATCCCAACCAGGTAACCTACGTTGAATATTTTCAATGATGTAGGCATATATTGCTTTTGTCACTCTAGAATGTAGTAGGGGAACACCTAAATATTTCCCCAACTCCTCAACAACCTCAAATCCTAGATGATGGACAACACCAAGCTTCAAGTCTGCACCCACATTCTTAGAGAAAAGAACCTGAGTCTTTTGAACACTAACCTTATGCCCAGACACTAAGAAAAAATCATCAAGAACAAATTTGATCACGGTCATTTGCTCCCAAGAGGCTCTTGAAAAAAAAATCAAATCATCTACAAAAAAGAGATGCAACAAACCAGGTCCTCCTTGAGACAGATGAATTAGTTGCCACTGGCCAATATCAACCCGATGCGAAATTTCCTGCGACAATCTCTCCATACAGATAACAAATAAATAAGGTGATAAAGGGTCGCCTTGTCTGAGCCCTCTAGTTGGCTTAAATTCCTCCAACAAATTGTCATTCCAAACAATTTGATGAGACACAAAACATACGCAGACCATAATAATCTAAATAAAGGCAGAAGGCATACCAGTAAGCAGAAGAGTCTCCTCTAGAAAGCCCCAGTCTATCCAGTCATACGCTTTCTCCAGGTCTACCTTAATAGCCATCCATCCGCTCTTCCCCTTTTTAATAGACATCGAATGCATGACCTCTTGCGCCAATATAATATTATCTGTAATACTCTGGCCGGGCACAAAGCTCGTCTGTGTAGATTAAATCCAAACCGGAAGAAATGGTTTCATGCGCTCAACAATTATCTTAGAAATGATTTTATAACTTACAGTGCAAAGACTGATAGGGCGGAACTGTTTGATATTGAATGGGTTCGGCACTTTCGGAATAAGCACAATGTGTTTTCGATTAACCCACTCCTCCATCTCGCCATCATTAAAAACTTTCCTCACCAAATCAAAGACTGTGGTCCCAACAATCGACCAATTCTTCTGATAAAAATAAGTAGGTAATCCATCCCACCCTGACGATTTTAATGATGCCATTTGGAAAACAATTCGGCGCACCTCCTCAAAAGTCACGGTTGTTGTCATTGTCCTCATCTCCTCATTAGAGAATTGGTGGAAATGACCATGACATAAATGACCACGAACATGTCGTTCCTCACTAGTGAATAGCTTTTGGAAAAAATTACATGCATGGGATTTAAGCACAGTGTGGTCATCACTCCAATTACCATATTGCAACTATATCATACGCACATAATTACGTTGTCTACGGATCATAGTGCTTCTATGAAAAAATGACGTATTACAATCACCATTACTTATCCATTCAACCCGTGATTTTTGATGCAAAAACGCCTCTTCCTGCTCAAGCACCATCTTCAATTCATTCTTTAATTCCATTTCCAAATTCGAGAGAAAAATAGACTCAGCTCTAGACAACGCCTTTTCAATACCACAGATACGTGCAAGAAGTAGAGACATTCGCTTACCAATGTTCCCGAAAACATTATCATTCCATTCACTGTTTTCCTTCTGAAACGCTAAAATATTTTCCTTCAAACCCACCTTGTCATTCCAGACGCCAATAAGGAAATCATGGAATTGAGGATGCAAGTTCCATAACGACATATAACGATAAGGCCTAGAGGAAAGCTGTGGCATATTACGATCAACATTGAGCAAGATAGGGCAATGATCCGACCCAAGTCTTTGAAGATGAACAACCTCAGAGTTCGAAAAGTGATCATACCATTTAGCATAACAGAGATAACAAGCAAGCCTTTGCATAAGATCACCACGCTGCCATGTATACTCAGAACCATGGAAACCCATATCCATCAAGCAAGAAGTAAACAAGAACTCCTTAAACAACTGACATACCCTAATACGCCTTTGTGAACCCCCGCTACGTTCAAAGCTATTGGAAATAGCATTAAAATCACCTTCTAGAGCCCACGGCCAGTTAGCATCAGAGGTTAGAGCTAAGAGTTGATTCCAAATAGCACTTCGACGAGACGGAGTAGGACTCGCATACACAAACGTAAAGAAGAAACCCTTCTTTTCACCAGGAATAAAGATAAAATCGTGAACAAACTGAGACAAAATTGCCACCACATCAACAATTAGTGATTGACGCCACAAGACCTATATACCCCCTGAAAACGCCGAAGCTTCAATACGGTACGATGCCTGAAACCCCGAGCGCCTTATGAAATAATCAACTTTCACACCACTAATCTGTGGTTCAATAAATGCAAAGATATCCGGCTTATGCAATCGCACAAACATTCTAAAATAGCGGTTAAAATCTGCCCCAAGAGCACCTTGAGCATTCTAAATAATTAACTTAACCATAAAAATTAAAAAAGGTGAATAACGGACCACTAGACCTGTAAACCAGCACCATCGGCTGTCGCAAAGGCTAAATTTTCCCTCCACTGAACCGAACTACCACCACCCTTAGATGAAGTTGCAGATGTATGAGAATGGTTCACTGTCGCATTCTCCAGATCGGACGTTAGAACTTCAACTAACTCAGCCAGAGGTGGTTTTACAAAGATGTTCCCCTATTTCTTCTTTGTCTTCAAAACCTTATGAGATACTTCTTTTAGAACCGACACCGTTTTATTTTGATTTTTCGCAGAGGAGTTCATAATGGAGGAAGGTAGAACTCTTCTTCTCTTTCAAAGTCGAACGAGTTCCTTCCTCAACCACTTTAACAACATTATGATGTTCCTTATTCAACGACGAGTTAACCGAAATAACTGTCGACGTTGAAGCCACATCCTTAGCTTGGCTATTCGATATAGCTACCGCCCAGAGAGCCGTTTCGCATGCTTATCCTTGATCACAACCGTAGGTTCCTTACCCTTCTCTACCCTAGGTTCATCACTCATAAATATCAAATTACTACCGGTACTACCTACTTTGCCCCCTTACGTGCATGGGAACTGTTGTTTCCCAACAGAGGCGCCTTCCCCCGGAGCCCCTCGGACTCCAACCTTTCCTCATTCACAGCTACTACATCACTTCCCCCTTAATCCGCAACCACAACACTCGCATTATTACGAACTTGTGTCGTCCCATATTCAAGATTATCAACACCCAATAATGAAAATGAGAGCCAGCTTTAGAGGTTGCCTGTATGTTACTAGACTTGCCTATAGGGTTTCCTTGACGTTGAGCTTGGTTACCCCGACGACGAGGAATTACATGCATCCATGGTCTATAAGAGTCCTTCTCGCCAACATCATTCATCGACCCTCTTGTTATTTCCTCAGAGACCACTTCCTTACCACAAAACTCTTTAGAATGACCATATTTTCCGCAGCCAAAGCATATAACCGAAAGACCCTCATACTAGATCGGTTGCAACCGCCCATCAATGAGTAAACCAAACTTCAGAGGTTTGTCAAGATCGACAATGATTGCAGGCCGCACAAATTTGCCTCTATTCGTTATACTCGTGTTGTAATCAATCCTAACCACTGAACCCAAAGCACTTGCAATGTGTCGAAAAAGACTTTTCGTGTAGTAACAATAGGGCAGGCTAGAGAGTCTTACCCAAACCATAATTCTAGAAGGGTGATCAGCGTTTGTAGAGAAAGTGCGGCTCCATGGTTGGACCGTTAAATAGGAACCGTAGATTACCCAAGGCCCCCCGGTTATTACCTTGTCAAGATCCTCCGGCAGCGTAAAACGCACAAGGTAATATTTGTTATCGAGATCGATTAAGCGCATTTCCCCTACTGGTTTCCATAATAATCCAATTCTGTTAAAAAGTGCTTTATACCCAATCGGTTTTCCCAAAAGCCTGATCACTACCGATTTTTCCAGCTTCTTATCGATAGAGGAATGGACTTTTTCGGAGAATTGAATCTCCGTGAACACACCCTTTGAGTTTAGACGAACATCCTCCTCTAAAACCTCAACATCCAAATCCTCAATCATAGGACACTGAGCAGGAGACGTAAAAGAACCTGCCATAATATCACGAAAAGAAGGGCGAGCAGGGAGAGGAGAATTCTGATAACCAGGGCTTGGATCACTTACCGATGTACGCAACTTACTTGCATCGGCTTCGAACATCGACACATCTGTATCCCTACTGTCCCCAGCCTGTCTTCTAGAGCCATCTCCATTATCACTATCATGACCCTTACCCTTTTTCGATAAGGGTTGTAAATCGACATCCACGGGTGAACCAGGGCATTCCAAGGAGGAGACGACCAACACATCATGATTCATCGTCACATCAGCCTCCCCTAACACATTCACCAATGGAACAAATTGGTTATCAGATAACCCTGAGACCACCGTCGGCCGCACCTCCTGACGATAAGGACAAATGTCTGTGAAAATATCCGGCGGCCGGCCATTCGCCAGCTCAAACAAAGGGTTGACTGCGGCGCCACCCGAAATCTGTAGAGGAAAACCCATTTTAATTTTATGTTATTTCAATTTCCGTCATTTGAATCATCTAACTGTCCATGGTTAATTATATCTTGATGTAATCTTTTTCACTGTAGAATAATTTTCGCGTCATGTTCATCATAGCGGTATGATAACTTCGACAGAAAAAAAATTATTTTCTCTCTTATTACATTTATTTATTTTATTAATTTTTTTTGTTTTTTCTCTAATTTTAACCTTTTATTTATTAAATTTATTATTAATGAAAATATGAAGAAAAAATATTTTACAAACCTTGAATCAAGTGGTTTGTAAATATATATTTTTGTAAAATTTAATTAATTTTAATATTTAAAATAATTATAGTTAAAGTTTTAAAAAATTAACTTTTAAAAAGTCAATAGGAGATAACTTTAATAGGACAGAAGGAGTAATAATTATCAATGAATTGATTTTAGCGGTATTTTTACATGGCGTTCCTTGGAGTAGGTCTAGGGTACGACATGTCTAGGGTGCGATTAAAAGACGACAAGTTTCGAAATTTGTCCTCGAACTGGAAAGTATTTGTCTTCTTGATAACATTTTTGGTTGGTTTTTTTGAGATTTTTTTACAAGTATCTATACTTATTTTGTAAGTATTGATACTTAATTTTTTTTTAAATTTGCAGTTTGGGACAAAATATCGAAACTTACAAAAATAAGTAAACAAAAAAAACCACCTGGAAATGTTATAAAGAAGTCTAACATTTTCAGTTTAAAAATAAATTTCAAAATATATCGTCATTTAACTGTACCCTAAACATGATGCATGTTAAAGTCACCATGTTCCTTATCTGATTTGAGTTTCTTACACTTTAAACGGTAAAGGCCTATTGGATCTTCCGACTAACAGGTGTCGGCTCAGCCACTCTAGGTGTATGCTTGTTTGATAAAAAATAATATAAGATTCTCTTTTGTTGACATTTCCATCAACAAATGGATTATTTTACTTTAAAATAAAATGTTGATAGTTATAGTGCTTCAAATATTTATAAAAAACTTTGAATTTGAGTAAATTTAAGGGAAAATGGTAAATAAATTATTTATTGGTTTGTAGTATCATAAATTATTTAAGGTTTTTCGATGATTTCTACGGTAATGACAATCTGAGACTTGATAACGATTTTGTTTAATTTTGACGATTTCTGGTGAGCAAAAATTTAAAACATGAAAACAATATAAATAATAAGCGAAAATGAAAACAAGTAAAATATTTGATTATATATTATTAAAATTAAAATATAACATTGTATATTATTACATTGACCGCTATTAAATACAATTTAGGATATATATAAATATGTTGTTAATTTTAATCAAATATTATACTTGACTTGGTGTGTAACACCCGGGTTTAGGGGTCAGGTGAAAATAATATTTAAATAATGTTTTGAGTCTCGGGTTATGATTAAAAATAATATTATATATATTATTTGGACCTTGTGATTTTAAAACAAATATTATATGTTGGACTCAAATTAATTTAGAAATAAATTCCATGGATTTTAAATGTTGATGAGACATGCCATCTCATTAATGACACTATTGTAATTTCAAGCCCTTGGAAATTAAAAATCCCTTTTTGTTTAAAATACATTTTTTGTCATCTCTTCCCTCCTCCCCTTCCTCCATTTTCAACGACAAGTGAAGCCTCCTTCCCCCTTTTACTATTCTATCACCAAGCTTCTTCATTTTGGCTCGGTTTTGAAAGGTAATTACGTTTTCATCTTGCTCTCATCTTCCTCTCTTCAAAAGTACCTTTAGATTGCATTTTCACCCATGTTTTTAGAATTTGAGTTTTTGAGCTTTTAAACTAAAAATCCAAACTTTGTTGTTCTATGTTGAAGTTTTTGATTCCTTATTAGTATTTATGTTATTAGCAACCCAAATGGTCCAACATAAGTGATTTTTACTTGGTTTTATAAACATTCCCGGATTTAGGTTTAATAGGGGGTTTTTGAAGGGTTTTGGGATGGTTTTGGGGGTTGTTTTATGTTGGATTTTGAGGGTTGATGTTAGTATGGTATATGAGGGTCACTTTGGGTGCGTTTGATGATCGTTTGGTTGATTGAAATGGGAGATTTCAGTGGGCTTTGAGGGCTGCTCGGGAATTCTATTTTGGGCATGAATTTGGGTGTTAGTTTGCTTGGAAATGTTAATCCGGGTTGTTTCCGACGACTAGTAATTGATTGTTAGTGTTTTGTTTGTGTTTGGATTTGGTTATGTGAAACCGATATTTTAATTTTAATATAACTAAAGAACCTAAGGACTAAATTGAAAATGTCAAAATGAATTTTTAAGTCCTCAAACATCCCCATATGATTTAAAGAATATGCCTAAGTTAAAAACTAAGATTTCCAAATATTTTCTAAGTGTTCTTAAAGCCGAAACAGTGTTTTTCGAGTCCATGTTTCGAAACGACCTAAGGCGTTTCGAAACGGTTTTGAAACTGTCAACCCCTGTTCCGAAACGGGTATCGAAACGTTTTCAACACTGCCAACCCATGTTTCGAAACAAGTATCAAAACAGCTTTAGAACATAGAGAACCCGTATCGAAACGACTTCAAGTGTTTCGAAACGGTTCTTCATTTGATTTGAAAAATATGACCGTTGCAAGTTTTTAACTAGTTTTTCAGAAACCGTTAAGGCGTTTCGAAACGAGTTCAAGCTCTTTCGAAACGACCCTTGACAGTGGCAAAAGTGTTTCGAAACGGGTAAATACCGTTTCGATACGGGATCTTAAATGCACCCGAGGGGCTCTTCCTATTTTGGTCCGTTTCGAAACAGGTTCTCGTGTTCCGAAACGGGTGGTTGCAAACTGCATTTATGGAGGTGAGATAACACCCCAACGGCTCTATTGATGAATGCAACAACCACAACGGCTAGAAATCAATGAGAAGGTATAAAAGGGACCTCTAAAAGCTCCAGCAACAACTATTGATCCAAAAGCAAATATCCATACATCAAATCCAAGCATTTGTGTCTAAATCCCAATATTGTCTAGAAACCCCAATTGTAATTTTCGTTCTTATCTTTTTCAATTGGGTTGAGTGCTTGTAATTGGGCTACAATTTGTATTGAGAGATACTTTCTTAGCCATCAAAATCTTTGTTCTTTTTGTGTGAGGATTGGGTCAAATTTTGGGTAGAAAATTTAACCGAAAATTGTAAGGGTTACCTCCTTAGCCTAGAAAAGGGGAAATGCAATTAGTGGAATTGTTGCAAATCCTTAGTGAAGCTAAGGTAGTGGATGTAGAGTTCATTTGGAACTTAAACCACTCTAAAATTCCTTGTCCATCTTTTTAATTTGCAATTTCCACCACCTAAACCTTTAAAAATCCAATTCACCCCACTCTTGGTTCATTTCGATCATTCGATCCGCTCAATATGTTAGAATCAAGGTTTGACATCGGTGAGACATCAGAAGTGAATCCGGAAGCTTGAAGGTGTTGGTTGCTTGATAGTTGAGCTTGGAAGTGAAGGTGAGTGGTTTAATATTTTCAATGTGGTTTTAAGTGTTTGGTTCAAACATGTGGACTAGGTTGGGCTTGGTAGACCCACCTAGAGTTAGGATTAGAGTGGTAGCCTAATCCTAAGCTTTAATTAGAGACTTTGTTTGAACTCTTTAATTGATGTTATTGCCTCATGATGATATGTGTTTATGGTGTTATGTATAATGTGTTATACATGAATGTTGAGGCATGGTTGTGATGCATTGTTATATGCATGAGGTATGGGCATGATGTTAATCATGGTGAGTACGTGCTAAGCACGGAATTTGTTATTGAATGATATTGTGGATTGTGTTAGTATTGGCACTAGTATGCTTGGGTACAAATGATCGATCATTAGGATGTTAGTGTGCACACGTGAGTCAAATGCGCGCGTGGTCTTGATGATGGTAGTCATCAAGATGGAGTACGAGTTCGCCCGGAAATTCTTCTTATATATATGATAGTCGGTGATGAGTGTAATCCCATCGACGGGGCGTGAGGAAGAGTGGAATCCCCTCCGCGAGAACGATGATGAGTGTAATCCCACCGCGAGGTAAAGTTGTTGTTGGATGTGAGTTCCAACGTGTTTATCCACGTATTCGAGTCATAGCTAGGTGCCAATATGAGTTGATATGTGTATCAATGTGTTTTGGAATGTGATTTCGTATCTGGATTATTATATGTGTTTACATATGGTGTGGAATTGAGCTTGTTGAGCATGGCATATTATTGGATAATTGTGCATGCATCATTGACATTTTGGCTCATGAGGATCGAAGGTAAGGACATGCATTTACCTTGTTGTGCTCGTGCTTGGACCCTGCATTGTCGAGGTTTGTTTTTAAAGAGCTTACCCTCACTAAGCTTTATGCTTACGCTCTCTTTTGTTCGACAATGCAGATCCGTAGTTCGTGGGTTGCTAGCGCAAGATGAGGGCCTCCAAGTGTTCTTGTTGGCTTTTGAGTTTATCAAGTATGAATTTTAAGTTATGAACATGTAATAGTTAAGCAATGGGATTTGTGCTATTGATGGATATTGTTGGTTGTTTAGGAGCATGTTTAGACTCCTTATTGTGTTGTTTTTTGTGTGGCTTGTTGATGCCATGTTTGGATTGTAAAACCATGCTTTATTTGCTTACCATGTATGTTGGCCTTGTGCCTTTTGAGGATGCCTAAGTGTATGGTTGTTGAAGCATGAACCCTTAAGTGCTTGTATGTCATCTTTTGATCAAATGCACGAATCCCTTGATTGAATGATGCTTGTTCGTGTTGGGTACCTCGTATGCTGAGTTTTTGGTTGTTGAGTGATAAATGTATGCTTGGATGTGCCTAGGGAAGTCTTAAATTGCATCTAGAATCGAGTCTTGTGTTGCTTTGCTGAATTTTGAAGTCTTGCAGTGCAGGACATATCAATACGCCTGAGGCGTATCGATACGGTTTGCCCCCAGGACTTAGTTTTGGCTTGGTGTATCGATACACAGTTGTGTATCGATACGCTCAAAGCTCAGTGGAAATCCGAGATTTTGGTGAGGCTTTGGCGTATCGATACGGGCTCTAAACGTATCGGTACGGGTTTATCTCGTTGACCACGAGATGTTGACCGAGAAGGGCGTATCGATACGCTCAAGGGCTGTACCGATACGATCTTCCTGTGTTGACTGAAGGATGTTGACCTTGGTCAAGGCGTATCGATACCCTTGATTGGTGTATCGATACGGCCTGCTCTGTAAGTGTAAAATGGGCTGTTAACATGTTGTTTGGGGTTCAGATGTGTATCTTTCTTGATGTTTTCTGCTGTCGTGATTACTTAGGGAATAATATGCCTTTAGACAAGATTTAATTAAAAGAAATTTTCTAGGGTTGCTAACCGAGGTGGGACCCTAACGGGTTTCATATCGGTTTTCCCCGTGTAGCCTGCTCGGACTGGTCAAACGTCCGGACCAGGACGAGGGGGTTACATGGTGGTAATACAATCTTATATGGATCCAAACGACTTGGTTTTGAATACTCCTTTAAAGCCATTTTCCTTTGATTTTCATCAAAAGAATAACCTTTCATATGATGATAATTCTACAGTAAATGTTATGTACCATTATTAATATTTAGTATGTACCCTTCCAACCCAAGTTTAAGTCCCCCACCCCCAATTCTTAGATTTCAATTTTCCTTTTCCAATCTTGTGACACGTTTCACAACCTGATTGGAGCAAAATTAATTAAATTAAATTAAATTAAATAAAAATAATTAAAGTCATCCAATAAAGTGGTGACACATGTCACCAAATAATTATTTTATTTTAATAAATTAAAATTAAGATCAAATTAATAGAGTGTATAAGTAACGAGGACCAACTGTGTAATTATACCTTTATTTTTTAACTGTCACGTCACCTTTCGTTAGCCCATTAACGGCCGATGTTTTAATTGATCCAATTTCAATAGTTTGGGTGGTCAATTGAGTCGATTTTTTTAATGTGGTCATTTTAATACATTTACCATAGTATAGTGGTCATTGGGTGAGTTTACCCTAAAAAATATATACAAACGGCGACAGTTTTGTAAATATCTTAAAAATTAGATATATATATATTGGGTCGGGTCGAGTTGAAGAATTTTTATCTTAAACCCGAACTCATTCCGACCTCAAAATGTTTCTCTATAAATTCACTCTGATCCCTGAAGATTAAAAATAAAGAATCGAGTCGGGTTGAAACCCGTCAGATTCGAGTTTTTTTGCCATCTCTACATATGAATAGTGTTACATTGCGGTACATGGTATTTACTGTAGAATTATCCTTCATATGATATATTGTCAACTTCTAACTAAAAAATAAGATTAAATTGAGCAAGCACATTTGGTTGGTTGGTTAAGTTGCTCATCTTTGTTCTCTTATATTATCTTTGAATAAAAGTTTAATTATTTTTGAATAAGAAAATAAAAAAAATCTGAAAATAATATAAAATTATTTTTTAGATTTTTATTCTAAAAAAAGAATAATAATGCTTTCGTTAATTTCAAAACTAATTAAACCAGTTAATGGTAGATATGAATAGGGATAGCAACGCGCGGTGTAACGCCCCGAGTTTAGGGGTCGGATGTTACTCGAGTAAATCGGGTTCGAGTCGTGGGCTCGTTTTAAAAATTAATTAAGCTTTGGCTTAAATTAAAAAGGTTTGGTTTTCAATAATGGCAAACTTGTAATTTTTGAAAATAAGGAAAAGATGAGAAAAAGGGGTTTTATTTCAAAAGAGCTCATCTTCCTCCTCGGTCTTCTTTTCACGTCAAAACCACTCTAAAACCCTAAATGCTATTCCATTTGATTCCTTCACCATTTCAAGTGTTTTCATCAAGATAAGACCACTTTTGACTTGCCCTCTTCGTTCCTAACACATTGATGGTTTTAGATTTTAGAAAACACCATTATAGAGAAATTCGAGTTTTCAAAGTTTTCAAAGAAAAGGGTGAAACTTTAATGGTTTTTCATTTTGTTTTTTTATATGTAGAGTTAAGTTATGAGTTAATCTTGCCCTAATGTACATTATATCTCAATTTGGTTGGTTTTTATTAAGAATCCCGAAATTGGGTTTTGGGAGTATTTTAAAACTGTCAAAACTTGTGTTTTTGGTGTGGTTTTGTGAAAGGGAGTTGGGCTGGTGTTATAGTGATACTAGAAGTTTGATTTGAAGGCGTTTAAAGGTGTTTTGGGTGTTGGAATCAAAGGTTTTTTGCTGGGTTGTTGAGGAGTACGAAAATAGGAACTTTGGGTATTGGCTTTGGTTTGAAATTGTAAGATTTTGGCTTGTGGTAGTAGCTTGTGGTTGTGACAGTGTTTGGTGATGATTCGGTTGAGTAATGCATAGTTTTTGATTGACTAGAATCAAGGGAAACCATCGGAGAAGCTTCAGGCACTATTCTGGGGAATTTGGAGACTTGAGTTTGATGTTTCAGCTTCCGGTTGGGCTTCATCGGTGAGTGAAAATGCTTTGAACTGATTTGATTTCAAAAAGCGATTCTTGGGGGTTTGGGTGGAGCCTAGAGGGCTAACCTAAACCCAAGTGTAAGTTCACTAACTATGCCTAGATTTGTTTAGTGTTGGTGCATGAACAATTGTTGAGATATTGTGTGTGGTTTGTGGATTTTCTTTACTTCCGTTGATGTTGTTGTGTAGCCGTTGTTGGTGTCGAGCCTCACGCGATGGTTGTCGTAACTACGGTGATGTGTGGTCCCACCGGTATTGACTAGTAGAAGAGTAAGGTGATGTGTGGTCCCATCGGAAAACTACTAGTCGAACAGTGATGTGTGGTCCGACCATGTTTTGGTTGTGCATGTGCAAACCATGTAATTGTGTTGTTGTGTTTCCTTCGTGCTTTCAAATGGTTTACTTATCATTTAAGAAATGTGTTTTGAAAATTGCATGATTGATGAGTTTTAGAGCTTCGCTCACTAAGCTTTCAAGCTTACGCTCTTCTTTTTCCAACGTGCAGATCGTTAGAGTTACGGAAGGCAAGCGGGCAAGGGAGGAGCTTTTTGGAGTTCTCAAGTAGCTCAAGTATGGTTTAAGTCTTTGTAATAATGCCTAGACAATGGGGGTACTAGACTTGTATGGAGTTGGTGCCAAACTCCTTAGATTGATTTGTTGATGTTCTAGCATTTTGAGTGATGATACTATGTTGAATATGTTTATGCTTCTATGTCATGGATTGTAAACCATGTTTATAACGTTGCTTAAATGCTTTGTGTTTTGAAGGCTTAGGACCTTTTTCCATGAATGCTATGTATGTTTGTTTAAGGACATGTAGACTTGAAATGTAATGTATTTTGGTGAATGCTTGAATTTTTTTATGGATGGCTTTTTATGTATCTTAAGTGTTCGTACATGCTTGAAGTAGGGTGTATGCCTCTAGAGTATGTATATACACGTTGTATCTTGATTCTTAATGTTTGAGGCATGTTGGGGACGTTCAGAGATGCTTAGAACTGTTTTTAGAAACACACATACTGCAGGCGTTTCGGAACGGGTAGGGTTGTTTCAGAACGGGTGTGGTTCCAGGGATACCTGTATCAGAACGAGTTCCGGTACGGTTTGGCTACTGTGAACCACTGTTTCGATACGCGTACCGAAACGGTTTGGCTAGTGTGAGGGCCTGTTCCGGAATGTGTTTCGAAACATTTAGGCGAAAAGGACCCTTTACCGTAACGAGGTGAGCCGTATCGAAATGGGCAAGCCTGTTTCGAAACACATGCTTGAAATTTGGGCTTTTGGCATTTTTGGAGGTCCTCAAGTGTTGGGCTTAGGCTCGGGTTGTTGTATGCTCTCTTGTGAGCCTTCTTTGTAGTCGTTAATGTTTGGTTTGGGCGCGTATGTAAGAAAACGGACTAACTTGAATACATGGTAAATTTAAATTAACTTACGTTTCGTCTGCAAAGTCTTGTCTTGTTTATCCGCTGTCGTTTAACACATATGATTTAATGATCCATCTAGACAAGATAATTGAAGAAAATTTTCTAGGGTTGCTAACCGAAGGGGAGCCTTAACGGGTTTCACTTCGGTTTTGCCCGTGTGACCTGCTCGGACCGGCCAGTCCAGACCGGGACAAGAGGGTTACATTTGGTGGTATCAGAGCCAGGTTTCTGAGACCTCGGGTAGGTAAGTGAGGTAAGTTTGATGTGTTATGTTGTTGCTATGTCTAGGTGAGTGTTTTGCCATGTATGCTTGAAGTTGCTTGCTAGTACGGTGTTTGAAAGAATGTTTTAGTGGCCTTGTTGTTGGTTAAGGGTTAGTCAAATGTCCTCATTGTTAGGTGTTGTTGTAAAATATGGTTTTTGGTTTAACGAGCTTGAGAACCTAAGTCCTTGGCCTTTTGCTAACCTAACGTTTTTCTTGTGTGTTGTGTGTTTGTTGTTTTAGATTCTATCATGATATGGTGAGACCTAGGGGGCGACCTAGAGCGGGTGACCAGGCACCCGGGGGTGAGCCTTATATTCCTCTTGCTCCCGGTGGTAATGGAGTAGGTGGCGAAGGTAATGTGCCTCATGCTGGTGCGCAAGTCAGAGGTGATGGTAATGGGCCTCAAGCCGATGCCAATGTTAGAGGTGTTGGAGCTTAGGAGGGTCAGGGTCCAGCGGGCGCGGACATGACCCATTTGATTCAGACCATAGCCGGAGCTTTTCAGACAGCTTTGGCCGGTGTACAAGCTGCAGCACCACCTCAGGGTGCAGGGACAAGATTACCCCTAGAGAGGCTCCGTAGTTTGGGCGGATTTGAGTCAGTGGGTTGACTCCCGAGGGTTCAGAGGCGTGGCTTGAAAGTACTACACGCATCTTGGGTCAGATGGAGTGCTCAGACGCCCGTAAGTTGGGTTGCATTGTCTCCTTGCTTCAGGGGGACACATATACTTGGTGGACCACTGTTACTTCGGGTATGGCTGAAACGGATATCACGTGGGAGTTCTTCAAGAATGCCTTCAAGAGGAAGTATCTCGGGGTTCGATATTTGGATGAGAAGAAGATGGAGTTTATGGCTTTGGTTCAGGGTAACAATACCGTGTCTGAGTACGAGGTTCAGTTTGTGAGATTGAGCCAGTATGCACCTGAGTTGGTTCCTAGTGAGAGGGAACGGTGCGAGCGCTTCCGGTATGGGTTGACTAGAGATGCGAAGACCTACATGCTTGCCCCTAACTACACTGAGTTTGATGTTTTGGTCTCTAGAGCCAAGGATATTGAGCAGAACTTAGGCTCCAGTGCTAGTTCTAGTGGGTCCTATTCTGGGAAGAGACAAGCGAATTGGGACAGAGATCATGCCACGAGGCATAGGGATAAAAGGTCTCAGCATGATTCGAGACATAGGGGTGGTAATTATGGATGGGGCTATCAGGGCCAAGAAGCTGTGGTGCACACTCCAGAGTAGGGGTGATAATGAGCCTGACCGGCTCGCGAGCTACTTGGGCTCGGCTCGGTCAAAGTTCGGGGTAGGCTCGGCTCGAAAAGCTCGTGAACAGGCTCGGAATCTACATATGCACTAAAATAAATTAGGCTAAAGGGGTACTTTTACCCATGAGTTCGACCAAAAAATGCAATTTCGCCCCTCGCCGAAAACTGCACTCAATGTGGCCCTCCAGTTCATGAAATCGATCAAATTGACCCTTTGACCGACGTTGACCGTTACGGTGCTGACGTGGCAGTTAACGGTGATGACGTGGAAATCCATGATACTGACGTGGCGGTCAACGATGCTGACGTGGTAGTACACATGTGATGATGACGTGGCATGAGAGGCTGAATTGATTATTTTAACTGAATTCGAGGGCATAATTGATTTTTTTCCTGAGTTTAGGGGCATAATTGATTTTAATTAAAAGTTCGATAACTTATTTAATATTTAAGTTAAAAAATAAGAATTTATGAAATTATTAAAATTTTAAAATATTAAAACTAGATAAATAAATTTATTAAGTGAGAATAATTTAAAAAAAACAAAGTGAAGACTCTTACAGAAGATCAAAATATTCTTCAATTTATTTTATAAAAATTTATAAAGTTAATAAAAATAAATAAAATATTCTAAAAGTTATTGAAAATAAAAATTATATAAAAAATTAAAAGATTTTGCTATTAGGGCTGTCAATAAGAACTCTATAAATTTTTATAATTAATGTTTGTTTTGCTTTGTAATAAAATCTAATAAAATGTAATTAAATATATTCCTAAAAAATCATGTTTAATGTAATTAATACTCACTTAAAATGGTTTATTGTTTAGGGTTTGGGGATTTGGATTTAGGGTTAGGGTTTATAGTTTATAGCTTATGGTATAAGTTTAGGGTGTAGGGTTTAGTGGTTAGTGTTTATGGTTTAGGGTTTATGGTTTATGTTTAAGATTTGGGTTTAGGGTTTGAAGTTTGGAATTTAGGGTTTAAGTTTGAGGTTTGGAGTTTGAATTTAGGGTTAGTGGTTTAAAATTTAAGGTTTTATTGTTTAATTAAATTAAAAAATTTAAATTAATGAAACACAACTTTTTTAGGAATGTAATTAATTACATTCTAATATGTTTCTTTAAAAAGCAAAAAAAAACATTAATTACAAGAATTTATAGTGGCTGTCAATAGCATAACCCAAAATTGAAATATATTATGAATTAAAAAAGATAAAATTTAATCTAAAAACTTAATAATTTTTTTTATAAATTATTAAAAAATTAAACACTTTTATCGAAAAAAATTCGACTTCGTCATTTTGAGTATTACTATTCGTTAATTTTTTTAGTGGAATTAATATTGTATTAGAGTAACAATAGAATTCAATTTTTCCCGCTTTTTTTTTACATCAAATTAATGCCCATTAATATTTGATGTACATAAATGAAAGAGAATTTTGGCTTTATTAATACTTTAATACAAGGATGTCTCAATTGAAAATATGTTCAAGAAACATTAGTACGCATAGCATAACGAGAAACAATCGAAAGATTCTTTAATGGTTTATAAATATTTTTTAATTTTTTATATTTATAACTTTAATATTTTTACTTATATTTAATTCATTATGGTGTTTTTATTTTTTTTAATATTTTATGAATATTTAAATATTAATAGTTTTTATTTTTTTAGCTTAAAGATTAAATAAGTTATCGAACTTTTAATTTTGCCCCTAAACTCAGGAAAAAATCAATTATGCCCTTGAATTCGGTTAAAATAACCAATTCAGCCCCTCCTGCCACGTCATCATCCCACATGTACTGCCACGTCAGCATCGTTGACCACCACGTCAGCATCATGGACTGCCACGTCATCACCGTTAACAGCCACGTCAGCACCGTAAAGGTCAACATCGGTCAAATGGCCAATTTGATCGATTTTATAGACTGGAGGGCCACATTGAGTGCACTTTTCGACGAGGGGCGAAATTGCATTTTTGGGTCGAACTCAAGGGCAAAAGTACCCCTTTAGCCAATAAATTATGTGTTTGTATTTTCTTTCATTAGTTGATTGTTGTTTGATTTTGTATTTTCTTTAATTATGTGTTTGTATTATAAGAATATTTATTGATTATTTGGATTAATCTAATTTTTGGCACTTTTTCCCCCTTTTCGGTCATTGAATTTTGTTTTAGTGTTGGTTATGAAAGGAATTTTTAACGAATATTTTATATAAAAAATTATAGCAAAATTTTTCATTTCGAGCCGAGCCGAGCCTGACAAGCTTCGAGCTCGAGCCGAGCCCAATAGAATTGTTTTCGAGCCGAGCTCGAGCGTAAAATTCCGAGCTCGGCGAGCCTCAAGCCCGAGCCGAGCCCAATTACACTATTTCCGAGCAGAGCCCGAGCCTGGCCATGTTGGAACTGTGGTTCCCGAGAGTGCACTAGATGCAGGAGACGCCACCAGGGCGAGTGTACGGGTACCTTTGGGCCATGTTGGAACTGTGGTTCCCGAGATCATATGAGGCGCAACTGTCCACACCCAACTAGGGGCGGACCGGCTCCAACTAGGGGTTTTGAGCATCAGAGAAGCCGTGGGCGCGGTCGTGGTAGCTTTCAGCCGTGGAACGAGGGTCAGAGGAACTTAACTCATGTAGTAGCAGTTCAGCCTGAGGGAGGAGGATCGGCTAGGGTGTATGCTCAGCGCGAGGCTGGGAATGACATGGATGTCATTGCAGGTAATTTCTCGTTACAGTCTTTGAGTTTGCTTTCTTTGATAGATTCGGGGTCGACACATTCATACATTTTAGGTGAGCACGCAAGGTCATTAGGGTTACCATGTGAATGGTTAGAGGTAGGTGTAAATGTTACTAGCTCTTTTGGTGATACAGTGGTAGTTTGGAAGATGTATAGGAGGTGTCCCTTGATGGTTCAAGGCCACATATTTCCGGTGGATATGATGGAGTTACCGTTCTATGGTTTTGACGTGATTTTGGGCATGGATTGGCTCGTAGAGCATAGGGCTAAGGTTGACTTTGAGACCAAGAGAGTCTCCTTGAGGTTTACAGATGACTTTGAGGTTGTGGTAGTTGGTGAGAACGTTAGGTTCTTGTCCAATGTTGTTTCTGCTTTGGAAGCTCAGAAGTTGTTGAATTCGGGTTGTCAGGCTTACTTGGCTTATTTGATGAATCCAAATATGAGTGAGGTTAGACCGTAAGACATCAGGACAATATGTGATTTTTCGAGTGTTTTTCCGGAAGAGTTGTCAGGTTTGCCTCCAAATAGAGAAGTCGAAGTTTCTATTGAGACGTATTCTGATTCTACACCAATGTCTATTGCTCCTTATAGAATGGCACCGAAAGAGTTAAAGACACAACTTCAAGAGTTGTCCGACAGAGGTTTCATTAGACCTAGTATTTCTCCGTGGGGTGCTCTGGTCTTGTTTGTGAAAAAGAAGGACGGTAGTATGAGAATGTGTATAGATTATAGGCAGTTGAACAATGTGACAGTGAAGAACAAGTACCCTTTGCCTAGAATAGATGACTTTCTTGATCAGTTGAGAGGTGCTTCAGTGTTTTCGAAGATTGATCCGAGGTCCGGGTACTATCAGTTGAAGGTAAAGGATGTGGACATACCGAAGACAACCTTCCGTACACTTTATGGGCACTATGAATTCTTGGTGATGCCTTTCGGGTTGACTAACGCTCCAACAGCTTTCATGGATATGATGAACTGTGTGTTTCACGAGTTTTTGGACAGGTTTGTGGTAGTATTCATAGATGACATCTTAGTATACTATAGGAGCGAAGAGGAACATGATGAGCATTTGCGGTTAGTGCTTCAGACCTTGCTCAAGAATCAGTTGTATTCCAAGCTAAGCAAATGTGAGTTTTGAATTAGAGAGGTAGTCTTCCTAGGTCACGTGATCTCGGCTAAGGGGATTAATGTGGATCCCAAGAAGATAGAAGCCATAGTGAGTTGGAAACAACCGAAGTCAGTGATAGAAATCTGTAGTTTCCAAGGTTTGGCGGGATATTATAGAAGATTTGTCGAGGGATTTTCTAGGATGGCGGCTCCTTTGACCAAGTTGCTTCAGAAGAATGTCCCATATGAGTGGTCAGATGTAAGACAACAAGCGTTTGAGAAGTTGAAGAAAGCTTTGACCGAAGATCTTATTTTGATTCAACCTGAACCGGGAAGAGAGTTTGTGGTTTTTAGTGATACATAATATGTAGGTTTAGGTTGTGTGTTTATACAAGAAGGTAAGGTGGTAGCTTACGCTTCGAGACAGTTGAAAGTTCACAAGAAGAACTATCCCACCCATGACATAGAGTTAGTCGCAGTAGTGTTTGCTTTGAAGATCTGAAGACACCATCTTTATGGTGAGAAGTGCACCGTATATACCGACCACAAGAGCTTAAAGTACTTGATGTCTCAGAGGGAGTTGAACCTTAGACAGCGTATGTGGTTAGAGCTTTTTAAGGACTATGACCTTACGATAGAGTACCATCCGGGTAAGGCAAACGTAATGGCCGATGCTTTGAGTAGAAAAGTGGCAGTTGAGTTGCGAGCTATGTTTGCGAGATTGAGTGTGCCCAAGGAGGGTGGTCTGATAGTCGAGCTTCAGGTTAAGCCTTCGTTAGTCCAGTTGATTCGAGAGAAGCAGTTGCGAGACGAGTCCTTGGCACCTCATGTGCAAGATATTGCCGAAGATAGGCCTACCAATTTTTGTTTTGGTGAGACTGGGATCCTATGTTACAAGGATATGATAGTGGTTTCGGAAGATGCCGAGTTGAGACGTACGATCTTGAACGAAGCTCATAATAGTCCTTTTGCTATGCATCCGGGTAGTACGAAGATGTATCGTAGGTTAAAGGAATAATACTATTGGGTTGGATTGAAGAAGGATGTGGCCGAGTTTGTAAGTAAGTGTATGGTTTGTCAGTGAGTTAAGGCCGAGCATCAGTTTCCTTCAGGGTTGTTACAGCCGTTGAAGATTCCGGAATGGAAGTGGGAACGTATCACCATGGACTTTGTGTTAGGTTTATCGTTGACTCCATCGAAAAAGAATTCAGTGTGGGTAATAGTCGATAGATTTACTAAGTGTGCGCACTTCATACCCGTTCATACTACCTATACCTTAGATAAGTTGGCCGATCTGTACATCAGAGAGATAGTGAGGTTGCATTGGGTACCGAAATCGATTGTGTTAGACCGAGATCTGAGGTTTACATCTAGATTTTGGGAGTGTTTGCATTGAGCCTTGAGTACATGGTTGAACTTCAGTACTTCTTATCATCCGCAGTCAGATGGTCATTCAGAGAGGGTGATTCAGGTGTTGGAGGACATGTTGAGGTGTTGTATCATCGATTTTCAGGGGTCTTGGGAGAAACATCTATCGTTAGTAGAGTTTGCATACAATAATAGTTATCAGGCTAGTATTCAAATGGCACCGTATGAGGCTCTGTATGGTAGGAAGTTTAGGACTCCGATTTGTTGGACCAAAGCCGGACAAAAGCTTGTACCAAAGCTCGATTTGCTTAAAGGCACTACCGAGAAGGTAAAGTTGATTTGTGATCGCTTGAAGGCAGCTTCAGATTGACATAAGTCGTATGCCGACTTAAAGAGGAAAGAGATAGAGTATGCCATGGGTGAAAAAGTGTTTTTGAAAGTCTCACCTTGGAAGAAGGTGATGAGGTTTGGCAGGAAACGTAAGTTGAGTCTGAGATTCATTGTACCTTATGAGGTAGTTAAGAGGATTGGTCTCGTTGCTTATAGATTGAGACTCCCGACCGAGCTAGAGAAGATTCATGATGTGTTCCACGTCTCGATGCTCCAAAAGTATAGATCGGATCCGTCTCACGTAATGCATGTAGAAGAGATTGAATTGAATTTGGATTTGACATATGATGAGAAACCAGTGGAGATCTTAGCCTCAGACGGGAAGGTGTTGCGTGGTAGATCAATTGAATTAGTCAAGGTATTGTGGAGACGCCGAGGTGTGGATGAGACTACTTGAGAGAGGAAGGAGGATATGGAAAGGTAGTTTCCTTATCTCTTTCAGTCAGGTAATTTTGAGGATGAAATTCCTTAAGTGGGGGAGATTTGTAACGCCCTGGGTTTAGGGGTAGGATGTTACTCGGGTAAATCGGGTTCGAGTCGTGTGCTCGTTTTAAAATTTAATTAAGCTTTGGTTTAAATTAAAAGGGTTTGGTTTTCATTAATGGCAAACTTGTAATTTTTGAAAATAAGGAAAAAGATGAGAAAATGGGGTTTTATTTCAAAAGAGCTCATCTTCCTCCTTGGTCTTTTTTTCACGTCAAAAACACTCTAAAACCCCAAATACTATTCCATTCGATTCCTTCACCATTTCAAGTGTTTTCATCAAGATAAGACCACTTTTGACTTGCCCTCTTCGTTTCTAACACATTGATGGTTTTAGATTTTAGAAAACACCATTGTGGAGAAATTTGAGTTTTCAAATAAAAGGGTGAAACTTTAATGGTTTTTCGTTTTGCTTTTGATATGTAGAGTTAAGTTATGAGTTAATCTTGCCTTAAGGTACATTATATCTCAATTTGGTTGGTTTTTATTAAGAATCCCGAAATTGGGTTTTGGGTATTTTAAAAGTGTCAAAACTTTTGTTTTTGGTGTGGTTTTGTCAAAGGGAGTCGGGTTGGTGTTATAGTGATACTAGAAGGTTGGTTTGAAGGCGTTTACAGGTGTTTTGGGTGTTGGAATCAAAGGTTTTCTGCTGGGTTTTTAGGGAGTACGAAAATATGAACTTTGGGTATTGGCTTTGGTTTGAAATTGTAAGATTTTGGCTTGTGGTAGTAGCTTGTGGTTGTGACAGTGTGTGGTGATGATTCGGTTGAGTAATGTATTGTTTTTATTGACTAGAATCAAGAGAAAACCATCGGAAAAGCTTCAGGCACTATTCTGGGGAATTTGGAGACTTGAGTTTGGTGTTTCGGCTTCCGGTTGGGCTTCATCGATGAGTGAAAATGCTTTGAACTGATTTGATTTCAAAAAGCGATTCTTGGGGGTTTGGGTGGAGCCTAGAGGGCTAATCTAAACCCAAGTGTAAGTTCACTAACTATGCCTTGATTTGTTAAGTGTTGGTGCATGAACAATTGTTGAGATATTGTATGTGGTTTGTGGATTTTCTTTACTTCCGTTGATGTTGTTGTGTAGTCGTTGTTGGTGTCGAGCCTCACATGATGGTTGCCGTAACTACGGTGATGTGTGGTCCCACTGGTAGTGACTAGTAGAATAGTAAGGTGATGTGTGGTCCCATCGAAAAACTACTAGTCGAACGGTGATGTGTGGTCCCACCATGTTTTTGTTGTGCATGTATAAACCATGTAATTGTGTTGTTGTGTTTCCTTCGTGCTTTCAAATTGTTTACTTATCATTTAAGAAATGTGTTTTGAATACTGCATGATTGATGAGTTTTAGAGCTTCGCTCACTAAGCTTCCAAGCTTACGCTCTCCTTTTTCCAACATGCAGATCGTTATAGTTACGGAAGGTAAGCGGGCAAGGGATGAGCTTTTTGGAGTTCTCAAGTAGCTCAAGTATGGTTTAAGTCTTTGTAATAATGCATAGACAATGGGGGTACTAGACTTGTATGGAGTTGGTGCCAAACTCCTTAGATTGATTTGTTGATGTTCTAGCATTTTGAGTGATGATACTATGTTGAATATGTTTATGCTTCTATGTCATGGATTGTAAACCATGTTTATAACGTTGCTTAAATGCTTTGTGTTTTGAATGCTTAGGACCTTTTTCCATGAATGCTATGTGTGTTTGTTTAAGGACATGTAGACTTGATATGTAATGTATTTTGGTGAATGCTTGAATTCCTTTATGGATGGCTTTTTATGTATGTTGAGTGTTCGGACATGCTTGAAGTAGGGTGTGTGCCTCTAGAGTATGTATATGCACGTTGTATCTTGATTCTTGATGTTTGAGGCATGTTGGGGACGTTCGGAGATGCTTAGAACTATTTTTAGAAACACACAGACTGCAGGCATTTCGGAACGGGTAGGGTTGTTTCGGAACTGGTGTGGTTCCAGGGATACCTGTATCGGAACGCGTTATGGTATGGTTTGGCTACTATGAACCCCTGTTTCGATACGCGTGCCGAAACTGTTTGGCTACTATGAGAGCCTATTCCAGAACGTGTTTCGAAACGTCTAGGCGAAAAAGGACCATGTACCGAAACGAGATGGGCTGTATCGGTACGGGTAGTCTGGCTTTAAAAAAACTAGGGCCCGTGTATCGAACCGGGCAAACCTGTTTCGAAACACATGCATGAAATTTGGGCTTTTGGCATCTTTGGAGGTCCTCAAGTGTTGGGCTTGGGCCTGGGTTGTTGTATGCTCTCTTGTGAGCCTTCTTTGTAGTCGTTAATGTTTGGTTTGGGCTCGTATGTAAGAAAACGGACTAACTTGAATACATGGTAAATTTAAATTAACTTACGTTTCGTCTACAAAGTCTTGTCTTGTTTATTCGCTGTCATTTCACACATAGGATTTAATTATCCATCTAGACAAGATAATTGAAGAAAAATTTCTAGGGTTGCTAACCGAAGGGGAGCCTTAACGGTTTTCACTCCGGTTTTCCTGCTCGGACCGGCCAGTCGTCCAGACCGGGACGAGGGGTTACAGGCAGGTCGGATTTTTGGTTTCCCCGACCTGACCCAATATACTACCTATTTAATCTGGCCCCAACCCTACCACGAATAAAATATTATTCAACTCGTCCCAACCTCGACCCCAAAAATCTTTTATCAACCTGACTCCACCCCGACCCGGACCCAATTTTCAAATTTCATTTTTTTCAAGAAAGAAAATTGTTACTAGCAAAAAAATACAGAAGAATATTAACAAATTAAAATAAAAATTTGAAAGAAAGGTATGAGAACAGATTTAAAAAATTCAAGTAATATATTAGAAAATTTTAATAAATCAACCAAATTTAAAAGAATATTCTTAGAAACTAAAGAGAGAGAAGAAAACTTCTAAAATTTTCAGAATTCAAAATATTCATATTGTTTAAAAGAAATCACTAAAAAAACAGGAAGCAAACAAACATCTATAAAAAAGTTGCAAAAGTTAAAGCCGAAATAAAAATAAATAAAAGAATAAAAAAATTCTAAAAAAAAAACTTGATTTTTTGTTTGCATGCATGAAATTTTAAGATCAAATACATGATTTTTGAAAATAAACCTCTACTCTTAAGAAGATTGTGTTAAAAAAATCAGAAAAAAATAAATCATATGATAATGATAAACAAATATTAAGATTCTACTCTTAACAAAAATATAAACTAATATAAATGAAAAAATAAAAGAATGAAAGAAAGAAAAGGGACATGCAAAAGAACTGAGAATGTGAGGAGGAGGAGGCAACACTAGCGATAGAATCAAAATGGGAATAACAAGAATCTTAAAAATTATATACAAACAGTGGCAGTTTTGTAAATATCTTAAAAATTATATATAATTTAAAATATTTAGGGTCGGCTCGGGTTGGAGAATTTTTATCCTAAACTCGAAGTCATCTCGACCCCCAAAATATTTTTCTATAAATCTGCCCTGGCCCCCAAAATTTAAAAATAAAAATTCAACCCTACCGGATCGGGTCGGTTAGAACCCGTCGGATTCGAATTTTTTTTTGCCATCTTTACACATGAATAGTGCTACATTGCGGCACATGACATTTACTGTAGAATTATCCTTCATATGATATATTGTCAACTTTTAACTAAGAAATAATATTAAATTGAGCAAGCATATTTAGATGGTTGATCAAGTTGCTCATCGTTGTTCTCCCATATTATCTTAGGTCATGAGTTCTAGACCCATAGGAACATTCCCTAGAGTTCCTCTTTTTTCTCTCCCTCTAGGTAGGATTAGATTTAATATTTTTCAAAAAATATTAAATTAATAAAATATTTTTATTATAAAAATCGAATGTATAATTATACAAATTTATTTGTCTACCACATCAAAAATTACCATTTATTTCTTTAAGCTAAAAAGCATTCCCCTCGAGTTTTCCCTTTTCTCTCCCCTCTAAGAAGGATTAGATTTAATTTTTTAAAATAAATTTAATTAATAAAATATTTTATTATGGAAATTGAATGTATAATTATACGAATTTATTTATCTACCACATCAAAAATTACCATGTATTTCTTTAAGTTGAGATGGAGGAGACTCGGAAAAAAACTCTATATCTTTTCGGTGTCCTTTCTACCCCCAACATTAAAAAATTAAATTCTAAGTCACAACCTTAAATTATAAATTCTAAACCATAAATATTAAACCTTAAAAAGCACCATATCCTATAATTCCCTAAACCCTAACCTTGAACCATAACCTTGAACCCTAAACTTAGTTTTTTAGTATGGGAGCATAAATAAGGGATCGAAAAGGGAAAGAAAATTTCTATTCGAGGAGACCCTAGACAAAATTCATCTACCTTTTTTTGGTGTAATTTTGTACTTCATAATGAAAAATCAAATCCTAAGATCTAACCCTAAATTTTAAATCCTAAACCTTAAATCATACACCTTAAAAATACATCACATATCTAATACTTTTAACCTAAACTCTAATTTTTAATATTTAACAGGGCATATCCAAAAAGTTTCGTACTGATGATATTCTGAGGGAAGTAAAGGTGACAACGAAGGGTTGGGTCAGGGACTTTCAGTCAAGGAATAGTGAATCTGCTGAAGGTATAAAGGCCAAGGTTGAGAAATTGGAAGAAGGTATACTCTCGATCGATCGATGTCCAGCAAAAGTAGAGGAACTGATTATGCTAAAATCGGAGTTATGAGCTAAGTACCGTAGAGATGAGAGACAGTAGATCCAGAAATCAAGATCGAAGTGGTGCAATGAAGGGGACATGAACACTAAGTATTTTCATTTAGTTGCCTCGCTAAGGATGAAGAAGAACCAGATAAATACAATTAAAATTGGGGAAGATATTATATCAGATAGGGGGTTGAGACAAGGCTGCCTGCTTTTCCATTTGAGGTAAAAAATGGTTGAGACAAGGCTGCCCGCTTTCCCTTTTGAGGTAAAAAGGGGGGTTGAGACAAGGCTGCCCATTTTTCCCTTTGTTGTGTAACATTATTGAGGAGGCATTAAGTTCATTGATCAATAAGACTGTGGCATTAGGATGCTTTGAGGGTATCCGTATTTGCCAAAGGGGTAAACTAATTTCGCATACTTAGTTTGCGAATGATTTATAGAATTTTACAGACGCGAGGCTTGAAAGTGTGAGAAATATAAAAAGGTTGTTGAAGGTATTTGAAGTTTGTTCTGGCCATAAATTAAATGTCAAGAAAACTTGTATTTTCGGCCTTAATGTGGAGGAGAATTGTTGAGTGGATCGAATGATCGATATAAACTAGGAGGGGTGAATTGGGTTTTTAAACTTTTTGGAGTGGAATTGACAAATAAAAATTGGTAGACAAGGAATTTTAGAGTGGTTCAAGTTCCAATCGAACTCTACATCCACTACCTTAGCTTCACTAAGGATTTTCAACAATTCCACTAATTGCTCTTCATCTTTTCTAGGCTAAGGAGGTAACCGTTACAATTTCGGTCAAATTTTCTACCCAAAATTTGACCCAATCCTCACACAATGGAAACAAAGAAGTTGTTCACTAAAACAAGTATCTCTCAATACACAATGTAGCCCAATTACAAGCACTCAACCCAATTGAAATGATAAGAATGAAAAATACAATTGGGGTTACAAGACAATAATGGGATTTATGCACAAATGCTTGGATTTGATGTTTGGATGTTTGCTTTTGGATCAATAGTTGTTGCTGAAGCTTTTAGAGGTCTCTTTTATACCTTCTCAATGAATTCTAGTCGTTGTGGTTGTTGTATTCATCAATAGAGCCGTTGGGGATGTTATCTTCCCTCCATAAATGTAGTCTGCAACCAACCGTTTCGAAACGCCCGACCCTGTTTCGAAACAGACCAAAATAGAAAGAGCCGTTGGGGTGCATTAAAGAGCCCATATCGAAACGGTTAAGCTTGTTTCGATAAGCAAAGAGTCGTTTTGAAACCCGTTTCGAAACATTTTTGCCACTGTCAAGGCTTGTATCGAAACGGCTTGAAATCGTTTCGATACGCCTTAACGACTTGTGTAAAATCAGTTAAAAACTTTCAACGGTCATATTTTTCAAATCTGACTTGAGTACTGTTTCGAAACGTTGGATGTCGTTTCGATACGGTGTCTCGATGTTCTTGAGCCGTTTCGAAACAAAGGTTCACAGTGTCGAAACCGTTTCGATACCCGTTTCAAAACACAGGTTCATAGTTTCAAAAGTGTTTCAAAACGCCTAAGGCCGTTTCGAAACGGTGACTCGAAAGTCACGATTTTGGCTTCAAGAATACTTAGAAAAGTTTTGATAAAATCAGTTTTTAACTTGCGCATTTTCATTTAAACATATAGAGAGGTTTCAGGACTTAAAAATTCGTTTTCTCATTTTCAATTTAGTCCTTAAATTCTTTAGTTATATCAAAATCAATTTATCGGTTTCACAATCTCCCCCTTTTTGATATAACAAAACCAAAGTTAGAATTTTTAAGAGTTTTGAAAATTTTGAATACATTCTAACTCTCTCTCAATTTAAGATGGGTTTTAAAGTTTTAAAAGAATTTAAATTCAAGTTTTAAAACTTAAAAAACACTTAAAACACTTAAAACGAATTTTGGCTCTTAGATTACTTCTCCCCCTTTTTTGTTAGATCAAAAATAATAAACAAGGCTCAAAGAGAAGAGATAAGGTTAAAAGTAATAATCAATAAGAAATAAGCAACATAATATAAATTCATAGAATTCAATTATCCAAAACATAAATCTTAAACAATAAGTTCAAAGCTTAATCCCAAACAAAATAAGCAAAGCATAGGTTCATAAAATATAAAGGAAATAAAGATGCAATCTTAGTCCTAATATGAATAGCTAATATGAGATGACATGAGAATCCTAAGCCTCGTCGTCGTCACCATCATCATCCATGGAATCATCATCGTCCTTAGCTTTAGAGCGACGAAAATCCATCCATTGGCCATAAAAGGTGGAGAAGGACATGTCCATAGATTGATGTTGGTTCTCAAGGGATGTGGGTCGATTCTCATTTGCAAGGAGACGATCCTCCACGGATTGCAAGCGAGTATTGATAGCACCAAAACCCCTAGACATGTTAGTGTCCATTGTGTTGAACCGCTCGGTGAGAAAAGTCATGAGAGCTTCATTGTTAGCAACCGAAGCTTGTGGTTGAGGTTCAATTTGAGGTGGAGGTGCTTCCCTATCAACACGTTCCCAATGGCCATTGTTGATGTAACGAAATCCGGACGTGCGGAGATAAGATTCACCAAGTTTTTGCTTGCAGGGTTCCGGTGAGTCATGGGTGCAATCAAGATTAAGCTCTCCAAAGATATAACTTAAAGCAGTCCCATAAGTGAAAGACTTGAGCGCATCGGTTTCACGGAGCTTGACATTATTCACCATCTCGGTAAACATGATCTTGACAAGATTAGGGCGCTCTCCACGATGAAAACATTCAAGCCAAAAATAATCTACTTGATGAACGTGAGAAAATTTACCTCCGGAAGGGCGAATAAACCACGAGACCATCAAGTGGAGGAACCTATCGTGAGCATCCAAGGCAAGCACTGAACCGGTGTGAGAACCAAAATGAGTCTCATTCTCGATTCCTTCGTTCTTAAAACCAAAGGTAGTCTCTAAGAAAGGTATGTCAATGACAATCTTCTTTCCCAAGATAAGAGACTTAATACGAACAACTTCGGAGTTGTCTTCATTGTTGAAGAGTTGGGCATTCGAGTAGAAGATAAGAACCATGTGATTGTAGCAAATATCTGGGATACTTAAGAAACCAAAGAAGCTCCATTCTTGTAAACGGTGGAGATAACGGAAGAGAAAGCGCTTGGAGTCAAGAAACGACATGTCAACAACACGCTCACGACGAACGCCAAACTCATTGACATATTGGAAACGCTCCCTCATCACGGAGTTTTGAGACTCTTGAGAAAAAGTTGAGTAAGGTTGGGACGGAGAGTGACTTGATTTGAAGCTTCACTCGATTGAGGAGCCTTACGTTTCTTGTTAACATTCTCCATTGAAAAATCCTAAAAACATAAAGCAGGCAATTTAAAACAAATTTGAAGTGTATGCATGAAATTCCTTAATTCAATCCAATGGAAAATCCCACTTAGGTTTAAAAACAAATTTTAAGAACAAAGATACAAAACAAAACAAAACAAAATTAAGAGAAAAACAATTTAAAAAAACAGAAAAAAAAAATGAATCAAAAACAATAAATTCGAATTAAAAATTTGAAGATTTTGAAAAAATTTCACAAGATTTGAAAAACCCAAGTATCAAAACACATAAACTATACAAAATTAAAATTTTCTAACCTAGGATTCGAATACAAATTTAAGGAAAAAGAAAAGGATGAAAATATACCTTAAATTGGGATTTTGGACGAATATATGGAAATTCTTGCACAAAATTGTTGATGCTTGCTTAGACTTGTGTTTAAAAGTAAAAGCCCTCAAGATTTGGTGAAAAACAATGAGGTTTATAGGGTTTTAAAGGGAAAATTGATTTAGGGTTTTTAGGGTTTGAGGGAGTTTTAATTAAAGTGAAACTTTATCATTAAAATCCCTTTTTAAAGCTGTCCGCTAACCCATTTCGGAATAGGTTTCGACCGTTCCGAAATGCGGGCACCGAGAGTTGACTGACTTTTCAAGTCCAGCTGACCGTTTCGATACAGCTTTAACCGTATCGAATCCCACGTTGACTCGTATCGAAACACGTTTCGATACACCCCTTGGCAGTAGCTAAAACGTTTCATAACCCTTTGAAGGCGTTTCGAAACACCCTTCTCTCAGATGGATTTTTAAGGCACTCGTATCGAAACAGTTGGACCCGTTTTGATACACTTGGGCCTGGAAGTGCAGATGAGGCTCTAAAAGTGCAGAAAATGGATTTTATAAGTCATAATTTGCATGAATGACATGAATGAGCAAGAATAACATGTGCAAACATAAACATACTCCCCCTAGCTATAAGCATGGATGAAATTAGGAGTAAAAACACATAAACATGGCATTTCACAAGATCAAGCAATTTTAAGCACAATAGAGGTCCTAAAAGGTCAAGATAGGCTAGTTAGACCTAACTCTCTCCTAAGGGACCAAAAATGCTCTTTACCTAAAGGTTTTCTAAAGATGTCCGCTAATTGATTTAAGGTGTCAACATACTCTATAACAACATCTTCTTTAAGGACATGATCTCTAATGAAATGATGCCTTATTTCTATATGTTTGGTTCTAGAGTGTTGGATGGGATTTTTTGTTAAACATATGGCACTAGTGTTATCACACTTAAGGGGCATGGTTTCAACTTTAATATCATAATCTAAGAGTTGTTGCTTCATCCAAAGGACTTGAGCACAACAACTCCCTAAGGATATGTACTCGGCTTCAGTGGTAGATAAGGCTACACTATTTTGTTTCTTAGAGAACCAAGATATGAGCATACTACCTAAGAATTGACAAGTTCCCGAAGTACTCTTTGTATCGATTTTACACCCCCCATAATCCGCATCCGAATAAGCATGAAGGTTGAAGGTGGAGTCTCTAGGGTACCAAAGACCTAGACAAGGAGTATCTCTAAGGTACCTAAAGATTCTCTTAACGGCTATAAGGTGAGACTCTATAGGACTAGCTTGAAACCTAGCACACAAGCAAACACTAAACAAGATATCTGGTCCACTTACGGTAAGGTAAATCAATGATCCAATCATAGAACGGTAAAGCTTAGAGTCAACACACTTACCTCATTCATCTTTGTCAAGCTTTGTAGATGAGCTCATAGATGTGGCTTGAGGCTTTGCATTCTCTAAGCCAAACTTCTTGAGCATATCCTTGATGTACTTTGCTTGATTGATGAAGGTGCCATCCTTTCTTTGCTTGATTTGGAGTCCCAAAAAGAATGAGAGCTCCACCATCATGCTCATCTCGAATTCACCTCGCATTAGCTTCGCAAACTCTTTGCAATGACATTCGTTAGTAGAACCAAAAATAATATCATCAACATAAATTTGTACTACTAAGATGTCATTTTTATACCTTTTTACGAAAAGTGTAGTGTCCACCTTACCTTTTTCAAAACCTTTTTCAATTAAAAAATTTGAAAGTCTTTCATACCAAGCTCTAGGAGCTTGTTTTAAACCATAAAGAGCTTTAGTGAGTTTGAAAACATGATTTGGAAATTTTGAGTCTTCAAAACCCGGTGGTTGTTCCACATATACTTCCTCATTTATAAAATCATTTAAAAATGTGCTTTTAACATCCATTTGAAAAAGCTTGAAATCATGATAACATGCATATGCAAGCAACATCCTAATGGCTTCCATTCTAGCTACGGGTGCATAGGTTTCATCAAAATATATTCCCTTTTCTTGAGTGTAACCTTGTGCTACTAATCTAGCTTTATTTCTCACAATGTTACCACTCTCATCTAGTTTGTTCCTAAAACCCCATTTAGTTCCTATAGTAGATTGATTACTAGGCCTATCAACTAATGTCCAAACATTACTTCTCTCAAATTGATTTAACTCTTCTTGCATAGCCATAATCCAAAAATCATCTTTTAATGCTTCTTTTATATTCTTATGCTCTATGCATGTGATATATGCAACATGCTTCATAAGCTTAAGAGAAGATCTAGTGGTTACCCCCTTGGATGGATCACCCAAGATTTCACCATCTTTGACATAGTTGAACTCCCTTGGGTAGCTCACTTCCTTTTCCTCAAGAGCCAAGTCCTTCAAGGCTTCAAGAGGTGGATCTTGTGTATCCTCTTCTTTTGTTGGAATCTCATCCTCCTTTGAAGTTTGTCCTCCATCAAAGGCATTAATGATTTCTGCATCATCATCATCACAAGAATCCTTCATTGGAAGGAGGTTATCATCGAATACAACATGTATAGATTCTTCTACTACTAAAGTTCTCTTGTTAAATACACGATAGGCTTTAGAGGTTAAAGAATATCCTATGAAAATAGCTTCATCACTTTTTTCATCAAATTTACCTAAGTTGTCTTTTCCATTATTTAAAACAAAACACTTGCAACCAAATGGATGAAAATAGCTAATGTTAGGATTTTTAGATTTTAAAATCTCATAAGGTGTTTTCTTTAAAATTGGTCTAATCATTACTCGGTTTACAATGTAGCAAGCGGTGTTTGTGGCTTCCGCCCAAAAATATTTAGGTAAATTGTTTTCACAAAGCATGGTTCTAGCCATTTCTTGTAAAGTTCTATTTTTCCTCTCAACTACCTCATTTTGTTGAGGAGTTCGAGGAGCCGAAAAATTGTGGCTAATACCATTTTCATTTAAAAACTCTTCAAACCCTAAATTTTGAAATTCGGTTCCATGATCACTTCTAATATGTGAAATTCTAAGTTCAAGATCATTTTGGGTTAGTTTTGAAAATGTGATGAATTTTTCTAAAGCCTCATCTTTAGTACTTAAAAATGGAACCCAAGTAAATCTAGAAAAATCATCAACAAGAACAAATGCATAAGATTTACCACCCAAGCTCATAGTCCTAATTGGCCCAAATAAATACATATGGATAAGTTGTAAACACCTACTTGTAGAAACATCATTAATGGATTTAAAGGATGACTTATGTTGCTTACCCCTAGAGCATGCATCACAAATTTTATCGTTTGAGAACTTAATCTTGGGTAAACCTCTAACTAGATCAAGGGAAACTAATTTTTCTAAAACACTAATGCTAGCATGTCCTAGTTTCCTATGTCATAACCATGCATCATTTTCATTTTGAGCTACTAAACATGCATGGGATGTATGTATGTCATCTAAATGCACCATGTAAATGTTACCTATGCGATGACCTATGATCATAATATTATTAGATTTAATGTCAACAATTTTGCACCCATTTTTGTCAAATAAAACATTAAATCCTTAATCACATAATTGGCTTATGCTCAACAAATTATGTTTAAGACCATCGACATACAAGACATTTTCAATAATAATGGTAGAGAAATTACCTATGGAGCCAATACCTTTAATGTGGCCTTTGGAGTTGTCACCAAATGTCACCACTCCACCACTTTTTGGATTTAAATCCATGAATCTACTCTTGTCTCCGGTCATATGCCTCGAGCATCCTCTATCAAGGTACCATGAGTTTTGACTTTGTGCTTTGTCCTTGTAGCAATGTTCTCCCTACAAACAAAGATATTAAACTTTTGTTTTTGGTACCCAAATCATTTTGGGTCCACGAGTGTTAGCTCCCAACAGCTTGGTTCCCTTAGGAATCCAAGGTGACATAGCAACAATATTATTAGATTTTACAAGTTCTTTAGGAACCCATACATTTCTAATCTTTTTAGTTCTATTATGTCTAGGGAAGCTACTTTGTAGTTATTAGTCTTTTTCCTAGGTTAGTTTGTTTTAGAAGATTCACCTTTTTCATGCTTCACACTACCAACATATTTAAAAGACTCTTTGAGCTTGTTAAGCTCACCTAACACCTTTTGGTGTTCACTATTGCATTGAGAAAGAAGATTATTTAGGTCTACATTTTCATCTTGGAAAAACTTAAGTTCATCTTTCAAACCTAAAATCTTTTTCTCAAATTTTAAGTTAGTTTGAGAAAGTGAATCATTTTTATCATTTAATTCCAAAATAATTTTCTTATTCCTAATGATCGACTCCTTGTATTTCTCAACTAACTCATCATAAACCTCTTGCAACTCATCATATGCATCATTTAATTCATCAAATGTAAAATCAAAAGATGATGAGTTAGAGGTTACCATGGAGGAATCCTTCTCAAGTGCCATGAGGCAAAGGTTGGCCACTTCTTGTTCATCATCCTCGGATGACTCCTCATCACTCCAAGTAGCAAGCTTGGATTTGAGCTTTTTCTTCTTCTCAAAGCCCTTCTTCTTGAGTTGAGGGCACTTCGAACGAATGTGACCGGGCTTATTACACTCGAAGCAAATGATTTGATCCTTCACTTCTTCTTTGTTTTTACCTTTGAAGTATATCTTTCTTTGAATTTTCCTTCCTCGGTTGGACCTCATGAAGCGTGAGAATCTTTTGGCTATCATAGCCAATTCTTCTAACTCATCCTCCTCACTAGAAGAGCTCTCCTCAAGTAATGAAGCTTTGAGAGCTATTCCCATTTTCTTCTTTTTTTTCCACCTCTAGCTTCTTTACTCTTTTCTCTTCCTTCTTCTTTTCTTCTTCCCTTCCTTGCTTCATAATCTCATGAGTAAGGAGAGAACCCACTAGCTCATCAAGTTCTAGAGTCTTCAAGTTTTAGGCCTCTATGATGGCGGTTCTCTTCCCATCCCAAGATTCGGGAAGTGAGTAGAGTAGCTTCCGGACAAGCTTGTCTTCCGGAATAGTCTCTCCAAATCCTTTAAGCCCGTTGACTATGGTTGAGAAGCGATCAAACATCTTGGACACCATTTTGTCGGGCTCCATCTTGAAATTCTCATAGCTAAGATTGAGAATTCCAATCTTGGTTTCCTTCACATCATTGGTTCCTTCATAGGTGGTCTCAAGAGTATCCCACACTTCCTTGGCACTCTCAATGGAAGAGACTTTGGAGTAGATATCCGGACCGAAAGAACAAAAAAGCATGTGAAGAGCTTTGTCATTTATTTGAATCTTCTTCCTCTCTTCTTCACTCATCTCCATCTTTTTCTTTAGAACTATTCTTCCTTCATTATCTTGCTTCAATTGAATGTAGGGACCATCTTCAATGACATCCTAAACCAAGTAATCACTGGACTTGATGAAGATGCGCATCCGATTCTTCCAAAACGGATAGTTGTCACCATTGAAGAAAAGCAGTTTTGTAGTGGATTGAGACTCATACATGCTAGATCCGGAGGTAGATGCCATATCTTGATTTTTGAATGATCACACTCTTCCTAGGAACTCCTCTTGTGGTTGTTAATCCTTCAAAGAGCTAGGCTCTGATACCAATTGTTAAGTGGATTGAATGATCGATATAAACCAAGAGGGGGTGAATTGGGTTTTTAAACTTTTTAGAGTGGAATTGACAAATAAAAATTGGTAGACAAGGAATTTTAGAGTGGTTCAAGTTCCAATCGAACTCTACATCCACTACCTTAGCTTCACTAAGGATTTTCAACAATTCCACTAATTGTTCTTCCCCTTTTCTAGGCTAAGGAGGTAACCGTTACAATTTTGGTCAAATTTTCTACCCAAAATTTGACCCAATCCTCACACAATGGAAACAAAGAAGTTGTTGGCTAAAACAAGTATCTCTCAATACACAATGTAGCTCAATTACAAGCACTCAACCCAATTGAAATGATAAGAATGAAAAATACAATTGGGGTTACAAGACAATAATAGGATTTAGGCACAAATGCTTGGATTTGATGTTTGGATGTTTGCTTTTGGATCAATAGTTGTTGCTGAAGCTTTTAGAGGTCCCTTTTATACCTTCTCAATGAATTCTAGCTGTTGTGGTTGTTGCATTCATCAATAGAGCCGTTGGGGATGTTATCTTCCCTCCATAAATGCAGTCTGCAACCAACCGTTTCGAAACGCCCGACCTTGTTTCGAAACAGACCAAAATAGAAAGAGCCGTTGGGTTGCATTAAAGAGCTCGTATCGAAACGGTTAAGCTTGTTCGATACGCTAAGAGTCGTTTCAAAACATTTTTGCCACTGTCAAGGCCTATATCGAAACGGCTTGAAATCGTTTCGATACGCCTTAACGACTTGTGTAAAATCAGTTAAAAACTTTCAACGGTCATATTTTTCAAATCTGACTTGAGTACCGTTTCAAAATGTTGGATGTCGTTTCGATACGGTGTCTCGATGTTCTTGAGCCGTTTCGAAACCCGTTTCGAAACAAGGATTCACAATGTTGAAACCGTTTCGATACCCGTTTCGAAACACAGGTTCACAGTTTCAAAAGTGTTTCGAAACGCCTAAGGCCGTTCCGAAACGATGACTCGAAAATCACTGTTTTGGCTTCAAAAACACTTAGAAAAGTTTTGATAAAATCAGTTTTTAACTTAGGCATTTTCTTTTAAACATATAGAAAGGTTTGAGGACTTAAAAATTCATTTTCTCATTTTCAATTTAGTCCTTAAATTCTTTAGTTATACCAAAATCAATTTATCGGTTTCACAAGAACAGCTTGGTGAAATGAGCAAATGACATAGAGGTGTGCAAGGAAGAACTTCCATCGATGTACCTTGGAATGCCTTTGTGAAGCAGTAGGTCTAACTCGTCCATTTGAAAGCCAGTGATCGACAAGTTTGGAACTTGCCTTGAGGAATGGAAGGGAAATTGTTTATCATTTACAGGTAGAGTCAACTTGTAAAGTCCATATTGAATAATTTACTAGTCTTCTACATGTCAGTTTTCAAGGTGCCGATATCAGTTGCAAATCGCTTGAAGAGTTTGATAGCTAATTTTATTTGGGGAAATAAATCTTCTCGAGCTATTCATTGGGTCAAATGGGATGATCTCTACAAGCCAAAAATTTAGGGTGGATTAGGACTGTGATTTTATTGTTAAAAACAAGGCCCTATTAAATAAATGGGCATGGAGATATAGCCTCGAGTCCGATCAATTATGACGTCGTGTTGTCGATGCCAATTATGGTTATGAAGGTGATAATCTCCTCCCAAGCATTTCCAATGGTGTGAGAGGTTCTGGTTTGTGGGCGAAAGCCATCAAGACTACTCTTTTGCCAAATGATGAATTTCTAAAGAACATTCGGTATGTGTTAGGGGATGTGACGAAGATAGAATTTTAGGAGGACTTATGGGGTATAGGGCTTTGAAGGTTGTCTTCCCTAGACTTTTCAACATTGCTGTAAAGAAAGTAGGGAAAGTGTGTGAATTTGGCACTAAAATCAGTGGCAGGTGGACGTGGAATATAAAGCTTAGAAGAAAATTATTTGTATGGGAGCTGGAGGTTTGGGAAGATTTTATTTCCATTATTAATAATGCTACTCATTGTGCAAGATCGAGAGATGGCTTGAAGTGGGGTGGTGACTCCAGTGGTGTGTACAACTCCAAGAAATATTGTGATTTGGTGGCCAGTAATGTTGATAATGGGGATGCAATTTAGAAACGAGTTTGGTCGAGTCACGCTCCTCCAAAGGTGGAGGCATTTCTTTAGAGGTTAATTCTCGGGAGGATTCCAGTTTCAACGAAGTTGTCTAAGCGTGGTATTTCAGCAGCTATTGCTCAGGTTTGCCCATTTTGCGATGTATCACAAGAAACAATTATTCATGTATTTTGTTACTGTAATTGTGTGTGGCGTCTATGGCAAAGGTGGGCTGGATTGTGGTTGATTAAGTTAATTATGCCTGAAAACATAAGATCATTTTTATTGATCTGATTTGATTCTTATATTTCGGAGAAATCAAAACCTTTGTGGGCTTTGGCCTTTAGTGGATTAATATGGACGATATGGTTATTTAGGATTGAGTGCATGTTTAATAAGAAGAAGTGGAATGAAGAGCATGTTTTTTAACTTGCTGCTTGTCGAATTGGGGTTTAGACGAAAGCTAAATGACCTCAAATGATGTTTTCAACCCTTGACTGTTATAGGCATCCAAATTTTGTCTATATCGATACGGTGAGGAGATCGAATGCTCCAAGTTCAGGTTGGGAGGCTCCAATTGCAGGTATGTTTAAGTTCAAAGTGGATGCGTCTGTTTTAGGAAGCTAAGGTCCAGCAGGAATTGGTGGGCTGCTGCGGGATCACCAAGGTTCGGTGATTGGTGAGTTTTCAAAATCGATTAGATATGCAGATCCTTCAGAAGTAGAAATCAGAGCAACCTTGGAAGCGTTTTTGTTCGTAAGGGAGCTGAATGACATTTATCACTCAACAATCATCATCGAATCAAATAGTCTATCAGTAGCGGCTTGGATTGGGGCGGTGGTGAGGTGCCTTCGGTATTCTCCTAGAAAGTTAGTGAATGTAGGGTCCTTCTAAAGTTGTTGAGATGCAAGCTTGATTTGTTTTTAGGAAAGCAAACGATGAAGCCGATAAGTTAGCAAAAAAGGAGGCAATGTTAAATCGTGAGTCGCCCTTGATGGTTAGCAGGTGCAATCTGGTGGCATTTCGATGTGCTAGTAGAATGAGGTTTGGCTAAATTAATGTAACACCTGGGTTTTGGGATCGGGTGAAAATAATATTTAAATAATATTTGAGTTTCAATTTTATAATTAAAATAAATAAAGTATTACTATGGTCTTCATATTTCAAAGCAAACATTATATGTTAGACTCAAATTGATTTGGGGATCAAATTCCATGGATTTTAATTGTTAATGGGATTACCATCCTCATTAATGGCATTATTGTAATTACAAGCCTTTGAAAAATAAAACTCCTTTTTACTTAAAAGACCATTTTTAAGTCATCTTCTTCCCTCACCCATTCTCCATTTCAACGTGAAAACCCCCTCATTTTCAAGTTACTATTACATCTCTTTACTTATTCATTGTTGGTCAGTTTTGAAAGGTAATTACATCTCCATCTTGCTCTCATCTTTCTCTCTTTGAAAGTACCATTAGTTTCATTTTTGTCCATGATTTTAGAATTCGAGTTTTTGGGAGTTTTGATTAAAAATGCTACCTTTTGTTGTTTTTAATTAAAGATTTTGATTTGTTAATGATATATGAGTTGTTTATGAATCATGAGGTCCAACATGTATGATTTTTAAAGTGTTTTATTAAGTTTCCCGGAATTGGGTTTTGTTGGGGTTTTTGAAGGGTTTTGGGAAGAGTTTTGGGTGTGTTTAATGTTGGAAATTGAGGGCTAAGGTTAGTATGATAGTTGGGGGTTGTTTTGGAAGTATTTAAGAGTGTTAAAGAGATTGAAATCATGAGTTTTGGATTGGGTTTAAGGGCTACTCGGGTTTGGAATTTTGGGGTTGTTCTTGGATTGAAAATCATGTGTTCATTGCTTGATTAGTGTTCCGGGTTTGCTACATTGATGTATAGACTAATTCGAGCTTGTTTTGTTTGTATTGAGTTTATTAGAAGCAAGAGTTTGTGTTGGTGAAGCATCGGGAGTGAATCCGGAAGCTTGAAGGTCTGGGTTGCTTGGTTGTTGAGCTTAGAAGTGAAGGTGAGTGGTTAAATAATTTTAAAATGGTTTTGTGTATTTGGTTCAAGCATGTAGACTAGGTTAGGCTTGGTAAACCCACCTAGAGTTGGTATTAGAGTGGTAGCCTAATCCCAAGCTTTAGTTAGAGACATTGGTTGAACTCTAATTATTGTTTATGCCTCATGTTTATTCGTGATTGTGTTGGCTATGTATATGATGTTATACATGTGTATTGAGGCTTGGATGGATGCATTGTTATATGCATGTGGTTTGTGCATGATGTTAATCATGGTGAGTACGTGCTAAGCACGGAAGTGATATGAAATGATATTGTGGATTGTGTTTAATGTTAGCACTAGTATTCTTGAGTACTAATGATCGATCATTAGGATGTTAGTGTGCACACGTAAGTCAAATGCGCGCGTGGTCTTGATGATGGTAGTCATCAAGATGGAGTGCGGGTTCGCCCCAAAAAACCTTCTTATATATGTTAGTCGATGATGAGTGTAATCTCATCGACGGGGCGTGAGGATGAGTGGAATTCCCTCCGCTCGAACGGTGATGAGCGTAATCCCACCGTAAGGTAATGATTGTTGTTGGATGTGAGTTCCAACGTGTTATTCGCGTATTCGAGTCATAGATAGGTGCCAATATGATATGAAATGTGATTCCTATATGGATTATTATATGTGTTTACATATGATGTGGATTTGAGCTTGTTGAGCATGGAATAATATTGGATAAATGTTCATGCATCATGTGTATTTTGGCTCTGTGGATCGAAGGTAAGATCATGCATTCTACCTTGGTAGTGCTCGTGCTTGGCCAATGATTATCAGAGAGGCCGTGGGCGCGGTCGTGGCTACCTCCAGCCTAGGGATGATGCACCTATGGTAGATGCTCAGAGGAACCTTGCTCATGTTGTGGCAATACAGCCAGAGGCAGGTGGACCAGCGAGAGTCTATGCTCAGAGAGAGGCCGGGAACGACACTGATGTGATAGCAGGTAATTTTGAGTTACAGTCTATGTCTTTGCTTTCTTTGGTTGATTCGGGTTCTACGCATTCCTACATTTTGAGTGAGCATGCACGGAAGTTAGATATACCTGTTGAGATCTTAGATGTAGGTATGCATGTGACTAGTTCTTTTGGTGAGACGGTTGTGGTTAGACGGATGTATAAGAGGTGTCCGTTGAAGATTCAGGGTCATGTGTTCTCCGTTGATATGATAGAGCTTTCGTTTTATGTTTTGATATTATTTTGGGTATGGACTAGTTAGTTGAGCACCGAGCTAGTGTGGATTTTGAGACGAAGAGGATTTCTTTAAAACTTTATGATGACTACGAGGTAGTAGTAGTAGGCGAGAACATTAAGTTCTTGTCTTGATGGATTCCGGATGTGGGGCTTACTTAGCTTATGTTATGAATCCGAATATGAGTGAGGCTAGACCGAAAGATATTAGAACAGTTTGTGATTTTCCAGATGTGTTTCTAGAAGAGTTCCAGGGTTGCCTCCTGACAGAGATGTTGAGTTTGTGATTGAGATTGTTTCAG
Organism: Hibiscus tridactylites; assembly: GCA_958450335.1. Taxonomy (NCBI): domain Eukaryota; kingdom Viridiplantae; phylum Streptophyta; class Magnoliopsida; order Malvales; family Malvaceae; genus Hibiscus; species Hibiscus tridactylites. The sequence goes on along the minus strand of OY288289.1, from coordinate 15,596,485 downwards.
GGTCTACTCCAGTTTCGTATCGTATGGCTCTGAAAGAGTTGAAAGAATTGAAGAGTCAGCCGCAAGAGTTGTTAGACTGTGGATTTATTAGGCCTAATAGTTCTCCTTGGGGTTCTCCTGTGTTGTTTGTAAAGAAGAAAGATGGCAGTATGCGTATGTGTATTGACTACAGGCAGTTGAATCAGTTGACTGTGAAGAACAAGTATTCGTTGCCTCGTATAGATGATTTGTTTGATCAGTTGAGAGGTGCTTCAGTGTTCTCGAAGATAGACATGAGATCAGGGTACTATCAGTTGAAAGTGAAAAAGTGTGATGTTCCGAAGACAGCTTTTAGGACTAGATATGGTCACTATGAGTTCCTTGTGATGTCGTTTGGGCTCATGAATGCACCTGCATCATTCATAGATATGATGAACAGAATTTTCAGAGACTATCTAGACCGATTTGTAGTTGTTTTCATAAATGACATCCTTGTATACTCGAGATTAGAAAAAGAGCATGCTGAGCACTTGAGACTTGTTTTACAAAGACTGTTGAGTAATCAGTTGTATGTGAAGCTTAGCAAATGTGAGTTTTGGATTTGAGAGGTTGTATTTCTTGGCCATGTTGTTTCAGCCGAAGGTATCTGTGTTGATCCGTCGAAGATTGAGGCTATTGTTGAGTGGAAAAAACCTAAGTCTGTGACTGAGATTAGGAGTTTCCTAGGATTAGCCGGTTACTATAGGAGATTTGTTGATGGGTTCTCTAGAGTAGCTGCTCCTTTGACTAAATTGTTGCAAAAGGGAGTTAAGTTCGAATAGTCAGATGCAAGACAGAAGGCCTTTGAGAAATTGAAGGAAGCTTTGACAAATGCTCCAGTGTTAGTGCAACCAGTTCCAGGTAAAGAATTTGTGATCTATAGTGATGTTTCCTACATAGGTTTAGATTTTGTTTTGATGCAAGAAAGAAGAGTTGTTGCCTATGCTTCGAGACATTTGAAGGTTCATGAGAAGAACTATCCTACTCATGATATAGTTTACACCGATCATAAGAGCTTGAAGTATTTGATGACACATAGAGAGTTGAACTTGAGATAGAGAAGATGGCTTGAATTGTTGAAAGACTATGATTTGACCATTGAGTACCATCCGGGTAAGGCAAATGTAGTAGCTGATGCTTTGAGTAGAAAAATTGCAGTTGAGTTGCGAGCTATGCTTGCCAGATTGAGTGTATCTGGTGATGATGGCTTGATCACAGAGTTGCAAGTGAAACCTTCTTTGATTCAGTTGATTAGAGAGAAGCAGTTGCAAGATGTGTCTTTAGTTCCTCATGTTCAGGATATAGCCGAAGGTAGACCGACCGAGTATAGCTTCAGTGGTGAGAATGTGTAGTGTTTTAGAGACAGAGTTGTAGTACCGAAAGATGTTGAGTTGAGACGTCTGATTCTGAGTGAAGCACATTCGAGTCCTTTTTCTATACATCCGGGCAGTACTAAGATGTATCGTGACTTGAAGAATGATTATTTCTGGGTTGGTTTGAAGAAGGATGTAGCCGAGTATGTGAGTCGTTGTTTGGTTTGTCAGAGGGTGGAGGCAGAACATCAGGTTCCTTCAGGTTTGTTACAGCCTTTAAAGATTCCGGAATGGAAATGGGAGAGAATCACTATGGACTTTGTGTCGAAGTTACTGTTGTCTCCTTTGAAGAAGAATTTTGTTTGGGTGATAGTGGATAGATTCACCAAGTGTGCTCACTTCTTAGCAGTGAACACCACATATTCTTTAGACAAGTTGGCGAATTTGTACATTCGCGAGATTGTGAGACTTCACGGAGTTCTGAAGTCTATTGTTTCAGATAGAGATCCGAGATTTATTTCGAGGTTCTGGGGTTGTTTGCATAGTGCTCTAGGTAGCCGTTTGCATTTCAGTACTTCTTATCATCCTCAGTCTGATGGGCAGTCAGAGCGAGTGATACAGATTTTAGAGGATATGCTTTGTTGTTATGTGATTGACTTTCAGGGTTCTTGGGAGAAACACTTACCTTTAGTTGAGTTTGCTTACAATAACAGTTACAAGGCTAGTATACAGATGGCTCCTTATGAGGCTTTGTATGGTAGACGATGTAGGACTCCAATCTGTTAGGCTGAAACAGGTCAGAGGTTGTTACCTATGCCGAATTTGCTCAAGGGGACTACCAACAAAGTGAAGTTAATTTGTGACCATTTGAAAGCAGCTTCCGATCGTTAGAAGTCTTATGCAGATCTGAAAAGAAAAGAGATTGAGTTCTCAGTGGGTGAGAAAGTGTTTCTAAAAGTATCTCCGTGGAAGAAGGTAATGCGATTTGGCCGGGAAGGCAAGTTGAGTCCGAGGTTCATTGGTCCGTATGAGATAGTTGAGCGGATTGGGCCAGTAGCTTACCATTTGAGATTGCCTTCTGAGTTAGAGAAGATCAATGATGTCTTTCATGTGTCGATGCTTCGGAGATATAGATTAGATCCTTCTCATGTTATGTCTGTTGAGGGGATAGAGTTGAATCCGGATAGGTTTTACAATGAAGAACCTGTTGAGATACTTGCTTCTGATAGCAAGGTGTTGTGTGGCAAGACCATAGAGTTGGTCAAGGTGTTGTGGAGACATAGAGGTGTGGAAGAGGCCACGTGGGAGAGGAAAGTTGATATGCTTGAACAATTTCCGTACTTGTTTCCGTCAGGTAATTTCAGGGACGAAATTCCTTAAGTGGGGGAGATTGTAACACCCGGGTTTTGGGGTCAGGTGAAAATAATATTTAAATAATATTTGAGTTTCGATTTTATAATTAAAATAAATAAAGTATTACTATGGTCTTCATATTTCGAAGCAAATATTATATGTTGGACTCAAATTGATTTGGGGATCAAATTCTATGGATTTTAATTGTTAATGAGATTGTCATCCTCATTAATGGCATTATTGTAATTACAAGCCTTTGAAAAATAAAACCCTTTTTTACTTAAAAGACCACTTTTAAGTCATCTTCTTCCCTCACCCATTCTACATTTAAATGTAAAAAACCCTTCCCTTTCAAGTTACTATTTCATCTCTTTACTTCTTTATTGTTGGTCGGTTTTGAAAGGTAATTACATCCCCATCTTGCTCTCATCTTCCTCTCTTTGAAAGTACCATTAGTTTTAATTTTTGTCCATGATTTTGGAATTTGAGTTTTTGGGACTTTTGATTAAAAATGCTACCTTTATTGTTTTTAATTAAATATTTTGATTTGTTAATGATATATGAGTTGTTTATGAACCATGAGGTCCAACATATATGATTTTTAAAGTGTTTTATTAAGTTTCCCGGAATTGGGTTTTGTTGGGGTTTTTGAAGGGTTTTGGGATGAGTTTTGGGTGTGTTTAATGTTGGAAATTGAGGGCTAAGGTTAGTATGATAGTTGGGGGTTGTTTTGGAAGCATTTAAGAGTGTTAAAGAGATTGAAATCATGAGTTTTGGATTGGGTTCAAGGGCTACTCGGGTTTGGAGTTTTGGGGTTGTTCTTAGATTGAAAATCATGTGTTTATTGCTTGATTAGTGTTTCGGGTTTGCTACATTGATGTATGGACTGATTCGAGGTTGTTTTGTTTGTATTGAGTTGATTAGAAGCAAGAGTTTGTGTTGGTGAAGCATCGGGAGTGAATCCGGAAGCTTGAAGGTCTGGGTTGCTTGGTTGTTGAGCTTGGAAGTGGTGGTGAGTGGTTAAATGATTTTAAAATGGTTTTGTGTATTTGGTTCAAGCATGTAGACTAGGTTGGGCTTGATAGACCCACCTAGAGTTGGGATTAAAGTGGTAGCCTAATCCCAAGCTTTAGTTAGAGACATTGGTTGAACTCTAATTGATGTATACCTCATGTTTATTCGTGATTGTGTTGGCTACGTATATGATGTTATACATGTGTATTGAGGCTTGAATGGATGCATTGTGGTTTGTGCATGATGTTAATCATGGTGAATACGTGCTAAGCACGGAAGTGATATGAAATGATATTGTGGATTGTGTTTAATGTTGACACTAGTATGCTTGAGTACAAATGATCGATCATTAGGATGTTAGTGTACACACGTGAGTCAAATGCGCACGTGGTCTTGATGATGGTAGTCATCAAGATGGAGTACGGGTTCGCCCGAAAAACCTTCTTATATATGTTAGTCGATGGTGAGTTTAATCCCATCGACGGGGCGTGAGGATGAGTGGAATCCCCTCCGTCTGAACAGTGATGAGTGTAATCCCACCGTAAGGTAATGGTTGTTGTTGGATGTGAATTTCAACGTGTTATCCGTGTATTCGAGTCATAGCTAGGTGCCAATATAATATGAAATGTGATTCCTATATGGATTATTATATGTGTTTTACATATGATGTGGATTTGAGCTTGTTGAGCATGACATAATATTGGATAAATGTTCATGCATCATGTGTATTTTGACTCTGTGGATCGAAGGTAAGATCATGCAACTACCTTGGTAGTGCTCGTGCTTGGAACCTACATTGTTGATGTTTGTTTTTAATGAGCTTACCCTCACTAAGCTTTACGCTTACGCTCTCTTTTGTTCGACAATGCAGATCCGTAGTCCGTGGGTTGCTAGTGCAAGAAGGGGGCCTCCAAGTGTGCTAGTTGGACTTTTGAATCTATCAAGTATGAATTTTATGTTAATGATGTAATGGTCAAGCAATGGGGACTTGTGTGGTTGATGTTGGTTTGTTTAGGAGCATGCTAGACTCCTTTCATATGTTATGTTGGTTGGCTTGTGGTTGCCTTGTATTGCTTGTAAACCATGTCTATTTTGCCTACCTTAATTGTCTAAGTGTATGTTCTTGTGAAACATGAATCTTGTATGCCTTGTATGATCTTTTGAATGGATGCCCCTATCTTTTATCCTTATGTATCTTGTGTACGTTTGCAATAGGGTGCATGCCTCTAGAGTGTGTTTGTATGTTATGTATGCTTCTTGGGGTCGTTAAGGACGTTTGAGACCATTTGAAGATGTTTAAAATTGATTTTGGGAATTCACAGACAGCAGGTGTTTCGAAACGGGTTGTGCCATTTCGGAACGGGTGTGGTTCCAAGGCCCCCGTATCGAAACGCGTTTCAGTACGGTTTGGCTACTGTGAGCCCCTGTTTCGAAACAAGTTTCGAAACACTTTGGCTACTGGAATTGCCTGTTCTGAAACGGGTATCGGAACGCCTAGGCAAAATGAGATCCTATTCCGAAACGGGGTGGAATTGTTTCGGTACGGGTGTCTAGCTTTTTAAACTGGAGCCCGTGTTTCGAAACGGGCTATGTCTGTTTCGAAACACATGCCTGTAAAATGGGCTTTTTGACATCTCTAAAGGGTTTCAAGGGTTGGGCTTAGGCCATGTTTGCTGTTAGGCTTCTCGTGAGCCTTGTTTCCGCTGTCGTTTCACGCTTAGGTTTAATTAACGCGTCTAGATAAAATAATAAATGAAAAAGTTTTTCTTTGGCTCGGTAACCGAAATGGAGCCTTAACAAGTTTCACCTCGGTTATCCCCGTGTAGCCCACTCAGATCGGTCAAGCGTCCGGACCGGGACGAGGGGTTACAATTAAAGCCACGCTGTTCATATTCATTTGTTTGTGGTGCGGGGATGTTGCTCGTGTTTTCTTTATCGTTATTGGAAATTCGTGTAACGCATTGATTCATTGTACTTTTTTTCCTCCGATAAATTTAGAGAAATTTTTTAACGAGGCACGAGTCAGTGTAGTGTCCAATTTCAAATCAATAAAAGAATAATTTTCAAAAAAAAAAATAAGGATGATTTCTATTTTCTACTCGAGGAGACCTTACGTTTGCTGCTGCTCCTTCTAACACCAACCTTATTTCTTTCATAGCGGGAAGAAGCTTTGAACTCATTACATTCCTCAAACTAATTAACTATAATAATCATTAAAGAATAATATTAATCCGTAGCCATTATTGTCCTTATCGAAGCAAAGTCCACTCCTTTGCCTCTCTTTTTATCTGCCTTTTCTTCCCCTCCCTCTCCTTGTCCCTGGAACTGAAAAGCTTTTATTGGAGTATTACTTTTGGTTTCTGGGGAGGGTTTAGTTTCCAGCGCATTTCTTTTCAATGGATTCATACGAAGCAACGGGGAGAGTGTTCTCAAGGATCCAAAGCTTAGACCCTGAAAACGCTTCCAAAATCATGGGTTTTCTTCTCATCCAAGACCATGGTGAAAAGGAAATGATCCGTTTAGCCTTTGGACCCGAAGCTCACATCCACTCTTTAATCCTCGAAGCCAAATCCCACTTCGGACTCTCCATTTCCAACCCACCAACACCTTCCACTCCCCTTTCCCCCTCCCCTTTCTCCACAAATTCCAATCTTTCCTATGCCAGTGTTGTCAATGGGAGCAATGGCAATGGATTCATCGACGAACACCAGTTCCACGACCATCTTTCGTTTCTCAACGACTCGAAACCCGAGGATTTGTTCAGCCCTCGGCTTGACTTGGCAATGCCCGATTCTGTTTTACACAGGAGGAGTTTCTCGGTCCCCGGTCTGTGTTTCGGTGCTGCTGAGGATGTCAACTCCGGGATTGGTTGGAAACCTTGCTTGTACTTCGCCAGAGGGTTTTGTAAGAACGGTGCTAGCTGCAGGTTTCTTCATGGAGATTGTGCTGCCGATGGAGGAGCTGCTCTCGTTGGTTCTCCGAGTAAGCTTAACGAGTTGGAGCAGTACCAGGAGCTACTTAGATCAAAAGCTCTTCAACAACAGCAACAAAAGCTAGCTTCAGCTTCTGAGTTCATGGTCGGGACTTCTTTGACCTATGGCAGATCAGCCATGGCTGCTTTGATGATGGGTGATGAGCTTCATAAGTTGGGGCGGTGCCGGCCCGAAAGAAACGATTTTTCGGCCATGGGTTTAGCAGCAGCACTTAATCCGGGGTCTAGACAGATTTATTTGACCTTCCCAGCTGACAGTACTTTCAAAGAAGAAGATGTTTCAAATTATTTCAGGTAAAGTCACTGGTTTTTTTAAGGTTGTTGTTTTTGAGTTTAAACTTTAAAGATTATTGATTCTCTTTGGAATTGGATTGTCCCAGCATATATGGACCAGTACAAGATGTGAGGATTCCTTACCAGCAAAAGAGGATGTTTGGTTTTGTTACATTTGTATATCCAGAGACAGTGAAGCTCATTTTAGCTAAAGGGAACCCTCATTTCATCTGTGATTCTCGAGTGCTTGTTAAGCCTTACAAGGAGAAAGGGAAGGTCCAAGAGAAGTAAAGGCTCTTTTGTTATCTTCTT